>JABBOT010000017.1:6430683-7030683 GCA_016165875.1 Acanthopleura granulata
TACGAAGGGCAGATAACTCTGCTCAGGAAAGAGGTCAGTGACTTGTTTCCCCATTTAAATCTCCATCATTTTGTAGATATAATACAGCATTATATAGTATACAGTGAATTTTATATTGTAGTGATAAGGTACTTCAGAGGCAGTAGTAGTATTGTTTATATCTGCTTGCGTACAGTTTCTGCAATTTTGTTTTCTCCTATTGCGTCTTAGACAGAGATATTAGATATTACTGTTTGAGATGGTCAGATATTTATACATGGATGTTACATGTTAATCTGTCTCTGAACAGGTTCAGAAAATCAAGCGTGATTACGACAGGCTACAGAAGAAACAGCAGAAAAGCTCAAAAGATGCAGAGAGAGAGAAAGAGAAGGTGTCTGATGATCACCAGGAGAGGGTGCATGAGGTGGAGAAATTGAAGGCAAAACTAGAGGTGAGGCAAGCAACTCAGTGAAGATGACAGGGAATTTGTTGAACTTGGACATGTAGATTTAATAGTACAGACGATGGCATGGGGAAAACGTAAAACAAGGGCAGTGATAAGGTTGGCAGACGGTCACAGGGAACGCATGAAACTGGAGCTGTTGTCAGTTTACCTCAGGGGTTCATTCTAATTGTTCAGTGGTTTGTGTAAATCTTTAAATAATAGTAATTTATGTACGCATTAGCATTATGGCCTGAGCGGAATTAGGTAAAGAAAAAAATGTTATGCTATTAATTGCAATTTATCAGACATCACTGGTCTTGAAATACTCCAAATGCTGTTATGTGATCACATTTAATGGAAAAAATTGACTTGATAAAAATGTAAAAGTCATTAATGAAAGAGGTTCCAATATATGTTTGCATGAAAAAAAAAATGTTCTGGGCATGTCTGTGTTTTTGAAGACTTCTGCAAGAGTGTTTCGGAATTTAAGAAATTTAAGAAAACATCCAAGGACTGTGGGTAAAACCCTGAATGGAAAGAGCACTAACGTGTGTACCTGCCAATAATTATACACATTCTCACTGATGTACACTGTTTGGATGTGTATCTGCCAGGCCTGTCAGCAGGAAAGTCGTGACTGGGATATTCAGAGGAGGTCATACCTGAACCAGATAGAGAACCTGGAGGCCCAGAAAAAGGCTGTCAGTGAAAAGTGTGACTTTCTCCAGGTGGGTGACAGATGAGTAACATATTACCCAGCACAAATCAGG
The DNA here is from genome assembly GCA_016165875.1 of Acanthopleura granulata. Taxonomy (NCBI): domain Eukaryota; kingdom Metazoa; phylum Mollusca; class Polyplacophora; order Chitonida; family Chitonidae; genus Acanthopleura; species Acanthopleura granulata. The sequence goes on from JABBOT010000017.1 coordinate 6,431,881, forward strand.
ATAATAGTGTGCTACAGGTAGCCATGTAGTGAACCACTAGCTTGCCAGTAGAGAGTCAGTAGCCTGCCAGTGGTGAGTCAGTACAGTAATACAGTACAAGTTATGATAATAGTGCTCTAGAAGCAGTTTTTTTTTTTGTAGTGAGCCTCTAGCTAGCCATTAGTGTACCACTGTTATGCCAGTAGTGTGTCGCTAGCCTACCAGTAATACAGTCAAGTCAGGATAATAGAGCCCTACTGGCAGCCCATGGAGTGACCTGCTAGCCTGTCAGTAGTGAGTCTCTAGCCTGCCAGTAGTGAGTGACTAGCATGCCAGTAATACAGTACAAATCCGGGCAATAGTGCCCTACTGGTAGCCCTGCATGGTGAGCTTCTAGCCAGCCAGTACTGAGCCAGCTGACTGCCAGAAAGTTGTGACCAATATGAGGAATATTTATTCCATTACTTACATTTACTTGCAGTGTTGTCTCAGGCGTTTGTGACAAAATTGGAAATTAGAGTTTAATGTTCAAATCTTCATTGAAACTTGGACACATAACGGTTGACTACTTTTTGTCACCCACGAACTGTGAAGGCAGGGCGAGTCCACAAATTTCCTACCCAAGGATAGATTTGAACTGGCACTCTGTGTGTCTAAGTGATTTAATTAATTTGCTTATTTGATTGATGTTTCATGCATTTATTTGTTTATTTGATTTGTGTTTTACGCCATACTCAAGAATATATCACTTATACGACAGCAGTCAGCATTATGGTGGGAGGAAACTGGGCAGAGCCTGGGGGAAACCCACGATCATCTACAGGTTGCTGTTAGACCTTCCCACGTACAGCCATAGAGGAAGCCAGCGTGAGCTAGACTTGAACTCACCGCGACCAAATTGGTGGGAGTCTTCTGGGTCATTGCGCTGTGCTATCGCGCTAACCGACTGAGCCGGGGCAACCCCCCAAGTGATTGAAAGGCATGCATCCATTTGACCACAGCTGCTCCCAAATGTTTTGTTCATAGGTGTTACATGCGTTTGAAGTTTTCATATTTTGTCATATGTGTAGTATCAGACATGTCAAGAACAATTTTGCTTACAAAAGTTAAGAAATGCTTTTGAAAATCTGTTTTCAAAAAAAGTACACACAAATGTCCGTGTACTCAGTTTCGAAATTGAATTTGTTACTGAATGTGTGAAATATTTAATATAAATTGTGAACCTTGTATCGAAAGAGTTTTGAAAAATTAGGGTCAAATCTGTGTATTACTTAAAACGAAAACACATGAGTACTGATTCATTAACATAATGTGAGTAGTAGACCACAAGAATCAATTGATAGCTTGGTCCATAAATTGGTCATTTGTGTTCACAGCAACAGTCTAAGACGTATCAGTCTCAGCTGGACCGACGCCGTCAGATACTGGACAGCTCTGAGTTTAACCTGAAGACTCAGATCACCCAGTTGGAGGGTCAGCTACAGAGAGCTAATGATACCATTGCTGTACAGGTGAGTTACTATCAAAAAGTTCAAGAAAACCCTTTTATTATGTCAGCATCATTTGTTTATTGTGTTGTTGAGTATCTCTTATCTTAACCCAACATTATCACTGTACCACATGTATGTTACCTAAAAATTGATTCAAAATGGTGCAGTTTTAAATAAAGGTTGAGACTTACAATCCTACCAGATAGACATCGTTCCATTTTCCAAACCTCAAAAGAACGTCCTAAGATCAACAGAACTCTCAAAATTACTGTGTTAGAAATGTGTAACTTGGTCATAGACGAAAGTTTTTCTATGTCATAGGTAATTGGTATTTATATATATATATATATGTTGTAATATTTTGTATTATGTCAATGTTCAGGAGGAGAAGGTAGACAAGCTGAAAGCTTGTGTTGATGAGATGACAGTCACACAGAGAGAGGGGACCAGAGAGAGGGAGAAGCTGCTGGAAGAACTTAACGTGGCAAATTCAAGGATTAGGGTGAGCGTAATAGGGTATGGGCCTCTGTAGCTGAGGGGGTTAACGGGCCAGCATGGGTAGTGTAGAGTTATGACCAAGGTGCCTCTCACCAAGGCGATCGATGTGAATTCAGTAGTATGATAGCTATTATAGCTGCTTGTATTAGTTGATGGCTCAAACCAGTAGATGTGTTATGAAAGTAATGAAAACTTGTTTTAACTGATTTTATAGTGTTCATTTTTCCCTCCAGACCCTAGAAGATGGTAAAAGTAAGCTTGACGGTGATGTCCAGTCCCAGGAGGGCTTTATCAGGATGTTAGAGGAGGATTTGGGCCAGAGGAACCAAGATCTGATCAGACTGGAGCAAACACTGGCTGACAAGGATGAGGTCATCAGGTACAGACAGAATTATTCCCCATTAGGGTTTATCTGCTTTCGGTAACTTAGTCCTGCTTTGTATTTTTGTTCATTACTTGAGATTTTGTAAGTGTTTTCTGTAAAAGGGTCGGGATAAGTAGACAGATCGGAGAAGGAAAAACAGAAAGTTTTATCAAAGGAAACTAGGATAACCTGCAGAAAGTTGTGTTGTTTACAGTACTTGACTTACACTGTTGGTCCATAAAGTTTTTACCTATCAGTAGTGTTCTTCAATCCAAGACATCAAAATACCAGATTTCGTACATCGTGGCCCATGAAAGGCTTGTAATGCTACATGTATTTGACATTTGTGTAGTCTTCAAGTAGTCACAAGTAGTCGTCTTCTTCTTGTTTGCAGATCTCTGACTGAGGCAAGTAGGCAGGAGGAAGCAAAGGAGGTGCAACGTCTGAAAGAAGAGCTACAAAATGCACGACAAGAAACCAAGTGAGTTTTCTGCATTCCAAGCCTAAAGTTGTCCACATTGATACACTTCCTGACCTGTTAATTTACAATGTAAAGACTCTTTTGCATCATATTTCAAACACATAAACCCATAATCCATATAAACTGAATATTTTCTTTCATCTTTCAGCTGCATATATTAACAGCCTGTTTTTCGCTTTTTTTTAGTCTTCCTACTTCGACTCTGTCCATTACGAAACATTTTGCCTGAACTTTTCTTTAAAACAGTTTTGTTTTGGATTGAAATTTGGTGCATGGATTAACTCAGACAAGTTTCACACTAAGTACAAACTGTGGCTTATTTTGCATAGATCTTAGTTACCGTTTTGTTTCCATAGTATACGTTCACATACATGGACAGGTGGAATTTGCTCTGACTTTGGACACGCCAAGAATACTTGTTCGGGATGAATGTCGGTGAAATGCGCACGGAGAGAATTCTGACGAAATGTTATTTTGTGTATTATGCAGTGGAGGGGCTCGAAAACACGCATTTTATGATTGACACAAATTGCTTAATTCCTTCACTACAAAATATTTAACCCTGCCATCCAGGATTCTTCGGCTCTAAGTTATCTTTAGAATACAAGTTTTTCAGTTAGCACTGACTTTAATGTAGCAACAACCAATTAGAAGGCACTGAGCAATGAGCCGATAAGGGCAGCTTGTCGTCTAAGCATGCAGGTGAGTATAGAAGTTGAGCCGCTGTGGGTCACGGTCAATAGTCTTTCTAGTATATCAGGACCTGGAACCTAACAACAATTTTTTGTTTCACTGACCGTAGAATGGAAATATTGCATGAAATGCCCTTTTGGGCGCACTGATTTAAGGTTTGTCTTTGCTTCTGTCACCAGGCTCTACACAGCCTTCTGTTTTTGTGTTTTCTAGGAATTCCAGACACTCCGAGAAATCTCTGTTAGAGACGATCAAAGCTCTGAAGGCAGAGAATGAACACCTTCAGACCGACTTTGAGGACATCTGCAAACAGCTCACTGACAAGGCATGCAAACCTTCAGTATCAAGCCTGCAAATAGGCGCCGGACATGTTTGAAAACAACCCTTCGGGTGAAATGGTATGACCATTGTCCATGTTGTAAATATTGGGCGAAGGTCTCTTGGGTCATACCACATGCACGAATGGGGTATTCTCAAAAATGTCAGACACCTACTTGCCGGCTTGCAGTATGTTTGTTGGGTTGATTAAGTGGCTACCTAAAATGACCTAAAATTTTGCCCCCTCCCCCCAAAATTTTAGGAGGCAAACCAATGGCACAAAGAATAACTGTAAAACTGAAACTTACATTTTTTTCCAGATGGATGTCATCTTATTCTCAAAATACATCAAATCACATTTTTTTGTGTTTTTTATTTTTTACGACTTTTTGTATCGATTTTCTGTTGAAAAGCAAAAAAGGGAATCCAACAGTTTAATTGCATTTTAGCCCATTTTGTGTTATACCTGTAAAATCTCTGGCAAAAATAAGAAGGGAAAATGGTGGGGCTCACACATAATGCTGTGCTGTTGGCTAACAGGGCTAAAATCATTAGTACAGTGATATAGATGTATGTATGTGATAGAAATAAGGAAGAAGTATATGTAGGCCTTTCTTGAGGGAATCATAACATAGCCCCCTGGTCCTAGTCAATGTTCTAGCTTACATGTACACGTACGTATTATATACATGTATCGTATTTATTGTCATTTTCAGACACAGCAGTTAGGGTCGCTGGAGCAGAAAGAAATCCAATCCCTAAGGTCAGAAATAACTAAGGTCAGTGAAGCCAGTCACAAATACCAACAGTTACATTGCTTTTCAGATTTTTCTGGCTATCTATCATCCTTTTTTTTTCCCTTAGCACACAATTTGATATTTTATCAATGAAATATTGAGGTTAGAGCCAAGCCAAAAAAAGCTCTGATGACCAGTGCTGCTTCCACATGGCATACTCTGATCTAACTAGTGCTTTGTTGCAGTAAGGTTCACGGTGGAACTTAAACAGTGGCATGCTGAGTTGTTGTGACCCATGTTGTATTGTACAGCTGCCACACTGTACTGTGGGGAAACTGAATAGTGCTTTGAGTTTGTGAGCCACACTGTACCAGGTACCATGTAGATGGTAACATACAATTACCACTGAGTACTGTGCGGCTGCTTTGTAGTACCACAAAGTTTAAAGCTCTGTTTTTTTTTTTATGTGGAGACTTTTCTGCCGAGTGCTGTGGTGAAAATTTTTCGTGGCAAAGCAGTTTTTTTTTCTTCCACATTAGTCATAATAAAATTGCATTTGTGTCAAGCACATATGTACAGTATCCTTATACCCAAAGAACTGTTGACTGTTGACAGTTGAAAGACAAGCTGGCCTTGGTAGAGGGTTCTCACTCTTCGGAATTCGACGGTATGCAAAAAGAGTTGTCTTCTTTGATGAGCGATCTGCACGAGCGGACGACAACGGTGACGAAACTCACTGAGGAGAATGCTGCAATGAAACGCCAAATCCGAGAGGTTGATGCTGTGCTGGATAAGAAAGATGCTGAAATTTATGTAAGATCACACGATTGTCGAGGCAATAAATGACTGCCGACTTGCCGGTGAAACTCAGCACGCATCTGGACGTGCAGATTTTTTGGTTTTTTGCTGAAAAGTTTCTCGTGTGTTTGGCAGTGTGGAGGCTTACACAGTGTGGAGGCTTACACAGTGGGGCTGTGCCTGGTTTGGCTACCATTAACCAAAGTGCCCTGGCAACCATGTTAGATATATTCTTAGAAATAAGTAAAGAAGATATAATGAAGTATTTATTTATTTGATGCAGTTCATTCAATACCGGTCTGTATATTACATTTTGTATGAAAAAAGTAGCATTTACTTAACTGCTAAACTTCATGACTCTGTCTGGGAGTTCACACCTGTGTTTTGGTTTTGTCCTTTGTCAGGTGTTAACAGTTGCTGGGATGACCTTTAGACAGTCATGATAACAATGCCTTAATAATCCATGAAATTTGCTTAGTCATCATTGTTTTACCTTTGCAGGTAGCCACTTCTCAGCTTGAGACACTACGTAAAGAAAATCGCGAATTACGTCAAGAGTTTTTACACAGCGATCAGACGAGGACTGAAATGAGTCGGCTGAAAAGTCGTGTGTCGAAGATGACAGACACCTACAACAACAACATACACCGGCTGGAGGTGAGCGAGGGAAACATGCTTGTTGTCTGTTATGAATAAGGCCAGTTTGCACCAAGGGATCATAAGCCGTTATTGATTGTAAATCGGTGCAGTCGCGATCCCTCACTTACAATCAACACCCTCCGTGACAAAGTGAATCTAAGCCATGATTTTAGTGACTTAGGATCAGAAATTACAGTTGGCTTGACCCAGTTGTGAATCTTTTTGGTAACAGTTGTTCAAAAATTTATTAATGTGGGTGGAAATACATGTTTTAGGAAGATTGCTAGCTAATAATTTTCTACTGAGTTTGCAAGGGTATGCAATTTAATTGTCGCAAAAAGATGTTACTAGAATTTTTTCACATGTCGTTTTTTGTGAATTTTGACAAGGGAGAGTAAATACAAAAATGAAAATTATCTACAACAGATTACTTTAATCACATTTTTGATCTTGCCAGAAACTTTAGCTTTACCTCATGTATCCTGAAATTTCACCCATGATTAAGTTGCTTCTTCCATTGATTTTAGAAAGTTGTTTTGAGGTTTGTTTGAAAGGTTGGTTGATACCCTACTGGAAGAATGTGAGTTTTATCACACGAAATAACATTTTATGACATTTATTTGCCTCTAAAAATGAACATTTTTGGATGAAGTTTTAAGGCCTTTACAGTAGGTCCTTTGGTTTTCTCAGGTTTACATATATATACTGTAGGCTGTGGTTTTGTAGCATTGGGCATAGGCAAATACAAGTAGAATTCTCCACATACAGGTGTTTATATCTGGCTGTTTGATTTTGGCTGACAGGATGAGAACAGGCGACTGAAAGACGACCTCTCCCAGCTGAAGTCTGACTTTACAGGAGCCCTGGAGAGTGTTCAGGGCCAGCTGAGGCAGACCAAGGAGCAGACCCAAACCTCCCTACAGGAGCTCAAACTTAGGGAGCACAGGTGAGAACATGGCCAGATACACCTGTCTTAGGGCCAGCATGGGGTTAACCACAGCCTGGGGTGTAAGTCTGACTTCACAGGAGCCCTGGAGAGTGTTCAGGGCCAGCTGAAGCAGACCAAGGAGCAGACCCAAACCTCCCTACAGGAGCTTAAACTTAGGGAGCACAGGTGAGAACATGGCCAGATACACCTGTCTTAGGGCCAGCATGGGGTTAACCACAGCCTGGGGTGTAAGTCTGACTTTACAGGAGCCCTGGAGAGTGCTCAGGGCCAGCTGAGGCAGACCAAGGAGCAGACCCAAACCTCCCTACAGGAGCTTAAGCTTAGGAGCACAGGTGAGAACATGGCCAGATACACCTGTCTTAGGGCCAGCATGGGGTTAACCACAGCCTGGGGTGTCCGTCTGAGTGTACAGGACCCGGGTAGAGTGTGCAGGGTCAGCTGAAGCAGACAAAGGAGACCCACACCTGCCTACAGGAGCTTAAGCTTAGGAGCACAGGTGAGAACATGGCCAGATACACCTGTCTTAGGGCCAGCATGGGGTTAACCACAGCCTGGGGTGTCCGTCTGAGTGTACAGGACCCGGGTAGAGTGTGCAGGGTCAGCTGAAGCAGACAAAGGAGACCCACACCTCCCTGCAGGAGCTTCAGCTTAGGAGCACAGGTGAGAACATGGCCAGATACACCTGTCTTAGGGCCAGCATGGGGTTAACCACAGCCTGGGGTGTCCGTCTGAGCGTACAGGAACCTGGGAGAAAGTGTAGGGCCAGCTGGGACAGACAAAGGAGCACGCCACGCCTCCCTACAGGAGTTCAAACTGGTTATAACTTCCTGCCTTTTCAATCGTTTTGGACACCAGAGGTGCCGCTCCAAACCAGCCTTGGACACAGATTTTGGAGACTTCCTCAGTTTCATTGCTTGTGGTAGTGGTAGTGCAGTGGTGGCTGTAAGTGGCCAGTGATGCTCTTGGACAGTTTGTCTTCTACCATTGTGGGTTTTATGTATGTCACATGGAAAAGGTCCTCTGTAACTGGGTAAAGGTCCGTGGTTTTCTTCACACACAATACTGATTGCCATTGTGTAAGTGAAAAGTAAGTACAGTGCTAAAACAACAATCAAATCATAACAACCATCCTTTTTGTCCCGCTGTTGTATAAGTGAAATATTTTTGAGTATGGTGTACCAATCAAATAGATGAGTAAGAAACCACCCTCGGCGTTGTAGGAAAATCCAGGAGGTGGAGAAGTCAGCTGAGAAGAGGATGGAGCAGATACAGCGAGAGATGTCTGCCAGTTTACGGAGTTCTCCCGGGGTGTCCCTGCAGGGGTCACCTGGGATGTCACCCTCGTTAATGGCACCACAGACGACCAATGAGATGGACACTTCCAAACATGATGATAGAAACTCCCCTGGTAATTGCTTACACCGTGACCCAACTTTAGATATGTTCCTAAAGCATTCTGTTATTCTGTAGTATGAATATTTGTACATGTACTCATGAATTTGTATTCAGAGGAAATATACTGCTGAATTTGGGGATATTATGAAATGTAGCACTTGTGATTGATGCATGGATTTGCCTGACTATATTTCAACCCACCTGATATGATTTTCTGAAAAACGTCGTGATTGTTCAGTCGGTAATCAAGCAGGTTATTGTCATGCCTGTGAAGTTATCACACAGAATTTCCATACCTGCCTCCAGAAGCAAAAATGTGTGGAATAATACAGACTTTAAGGGAGATTAAGGGATATCCATAATTAAATAAGCTAATCGAAGGTGATTTTATCGTGAAAAATTTCAGTTTTGTCTTTTGTAATGGAAATTTCAGGTGGAGTTCGAAGCCCGTCTAACATAAACAAAGTGCTGACTTTCCCAGAGGAATCGTCTCAGAACTCTCCCTGTTTGTGGGATTCTCAACTGTCCATGTCAGTGGTCAGCTCCATGCAAGATGACACAGAGTCTAGGGAGAGTGCACATCACAGGAGTGGGGAGAGTGCAAGTGAAAATGTAAGTGTGGTTCAGTCTGATGGCTTCTTAAAATGCCTAATGCCAGCTCAGCGTTATGACCCCGTGCCTCTCACCAATACTGCCACCATCATTTAAGTGAAATATTCTTGAGTACAACGTAAAATATCAATTAAAATATTAAATAAATAAACAAAACACAAAAATTTCGCCCAGTTGCACATTCTGATGAATTGTAAGAGTTTTATTTATCTTTGAAAGATGTTGTGGGGTTTGTTTGAAAGATAATATGATGTCCTACCGGAAAAATGCAAGTTCCAGCACCAAAAGTAATGCTATACTTGCCAGATAAAGACACTGTTTGGGGGGCAAAACTTTTGTTTGTTTACTGTAAAGGTGTCTTGATATTTGATATTTATTATTGTTATTAGTCTCCCAGTGGTACCCGAGTGAATTGCGTGTAATTCTGGACTTCAGTTGAAAACTGTTCGTCAAATTGAATTGAAACTTGTCTTCACCTTCACTTAATACACATGAAGTTCAAATTTCTACATCCACGTCTTGAACAATTCACTGTCACAGCTTAGAGATGAAGTTTGAATTTCGGGCCCATTTTGGACAAATTTATGGTCATTTTGGTGTTTAACAGTTTTTCCGTACTCTACCTTCAAAGTGGTTGATTGTGTTTAATTGAACCTTCATGCCTAGTTTCACCATGGAAAATTACAGATCAAGCTTGAGTGTGTGGCTGTTTTGTCCTTTTCCAACAGAACTGTGGCCATTTTTGTTCTGGTGTGCACTTTTGCATAGCTATTCTGATGGGTTAAAACCAGTAGAGGACAGCTATAGCTATCACAATACTCCCAGAATGCTTGTTTGATGCAGTACTCGGGAGGAGTTGACTTGCACTGTAAGATTGTTGTCAGTCGCCACTATAACAAGAGTGCGTCAGTTGTATTTCTCATAACATTTTGATGTAGCGCCATAAGCCGATGCTATTTACCAGAAAAGTTGCAGAAAAATTGATTTACAAAGTTTTGCAACAGTGTGTGATGCGTATAGTTCACAAGCAGAGAAAACTGGGTGAGTTCTGATGAATTCTCCACACCCTACATCACATCAACATGAAGCCCTACAAGTCACTTTGTTTAAATGCAAGACCGTGGGCCTCTCTTGCCGAGGGGTTAGTGCAGCACAATGACTTAGGAGTCTCTCACATGAATGCAGCTACTGTGAGTTCAGCTCTTGTTGGCGGTTGGTGGGAAGGTCTGCCAGTAACTTGCGGATGGTCGTGGCTTTGCCTCAGGCTCTGCCCGTTTTCCTCCCACCCTAATTCTGGCCATCATCACTCCAGTCAGATAAGTAAATTACAAAAAAAAAAAAAAAAAAGAGGCAAGACGACAAAACCCTGATAAACAGACGTACACATACGTGGTGGTATGTGTAGATCAATTAATACTCCGATGTGACAAGATGAATCTTTGAGCGTGCTTCCAAGGGTAAGTGGATTTAAAACTGAAATGTGCAAGTTTGTGTCCATTTTGCTGTTTGTGTTATTGTAATTGACAGAAATAAACAACATGATGCTCTGCCAAATATTGGAGTATCAAATGATGTTTTTGCAGAAGTTTGGACCTGTGGTGTTAATTTGTGCTTGTTTTGATTTCATGTTTGTAACATTCCTTACTGACTTTGTAAAATATGTTTTCTAGGTTTTTTTTTTCTTTTTCCTACTTACACAGGGACAGCATCAGAGTGACGCGTCATTCTCAGAGAGATTCTTAGCCGAGGAAAACGTCCGTGCCAGAGAACTGGAAAAACTGATCGATTCCCATATACAAAATCTGAAATTGGACACAGATGCTGTTATACAAAAGTGGTCAAGCTAAGTAGGCGAGCTAAGAGGGAGAGAAGGAGATGAGCAGATGACATCTGTGGTGCAAAACATTTGTAGAAAAGCTTCGTATAAATGACGCAGTATGTTACTTAATGGCCCATATCACTTGGGAGATCAGTAAAATGCAAATGGCTTTAAGGATTAGGCTGGAGCAAGAACCGGTTGTTCAAAAGTGTATTGAAAGGTGAATCCGAGCTTAATATACCGGTACATCACATGTGGAGCTTTAGGCCAGAACAAAGCACTGTAAATGACCTGAAAATACCATCCATCATTCAGTTTGTGATTCTAAGATTTCTGTTGACCTCAGTAACGTGTTTTGAACGACAAGGTATGGTGATACCTTGGTGGGTAAATACAAGTTTCCGTACCAAAAGTAATACTCTAGATTATCTGAGATTTCATCCATAACAAGGCATTATTAGAGGCAAAAAATGTCCTAAAATGTTGTTTGTTGTGCTGAAACTGACAATTTTTTCCCAGTAGGATATCATCCCGTTGTTCTAACACCGAACAATTGCCTGTCTAAAATCAGAAGGACTCACAGTCAGGAAAAATAAGCAACTGTATAATGAGACGAAATTTTAGGTCGTTTAAGATATTTCCTGACCTTTGCCTCTGAAAATGCTATTTTGGGTGTGAAAATTTAGCGTGTTTACAGTACAACACAGTGCTGAATTCCTGATATATCCTTTCAAACGTCAGGGACCCGAGTATTAAGCCTTCGTATAGATATGTGCTAGGTATACATAGACGTATGTGAGAAAAACACTACTTTATATGTAAATCTGTGATGAAGTTTATATTAGTAGATTTGTCACACAGACACCTGTACTAGTTAAGCGACACCTGAAGGTTTTGTCATGTGAACGAAGTTTCATTCATTGCTTGTAGTGTGCAGCTCCGAGCAGGTGACGAAAAATGTCATTAGAAATTTACCGTGTCCACAAACACATGTATATACAATGAAACATGTATGTCTTCTGAACAGCAGAAGCAGAGGCATTGTGTGAAGATCTGAATTGGTCAATTTGTAATTATATGTACATAGATCTGCAGTGATGAAATTTTTATTTATCCATACTGATATCAAAATGGCCATGTGTGTGTACATAATATGTCATATGAAATAAGACACTTGTTGGTTGGTGCTCTATAATAAGTACATGTATGTCAGGTAAATATTGGTATTACCTTCGCTTGCAAAGCATCGTGGGATTGGGCAATGTCGCCAAAGTGGCATTATTAAAGCCATAATTACTCTTTCATTCATATTATGGGATTTGAAGTGGGGTGACAGGGTATACTGATGCATGACACCATTGCTGTCCATCAAATGAAACAGTTACACATTTGTGCCTTTTTGTGTTTACTGTCTACTTCATGGCCATTTTCTTGCTAGGCTTGCTAGGTCAGGAGACCTTGTTTTACGAGGAGAGTGTAACACTACATCAAGCGTAACTACCAGGGTGACCTATCTCTACAGGATGTGTTGTTATGAAGGTTAACTAGATCAAGCGTAACTACCACGGTGACCTGTCTCTACAGTATGTGTTGTTGTGAAGGTTAACTAGATCAAGCGTAACTGACCTGTCTCTACAGTATGTGTTGTTATGAAGGTTAACTAGATCAAGCGTAACGACCACGGTGACCTGTCTCTACAGTATGTGTTGTTGTGAAGGTTAACTAGATCAAGCGTAACTACCACGGTGACCTATCTCTACAGTATGTGTTGTTATGAAGGTTAACTAGATCAAGCGTAACTACCACGGTGACCTATCTCTACAGTATGTGTTGTTATGAAGGTTAACTAGATCAAGCGTAACTAGCACGGTGACCTGTCTCTACAGTATGTGTTGTTGTGAAGGTTAACTAGATCAAGCGTAACGACCACGGTGACCTATCTCTACAGTATGTGTTGTTATGAAGGTTAACTAGATCAAGCGTAACTAGCACGGTGACCTGTCTCTACAGTATGTGTTGTTGTGAAGGTTAACTAGATCAAGCGTAACGACCACGGTGACCTATCTCTACAGTATGTGTTGTTATGAAGGTTAACTAGATCAAGCGTAACTAGCACGGTGACCTGTCTCTACAGTATGTGTTGTTATGAAGGTTAACTAGATCAAGCGTAACTACCACGGTGACCTATCTCTACAGTATGTGTTGTTATGAAGGTTAACTAGATCAAGCGTAACTACCACGGTGACCTATCTCTACAGTATGTGTTGTTATGAAGGTTAACTAGATCAAGCATAACTACCACGGTGACCTGTCTCTACAGTACGTGTTGTTATGAAGGTTTTGCTCAACGTTACTTACACCATGTTTCTAAAACAGGCCCCCTGGAGAATCCCGCGAATCAAACAGAGACTTTCTCCTTTGGACAGTGGCATAGGAGACCTAACATCTTACCAGTGATGAATATTGAAATAATCTCGGAGAAAGGTGCAGAGCGTGCCACTCTCCATGTCTTGTATTGGAGAATGAAGCTACAAACGTCTGCATACACGATTGTTTAAAACACATGTATATAGGACCCATTTCACAGAGAACATGGATATTCGTTACTGTACATAGGTGTGTCTGTTCATGTTATCAGTGACTTGAATTTTTATCATACCCAAGTGATATTTATTACACTTTCCTGCTGTACTAATTTATAAGTGCTTGAAGTGCTTTAGTGTTCTCTCAGTGTGTAATACATCGACACATGCAACATGAAAATCTTTTTTTATGTTTTCTGTACACTTTTATTTTTGGGCTGTGGGTTTCAGCTGCTGCACTTTGCAAAGTTTCCGACATAATCTTATGACTTTAGAGCAGCAGCCAATCCAGCAGTAGCTGAAATCAAGACTGCGAGTTCATTGGTCATCGACAGCCAGACTGGGGAAGCCTTAGTCTTGTGAGCCCATGACAGCCCTATGATGCACAGCTGCGGGGAGAGTGGCCGGACATCATGTCAAAGGTTTTAGATATGTACGTGTGTAGGCAAAGATGGTGTGGTTTCCTGAATATATACACTGCTGTTTAATGCCATCCTGAAGAATTTTTTCACTTATGCACGATGGCAGTCTGTTTTATGGGAGGAAGAATCCAGGTTGCCATGGTAAACCACTGACCTTAAATTTAATACTGACAAATTTTCCCACAGTTAAGCACACCATACTGGTGGAAGATAAGTAGCCTTCAGCAAACATTAGATTTATTCATTTATTTGATTTGTGTTTTGCACCACACTCAAGAATATTTCATTTAATGTAAATGACCTAAAATTTCGCCCACAAAATTGCATTTTTAGAGGCAAGTAAATGCTTTAAAATGTCATATTTCGTACTGAAATTTATATTTTCCAAGGGGCTATCATTCTACCTTCAAAATATACCTCAAAACACCTTTCTGAAGTAAATAAAATTCTTAGAATGAGGAAAAATGAGCAATTTAGTCATGGATGAAATGTTGTGTCATTTAGGGTATAACACCACGGCCAGCATTACAGTGGGAGGAAACGAGGCAGAGCCCAGGGGAAACCCATGACCATCTGCCAGATATGGATTTCTGCAAGTTCCCGCCAAGGCAGGATTTGAACCCACACCTTATGTGTTTTTCGGGAGTGAGGCTTGTGCCTTGCCTGCATCCTTCCCTCACCGGACATCCATGTTACAAGTGAAATATACTTTGATCAGGTTATTAAATACAAATGAAATCAAAAACTGAATAAATTGAGGAGAGGTCAGATGCAGATTTGTTTCCCACAAACATCTATGTACATGGATCTTCTTTAGTCTTGGATGGATCTGACCAAATGGATTTTATTTACTTGATTTGTGTTTTACGCCGTACTCAAGAATATTTCACTTCAACAGCCAGCATTAAGGTGAGAGGAAACCTGGCAGAGCCTGGGGAAAACCATGACCATCCACAGGTTGCTGGAGGACCTTTCGACGTACAACCAGGGTGTCTGGAATGGAACTAATCAAAATGCAGGAACGTTCTGCACTCAGTGGTTATACAAAATGGTTATTTAACCAACCGTTGGAGGGGCCTCCGTGGCTCAGTCGGTTAGCTCGCTAACGCAGCGCAATGACCGAAGCCTCCGACCAATGCAGTGGCTGTGAGTTCAAGACCGGCTCATGCTGGCTTCCTCTCCAACTGTATGTGGGAATGTCTGCCAGCAACCTGCGGATGGTCGTGGGTTTCCCCCGGACTCAGTCCGGTTTCCTCCCACAATAATGCTGGCTGCCGTCGTATAAGTGAAATATTCTTGAGTACGGCATAAAATACCAATCAAATAAATAAATAAATAAATAAATAAATAACCGTTGTTTAATGCCGCACCCAAGGATTTCTCTCTTCTAAGATGGCAATCAGTTACATGGATGAAGGAGTACAAAAATAAATACATATATACATATATAATCTGCAGAGTGAAATTAACCCATTATGTCAGTCCATTAACACAATTTATTTTTCACCATGATAGTTTACAAGAAGTGCAAAAAGATGTCAAAAATAGGGCTCTGTCAGATAACACTCTCCACTAAACAAACAAATGCAGACTGATTCCGGATTTCAAAAAGATCAAGTTCTGCCGAAGATAAACTGTAACATCAAAAAGCTACATGTACTCACTCATGAACCTACAGCAAATGGCAGACACTGAAGTAGCTTACTGTGAACTGTACAATTAGCTTGTTACTCAAGGAAAACATGATTACATATTAACCTGTTGCCCGACAAATGACGTTTCACAGCCCTCTACCAAGGGAGGCAACTCTCATAAACTCATAACACAGCAGCGCCCTCTACCGGCATAAATAAAAATACCAGTGATTGCCACACCAACACGCAGTGACCTTGACCACATTGCTGACATACAAGTAATTATGGAAGTAGGTAGAGGGCCCTGCTCTTTTGTGTGTTATACAGGATTGCCTCCCTTTCCATCAACTGTGCCTGTGTACATACTGTACCACTAGGTTATTGTTGAAACCCAAGTATACACATCTGTATGATCCAAAATACTAATAAATTAATTTCATGGCACTTGTTTGTGTGGGTCTTAAATCCGCATAAACTTTACAAGCACCTTCGGTAAAAGTTCCATCAGGAGCATGTTTTATGAAGGGTTTGTAACACTACTTGGAACATGACTACATGTGCCGTATGACATTGCATTGCAACACATCTCTACAGCAGGCCTATGTGTCGACATAACAGATACCTCTCTGGAAAAGCATAAATCTGGAAATTTTGTGGCGCACTGAGTCTAAAGGGTCCAAAACTTCGCTTTGTAACACTGCAATGTCTCGACACTATCCGCAGCAGCTCAGTTAATCTGAGGCAGTCTGTGATTCAGCGAGACTTCAGCGCACAGGAAACTGCTGTGAGACTGTCCATACTTTGCCCTTTTTTCCTGACATGCCTGATGAACTACACAGATCAAAACTATCTGACAAAATGAGAATCGCACGTAAGCACTACACATGGTTTTTGGGTACATTTCATTTCTATCCACTCTTGCAGACCAGTTATAAAGGTAAGTTTTCTTTGTAGAGTACAGCATTGTCGTTAGCACTTTTCTACAAAACACAATTTAACCAAAATACAGAAAAAAAAAAACGTTTTGAAAAACAAAAAAGGACACAGTACAAGTAAAACTAATTTATAGTACAGACTACCATCCTGCATGTACCTGCTTAATCTTTCATGTGATTCTTCTTTTCTAATTCCACAGTGACATGTTTTTGGTTACCACATAAATAAATCTGATAGTCTACCTACGCCCATGAAGGGAGTTCCACATGTTACACTGAAAAAGAGCAGAATTACCTCCACATGAATTTCGTTGACTTGAATGTTAGGTTTTTGCAACTGTTCCAGCACCATGACAACACAGTCCTTTTCAGGCTGAAAACCATTCTCAGCTCATAAACCAATTCAGTATAGTGCTGCCTCAACGAACTGACATGTTTAAGACACCTGACATGACACCCAAGTACATGTACGTGTAATACTGTACCAGGTAAGTGTGGTGCTACTTGACTGGAAAACCATGCCGATGACACCTCACGACACCCACACACACATGTATAAGTATCTGGTATGTATAGTGCTGCCCCACGTCAATGCCATGCTGAAGACACCTGACAATACCCATCTGCATGTACACATATCAGGAACATGCATAGTGCTACCTCAGTGGACTGGCATGCTGAAGACACCAGACATCACAGTTAGTGATGCAAAACCGTTACATTTAGAAGCAAACTACAAGTCTGGCAGTATAAGACATATACAAGTATAGAGGTCGTCACAGTTTTGTAGTATACTTCACTTGCTTGAAAGTGTAACTACTGTTCACAGGTGTAGTCTGGATCAGCATGAAAGGATGCCTTGCTATAATGGATGCCAAACTCATGCGGATCTTTATTTCAGTGATAATGTTTGTTTGTTTGTTTGTTTTTTCAACCTGTTTAGTAGAAATCACTTGCTGCCACTGTGCATGCTGCTCCATATTTTACACACAAAGAACAAATTTTCGAACTATCTACACTTTCTGTAAATCTTCAATATTTTCGCATGTTAGCAAGATCCTCATTCAAGCATATTCTAAGGTCATTACTCTGTCTCGACTGTTACACTTACACTTTTCTAACGGCGAACGGAAATTGGCCAATCCATACAACGTAGTTTTGTCACCAGAAAGAAGTTTAAAAAGGTGCATAAATCCCACTGAAACTTGCTCTGTCAGAAGCAAAAAGGTTGTGGTTTATTTGACAGACAGGAAAACTCAGGAAATCCTTGCTTTTTACTCATCAGCTACGGTGACTGACTTTTTGTTTTTGCTTCTTTCTTTTTTTAAATAAACCTTACATAATAAAAATATAGCCCATTCACATGTTCCACATCCATTTAACCATCATGATCAATTTCAACACATTCATTAATTCCGCGCAATTTCAAACTTTCCTTGTGACGAACACCATGGATACGCTCTTAACTGCAAGAATTGTTAAAAAAAAGGGAACAGAATTCCATTTGCAGCAAAATATCAAGCCCTTCCACACAACATTCCTTACTCCCCACATACATGTACACTGAAATGGAACAGTCCAATGACCCTTTAAGCAAATCATAGTTCATACCATTTGGATTCAGGTGGGTGATGAGCGGATGACAATGAACACATGAATACACCACCACTGTTAAAGCAGCCTCAATGGAAACCATGGATACGACCACCGCAGAATGACAAATATTTGTGTGATACATGTAATTTAAGCGTTTCCTCCTTCAGGTGGGACAGACTTCACCCATCGGCATCTTCAAACTGCCCCTGGTCCATAGGTTCCTCTGAGCCTTGCTGAGCTCCAGGTTCGGGCACTGTCAAAGGAGAATATTTTAAATATTTATTAGCCTTATGAAAGCTTCACCCATTCTTATGATCCCATAGATTTTAGTCATCTCTTCAAGGGAGAATACTCTGTAGAGTTATGTGTGCACGTATAAATCATGGCCCGCAAGCCAAAGTAACATTCCTTGCCAATGTTTCCCGGGCTGATGATGCTCACCCAGTGAAAGTATAAAGTCATCATGTCGCTTTGAAGTGCAACTGATTTATGACACCCATAACCTCATTCTGTCTTACCTGGCCCAGGAGGCTGCAGATGGATTTGGCCGTTGGGATGTATGTGTGGGTTATCTCCCCTGGCCAAGAACATCTCCTCCAGTCTGTTCAGAGTTGCCTGCCCTTGCTGTGTGAGTTCCGCCTCTTCGGCATCTTCGTAATAACCATCTGTGGAGAATGTACCAAATACTTGTATCCATATGTGAGACTGGTTTATGTATTTATTAACTTAGTTATTTGAGAGATATTAACAACAATTCAACAATTTTTCACTCATCCAGAGGCCGTCAGTTTATTGTGTGCAATTCAATGGGAAATCTGAGTGCATGGGACAAATCACCGACCTTTGGAAAATTAATAAAGAGCCGAATTGGACTCAACTTGACCCTTCAATCAGGTTATAAGCACTCGTGTGTGCAAAATAACGACGCCACCCAAATGGAGTTGTACACCAGTCATTACATGCATCTCGGTCAATTTTAAAGTCACATGTCAATCGGAGACTGGAACCAACTCTGTACAATCAGTTGAGTTATGCCTTAAGCTCTCGTGTAGATGAGCTTTAAAACAAAACGTCCCAATTATTCAGACCACTGTCCCTGTTTTGTTTCGTCACAACTGTGACCGTCCAGGAGCCTGTTTTCATAGTGCATACGTAGCACTATGTACACGTCAATACCATGACAACGGTGGTTGTTGCCCTGGAAGTTCCGTGCACGTAGCACAACGTGCCTTTACCCACAGAGAATATGGAGTACTTACCATCATCAGCGTCCGAGAAGGAATCTTCATCATCCGGGTGCAAAGCCTGACAGTCAGACATGGCCTCAAACATGGAATCCACTGCAAATATCAAATGACAAGAATGTACACCTCTCTGGTCATTATAAAACACATGAGTACAACACGTGATTTGGTTCTTTTTTGAAACACGGTCACAAAACATGCAGTTGCCCACATCCCATTTCAAAAGTTTCAAAGAAAACCTCAACTTCTTGTGCCTTCTTTGCAGTGAGAGGCTTGGTTTTCATGCAAATTAATCATTCATTGAAGGCCATAAACCGTGCTTCACTTAACATAACAAAGTAGACAGACCTGTCTACCGAACATCAGTGTTCTAAGGATGGAGAGGAGAACACATATATACACCTGCTTGTATGTAACGATCAGTTAAATCACGAACACAAAGATAAAGGCATTATTTTACCCAGCAGTATATATACGTGATAAAGGAGAACATATGTAAACATATACAGTTCCATACAGCTGGAAATAAAGCTGCAGTTTCGCAAACGCAAAATGTCACAAAAGATGGAATGTCATTTTAATTATTTCAGCCACTGCACATTTTGTTGGTTAATATTTATTTATTTATTTGACTGGTGTTTTGCACTGTATCCAAGAATATATCACTTCTATGACAGCGGCCAGCATGATGGTAGGAAGAAACCAGGCAGAGCCCTGATGAAACTCATGACCATTCGCAGGTAGCTGGCAGACCTTCCCAAATACGGCTGGAGAGGAGAGCACACAGCCACCTCACATTTCACTTTTAAACTAACTCTTACAGCCCTGAATATGAATGATTATGAATGTTTTATCAGCAAAAATGGTTCTACGAGCCATGGCCTGGTTTCACCATACTTCCTAAGTTCAGTCAAATCAATGAATTTCTTAAGTTAACAGTCCAACATAGAGTGTTTCTTCAATGTACATTTTAAAGTCAAACTCTACTTACATAGAGTACAGCCACTTTCCAGTTACCACTAACTCTGTGGATCCTGTTCGGATTATCCTTGGATTGCTTGCCATTTAATATCAGATTATTCTAGAAAGTTCTGAAGAATGTCCTAGGGTGATCCTCGGACCGTCTGCGGAAATTTTATTGTTGTAACCCAGCACTGCAATCACTTGATATCGCGGCAGAAGGAGGCGGCAGAAATAGAACCTGCCAAGTGCCACACCTATGGGGCGCACAGGCATAAATGTGGTTAAAAAATTAGTTGGTACACTTCCAAAAAATAAACTCAAGCACACCGAATATGCCTGAAGATTTGTGCGTAGGCCTAAGTTACCAATAGCCTGCATACATGTGAGATCTAAAACCGACAGTTCAGCCGAAATCAAAAGTAAATCTCTATGGCAGACCATGTGACAGTTCTCCACGACATGTCAGTTTTCAGACACTATGCACTACAGCAAAGGGACCAGCCACAGACGTGCTGAATGCATATCGTGGTCTTTTGTTTTCGTTAACTTTCCAGTATTTTGTTACATAAAGAAGACGAGAGGGCGGTTTGACCATGGTCAAACAGATTTACTCCAATTTGTTAAAGGTTTTACACAGAAATAACCCAAAGTGTCTGTAACGATCTTCTGTGAAGTCTGCAATTGTAGAGGTATCAAATAGGGTCCAGTTTCCGTCACACGCAAATATCTTTCATTACGTAGAGAAAGGCTTTTGAAACACAAGAGTTATTACAGAGAAAAACTAGCCACACTAGACGCAGACAAACTTCAGATTCATACACTGAAAAATGTCAGTTATTAGAAATCAACACAGATCAAATGAATTGTGTGTGTAGCCTTAGTCCATCTAGATGGACAGTTATTAGGCATCAAGACAGACCGAATGAATTGTGTGTGTAGCCTTAGTCCATCTAGATGGACAGTTATTAGACATCAACACAGACCGAATGAATTGTGTGTGTAGCCTTAGTCCATCTAGATGGACAGTTATTAGACATCAACACAGATCGAATGAATTGTGTGTGCAGCCTTAGTCCATCTAGATGGACAGTTATTAGACATCAACACAGACCGAATGAATTGTGTGTAAAATTCTGATATACACCACAATCCTGAGTCACCGCATCATCCGTACTCAAAAAAATCACCACAGATCTCCAAAGTCGAAGTCTCTATCACAATACGTACGTCAGACAACTCTATACATACATCTGCCTTTATCAGCGGTCACAAAGCGTCTGTCAGACAGCTCTGTACTTACATGTGTCTTTATCAGCGGGCACAAAGCGTACCTCAGAGAGCTATGTACTTACATGTGTCTTTATCAGCGGGCACAAAGCGTATCTCAGAGAGCTCTGTACTTACATGTGTCTTTATCAGCGGGCACACAGCGTCTGTCAGAGAGCTCTGTACTTACATGTGTCTTTATCAGCGGGCACAAAGCATATCTCAGAGAGCTCTGTTCTTACATGTGTCTTTATCAGCGGGCACAAAGCATATCTCAGAGAGCTCTGTACTTACATGTGTCTTTATCAGCGAGCACAAAGCGTCTGTCAGAGAGATCTGTACTTACATCTGCCTTTATCAGAAGGCACAAAGCGTATATCAGAGGGCTCTGTCCTTACATGTGTGTTTATCAGCGGTCACAAAGCGTATGTCAGACAGCTCTGTACTTACATGTGCCTTTACCAGTGGTCACAAAGCGTATGTCAGACAGCTCTGTACTTACATGTGCCTTTACCAGTGGTCACAAAGCGTATGTCAGAGAGCTCTGTACTTACATGTGCCTTTATCAGTGGGCACAAAGCGTATGTCAGACAGCTCTGTACTTACATGTGCCTTTACCAGTGGTCACAAAGCGTATGTCAGAGAGCTCTGTACTTACATGTGCCTTTACCAGTGGTCACAAAGCGTATGTCAGAGAGCTCTGTACTTACATGTGCCTTTATCAGCGGGCACAAAGCGTACGTCCGTGGTCACCTGGTCATCTTCCTCTGATGAGGACGAGGAATCATCTCCTGCTCCCGAGGGTTCCTCTGTAACAACATACACACCTTTTTTATATGAAGAACAGACCCCTTTGAATAATCACCTAACGGACCATGTTTTTTTAATTTTTTATAAGTTGAAGGTCTATAGTGAACATTTTGAACCCTATTCAACAGCCAAAGCAAAGTGATATCACAGATTTGTTTTACCTGCTAAGTTTCTGATTGCTGTTTGTCCACGTTATACAGAACATACTAACATAAATGTGGTACTACACCTGTGTTTAATGTGGAAATTGAACAGTTACAGCAACTTAGGCAGCCCAAAAAAAAGAAATGTGACGTCACTGTGCTTCAACTGAAACGATTCGTCACCTCTGCTGTGCAGGACAAAAATCCATATTTTTCTTTCAGCTGGTAATGCATGTGACGCCTAGCAGAGTATTGTCCCAGTTTTGTTTATTTTGTATGAACTGTGTGGCAGGAGGTTTGGCCTCTCATTTGCCTTTTGGTAACAGGTTACACTGGGGTTTGTCACTGAATTTATGAACATAATTTTACTTACGCATCAATAATCATCATCATGTGCATGGATGAAGAATGTTTTCTTTCCGTCATGGTGCAGCTGTTTTTTTTTTATGTCAGGATATGGTGTTTTTCATCACTTGATTTATGAATATAATTTTACTTACACACCAAAAATCATCATCATGTAGAATGAAGAATGTTTTCTTTCCGTCATGGTGCAGCTGGGTTTTTTTTATGTTAAGATATGGTGTTTTTCATCAGGATATATATTGCTTTAAACAGAATATTGTGATTTATGTCTAGGTATGGTACATGTAGTTTTTGCCAAGCTTTGACAAACATTTTTTGTCACCATATGCTGATTTCTGTCAGGCTACTGTGATTTTAAGAGGAAATGGGGCTTTCGGAAATTTTGTGGCTGACTTGTTCAAGGAAGCAAATTGATCTCATGAGTGACCCCGACAGCGCATAACATAGCTGAGTTACCTGGCAGTCTCCCTTCCACCATGAGGTAGAGGCATTCGTGTGGGAAGGCTGTCAGGTCCCGAGACACCGCATGTAGACTGATCTTCTTGTACTCCAGAGAGAATCCCTGCCCAGCATCACTTATCCAAGACACACAGCTGAAAACAGTCAGTGGATAGTTTGTTAAATTTATTTAACAAATTTATTCATTGGTTTATTTGAATGGTGTCTTAAGCCGTACGCAAAAATATTTCACTTATATAACAGCAGCCAGCATTAAGGTGGGAGGAAATTGGGCAGAGCCCGGAGGGAAACCCACAACCAGCCGCAGGTTGCTTGCGAAGCATCCCAAGTATGACTGGAGAGGAGCCAGTGCAAGCTGGGTTTGAACTTTACAGCACTGGTGAGAGACACCTTGGACATAATGCTGCACTAGTGCACCAGTCCATTTGGCTATAGAGACCCCTGGTATGTTAAACCAAAAGTTATACTACAGCCTAATAAAAATTACATACAGATCACCTAAAGATATAAAGATATAAGATTACAAATTTGTAATCAAGACAAGGCATGCATAATGCATTTTTTCAAAAATCTCTTGTCTGGATGAAATGGTATAACCATGTTGTCTATGTTACACATACTGATCAAAGGTTACTTGAGTCATGCCTCTTTCACCAAACTGACCCGCCTGGATAACGCAGTTGGTAGAGCGTCCGCTTTCAGATGGGGACATTTGGGTTCAAACCTGGGTCGAGTCATACCAAAGACTTTAAAAAATGGTAAATCCTGCTTCCTCGCTGGGCGCTCAGCAATAGGAGGATAGAGGGTGGACTGGTCAGCCCGGTGTCAGTATAATGTGACTGGGTGATGGGGCTGGTTGGGTGTCTTCGGCAAGTCGTCTCGGTGAGGCAGCATAAAAGATACGGTGGAAATCCGTCCTGCCCCAAGGAGACACTGCCTTCGTATAAGTGAAATATTCTTGAGTAGGGCGTTAAACAATAAGCATTCATTCACTCATTCTTTCACCACACATGCCGAATAGGTGTTTTAAAAAATGTCTGGCAGCTTCATGTATTTGCACGTTTGCTCGAGTTTATTTTATTTACTAATTCGATTGTTGTTTAATGCCATTCATATATGTAAAATGGCAGTTGTTTTTATGGGTGGGCTAATGAAACTGGAGAGTCAGGGGTAAATCACTGACTGACCGTACGAAAGTTACTGACAAACTTCGCACTTACAGGCCTGTACATGTACAAACATCTTACTGATAGAAGGCAAGTCGCATTCATACGAGTATTAGACCACAAACAGCCACACAAGGATCATCACCCGTAATTGTCATACAGGTCCCTCTGTGAGACTAGGGAAATCTACAAATCTGATGTCTGAAGCTGGGCTTGAGTCTGCACCTTGAGTGCACACCCTTATAACTTGACAGCCAAGCACCTTTGGGTTTAATCATAACCCCATCCTGGGCATCACTTGAATGATAAAATGCCATGGACTCATTGAATGTCTGGGCCTCTAATTCAGTTCTCACCTTTGGTACTGCAGTTCCATGCAATAGCAACAGCGTATCTCGTTGATTTTGTCATTGGGGCATATGGTATCATGAACAGAAATGACAACCTGGGGCCAGTAACTTGTTCAGGTGAGCGAGTGAGTGAGGAAAATGTGATTAGGGAGCAGGTTTCTCTGGTGTCTCTGCTTCACGCGTAGCTACAATGTGAATTAAGCTGATAAACTGGTGGGATTCGTAAAGACTTGGGCTGTGGTATTGTTCGCCGCTGACCCACTTTTCTGATCTTCATTGAGAAAGGCCGTTCTTCAACGAATCGACGTCACCCTACCATGTGACACCAACCTCATCTTCACTTTAGCCAAACTAGCATGTCTTGGTGTAGGTCAATTAAATCAAACGTTGAGGTCTATTTTCAGCAATTTCTGATATTTATCTACTGCAACGTTCAATCATTGAGTTCGAAAATCCTGTCAGCCCATCCCATAGGTGCACTATGCGGAACAAAGTTGGCTTTCAAAATGCTCCCTGAAATGGCAGCACAAGCCGATTTCTTATGTGGACTGAGGAGAACAGGGCCTTTGTTATCACTCTTACAAGTTTAAATCCATTTCTGAGTGAAAATGTTGCAGAAATGTAAAGCAATATTTTCTTCCCACTCGTGAAAATCACACTGCACAAGGCATGGTGAGTCGGGTGCACTAAAATCTGCACCGCGCTCCAAAAAATATAAAAATCCAACTGACAAAACAAGGCTCATGGCCTTGAACGCACCATAAATTAAGATTTCATGTACTAAAATACAATGTCATAGAATGTAGACGGTGGAAAAAGCACAATACATGGGACTACTTTTTCAGTCCATTTTCTGTATTTCACATCACGGTTCCAGGCATGAGCCAGAATTTGAGAAGCTCGTCTCTCCGAGACACGATGTGACTTTCTAATGAGAAAAAAGGAATTATTTTGAGGGATTTAAATAATATTTCGTCTCAGGAATAACGTCCTGTTCTTATTGCTTCAAGCGACACACTGACACATGCTGTTGTTTTTGGGTGGATTTGATGACCAATTTGGTGCAGCAAAGTGCTTTACGAAATGGGCCGTCTGGATATTTTAACTCCATGATTAAACGCTGAGGTAGGTCCTAAATATCAGAAATACAAACATTTCCATGTCAAAGTCTCCTCGGCTGTGATCTATAAAAAGACCACAGCAGAGGCCCTTGGCGAGATAAACCCATACCTCTCTGTGATGTACAAAGATCCATTGCCGTATGATTTGTCTCCAATAAACGCCTGTGTGCCGCTCTGGTGAAGCCGAACTCCTTCCGTGGGAGGAGGGAACGATCTTAGAATCACAACCATATTTGTGAGGGTAAACACCGGTGACCGACACCTTTCGCTTCTCAACAGGTACTGTTGTTGTTGTTGTACTCCGATGATGACTAAAGACAACAACGTGTCAGATTGCAGTTACACACGCTGTCAAAATGACTGCAATGCTTGATACCAGCACCACAGTCTTTGTGTTGTGAAAACTATGTAACTGTACGCGATGTCAAGTGAAAATTACTCAAGTTATCACCCTCTCGTGAAGTTAAACACGCGCTGTTTACTCGCAGCGCCAAAAACGAACACACGTCGTCGTCAGTAATTATAGCCAATGAAAGCAGCTTATCTTCGTCACTTCCTCGGAACTGTGAAAAATGGGATCTGAACAAATATTAGGAAAAGAAGCAGTGCTTTGGTGTAATCTGAATGGTGTAGCGGTACATGCGAGCTGATCACAATAAATACATATACCATACCTCTTAACTGTCACTTTTTCATTTTTTTGTATGAAAAATCACGTTCCCGCGTTCAGTGTAATAAATCTCACGCTTTTTTTTCCCGAAAAATGTTTCATAATACTGTTGTGTTGTTTTTTCATCTTACATATGTAATTTCTGCCAGCAAAAAGCTTATAAAATACAGCTAAACATATACCAAGCCATCTTCTCCTGACGGTTTTGCCCCTGTACACCCTTAATCAGGACTTCGCCGATGCCGTGGTCGCGTCCTGCAACCTGTGTAACCCGACATTTACGGATTCTCACTTCTTTGGCCCTATTTGGGTTGACAGCTCTGCAAATACTTGCACTCTCCAGTAATGCTTCTTAGCCATATTTATTCAACTGAAATTTCAGTTTCAGTGGGAATCTGGAAGAAATATTTCACTGTGGCGATTTTGTGCAAATGCGATGAAGGTTCTTCTGTATCAAAAGAGTGTAAGATGTGATTGGTCGTGAACCGTATGGTCCTTTGCCTAATGCAAACAGACAAAATGATTGGAATCCATGTGTTTTAACGATAACACACATGCATTTCTATCATCCTGGTTTTCATGTGACACAATATGGCTTTACAAGTATGATGGTTAAAATTACCCAATGAAAACATCATTTGATATCTCGTAAAGCGTTTTGCGTCAGTGTCGGGTGTATCTGCGGCGTGCCTGATTGACAACCAGAACCTTTCTCTCCATATCAGCTATCAGCATCCTGATACTCCGAAGGGGAAGTCGCTGCCTTTCACCGTGCAAGACAGCTTCCAGTTCAGCTCTGTAGGGCTGTGATTACGCATACGATCACAGTTCTCACGTCTTCCATAAGCCTGCCTTAAACACATCTGTACTAACAGTGTTGTCCTCAATACATCGGCTTAAGTACGGTGTAAAACACCAATAAAATAAATCAATACTTCGAGTATGGGGCCGATAAAAGGTGTTTGTCCATTCTCATGGACGTTTCAGCTGTCAGTTCCAGGCAGGTGTCCCCAAATGTCATTACTGACAAATGCACACGAGCGTAAAACTTGTTGAAACTTGGACAAGTTCCAAGTCTAACCGCCATGTTTGAAAGACATACTCCTCACAGCAAGGGGCACTAAGAATATAAGTGAGATAACCAAGAGGCAATTTTCTGGTCCAGCTTTGAATGACTGACACAACAAGCGTCTTTTGTGCCGAATTCTTTCTATTGATGAATGCTGTTTATAGATTCTCTCGAGGTCATTACTCCTGACACTGATCGATCCTAAAAAATTAGCCCATTTGTCGCACAAAAGGTCAATCTTGTCAACAAGTAGCAGTGATATCTTTTGTAATATGTATGGTCCAGGCGCTGTGAGCAGTATGCATTCAAACATGGCGGTTGGACCTAAAATTTGTTCAAATTACAACCAGTTTTACCTTCGTGTGGGTTTACCAGTGATGATACATAGGGGCACCTCCCTGGAATGAATTGTTAGGACGTCAATGAGTATGGACAAACACATTTTAACGGCCCCAGACTCGATCTGTTGAGGACAGCACCGGAAGTGCAGAGGTGTTTAAGGTAGGCTTATGGAAGACGACAGGGCTGTGATCGTATACTAGGAAAGTAATCACATTGCGTTGCCTCTACGCTACAACGCCATAGGAAGGTCCCTTTGAACACTAATGGCGCAAACTCGGACACCAACCGTCCGGCTTTCACCCGACCAGTTCGGTTCGTAACTCAACACAATCCACTGGTGTGTGAAATTAACATCAGTTTTAATGTTGTTTCGAAAATATAATTAGGAACAACGACCTATTTATCGAATGCCTTGACTGGGAGATTTTGACCTGGATATAGGTCTACGTCGCGCGCTGACTTCCATGGTGTAGGAGAGCGGCGATTTCTGAAACAAACCTACGTGTTAAGGGCTGTCGGAATCCTGCGGACGGCCGTGGGATTCCCCCGGGCTTTGTCCGGTTTCCTCCCACGTCAATGCTGGCCGCCGTCGTAGCAGTGAAATTTCTTCTTGAGTACGGCGTAAAAACACCAATTAAATCCAATAATTCAAAACCTAACCGAACAAAATGTTTAAGATTAGACTTTGAATACGAATAATCATTTACAGAGCTAATTTGCTAGTGTTTATAATCATCATGGAATTTGCAGGATGCAGTAAAATAGCATCTACGGTGTCTTTTTCGTGATCTTTTCCTCCTTGGACTTGTTCCTGTGGTAGACGAGGGTGGTGATGCAATGGGTCATTGCGGAACCAGCTATTATTTTTCAACTGGCAAATAGAGTCAATAAGAATTATTACACGGTTGCTACATCATATAATGACTTCTGTAATTGCTTATTAAAAACACAACGTGCACGACACTGAATGATCTGCAAGTTTTACTTCCCGCAACAGCCAACATGACGTCACAATACATGACATGCGATGATGCGCACATGCGTGATGAACTGGCAATTTATAGACAGTAGATTGTCCTAGTTTGCGTTGTAAGCTTGGATATTACATATCTCCCTTTATTCGGAGATGCAAATCTTTATCAGAATGTCAAAAACAAGATAATGCTAATGAACAATGCTTTGAATAGTAACGCTTTTACCTTCATGTTTAGATTACAAAATAGTGTGTATTTTAATTAGGATATAGGTTTTCCGTTGTTATTGTCACAACATAGTCTATCATAATACAGTATATGTATCTCTGCTTGATATAATTTCTGTATACTTGCATGATATCGTTACTTTAGAGTCCATAAAAAATATCCTGCCGTTCCTGATGATATTTAGTTTAATTCAACTGAAAATAAAAAGGATATCGCCAAATAAAGTCTCAGATTGTCCTTTCTGATTTTGGCCTAATGAAATGTTAACTTTTCGAATTCTTGGTACGTTAAGTTCACACTGTTGAACTATCACAGTTCAGACACAGTAAATGATTCACAAGAAGTGCAACATCTATATATTCCATAGTTTTCAGCAATGCAATTCACAGTCACTCAACACAGTCATTCAAGCAGCTCGGTCTGTGTCGATTTCTCTGAGGTCGTTGATTTACAACTGGTTCTCACGTTTGTGCGTATTGTCGGTGTCATTTACAGTTTCGTTGAGCTCAGTCGTTGGCCTGTCTGGTTCGTGTGCAGAAGTTTGAAGTATCTTTTCCCTCCAGTCATCTGGATTTGGTTCAGTGGGTGAATTATGTACATATTCGTCAATGTTCTGAACCACTGCATTCACCCGTTTGCAGTGACTGGCGTCGCGACATATTTCACGTCTGTCCGTGACTCGTCCAGCCGCAATTGTAGATCCCGTGATTCGGTAGACGATGTACAATGCTTGTTCATAAACTGTTGGC
The DNA here is from genome assembly GCA_016165875.1 of Acanthopleura granulata. Lineage (NCBI taxonomy): Eukaryota > Metazoa > Mollusca > Polyplacophora > Chitonida > Chitonidae > Acanthopleura > Acanthopleura granulata. The sequence continues at coordinate 6,461,742 of JABBOT010000017.1, forward strand.
CATTTGTTTATCTTCGTTTGTTTCAGAAGGACATAGTCTCCAAGCATAAAAGTGTGTTCCTTTTTGTTTCTGTTTTCGGCGTTGAGCGTTAGCTTAGAATTGTACTTGCTGTCTCTGTCGTTTATGGTTTTGTCCATGTCTCCCTGTGATTCTACTTCCGATCTTTACTTTACTTTGGTTCTGACTGTTCGATTCATCAGTGCCTGATATGGTGTAATTCCGAGAGCTAGGTGAGGTGTGGAACAATATGCTGTTGGTATATTCTGAACTGCGATTTGGGTGCTACCGCCTTGAAGATGTGCTATTTGTTCAGTCTTGATAAGTAGTTTCATGAAGCTTTCAGCTTGCCCATTGGGTATACGATGAAGAAGCGTTATTCTGTGATGCTGGAATCCTTCCAATTTTGCAAATTCAGCAAACTCTTTGAAATTGAACGGCGGTCCATTGTCGCTTTCTATCCTTTCAAGTGTACAATAGGTAGCAAAAATATCCGTAAGCTTTTCGGTAGCGGGGTTGAAGTATACAGGTGGAATTTGTTGAACAGCTGGGTATCGTGTTGATAATCACCAAGTTGTAATGACCATCCGGGTATGGTCGTCCGAAGTCAGTAGAAACGGTTTCCCATGGCTTGTTGTCATTTTGTCATTTTGACTGGCTCTTGTCGATGCTCTCTAGTTGTTACGTGGCATTCGTAACACTGTTTCAGAATTTCCTCTGCCCATGCTGTTCATTGCCGGAAATATCTCCGCCTGATTATCTGTTTGGTTTTAGTAATCCCCAAATGGCCAAGGTTGTGTCCTGATCTAATCACTTTCCCTTGCAGTTTGCGTGGGAAGACTATTCGATTCAGTCTGAAGATCAGTCCCTCGATCGTAGATAGTTCTTGTCTTGCTCGGTAGAAACTTGTAGTGTCTGGATCTTGCTAGTAATTTTGCCAGTTTCCTTTTTCAGTTGTTTCCTGCACTTTTCTCAGTGCACTGTCATTCTCTGTCTCTTGTTTGATTCTATCCAGAACAACAGCATATTCGTTAACAGCTATGTGTTTGATCACGGACTCTGTGTTGTCATTCCCAAGAAACTTCGTACTGCTGTCTTGGATTCCGGAGGACTACATTCTTTGACTGCTCGTATTTTGTCTGGTGCTGGTTTAAGTCCTGTGTTGGTGAACCGGTATACATAAAAGTCGATAAACTCCAAGCTCGCATTTCCCTTTGTTAAAGGTAACACCATAATCTGCAGCTCGTTGTAACACGGCTGTAAGTGGCTTGTTGTGCTCTGCTGTGGTGCGTCCTCCAATGGGATTATCATCTCCCTGACTTAAACAGTTCGGAATATCGCCAAACATTCTGTACATGATCTCCTCAAATACATCCTATGAACATTTAGCACAAAATACCAGTCTCTTTGAACGAATGTTTCCCTACAGTGTGCTTAATGTTGCTAGAATTCTTCACTCAGGGTCCAGTGTAAGTTGATGATATCTGCAGAAAACCGTACAGTCCTGGAACTTGTACATGAAATCCTCGACCATTGGCACCTGAATAAGTTTGCTTCTCTCTATGAAATTGTTTGGTATCCGTAGATCCACACTAGCCTGAATCCTATGAGGTTTCGGTTGGTCTGAGGGTATTTTGGTGTATCTTGGTGTGGGCTGTACAACCAGTGATGAACACCATGTGACGGGGCCGCCTGCAGGAGCCTCTTCAAAGATATTGTTTGCTATGCATTGATCAATCCACTACCGCAATGGCCATTGTAGGTAGTATGGTACAGGCCTTGGTTTCTGTGTAAATGGATTGGCCTCAGGTTTTATGTCCAATTATGCATACGTTTTTTCGTTGTTTTCACATCCCTAAATCTGCCAATACCTTCAAATACCTGTGGATAATCGTTCAGAATTGCCTCAATTGCTCTGATATTGCTGTTGTCCCTGATTACTTTGGCTGTACATTTGTTCTGGTATTTTGCCGTTGTTGGATGTAGCAAGTAACCCATTAGGATCAATTTGCACCATGCCTAACTCTGTCAAAGTGTTCTGGGGAAGTAAAAGCGGAACTTGCAGATCATTCAGTGTCGTACATGTTGTGTTTTTAACAAGTAATCACAGAAGTCATTACATTGGCGGTGAGACGGGATTTCGACAGCAAGATCCATGTATAAATATAGAACATTATGCAGCAAACTGTGTCAACTACGTCCATGAGTTCAAGTAAGTCTCCTGCATCTCTGAAGCAAAATAGGGGACAAGATCAACCCGTAATTATCATGGTAACGGAAGCTAGGCACCTAAAGACCCAACCCTTTGTTCACACTCCTAACCAGATAGCAACTGGTAAAGCATGCGAAGAATGGTTGGAAGGCATAGAAGTTTAGGTACTTCAAGATAACACAACCACTGCATAGGAAAGACGCTATGATAATTTTGGTGGCATGGAAATACCAAGATTGACCAAAAGTCTGATAGATCCTATGGATGAATTGAACCCATATGAAAAGCTAAGAAAAAAAATAAACGACTGCTTTACACCTCAGAACAAACAAACATCACGCTGGATACATTTTTCTGACAATGCGATCTACATCGGGAAGACAACTGTGGCGTATGAAGCCAGTTTAAGAGAAAAGGACTACGAATGTGACTTTGAGGATAATTACGGCGACAGATTACTTGAACATTTAATTCAGGCTGTCAAAAATCAAACACTGATCTAGAGAGTAATAAATAAGAATCAGGCTGATCTTCGTCTCTGTGTTCCTCTAGTATAACACCAACACATATCATTTTGGAATCGACAATCTGGTAAGCTTTATTCAACCAGTAGAGCCACTGTCTCATAAGACACTCTGGTTTCTTTTCATAATGATCAGAAAAAAAAACCGTAAGCAACGACTCTGGAATGAAATACGATTTAAATTTTGGCATTGAAGACATTTGATTTGAAAATGGTCTCTTGCGAAGTTCGGATGATGTCCGAGTGGGTGCGTCGGTTACATTCGTATTGATTGGGAGAGTGTGGTCTGTATTTTTGCACCAAAGTAAAGTGATATGAATTCATAATTACTTTAAGATCACGGAGCACTTGTTTTCTTGTTTGATTTACCTATAAATTACTCTCAGTACCGCATTAGTTTTACACCACAGATTAGCTTTGTGCCTACATTGATCGTTGACCCTACCATTTCACTGTAAACACACTGTTTACCTCCACGAGTGAAGATGACACCGGCTTTAACAATATGCCAAAGTACTGTTACAGGTCTGTTTGGTGCATTAGCGATTCGTCAGGTCAACTGGGGTCAGTTATAGCCCGCCACCCCTTTTCCCGCCGCTTTGATCATATTTACGTGTACTTCTTGACGGCCTCATACCGATTTCAAATATTATTTAAGATTCCACTTTTAGTTAACTTCTTGTATTATATTCCTGCATAAACCGTGATTCTGCTGGCTGGCTGGCGGCCTCGAGACCTGCTGTCTTTGCGTTGTTTTCATGTTATTGAATATATGTATTGAATGGGATTGAAACACAGCAATTCTGGACCGGCGATGCCTAATTTACTATTTAGCATATTAATGCATTTTTAACCTAATTCTACTTAAGCCATGGTGCTGGGCTAGTAGGGGTGGAAGTGGGTACCTCTTAAACACAGTAAACTGAGAAGGGACCGGAATTCACCGGTAATGTGCGACCATTGGTAGTTCCAGTGGACTTACCCATGCTATTATCTATAGAGGCTAAGCCTTAGATGCTTCCTTCTCCCTGCAGCCGTATTTTTACCAACATACCGTGCTGTGCCTCTCAGGTTGATGTTGCCATCAATAAAACAGTTATTTCCGTATACTCACAGGTCTAAGGTGTCCGTTGTCCCGTGATAAATAACTGTCTATAATAAACAAATATACAATCTAATTATCATAATTAATATATAGGGCAGACACTTTCATTCCACAAAGGACATCACTCCATCGCATTTCTCACAGGCCCCCAGCCCAACCCTCAGTAGCTACATCGCATTGCTTGATCACTTCTTTGCAGTTCAGTTCAGAAGCTTCATCAACTCGCTCAGCCACTCCATCGTTTTATCACACCAATCCATCGCACTATGGCATCATTCTGTCTCATCACCATTTTGGCACCTCTACACGTTCATGTAACTGACCAATTGAAGGTTGGTTGTTCTTCCCACCCATAGGCTGTGGTGATGTGACAGAAGTATGCGTAATACTAATAGCGACGTTTGGATGCTGACAAAATATGAAGAGGCGTCTTCAAGACCAATTCATTTCTTCAAGCTCTTCTAGACGATTTTCAGGAATCTGTAAAGGCAAACGTTTGTTTTTAATTTGAAACATTTGAATTGCAACCACTGTGCCTGGATTTAGTTAATTAATTTACTTATTTGATTAATGTTTTACGCCAAGCTGAAGAATATTTCACATATATGGCGACGGCCGACATCATGGTGGGAGGATACCGGCCAGAGCTCGGAGGAAACCAGACTAAGGTACGGTTGGAGAGGCGGCCAGTTTGAGTGTGGACTTAAACAATAGAGACAGGAACTCATGATTAGATACATTAGAAGTTTTGTTGTTATTTTTAATTCTTTATTTTAGTTAAATGAGACATGTAGTAGTAGGTGTAGACAAGAACCTTCCCTAGAAAGTCTCCTTAAAAAGTGCTAGTTGAGAAAAGTAGCGCCTAGGAACGATAAGGACTAACATGGAGAAAGGTTAAATCTGCACTATGGTTCGTCGCATTATATTAAGAGACAAACATTTTTAATAATGAAAGAATTATATAATTCCTCCAAAAAAGTTATCGTTAGAAGGTTGTCTATACATATAAAACAAGGTCTAACAATGTGGTTTCTGCTGACGTAAAGTGATTCTGCTGCATCACAGAGAAATAAGAAAAGCAGTGGAGCCGTTAGGATACAGAGAAGAGGTGGGAGGGGGTCTAGAGATATTGGAAATACATGTTTGGTTTCACTTTTCAATTCACAACAGCGGTACTGTGAAAATACAGCCTTGCCGACGATAACAAAGCCTGCAATTCTCTTTGTGTAATTCTTGACCAGACTGTTCCGTGTTTCTTTTTTTGTGCTGACAATTTGTAATTTCATTACACAATCCTTTGAGGCTTTTTATTCGTGACCACAACGTGATTCTTCTTCGGTGTTTTATTGTTTTCGCGTTTGATACAGGAGCTGAATGTATATAGATACGGGTTAAGTGCGGGGTTCAGCGGCAGAATAACAGTCGTCAAAATGGCCGCCATTTCTCTGGTTAGAGGCCCGACCGTGATGCTGATGACGCTAGCCGCTATGACAGGAATCCAAGAAATAATGTTGGTGACGAGAACAATGGACACGCGCCTAGCGACTACCAGATCAGACCTGTCCGTCCTGCCCGCGGTCATCTGTGACTCTCGCACGCGACAGTAAATCCCGGCATATAGACCTATCATGATCACCAGACAAGCACTGTTAAGTCCAACAAAAACCACTGTAGCGTATTCCCAACCGTCACTTTTTGGGTCTGTGAAGCTCAATGGCATGCAGATGGAATTTTTGCCGTAAAATTTCTCAAAGCCATGTGATGCAGCGACTGGGATAAAAGCTAGGATCAAAGAGAATATCCACAGGCACGCCATAAGAATCCATGCTCCCCGAACCGTGTGCAAAGCCGGAGTTATAGGAAACCTTACACTCAGGAAACGATCAATGGCCACAGTTAGCAGAGTGAACATGGACATTTGACAAGACACTGTGGTCAGAATTCCCAGGAACTGACAAACACTTCCAAGACGCCACTCCAGGTCGTTAAGCATGTAGTTCCCTCTATAAAACATGTCCATAGAGGCCAAGGCTATCTGGTACACCCCCATCAGGGTATCAGAGAGGCTCAGGTTGAGGACGTACACCGAGGGTCTGTTATGAAACCCTGAATACACCCTCCAGACGATGACCATGGCGTTGCCCAATATACAGGTGATTCCCAGAAACCAGACAAAAGCTCTGAGGACAACGGTGGAGAGGAGATCTTCACAGGACGAAAACACATCTGTGTTTGGGTAGCATTCATCCACATGACTTGATTCCACGTAACAGCAGAATCGGAAAGAATCTGTCCACAGTTTCTTAGCTACGACTTCACGAAATACTTCAGTCGGTGTGCCATCCAAACTGTTTCCTGTCAAATGCAACGTATCGATGTGGCTTGAGGCAGGCAAAGAACCAGATTCCAGAACAGATATTTTGTTGTTGCTAAGATCAAGGTTTTCTAATTTAGGGAGGCCGAGTAAGGCATTTCGTTCAACCGCCCTTATCCCTAGTCCACTTAAGTTCAAGGAAATTACCGAATTCAAACCCACAAAAACTTTGGATGGTAGAATTTGAAGCGGGTTACCCTCTAAAAGCAGCTGCCCCAGACTTTTTAAGTCATTAAACACATTTGCTTGCAGCGAGGTGATGGAATTGAATCTGAGATCGAGGGTATGCAAATTATAGAGCCTTGAGAAGGTATTATTCGGGATATAAGAAATGTCATTCCTGTAAAGACGTAGAGTGAGGAGGAGAGGAAACCGATATAAAGAAGAACTGGCCATATTTATTCTGTTGTCTTGAAGAAGAAGGACTCTGGTTGGCGGGAGGAGATCATCGGGAATTTCCATGAGATTGGCAGCACTACAATCCACGGAGTAGCCCTGGCAGGAGCATCGAGGCGGGCAGGACCAGCCGAACAAGTCACAGAACTGTTCATCACTCCAGGAGCCTCTACAGTGAACTCTGCCGTCACAAACTTGCTCTCTGGTCACACACTGGTCCGACCCTTTACATTTCAGTTTACCTGGACAAGAATATTGGTCACAATTCAACTCGTCCGCGGACCCTACACAGTCCGCCTGCCCGTCACAGACCTTATACCAAGGAATACAATAAGACTGCGGGCATTTGAACATGGCAGGACACTCGTAGCGTTCACAATTCTTCAAATGCGTACCGTCACGACAATAGAGAATGTCACCCTGCTCGTTTTGATCATACTGACACATGTTCGCACGGTTCATACAAGTGACCCGATCCCGATGACATCTTCTTGACAGTTTCCTACCAGGGCAGCGAGGAGAGAAGTCGTTCTTGATCACCCAGTTTTCATCAGTTAGAGAATAATACGCTAGCCTTTTGTGCTCAGTGGATTCTTCATCGGCCTCTGTGCCGTCTGGGCAGTCTGGTATCAGGTCGGTAACTCGACCAAGAGGCAGACACGTCCCTCCTGGGCATTCAAATCCTCTGCACTTTTCCACGCCCCAGTCACAGGCCTCCTCGTCAGACCCATCCAGACAGTCAGTCAAAAAATCACATTTCTTCTCTCGAGGAATGCATTGCAGGTTGCCACATCGGAACTCCTCAGGCAGACATGCTCTGTGATGACATTCGGTTTCGTCACTTGCGTCCCCACAGTCTGGCCAAAAGTCGCACACATCTGACATCGAGATAAACGCACCATTTTCGCATGTAAAGAAAAAGTCGGTTTTTGTGTCATTTCCGCACATGGATTCGTCTTCACCGCCCAGGCAATCCTGTCGTGTATCACAAAGTCTACTACTGTGCAAGCACGTGCCGTCGTGGCAACGGAACTGGTGATCAAGACACGTGGCAGACAAGGGAACTGCCTTTGCTTCACAAAGAACAAACGCAACTGAAGCTTCATTTATGACACAGTTAGTTGAGTTGTCAGGGTAAAGTTCATCAAGCTTATGTAATAAAGTCGTAATTGAGGTACAGCCAAGATGTCCTTGCTTGTCTCTGATCCAAATATTTCCGTCGCCGGTGTTGATTCCCCAAAGTTGAAAATAATATAATAGAGTGTCGGGGATAAAGTTGGCACCGTTTGCAATATACCCTCCTACGTCAGTACACAACAGTGGGGCCTTCCAAGATGGTATGCTCTTGCCTATGTCTTCTTCTGTTGAAATCAAACAGTAGCATTTTTCTTCTATATAAGTCCAGTTTTCCAAACACCCAAGCACGATGTTGTCGATTGGTGGTTCTGACATGTTCTTCAAGCTGTCCGAGATCACTCCAAACGTTAAACTACTGGTTGCATTCTCTTTCACGGTCGACCATTTGCAGATGTATGATGGATCACGGTAGCGGTTTAAACAACCAATCTTTCTCCAGTTTGTTGAAAAGTAAACGTTTCCGATCACCATGGCAACGCAGCGCTGGCTACTGTTAGGTACGGGCTGTGACGTCTTGGGGTCGAGTGGTAACGCCGGTTGAAACGGCAGAATGTTGTTGTGCTTGTCCCAGGCATGGAACCAGTCAGCCACAGATAAGGGATTGCCGTCTGTCCATCGGTACACACCGGGCTGAGATCAGAAGGTGATTAAGGCATTTATTTCCAGGAGGATGAAATACGTGTTTTATATCAAAATCCAAATAAAAACAGAGAGAAAATTTGCATCATTCTCTTGCTCCACTAGTACAACCGCTGAATAAACTTGACAATGAATGAAGTCGAGGAAACCTCTCGCGCGACCAAACTCAGAGGAAGAAGAAATGAGGAAACCTTGTGTCCGTCTTAAAGCGTTTTCAGCTAGAACTGACATGGATGATGCACGTGCAAAAAGTGAGAGAGAAACAGATTAAATATTGACAAAAGTGTTCGCAACACTTAAGTTCCGGAGTTTTATGTGGTCTTTGATGACAACGCAGTCTTTGGAGTAATTCTAGATCAATGGTGTATGCAACGAACGTCACGGCTATCGGTGTACATGATTATAATCCCAGGTATTTACATTTAGAACAGTACCCTTAGCAAAATTAAAGAGACAGGAGTTCACCGAGGTAGTATGACGTTTGCCTTCCATATTATATAGTCTTTACTAAAAATGGCCAATATTTTCTGCAGGTTAGTTGCCTTGCCTTATTCATACCGTTGCATATTTGTTTTTGATTATACTATTTTATGATTTATAAGTTACCTTTAGAAAACTAACCTGCTTTATATCCGCCAATCCAATGTAAAGCATTCCAAGTGGAACTCTGAAAAATTGGTCCTTCCAGTTTGACAGCAATGCCTGTTTGAGGACGTCTAGCTCATGCGCACTGGTCACGGACACCAGATGGCCGCCCTTTTTCGCGCATGCGTTTTCTGCCTCCATCCAAGTGAACTGTCCCCAGATTCGCTGAAAGTCGTAGCAAAAGTGGTTATAATGAATGCTGTCATGTGAACAGGTTGCATTGAATGCTTCTCCCTTTGCTTGGTGGAATGTTGTTAGGGTTAGATGACTTATGTACTTTTTCGCGTACCTCATTTTCAAAGGTGCATACAAGTTGTTCCTTAGATACATGTGGCTGTTGGGCCACATTGTCCGGTATCGCGTGAGTCTGGCAAAATTTAGGTCTATACACATGAAACGCGTAGTCAGCTTCGTTTGCCCTATCTCTTCTTCAACACTCAAGTAGCAACTGTCCGCTGGATAGCCGGAGAGTAGCACGATGTATACTATATCTAGCGTCCAATAGAAGGGCCGATTATCCTCGTCGCGAATCTGCCACGTGACTGGGGAACCCATGTACAGTATTGTTCCGCATGGGTTAGGAGGTGTTACTACCGCACCCCTGTTATCCATCGACACCTCACCACACAGATGAGATCCAACGTCACCGACATCAAAGCGCACTAAACGCTGCGACCATGTTACGTTGTTGTTGCCAGGGAGATAGAACACTGGATGGCCGGCTTTAGTTACATTGGGTGAGTTATAATTTGACCACTGATGGGAATACTTGGAATATTGCTTTTGGATTGACAACGCTTCGTCTGATGCTTTTCTGGAGGTCTCTTGCTGCCAAATCTCATTCATCACCGCTGTTGTGACATTGTTGTCTATTGTGAATTGCAGTGGAGGCTCTGAGTGTTTACTGGGATGCACATAAAGTAAAAAACAATCGTCGGGCCCAAAAACAGAGCTCACGGTGAAATTCATCTGCCTATCAGCGGAGACACTAGGCGTTGTAGTGCCTGTAACGTGTTTAACTGCGCAGGTTGTAGGCCAAGGATCGATTTCATAAACGTGATCTAATCGACTTATTGTGTGCGCATAGCTATACAGAAGGACGTAAATCGTCGATGAGCTGCTTACAAAGTTTTCGAATAGAAACAGCAGCCTGGATGATGTCGTCTCGCACACAGGACCAATCATATGATTTTTGGTAAAGCCACCATCATAAACAACAATTCCAGCGTGGGAGCAATTCTCATCATTAGGCAGGTTTCGGAGTTTTTCGTCAGTTTTTAAATCAAAAGCGACAGTTTTGCCAAGAGGAGCTACCAGAGCATGATAGATACAGCAACGGAATAGCTGACCGCCGCGAAAATACGTGTAGTCACCAATATCTAGGTATCGAAAGAATACGTCATCTGAAAGAAAGAAGTTAAAAGTTTCGTAAGATAGGTTGAGGTGGTGAAAAAGAGACATGTTGGACAAGAGGACTTGAAAGACGGCATGAAAGCCATCTGTTGTTTGGTCGATTGAGGATGTCCTCAGATCATAATCTTGTCGCACACTAGTGAAAGCGTCGCTGGGAGCCTCGTAGACCATGGCCGGAACAGCACTTGACGATACTTCCGGTTTGAGTTGTGCCCTGATCCTTATGCGGAACCCCGGATCTGCCCGAAAATGCCAGTAGAACAAAACGCTTTGTCCAGGTTCCGGTGTTTCTTTTGGTGGCGGTGAAAATTCTCCACGCTTCCTACCTTGGATTCTTGTGTACACCTTTTCGCTTAAGATCACTCTGTGTTTGGAAAAGTCAAAGCGGGTAAACGTAATCTCGAAGCCTCCTAAATTGTCAGAATCGTCCGTGATCAGATTGATCCGCACAGAGTTAACATCTGGCAATGATATCCCCCATGCTAGTTTTCGACCACAGAATGTACCGAATAATTCTTCATCACCGGTGACTTTGTCTGTCTTGTAGATACGGAGACTATCCTTGGCACAAGACTCACCATAGTACTCCATCTCAAACCGTCTTACTTTGGCATAAATTCCATAGCCAAAGTCGGCTTCGAACTCCCACGAACAGTTTAGGTTGGCCGGAAATCTGAATGCATCTCCCAAGAACTCAGTTGAAATAGTGATACCTTGAGCAGAACTGTTTCTCATTTTGCCACAGATTATTTCATTGTCTATGTCTTGAGCGTCATATTCTAGTCTGAAGCCTTTCCCTGTAACAGAGATGTCACTTTCAAAGGACACCTCTATCGCGTAGTCCACCATCTCCCACATAAAAGTCATGTTGGGGAATTTGTCCATGGAGTCACAGACTACAACTTCGTTGGGCGCAATGCTGTATTCCCGTTGCTTGCTTCGTATAGTTAAACGGTCATTTTTACAGATGTCTGACTCTTCGATGTCAAACGAGGTTAGGTTAAAAACAAACCTCATCGGAGAAGAACCTGAGAGTTCCCATTGGATGTCAACGTGGTTTGGATAATGATCCGGGTAACGGGGACTAGTTATGATTCCTTTCCTGTTCTGTAAGTTTATATATTCCTTCGTAAAACATCCGGAAAAGGCCATCAGTAGAAGAACTTGCATGAAGAAACATCCTTCAACCACACTCATCATCTTGGGAGTGATCTTCAGGAATTCCTCAATTATTTTCACCTCTCTTTTCATTCCGTTAGTGTGAATAAGTCCGAGTCTGTTTGACCAGCTAAGTGCGGATTACATCCACTGTATCCTATCTGAGTAGCTGAATTTCATCGGTCGACGAATCGTGGTTTACACCTCCGGATATCTCGTTTTACCTGTTTCGTTGGCTGTGTGAAATTGTGTGACTTGGACTTCTCACCTCTGCCGATGGTCTGAAATTTCTTTCTCTTGCAAGTCTTTCAGCTTTTTTCAACCCATATACCTTGGTTCAGAGGACTGAGCTCACTTCATACAGTTTTCATCATCTGGGTGTCATCGGCGCTGTAAACTTGATCTGACTTGAATTCTCACTTTCCCGTCATTTGTACGTCACGGGGCCTTTTCCACAGGCATGCCATAAGAATCTATGCTCCCCGAACCGTGTGCAAAGTAAAAGTCTTTCGTACTTCGTTCATATTCTGCCACTAGTGCGTTTTCAGGCCTGAAACATCGAACAAACCATACCCATTACTTCCATGTGAAAGGCACCTAAACATGTTGCCGCAGCTAGTTTAATAAACATTTGTGTACATCCTATATATAGTAAGGTGTGTTCTCAATTGGTTGGGCGCATTCACCGAGTATAACCAACTCACTAAGTCCAATTCTATGCAAAGTTAAGCTATCGACTCCTTAATTATGCCCATTTCAGGCATTTTTAACTATTTTTTGAAATTTCATGACAACTTTGAAACTTAAACAGATAACTGTTTCTGGCGTTGTCACATGTCGTCTGCCAGTAAAATGTCCTGTTGTCCTCTGTGAAGCTAAAACAAATTTTATTTCTTTATTAGTCTGATATTTCATGTCCAACATTATGATAAGTTAGAAACGGAAATAAGGTTAATACATATTTTCTGTGTTTGGGATTCTTTATTCCTGGAAAGAAATATTCCACCCATAGAACTAAGCGCTATTGTGCATGTAATTAAGACAAGCGTCGAATATATTTTAAAAAAGGAAAATGAACACACCCTGAAAACTACGGAAGGCATTTGGACTAAATTAGGAATATGTTTACAGGTTAAGGCAGCACCTGGTTACTGTTTGTTTCCACTTATATCGGCATAGAATATCCTCGTTTTTCCTTTTCTTTTAACTCAATGAAGAAGTTTAGTTAAACTTTATCTGACAGTTTCTGCACGTTGTTATTATCGAAGCAGTGTGACGTCAACATCGAAGCAGTGTGACGTGTCACTTTCTAACATTGGAGGTGTTTTCCGTGTAATTCGCTAGGTACTTCGGCAGGAAAAAAGTTGTGGACATCGACCATGGATGCTCGTGATGAAGACAAATAAACGTGTTCAAATAATGAAAAGATCTGCATTTGCATCAATGAATGGCTACTGTTTAAAAATTAAATTAAACTAACAGGAAGAGACGTAACCAAAACGTTGCAGTGATCGTGTCTTTGTTTTAATTGATCCTCGAGGTATTGAAACGGAAAGATTCAATGTCCTAATGCAAAGACAGCATATCTATATCTGGTATGGCTGTCCCTGGCTGTTATATTTTGTCTTATCCTATAATTTACCGCATGGCGTACTCTACCAGTCTCTAAGGGTAAAATAAATACTACTTAAGATAGATTTTATGTTAGTGACGAGGATATTACCTAAATCCAAAAACGGTTTGTTAAGGTCACTGCAACCAGGGATCATTTAACAAGTCATTTAATAAGTAAGTTTGGTGAGAAAGGATATGGTCTTTCATGTGCTGTTTTAGAGCTGTGTAAAATTTCGAAGAAACCATCACAGGGGATGTATATGAATCCATCACATATTTGGCATATATCAACATATCGACATAATTACCCATCCAGTCGTGGAATAAAGAAAGTCATTTACTAGATAAAATTTGGTTAGAACGGACATTGTCTTGCATGTCCTGTTTTAGAGCTGTGTCAATTTGCAAATAAATCATCACCAGGGATGTGTAAGCATCCATCCTAATCGGATGGGACATATAGCAACACATCATGGTGGCCCACACTGTCACAATATACTGAAAGCAGACATGATGGCCCACCCTGTCACAATATACTGAAAGCAGACATGATGGCCCACCCTTTCACAACATATTGAAAGCAGACATGATGGCACACCCTTTCACAACATATTGAAAGCAGACATGATGGCACACCCTTTCACAATACACTGAAAGCAGACGTGATGGCCTGCCCTGTCACGATATACTAAAAGCAGATGTGTTGACCCACCCTGTCACGGTATAACGAAAGTAGACATAATAGCACACCCAGTCACGATATATTGAAAGTGAATATGATGTAACACCCAGTCTCGGTATACTGAAAGCAGACATGATGGCCTACCCAGTCACGATATATTCAGAGCCAATATGATGCCACACCGAGTCACGGTATACTAAAAGCAGACATGATGAAACACCCAGTCGCGTATACTAAAAGAAGATGCGATGAACAACGAAATAATAGTTTACTGAGCGAATTGTCCGAATAGTTACATTGTGGGGAAAGGCACGTAAATGTGTTTATCAGTTCACCTTGATAAATGTTCGAGAGCTTCCCAACCATATATTCACGTTATAATTCGTAAGACAAGATAAAACTTCCCATAAATCGGTTAAAATGAGTCACAGTGGACATAGGCGTCGAAAACCGACATTCGTATATCAGCTGTCAACGAAAATGGGCATTGCGGGCAAATAATCGCCAGACCAGTTTCCAAAAACGACAAATCAAACCACCAAAGAATGTAGAAAACATATAAAATGTAAAAATTAGGACAGATTCATGCAAAGAGAAAGGGTCAATAGTTTTCAATGATGACGACAAGACGTCATGAATGTTCTAAGCGGATGAATAAAATTAGTTTTCAAATCGTGTACTACTGTAGAAAATATGGTGTCGATAATCAACTGTGTATCTCAGTTGCGCTTTGATTGCATCTGTTCATATATCCATCGTGGCGACCACACTCAACACGATGAACATTCGGTCCCTAGTCCCGCGTTTAGCGGAAAAACACATAATTATAAAGCAGATAGCCAGAGATTCTGAACATTCCCTCCGTATTTACTAACCAGAGGCGTACTCATTGCAAAATTTAAGACACTTAGAGTGAAAGTGTTTGATGGAATATCCTTGACACACTAGTGTTTGCAGTAATAACTTGTGACGTTGATTGGACACTGATGGTTAGTAACGAATATTTTATTGTTGCTGGCTTATTGCACGTCAAGACCTTTTATGTACCAACTTCAACCGCAAAACGGGGGAGCCTTTGCGTCATTTTGATCTGTCACTGTGAGCAGGTCGGCAACTAGCCTGATCGGCAGGGAGACGATCTCCCATCTATTTGCAAGGTATCATTTGGACTTAACATTCAGGATCTCTGGGAGTCTGTGTCATAGCTATATCCACATCCGCCAAGCTACCAAACACGAGGCTAGGAGTTGTTTAAGCATTCATGCTTGTTGCATCAACGCAATGCTGTGATGAACAGATGCAATCGAATGAGAGGAAGATACCTATATCTACACTGGAAATTGATGCGAAAATTATTGACAGGCCTCAAGTGTTAATTTTGAATAAGATTTCAGGCCTAAAACATCCATTGTCTCTTATCTTTTACCAGCTTAATTTACGACATATATATATATATATATATATGATTAGAAAGATATACATTTTGCGTTTTCCTCGAAGAACTGGTGTTACAGGTTGTATTTGTAATGGGTGTTGCGGTTATTAAACTGGGATCGCCAATTCATGCCTCACAAAACCTTCTTCTTTCAGACATCAATGTATTTATTTTTTTTATTTATTTATTTCATTGGTGTTTTACGCCATACTCACGAATATTTCACTTATACGACGGCGGCTTGCAATTATGGTGAGAGGAAAGCGGGCAGAGCCGGGGGGAAACCCACGATCATCCACAGGTTAATGGCATATCGACATTACTGTATCTGGCAAACTGTGCATTTCAGCAATGAAGTAAAGTTATAGTCTACATAGTTATAGTATACGTCTGAACGTACCCCGTTCTATTAACACTTATGAAAATCTTATTACAAACCTCGTAAAAATGCACAGAGTACAAACATTATCCGTTAACACATGTAATGTTCATATCTTATAAACAATGTCTTTCTTACCTTCTGCGTGACAGGCTTTCCGGAAAACCCGAGGTAAAACTTCTGGCGATAACCAACGATGACAAAGTCTGGTATCGCCATCGCTTTTATTCCGCTGTGCGTTACACGACAATTCGAGGTTTTTGTCATCAACAGGTTTGACATGCTGCGGTGGACACACAGCCTCGTTTGTGTTGTCAGCTTTCATCAGTGTAAAAACCTGAGTCAGTGCGCTACACAAAAACGTACCATGACTTAACATGATAATTAATTGATCACAGGTGTACCTGCAGGATGTTATCAGCTCGTTTGTCGACATGTGACGTTCAAAGCCATCATTAATGGATATGCATTTGCCTCGTTTGCCATTAAAGGACTTCAAGGAAGATGACGGTTGACTTATCTTCTTCGTCATCCATTTTGGATGTTTTTGATGCGGCCAGCTACGCCTGCCAGGGTGTTCGCGCTTCGATGCGAATTGAGAAGAGGCACTTATGCAAAGGCGGAGGTTAAATACTTATCCAGATACGGCGAAAAATATTTCACCCTACTCCGTGAAATTTTCCTGTACAAAAGCACATATCCACTGTTACTCAGTCAGAAAGTTAACAATTCATGGTCATTAGGCGCCTGTAAATCTACAATTATATCCATCAAAGAAAAACTCCTTAATTTATGAACGATCCTCCCCCACTCTAAATCCCCGCTCCCGTTCCTCCAACCGTGGTGGTCCTCTAAATCTAGTACCCATTGTGTGATATAACAGACAACAGGATGGCCAGTAAAACCTTAACCTGCAGAGACAATAGTGTGTTAGCTCGCGACTGGTCGCACGTTACCTGTGAAATCCTGCCTCTCGTCAGTTTTCCTCAGTTCGGGTGTTGGCCTTGCTCTAGCAACTTACACTCCCCTAGCCCCAAGGCATAAGCACGGGCTGTGGATAAAAATGTGTGCCCGGGTCATTTTATCCAGCTACCGTTCACAAGGCTGAATTCATGAAAATGGTTTTAAGCCACGTCGCTAGCTTGGACCAGTATACCAGATTAAATGCTTTCGCTTTTCGTTCACAAGGGCGACATCAAAATGTCTCAAATCCATTGTCGCAAGTTAAGCAAGAGTACAAAGTTAAGTCAGAGTACAAACATTATCCTTTAACACATGTAATGTTCATATCTTATAAACAATGTCTTTCTTAACTTCTGTGTGACAGGCTTTCCGAAAAATCCGAGGTAAAACTTCTGGCGATAACCAACGATGACGAAGTCTGCTGTCGCCGTCTTTTTATACCGCTGCGCATTACAGGACAATTCGAGGCTTTTGTCATCGACAGGTTTCACATGCTGTAACCAGTGTCATTGCTTGATGACATTGGAATTGTTTTGTTAAACGGAGGATAAATGGGGGATGAAAAAGTTACCTGCACATAGAGAAATTTCCAAGATTCTCTACCTCTTCAGTTTCTTCTCTACTTCTTCTGGCGTTTGGCTAATACTATCACTTGCCAGGTTGAAATTAAAAGAAAAGAACACATTTATACAACCTATACCTTAAGAGAAAAAGCTTTACTTATTGTTAAATAAAAAATCTCAACTTTCTGGCGGAAGTGCTTGTTATTTGAATATTTAATAGTTAAACATCCAAGACTGAGAAGCCTTTTGAGGCCTCCATTTTAACAGATTTCATACGTCATCGTGCTTAGCTTTGCATAGTTGCTTTTCTGTCTTTGAAGGTAATATCATGTAGATAACGTAATGGAGGGCTTCAGTGGGGACCCCAGCTCTAGTTCTGATGATAGTGAATGTAACTTCTGCTTACAAGGCTAAGAGTTTGAATCGCAGAGGAGTTAGGGTGAGAGCAGTAGTGCGACCTACTACGCATCAAGCTCAAGTGTGTGGGAACCGGGATGTCTGGCTTTGACAGGGGCAATCTGTGAAAGGACTCTCTGCCCTCCGGACACCGCAATTCAGGCACATTTTGGCAGCCTACAGCCACGCATGTAGGCATGACGTGGCCTTTTAGTACATCTCAAACTCTTCCTTTTCAGAGTTGGCTTTAACAGAACTTAAAATCAACGATTATCACGATGTACGAACAGATTTAGCTGAGACTGGAAATGCTCGCCTATTAAATGGTAGGAGTAAAAGCTTAAGCACAATGACGTCACAATGAATATTCAAGAGGAGGAAAGGAGGATTTTCATTGGACAAGCCTAAAACATGGCGGGACTTTCTATTTGCCCCAAACAGCTGGATTTTTTTAAAAAATGGCGATGTTTGAAACAGTTTGTCTCTTGTATGAAACCTTTAAAAAATGTAAAGAAACAAAATAGTATTCCACACAGTTTGTATAGCTCTTTCATTTAAGGTGTAGGTTGTATAAATGTGTTCTTTTCTTTTAAGGACAACACTTTGGGATTTTTTGGATCTTTATCTTGATATGATTGAAGATAAACACTGATGATTGACTGGACACATCAATGTTCCATTTCCTTGATTATACCGAGTCCACTGGCTGTCATGGGGGGGGGGGGGGGCATTACAAGAGGTTACTTTTACCTTTTTTATTTATACATCGGTGAACTCCCAGTATTTCCTTCACTGATACAACTGATATCACTTTTGTTATCGCATTTTTATATTACCCTGCTGGTGACCTTCAGCCATGATCCAGACGCCGTGACGTCGAAAATGAAACACTTTGTTTTCATGTCGTTCCATTCTGAGCTCACTGGGATGACGTTATAACACAAGTCTAGTCAATTGCTATATTCCGAGGTCACGCAAGAAGACACGTCATCATACTTGGCGTCATATGTGCCGGTACGACGTCATGCTACTGACATGCCTTTGAAGGCCTGCAGCTGAAAACATTGCTTAAAACTTTTAAAGACACAAAATCATAACATTGTTAAAGTATAAATAATAAACAGAATATTGCACAGTGATGGTTGAATACCATAAATATTGTTCTCGTGAAAGGTGGAAAGGATAACCCACTCGACCCCTTCATTTGTTGCTAAGAAATAACCCCCACCTCGACGCCTTATGCAAGCCTCTGTGAGAAGGCTGTAAGGTTTCAACACAACAACATTAGACCATTAGATCAACTTTCGGTGTGATAGCCTTTTCCTTTTTATATGGTAGGGTCAAATGTAGCTGGAAGAAGGACGAAAGACAAAAGCATTATATTTCCTATTTCCAATAATTACGTGTTGCCGGTGCATTTTTTTTTTTTTTTTACATTGTACTTATTTACATATTTTGCCCATGTTCAAATCACTATTTTGATAATGCTTTTAAATTAATGTGTGAAATTATTGTCCCACAAGCAATTTTCCTGGCCAGTGCTGCATTTTGATTTTTCGCTAATCAAAGGGGACATATGGATTGATGTTAGCTTTTGACACTTTGTAAGCTTTTCGGCCTCTCGGCGGGACTTGCAGCACAATGGATTATTCATGCGGTAGAGAGGTATTTCCACACAATACAACAATATCCAATTTAGATCATCCGATAACAAACTATGTGAACACTCATTTAACTTAATATTAGAAGAATTGATTCACCATGTGAAATATAATTTAAAATCGTTGGGCAAGCAGCTAACTTCGTCTCCAGTGTTACCAATCAGACTGCGAAGAACGTATCCTGAATTCAGCATCTTTTTCAATCCCAAACTCGAACGTTGCCTCGAACGAACTGAAGCTGTTGTCTGCCGACCTCCTATATTGACTTAAGGCCTATCCCAACTGCGGGAGACAACTACAACTGCATGACGTCCCCACTGCTCCAGACATGAAAATAGTCGCCGAGAAAATAGAACCAGCTCTATCTTTGCTCGGCGACATGGATGTCATCCTGATGTCTTCCCGACATGACGTCAGCAGGGGGGAGGACACTTCAGATTAAAGAACGTTCTATTTTCTCGACGTTGCAGTTGCAGTTGTAGTTGTCGCCCTCAGTGGGGGTGAGCCTTAAATCGGTACTGGCGATAAAATTCCAATCTATCGCACAGCAAGCCAGGTGTTCTATGACAGTCACGTATTTTATGCAAATAAAATGAATACGATGTATGTAAAGGCTGTAGAGTGAAATTAAATATAAAAGATCAATATTTATGAAAAACAAGATAACGGGAGGAAACACTAGCGAGAGAATATTGGGCAAATGCTGAAGCGTAGTAAATCACGTTGAAAAGCAGGATTTCGCTTCACATGAATTGCTAACCCCATATATCAATACGCTGTTAGTCTATTTGTATTATAATTATTTTCGACTTATTACGTCATTGTGTAGTACCGAGCAATGAAACGTCTGGCGCACATCTAAACGACCGATTATCTGAATTCCTGATTTACCGCTTAGACAGTTTAGTTGCACACGGACAACAGTGTTTTGTCCTCATGTAATAGGTAAGCAAGTTTAAAACGCTCGCACGTTACAACACCTTGACGAATTCGACCCGTGGTGTTTAAAATTCTTCGAGGGACAGATCAAAACAGTAATCAAAGCAGAGAATGTAAAACATTATCGTAGAAGACAAAAACAAATACAAAGAAACCCCCACACAACAATTGCTCAATAAACATTCAAAACTGAGGAGTGTGCACAACATATATATCCCCTAACAGCGCATTTTCCGACTCCTACTGGTCGTCACTGTTCGGCTATAAAAAAAAATAAAAATGTATGCACTACACAGAGTTACCAAGAACACATAGCAAAGTACAATGTAGTTGCAGACCTCGTCTTCTTATTTTTACACCTATGACACTGCGTGAAAACAAACCTGAACATCAACTTAAAAAAATGTATTCACAAGGTAACGTGAAACATCATATGTCATCCGTGTTCGCACCTGGCACGGTCCGCGGTCCAGCCACCAACACTTGATAGGAATCAGCCATACCCAGATATTAAAGAAAGATAAACCAGCACACAAGGTCTGTACACACCGGACAAAGGCATGCCTGACAAGACGGACATAGGTATGAAAAAAACAAACAAACAAACAAAACAACAAGAAACAACCCGGCTATAGGAAAAATGATATCCAATAAAAAATAAAGCATAACATCGGACGTGAACACAACGCGTACAGCAACTATTTGTGATAAAAAAAATTTGGAAGTATTGAAAGTGTTCTTGAGGTCGGCCCTGAAAATGTTTTATGTTCCTTAAAAGGAAAATACGAGGCTATATTTGATTTGGTTACATTGATGACGGAATAATTTTACACTGTCATTTAATATCCCTTTCAATAGGTTAGTTAATTGTCCGAGAGAGGGGAACCTGAAATATATAGACTTTCCGAAAGTTTGGTCCGAAAGGCTTTTGTGCTATTTGGAAGAGAATTCATTTGTTTCTTGATGACCTCCCTAACTGTTAATGCAGTTACAGGCCTCGTCCAGTTATCACGTTTCACTGCTTGAAAACAAACCTATACATCAACTCAAAGTAAGAAAATGAATTCAGAAGCCATCGTGAAACACTATATGTTATCTATGTTTGCTAGACGTAGCACGATCAGTCAGCAATTTGCAGATGGTCGTAAATTCCTCCGGGCTCTGCCCAATTTCCTCCCACCATAATGCTTGGCGCTGTCTTATAAGTGGAATGTTCCTGAGTGTGGCGTAAAACACCAATCAAATAGATAAATCTAATTCTTATTATGCTTACATTAGGATAAACTCCCGGGTTATATTACATAAAGGCTTGCATCCTAAAGCCTTCGCGATTTAATTAGGCTTTAAGGCCTTGTTTAACAAAAATTATTGAGGAACCATAGGTAAACTATGTACATGTACATAGTCCTGCAAC
The DNA here is from genome assembly GCA_016165875.1 of Acanthopleura granulata. NCBI lineage: Eukaryota > Metazoa > Mollusca > Polyplacophora > Chitonida > Chitonidae > Acanthopleura > Acanthopleura granulata. Next base: position 6,483,387 of record JABBOT010000017.1, read on the forward strand.
TTATCAGTTGAAAGCCCGATTTCCTCCCACTATAATGACGACCGCCGCCGTATAAGTGAAGCATTCTTCATTACAAATCAAATAAATGAATCAATAAATGAGACGTACCTTTATATAGGAATTTCTGTTTGAATATGTATGGTTGTCTGACACTTTCATGGCAAATTATTAGTGTTCGTTAAAGTTCAGTAATTATATCACTAATTAGCTTTAAACATCTTTGTTATTCAGAAGTCCGATACATATATATGAGTGCCATGAGGAATATCCGAGGAGGCAACGATTTTTAAACACAGGTGATAAATAAAGTATGTAATTTCAAGTATACATATCTGCAGAGTCTGGATGCGGCAAAGTTGAAAAGGTCATCAATAAATGTCTCAGTCATGAAATATAGTTAAAAGAAATAATAAATGTAGTCAAAAATTTTAACGAAAAGAAAAAAACGCAGAAAGTCGTGAAAAAGTCATAAATTGTCTATCCTCTGAGCATCTACATATACACAGACAGGTCTTATTCTGTTAGTGTTTAATTCTCCTGATATATGTGCATGTTATAACATTGTCTTACTTTTTGCCAAAAGAGATTTGTTCTTTTAACTTGTCGTGAAAGAGGGTCATTGGTTTGAAAGGGTGGTGGTAGCGTAGGGAACCGGAAATAAAGAAATCAGCGTACTGTTTGAAGGGCGTTTGTAGTGTGCTTCATGTTGGGAGATTATACTGGACAAGGACAGGTAATGAAGTCATAATGAACTGTATGTAAATAATGGCTCTAAGCATGTAAGCTACACTATTATTCAAAACATGTATTTATTAGAATTTCACTTTTACATGCATATTTATTACGTCGGTTGACATTTCTCCATACGTCGTCTCAAGTGGGCTACAAAGGGTGACTCTTACGTGCTACACAAAAGGGTCCAAATCGCAGGGGAACACGTCGTTTTCTGCTGTGACGCTCCAGTGTTTGTGTACTACCTAAGCGCTTTCTGGGCACACACGCACCGAGAAGTGTGACGTAATCCAAGGAAGAACAAAAGACGACAGGCTTTGCACTCCTTCAATAAAGGCGGGAAGTAGTTTTACGAGTTTCCCATTTTGTTTTCAGTTTGTTGGTCCAATCCTTTTTTATCTACCTGAATCATGAGAGCTCCGATACATTGACAATAACCAACTGAAAGAAAATGATTTTTCATATGTTCAGAAGTTCAGGTGCAATCATGCTTGCGTGGAATTGTAAGCCTGATCGATCCTGAATAGAGCGTCCTCGTAAGCTGTAGGTCTACGGTTCAATCCCGAACTGAGTCAGTCTTAATTCCAATCCTTTTTATTTACCTGGATCATGAGAGCCCCGATCCATTGACAATAACCAATTGAAACACAATGACTTTCCATTTCCGCAAAAGTTCATGTGCGAATTGTAAGCCTCATCGATCTGAATAGAGCATCCTCGTAAGCTGTAGCCCTCGGGTTCAATCCCGAATTGAGTCAGTCTTAAGACTTCAACATCGGTAATCTTGGCACTATACCTCGCTTGGCGATCGGCATAGGAGGACTAAGCCATGTTCGCGGTGGGTGTCGTGTCAGGAAAATGTAACTGAGTGGGAAGTATAGCATCCCAGTGAGGTATCACTATACACGTGCTGCAATTGGATACGGCCTGCTACAAGGGGACAACATCGTGCTATGACTGAAATCATGTTAAAAGCGACGTTTCAACCTATTAAAAAAAAACAAACAGAAAAAAACTATTATATCGTTGTCTTTTCATTTAAAACCTTACATACTCAAGAGCGGAGGGTAAATTCCAGAATTGAGCTCAACAACTTATTCAGGTTGAAATCTGGAGTTTATTAGTGCGAGCCCGAAAACCGTGAACATACAAGACAAATGTCCTATGAACACAGTAGCTGGTACATTCATATCCCATATTGCAAGACATTGCTTTATATGGTATGAAGAGCACGCTTATTGTATGTTACATTATGAAGCATGACATGAAGCCAGCTACATGTTATCATAGTTTAAATCCAACAGTAAGAACATTACTGTTATTACAAAGCACAGAGAATGTCCTCAATAAAAATACAATGTAAAGGTATTACACTGTTCCTATTATATGTGTTCGTATCCTTATTTTCTCCAAATGGGCAGCAGTTTTCCTCAACCGTCATTTTTGTAGTGATAACCGAACTCGAACCTTAGAACAAAAGGGAAATTACTTAAGTATGTGAAACTGACATATGAGAATAAAACAGGTAAGTATGAAAAATATAGCACAATGTCTCATCCTTGAACGTATTCAAGCAGGGTGTCGCTGCATTTTCTCAGCATATAACAAAGCTTCACATTGGTGACATCTGTCAATGAAACAGTGTCCAACCTACAATATCTTAGCTGCTATATCAAAAGACTCTTACTCGAAGTTAACACACAAAACTAAAGAAATATAGAAATAAAACTAAAGAACAGCCTTGCAATTATCAGTGTAACAAATAACAGCCGCATAACGGCTGTTCACCACATTAACCTTAACAATAGAATGCCGTAAACAATCATCAAAACTTTATCAACACACCATTCTATCGCTTTTCTGATAAAACCACAGTGTTTGTGTATTTACATGTACATTCATGAATCAAGGGCCACAACTCTGTATGAGCAAATCACTGCATGAGCAGGATACAATTCTGCATGACCAAAATGAATAAACTACTTTTCGAAACGTAACAGCAAACACCTTAATTACCCCTTCCGATTACACAATGAACTCGGAACTATGGGTAGGTCCAACTATCTGTTACAACCATTCTAGCAATCATTAATTGCTTATCGACTTACGTATGCTGCAACAGTATAAAGGTCGTTACACGCTCGATACTAAAAAGTTCAGTTTTCTTACAGTTTAGAGCACTGGCAAATACAACGATTGGTGTTAATCATCTCTACGATGGTTATGCAGTTAATTACATCCCGAAATTCCGAAATACTTACATAGATTGACTGCTACAATAACATGTTTTAAGCGTTACTGACGCGGTTGCTGACAGCAAGACCCACAGGCAAAATGGCGTCTCCCTCATGGTACATATGGATAAAGCATGTTGGATAATCAGAAAAATATTGCTCCAAAAGTTAAGTACTGCCAGCATTTAAATCATAAAATAAGTTTCTATATTTTATGCACTTGAGCTTAAGTTCAGGAACTCAGCAGTCATGCAGAGCACGAAAGACATTCCGCCATTACCGTGAACGCTGGGTAAGCAATACCTTTGCTACTACTCTTACACAGTCCAAAAATGTATGTCCTGAACTGAATTGTCCATGCATGATATCCGATCTGTTCTGAATAGTGTGATAGCTGACACGGAGAGTTAAACAAGAGCAGCGATGACAGTGTTATTGTTGGCAAATGGTCACACGCTCCCAATGAAATCCGGCCTCTTGTTAACTTATTTTGGTTAAGATTTTATTCTGACTGTTCATGTACATGTTTAAGAAGAAACAACTTACACCAACTCCCCCCACTGACACCATGGCTTCATCAGAGTGAATTACAACGATGTTAAATGCAATTGTATTAGATGTCACTGGTCTAGAATTGTTCAAAGTGCTGTGTCGTTACTGTGACGCCTGACGATTCCCCTTGGCAGGGTTTACCTGTGTATTGGTCATGGTCTATTGAACGCACCACAGGTCGACAATCTCGTCTGGTTATAGCAATGACTCTTAATGGAGGCGCCACATCGTTGCGTAAAAAACAAGTATGCATGAAAACCGCAAACTGATCAACCTTTTGTGCACATATGTAGGCTATCATTAACTGAAGCCTTCAAAAACTATTTAGACAATTTAAACGTTGAGTTAATAATTGTATACAGTTCATGTTGTCACGTAACTGTTATCCATTCTCAAAGTTTCAACAACGGGGCAACGTTTTCAGTGCACTCAACCGTCATAGAATTTCAGATACTGGGCTACGGCTTGAGGCGATGGCTCGTGGGTCTATCGAGTACATGTAGGGTGTGTCTGAAGTTTGACCTTCTTCAGCGGTTGAAGAGAAACTTATACCTCTGAGGCGGGGAAATTAGATAGCTCATGAAGACCATCTATCCGAATGTACCTTTCGTGGAGTTTCTATTGTGCTCCCTGGAAGGTGTTGGCAGGCAGGGACGCCGCCCTTGCTGATATTCTGTGATGTTTGTCGAACACAAAAGATGGATCATAAATACATATAGACTCTGACTTCTACACCCATATCTCCAAATGTCTCTAAACTCTTGTATATCTAACTTTTCTTCTTCTCAATCTGGTCCCGTGAGCTCTGCCCTCAAGGGCCAAAAAATGAGGTTTTACCGTTGGTTTTTAACTTATTTCGAGGACGTGACCAGCACTTTCAATATTATCCACAAAAAAAAACCGGAGAAGCCATGTTCACATCCTAAAGCTTGGTAAACAATTCAAGGGTGTGTAGTACAGATGATGGACTTTTAAAAAACTCGGATGTGGTGAAGTAATTACTGAGCGTCATCGCTTAAAAAGACCCACAATGTCGCTGATTTCGCCGCACCACACAATTCCTTGAACAGTTGTCAAGGAGGAATCAAAGCAGAGCGGGCGACTTGGATAACATATCAGGGAAGGGAATTTGTCTGGAATTCCTTGTGTTAAGCGTCTTACGTTGAACTGCAAACGTGCCTAAAAAAACAACAAATTTCCTCATATGAGACGTCATCTAGGTTACCTGTTCGAACTACTAGCTAAACAAACACATCGCCAATGAAAACTCGCCAAATTACAAATTAAATGTGAATATAGAAAACTCAGAAGTGGGAAAATCCAGTGGCTCTTCGGAAAGAATGTTATTTTTCCACAGGAGATGCCGATGCATAATGGATACGTCACCTGCATGGGGGAGATTCAGTAACAAGTCTCCCAAGAAAGATCGTCCTCGGTCCAATGTTGTGACCCCGTCTCTAATGCACTGTACAGTTTTCTTTTGTTATGCAATTCGGGTCAGGGTTTAACCTAGATCTTCAACTGTGCATCGAAGCTATTGTATTTTCCATATTCATTGAAGACATTTGTGCCGGGATTTGTTATCTGAGTTTACTAGGCTTTCGTGCCATTTGACATGGTTCACTTTTGATGTGCGTAGCACATTTTCGAGTTAGATTTTCACCACTTGCTATTTTGTTGGTGATTTTATTTCTGAGCTTGCATCGCTCATTGTCTCGTTGTGCAGTTTCGTACTTTTTATCCCAGTTTACACTGAGAGTGACACAGACCTGAGGTTGTTTTGTGTCGAGACCGAGGGCTGAAATCTACACTGCCCGCTTGGTATTACGGGCGGTATTGTTTACCAGCCTTCCCTGAGAAGTGTGACAAGTCCAGGTGGTTTGTTACAAACCACTGTCTGAGTGCCGTACCTATGGCCGATCGGCACTTGGAGGCCAGTGATATCCTTCACCTGAAGAATTCACCTGAACGATGGATTTTTCTATTTCTGTGGACGGAGATTCGCCTTTAGACGCCTGGTACTTCTTCCGGATTTGTAATCTGCATAAGAAACTATATTTTGACATTGATTGTATTGTTTACTGCAAATATGTTACATGGCACTGTTTATATTGTTCAGTTATATGAATTGAACTTACCTAAGTGTCTTTGTGTTTCTTTATTTTATCTTGTGTAAGCCTTATCGCTGTCTGGGAGTTGCGAAAGCCATTTGTTTGTTGCTTTTCCTCACAGATTAGTGATACCCTTACACCAAACCAAAACTTTCGCCACGCGTACCCCACTTTTGACAGACTTATACTAGTACCTGTTTTCGTATTAATCCGACTGTAGGCAGAAGTTATCAAAGTAAAAGATAGCTCTTGACTGAGGTTTAAGTGTGGAATATTGTGATGCCGACTGGGGATCTGAAGACGTCCGTGTTTTTAAGCTTCTGAGAGATTGACCAGTCAGAGAGCTAGGATTTTTCAGCTGTTTATAAGCTGTGACGTAAATCTTCTGAGTTGTCTGCCAATGTAACAAGTAATATTATAGGACAGTTCACTGCTTTCACGTTTTATGTTTTTATTGTAACAAGCACAAGTGTGAACAAGACTGCAAAGTATTTCCAGACCATTGTATTGTGGTAGGAGTAAATTTGTTGATTATTATTGCTAGCTGTATTTCCTAGCTGTAAACAACCCGTGCATAACAAAGGCTGTGAAAGATTTATTGCACCTGTACAAAGACGATAATGGTTTCCTGTCACACCGACATTACGACAAGAGGGATAGTTTCGATTTTGATATTGTGAATTATCTCTACTCCTGCATATGGCGTGTACATACCTCGCCTTGTAGCATTTGCTGTTTGATGATTTCAATCAACGTCACAAGTTGGTGCTGCAAAAGCTGGTGTGTCCAGGATATTCCATCAAACGCCTTCACTCTAAGTTTCTTAAATTTTACAACGAATACGCCTGTTTTGTGGGTAAATGCGGACGGAGTGTTCAGAATCTCGAGGGCTCTTCTTTATAATTGTGTCTAATTCCGCTTGACGCCCGGCGAAGGTCTATGTTCATCGTGTTGAGTGTGGTCGCCACGATGGATATATGGGCAGTTGCATTCAAAGCGCAAAGATACCCAGTGGATTATCGACACCATATATATTAAGATGGGACACGATTTGGATACTGATTATTTTCATCCGCTTAGAACATTCACTACGTCTTGTCGTCATCATTGAAAAATGTTGACTGCTTCTCTTTGCATGAATCCGGTCTAATTTTAACTTTATATATTTTCTTAGTTCTTTGGTTGTTTGTGTTTTGTGTCGTTTGGGGAAACTGGTCTTGCGATTATTCACCCGAATTGTCCGTTTTGCTTGACGGCTGGTGTATGAATGTCTGTTTCGACGCCTAGGTCCATAATGTCTATATATGCCAAACCTATACAGTGGAGTTGTCGAGGAATGAAGGGAAATTCTGTTGAAATATTACAGCTAATCCAGTTTCTTAGTCCAATTGCGTTTTGTCTACAGGAAAGTAACCTGAAGACATTTGACAAAGATGAAACAGATTTTTTTTATTAATTATACTTATTCTAATGGGGAAGCAAGAACGTGTGGCGGCTCTTATGACTTCATCAATATTAATTTTATCTACAGCACTTTTGCTCTCGATGTGTAGCTTCCGGCTATGTCCGTTCGTCTTTCAATGTCTGAAACAATCGCCTTGCTCGGTTTATATTCCTCCTCATTCTCCTTCGTCAGCTGCATAATTTAAATAAATATGGGAGACTTCACGGTTATAACCCCCTATGGGGCAAATAGTGTAGATAATAATGGCAAAAAGGTAGAGCACTTTTTATCGAATCTGTCTGTTCTTATGATAGGCGACACTTTGGCAAATTTTCATTCACTGAAAACTACACAGTATATGTCAGACTAGCACTTGGTTCAAACGCTTAGTAGTTGTTAAACAATACGATCTAATATCTCAACTTCCATTGAGTAACTTGTGTAATAAATCACGGAAACTACATGTATCGCAAAAGATGTTCTTGCTTAATTTTAAAAACAGAAATTCTTTTGTGACAGATTTAACACACTTGTCACTAGCACAACTATGGCCTAATGGCCGGAATCTAGTCAACAAACACAACGGACAACTGACCGAAGACAACCGGTCCAATTGTATCGATTTAACTGGTTCAATTGTTCATGGCGTCTGGTTATACAAAGTAAACTGTCTTTTCAGAACAACTATTATCTAAGCTAACTATTCCTAGGTGACATTTTTTTAAGATTCATAGACTTTTCTACAGTGCAGATGGTTGGGTGACCTGCTGTTTCCCCACTCACTCGCGTCACTGTCTGGACAAGAGATGGTGCAATTTTTTTAAGGGAACCTCTGAGAATATCTTCATATTGTTCGGATTGTTGGTAATCTGATTAACAGGTGCCAGAGCAATTCTGGACATAGCACTAACACTAATTGTCAAAGTATGTTCCCCTATATCATGTGAGGATATATTCTCTTATTCTGATAGATGTAAATGGTCCTTTTTGTAAAACTATTATGGAACGGAGTGAAAAATATATGTACTGAAATTTTATATATAACTTTAAAATTGTGAAATCAAACATTTCAGCAGATGAGAAAGGAAAGCATTCATAAAGATAGCTGAACACTTTTTGGAGTGTTTCAACACTTTAAAATGTCGAAATCTACGAGTATATTACAACTTGCACAGAATCATTATGTAAAGTGACATTTTGAAACTTTGGCACTCAAACTTTACAGCTCGAATACCGTCTATGCCCACAGTGAATGTACTATGTAATGTGCATGCGCGACACATTTAGTTACTGATTATTTTTATTCTTTTTATTTTCCAAATTCAGTTTTACAGATTTTTAAATTTCAGGTTGTTGAACTTTTATTGATGTCTGAAAAAGTGTTACTAAATATTGTATACATGTTATCGAGAAACTATGTTTTACTCTGTAAGAAGTAAGCGTTTTTGGTCATAAACCAGATGACTGGAACAGTTGGATTAGTTGACTGTCACTCTTAGAAACTCGTAGCAAATTTACAAGGTTAATAACCATATGTGCATACGTAGCTGGTAAACATGTGTAGCTGTTCTGCTAATAACATACAACGGATCATTTTACTTTTCCTCGCACATACTGCAGTTGCGATATAACACATACGCGTTGGTACTACTCAGAAAGGGCTGTAAAAAAATGTTTTTCTTTTATGTCTCGGCAAAGTATCAGTCTCAGCTCAGTTTGCATCTCTTTTGTCTCAATTCTAAACAGAGGCGCAAACAGCTTTTCTTTTTTCTTTGATTCAAACATTAGTTTCCTTAAGCAGGAAATTCATGAGACATGTAGCTTAATAAATACTCTCGCTTACGTCGACAAGTAACCTAGCATGACGTCAGCGTTATTGGACAGATCTGTGGCAGATGGTTAGGTGACTAACTATCCTTATTTATATCAGAGTTTTTATCTAATCGCCCTTATAATGTATGGATGGGGTTCACTCTTTTTGACTCACGGGAAGGAAATGGTATACCCCAGGCCAGTATTCTAGCAACTACACTGTTTAGAATCAAAACAAACAGCTTACCCAAACGATAACATATGACATAAGTGGTTCTTTATTTGTTGACGATTTCTTAATATGCCAACGCGCTAAAATATGAAAAACATCGAAGGCCAGCGGTAATATTGTCTCACTAAGATCGAGAAATGGACAGAAGAAAATGTTTGGGATTTTCTCCATCTAAAACTCTCGGCATGCACTTTTGGTGCCCCTAGAGCACAATGGTTACAGGAGAATTATTTTCAAAAGTGAAAGTAATAACAACTTATTAGACCTCACAGGGGGCCTCCATGGCCGAGGGAGTTAGCTCGCTAGTGGAGCGCAATGACCCAAGTGCCTCTCAGAAATGCGATCGTTGCGTCCGGTTTCCTCTAGCTCCACAGGGCGGTGATAACGTTCACGATCACAGTAATGTCTTCTTCCAAAAGGTAACCTTAGACACCTCTGCACTTCCAGTGCTGTATATTGTTGAAGGAGGCATTAAGCCATAATCAATCATTCATTCAAAATATTGCTCCTCTCCGATCGTATATGAGGAGGTCCAAAACCCTGCGGGTGGTCGTGGGTTTCCGCCCGGCTCTGTCCGCTTCCCTCCCATCATAATGCTAGCTCTCGTTGTACATGTGAAATATTCGTGAGTACGGCGTAAAACATCGATCAAATAAAATAAATCAATATATCGTGGTTTGGGCCAATAGATAGTGTGTGTGTCCCTACTCATAGATGTCTTAAGCATCAATTCCAGGTAGACAGGTGTCTCCATGTGTCATCAGTGATAAATCCACTGCTTCTAATTTGGACAAATTTTAGGTCCTCACAGCACCGGGGCCACACATATCACAAGGGACACCATTGTCATTACTTGACAAGTTTGACCTTTCGTGCCACAAATTAGATAATTCTTTGGGATCAGTCTAACGAGTAATCACCTCGCGCGGATCTATGAACAACATTCATCAATAAAAAAAAAGGATTACTGAACAAAACATGCTAGTGGTGTCAGTCATGTAAAGGTAGACCACCAAATTGCCTCTTGGTTTTCTCCCTGCTATGAATAGTTCCCGTTACCAGATTATGCACCTAGATTAGTACGTGCGCTTGACGCAGCTTAGCGTTAAATAAACTCACACAGGTGCTTATGATATCCTTTTTACGGAGTAAATGTAAGTCATTAGTTTAACTTTAGGATAATGAATAAACAAAACCTACACCGACGTAGTCCGTATACTACCGGTATATCTAGTAAACCAATCCACATTTATAGCATAATTTGTAGTCGTACAATCCTACAATTTTGACCATCAGTCAAACCTCAGTTCTACTTTTCAACTTTAGGAAAATAATGTATAATTTATTGCACGTCATATTTATAGAATAGACCTATGTTAGTGTACACATGCTACATAGTACAGTCCATATACATGTAGTCAAACACACCCATGTAGTCGAACAACCTGTTTTATTCTAAATATCCATATCGTGATGTCAGCTTACTTTTGGCGTCTTATACATGCAAACATGTGTCGAGTGATAAAATTGTTGATTTTGAAGATCTATTTATATTTGTATATCTTATACACATGCATGCAGGCCTATACTTACGGCAAAAGGAACATTTGAGTTTATATCCAGTGCAATGGTGAAACCCATTCTTTGATTAGATATTTATCAGTCTCTAAAAAAATCGCTGCTCTGTTTACTCTGTTTCTTTCATGTATACAGGCGACTGATAACTTCCATAGAAAATAAAAAGCTTTCTGAAATAAAACTTGGAATAAAAAATAATTAAGTAAATTATTGAGGCATAAGTTTTAAAGTAAAAATGAAAATATTGCACCATAGCTATTAGATCGATCATTCGTGCAGAACATACATGACATGCGCATCAGAGCTGTAAATATGCCTGTAGTTTTATATACATGTATAACACAGCTTGAAGGATACCAAAAGCCACCTCTGTATCACAATCCGCTTCTGTTGGTTATTTACTGGCTCAAGCCGTAAAAACTAGTAATTTATCTCTTTACATATAAGCTAAATTAAGCATAACGCCTGCCAAATTGCAATAATTGTCGGATTTATTGATTGTACGTCAGTCTAGATGCTACAACATGGGCCAAGCGGTCTGTTTGTGTAGAATTTTTGGAGAGCTTTCCCACAATTCCTTGCTCAATCTGAAGACATGAACTGACTTATTACAAACTTATTGACTGGTACATTGCCCAATTATAAAAAGCACCTTTATGTACAATTCAGTTTTGGCCTAGGGTCGTAACTTCGATCACCTTACATGTAATTTGTCCAAGCCGTGCAACTTCTTTTTACAACCGACTGAAAAGTCTATTATAGCGTTTACAATAGATGGTAGCTACAGTCCTGATGTGCAAGCGGCTCCCATGCTGTCACAATGTGTGTCAAACGCACAACTGAACAAAACTTTCATAGTTCCATATTAAGGATGTTATTCCTTCTAGAGGTATCCGTTTATCTCTTTCTATCAGGAATGCGTTTCTGAACACCATTCCAGTTAAATCAAAATACTTTTGTATAATTTGCTTTAGATCAACAAATACAACAATGAATTCAGTGATTACAGTAACAGTCTGAATTTAATATTTAACAAAATCCCAATAAAAAATTGGGATTTAAGATCATGCCCAATATACATCCCAGTAGATAAATTTATTTATCATTAAGATTTAAACGTTTTTTTTTTTTTTGTAATTCGTATGGTAGCATTTTCCAGAAGGGACTTGTCCATCTGGAAAAACATTTAACGTAATTTAACGTTTTTCCGCATAAGAAATTGTCCTAGTCGTTACATACACGTGGACGCATGGTCGCAATTAAAAAAAAAATAACCGAGATTTTAAAATGAGAAAGTATTGAGATTTGTGACCAACAGTAACATGTGTTTGTTTTTGATTAAACCTGACTTACATCATATTTTATTGTTGAAACAGAGGCAGATATCTTGCAACCTGTCTACATTTTGCTGTTTTTTTGTTTATTTATTTATTTATTTTTTTATTTATTTGATTGGTGTTTTACGCCGTACTCAAGAATATTTCACTTATACGACGGCGGCCAGCATTATGGTGGGAGGAAACCGGGCAGAGCCCGGTGGAAACCCACGACCATCCGCAGGTTGCTGGCAGATCTTCCCACGTGCGGCTTGAGAGGAAGCCAGCATGAGCTGGACTTGAACTCACAGCGACCGCATTGGTGAGAGGCTCCGGTCATTGTGCTGCGATAGCGCGCTAACCGACTGAGCCACGGAGGCCCCCTTTCGGTGTTTAAGATAACCAAATAAAAAAAGACTATTTGTATCAATCTACAAACTCAATCTACAAATTTGCCACCCAAGGCCGATTTTTTCACCCTACCGAAAGGGTCCTTTCATTCAGATGTTCACGCAGATAAGACATTATTATTTAGAAAAGGCTAAAAATATGCGAAAAGTTTACTTTGTATGTTGTATATATGTGAAAAGGTAGTCAACAATTAACCCGTGGTATGATGGAAAATACAAACGAGCAAAATTTAGAGAACAAAGTTATATTCATTTGATCGGTGTTTTACGCCGTACTCAAGAATATTGCACTTATACGACGGCCGCCAGCATTATGTTGGGAAGAAACCAGCAAAGCCCGGAGAGAATCCAAGGCCACCCGGGGGTTGCTGGCAGACCTTATTTTAGTTGGCAATACTGTTCATGTAAATTCTTAAGCAGTAGTGTACACTGTAGTAAACTTACACAACGATCGATCAAAATTAGGCCGTTTGAAAACGCCATTCGCCCCTGGATTTCTTCTCGTTGCACAGCATTTTAGTGCCATTGGTTTTTTTTTCTAGAAAATGAACTCAGAGTAGAATTTATTTCTGTAGTTACTCACAACAAATAATCTAGGTTTCACTCTGATGTTCCAGTCAAACTTATAAGACGTCACTGGTGTAGGATTACTTAAATAGCTGTGCTGTCGTCACCAGTAATAAATAATCACGTGACAACAAACATGGATTATCGGAATATTACGTAAGTATTCAGGGATCAACAATAGAATCGACCTGAACCAAGTTGACAACTAACAAGCGCGAGTCTGAGCTCCATCGATTGGTCATCATAAACCAGAAACGTTGATAACCCAATTTCCCTCCCTTTACCTCTGCCCCCAACACAGCGTTTATCCGCCAATGTGCAGATTTCCATGACGCTTTTAGCCGGGGGCGAAAACAACATTTTGTATCAAACTGATCTGCAACCGGAACCTGGTCTATTTTCATCTCTATTCATTAGTGACAACATGGATTTTGAATTGATCAATGATGTCTGTCCATCAGGTTTAGGCATGTTCGGTAGAGAGTAGCATGAAAGTGTGTGTGTTTGATGGGGGGGGGGAGGGTGAAGGGGATTTCAGATTAAAGTGATTCACAAAACCTATCAACCATGACGGGATGGGAGAAACACATAAGAGCTGTCTGTATGAGAACTTGATTAGTCATACATAGGGTGGACCTGTTAGGAGAGGTTTACCACATCAATGTCCATGTTCATGGTCCAACTAAATGAAGCTGGAGGCATTCTGGGAGTGAAAGGAAAGCGACTCCCCCAGACCACAACGATGTTCATTTGCGGTCGACTAATTGGATTTAAAGGCATTTTGGGACTTAACGGAATGTGACTGCCACAGGCAACAACAATTTTTTACCTGGCGGCCGACTTACTGAAGTTAAAGGCAATCTGGGGGTTGAGAGGAATATGACAGCTGCAGACTGTCCCGTTCCAAATCATTCGGAGAACATTTGCAAAGATTTGCTTACATTTCTTTGTTGAAAGCGGTGCATGGAAAAAAGCCTCAGGGGAGAACGAGCATTGATCAGAAGGTAAGAAGATGATCAATCAAAGACACAGGTAAGAGAGATTGGATTTACACTGGGATTTTGAATCCTGGAGATAAGATGTTCACACGCTTTAATTTAAAATTGAGTCGGACTTATCTTAAATCCTGATGTACCCTGTGTTACCTAGGCAAACTGATTATTTCTGTGTACCTGATCTTGACAACATTCAAAGTACACGTGAGTTGCTTTAGCGAACCTAGGCGTACTAATTGACGTACTGATGATAATTGTAGAATCAACAATCAGCAATCGTTTTAACGTCGTTAGTTCATTACAACATTTTAGTATTACACTAGACCAACACGAATCCCGTTTCTCTCATTCCTTTCACTTTTACCCACCATAGCGGATTACTTGTAATTACTCTAAGTTGTTTGATTAACGACACCATATTAACTAGCATTGTACACGATTTGGATACTGATTTTATTCATCCGCCTAGAACATTCCTTTCGTCTTTCCGTCATCATTGAAAACTGTTAACTGCTTCTCATTGCACTTATCTGTTCTAATTCTTAAAAAAATTTATACACTTCCTTAGTTCTTTGACGGTTTGTGTTTAAAGTCGTATTGAAAATTGGTGATGCGATTATTGACCCGAATGTCCCATTTTGGTGTACGTCTGGCATACGAATGGCGGTTTCGACCACTTGGATGAGTACACCTTAGATGTTTTGACCACAGTATGCGTGTTTCATTTGTTTACACGTATTTTCGGTATTTTTTGGTTTTTTTTTAGACATCACGGAACGAACTCAGAAGCGAGCGTCCAAATATCCGCAAAATGAAAAGAGAAATCTCTGAAAGATAAACAATTTCACAAACCAATACAAAAAGAGAGAATTTTTTAAAGTGTGGAAACGTTTTAAAGATGCCTTTGTTGAAATGGTACGTGTCTGTGACAGTTTTAGTTCAGCTGCTTTTGGAACAGAAGTTTGCCGTGAAGTTGACGAATAGGACGGGTGTGATCGAAAGCCCATTCTACCCGAAGCCGTACCCAAATAATCGAGAAATTCAGTGGGAGCTATCAGCTGCTACGCCCATGAGGTTTTTCTTGAATCTTACTGAGTTTGATATTGAGAATTCTACCCGGTGTAAAAACGATTACCTGAAAGTACGAAAGAAGTTTTCACTGCGGGACATGTCATCTCTCCTCCAGCCTATTGTTTGTGGCTCTAAGAAGCATTTCCCCAACAAAACCTTTGGATGGGACACCGTCGGTTACGGCGTTGAAGTCTTGTTCAGATCGGATGTCTCAATTTCTGGAAACGGTTTCAGGATAAAATATGAGGCAATGGATGTTGAGAGCGAAATTCTTTGTGAAGATATGAGATACGGTGGCTTGTTTGGAGGCCGGATTTCTAACGAGCACCTCGGTAAAACGGCCGAATATCCAGCAAATCTCAACTGTTCTTGGGACATCCGGGTTTTCCCCGGAGGCGCCCTGAAAATCGACATTAGCCGTTTTGAGATGGAGTACTTCGGAGAATTTTGCAGCGCGGATAGTCTCAGCATTTACATGACGGCCTTTGCCACGGGTGAAGAAGAACATCTCGGTACATTCTGCGGTCGAAGAAATCCATGGGCGATTTTGATAACCGAGGCAAAGTCAGTGCGTCTGAGAATAGTGACGGACGACTCCAACAATTTAGGAGGGTTTATGATTTCTTTTAACCCGAGCTCTCCACATGGGCCCGGTTCGTCCGGTGCGCCAGTGAACAAACGATTAATAGGAAAGGAGACTGGAGAACTTTTCACGGGCAACATGTCAACAGTGGGTACAAGTCCCCTTCTCTCCTGGCATCTCCGTGCCGATCCAGGGTTTCGCATCAGGGTCATGGCACGGCTTCAGCCAGACGTTTCGACAGGCAGAGTCCGCCTCACGATCATCGATGCTCCCGATGACTCTTACATAGACAAATACACTTATGACCTATCCTCATTTTCCGTGGACACAACGTCCTCCGGTTTCCACGCGGTCATTAAAGTCACCGTCTCAGAGGTGTCATTGCTGTCCTATCTGAACATCACATACGAAACTTTTAACTTCTTCCTCACTGATGACATTCTGTTCCGCTACCTGGACATCGGGGATTACACTTTCGTGGAACACCCCAGTCAGATATTCAGGTGCTGTGTTTATCACGCCGTTGTTGCCCCTCACGGGAAAACAATCGCCTTTAACTTGCGCGATGTCGGTCTGTTTAGAGATTTACCGAATGACGAGGAGTGCTCTCGTGCTGGGGTTGTTGTATTCGATGGAGGTTTCAGTGCCAGTCAGGCTATTGGTCCTGTGTGTGAAACGACACCAAATAGGCTGTACGAGCTCTTTGACAACTTTGTTAGCAGTTCCTCTACCATTTACGTCTTTCTGTACGGCTACACTAATGGCGAGGGAAGAACAAAGCACATGTATGAACTAGAACCCTGGCCTACGAGATGCTCTGTCCGTCACGTCACTGAGGCTGCCTCGCCATCACTTGCAACAGGACAAACTCTACAACATCTGCTTAGTCTCACCGTCAGTTCTGAGCACGGAAACGAGGAATGCTTCATACTTTACGTTCACCCAAGGAAACACTCCGAGCCTCCAGTAGAATTAATTGTGGAAGGGACAAATGTTTCAACATCTCTGTGTGAGAGATGGTCGATGAAGAATGCACATTCTACCGAGCACGATAACTACATCTACACTCTTCCAGTCCAAAAGACAAAGTTCACGCAAGACTGGACGTGTCGTGATGACGGGAACGTCACTGACGTAGGGGTGACGAATTATAATCTCTTTGGACGACCAGACGCCACATGGTCGCAGCGTTTAGCACGTCTTACTGTCGGCGACGTCGGCTCACACCTGTGCAGCAAATTACCGGAATGTCGCTACCAACAAGTGCATCCGAACCAGCCCTGTGGGATCATAACTCTATCCAAAGCGATATGTTATTGGTACCTGCGAGACAACACCGACCCCAGGCCATTCTACTGGACCATCGAGATTTTGATTCTTAAATTGAACGACAGTTATCCTCCTGAGCAATGTTTCCTGGAGATCAGGGAAGTGATTGGAGGTGGCAAAGCCAATATGGCCACTAGGTTTCTGAGCGTGGACCTCAATTTGGGACGCCTCAGGCGCTACCGTACAATGGAACCTAACAGCTATATGTCGTTTCAAAACAGTGTGCCACAAGTTTTGGAATTAAGATACTCCAAAGAGTACTTCACCGCATCGACTTCACCAAACCTTGTCACGAAAAATCAAAGCCTATCTAACTCCCCTTGTTCAGACGACAGTCTCATCCACGAGGGTCATTGTTACCTATTTCGGCGCGTGCAGGGTAGGTCCTCCTGGAGAGCAGCAGAGACCGCATGTGCACAGAAAAGTGGTCATCTAGTTTCCATTACCAGTACCCAGGAATTGAACTTCATCAAACATGCGCTGTTGTCGGAATGGAATGTGGCCTTCTTCAATCCTCCGTTTGGATTACTTTACATAGGCTTAAATGATATTCAAAAGGTAAAATCTCGTATTTAACTGAACCATGGTTCTCGCCTTAATGAATCCGCGCATGACCAAGGAGACTGAGGGTTCAGTACCAGCTCGTGATCTCTTGTGGTTCGACTGCGGCGCTAAGTCAGGAATTTTTGCCAGGTACCTGTCGAAACGTCGTGATTTACTCATAGTACGTTGGACTTTTCAACAATTCAAAGTACAGATCGCATGTAAACAAAATATACATCATCTAAAACGCCATTTTGTGTTGATTCCAACTATAGTCTTCATTATATTTGGCACCGTGATTAAAATGAAAATAAAGATAAAGGTGGTACGGTGGACTTCTTGAACCATACTGAACATGCCGAAGCACAGTGCATCACAGATTATTTTTTCGCCGTTAATTGTGTTTCCTCATTAAATACAAATAACGGTGTTGTACTACATACATATATATATATATATATATACATATATTCACGTAGAACGCAGACTAATAGGAATGAGAGGATGGTTAGTAGCTAATAAGATTCCGTGATGTCACTTTTGGCCTCTTCAATAAGGTCTAAAAAGTCCACCGTAGCACATCCATTTAATTTCATTTTAATCACCATAAAAATGTCTAAAAAATAACGAAGTCCATGTATGTAATCAGCACGGTCTTTTAGGTGAAGCGTACTTTGTTTAAATATTGTCTGTTCTTTAAAACCTCTCCACCGCCTCGAGTACGGCGTTGAACAGTAATCAATCAAGTAAATAATGCTTGCTACATGTAAATGCAAAGAACGTATTGTATTACAGCTAAGAAATCAGGATTTTTCTTTTGCCAAAATTACTTTGGTATAAATCTAAACCACCTACATCTAGCTTGTAAAACATGGTCCAGCGCAGTAGGGTCAATACTTAGCTTTAGATTTATCAACATCAATTTGATTTCTGAGGTAAATCCATTACGACCAGTTATACCATTAGGATGTCCCACATTATGTACGCAATTCCCCGACCCCCAAAACAAAAGAGACACCCCGTGTAAACGTAAGTAGGCCTATATTTCACATTACAGACAGATGTAGATCGACGGTCCATTCTAAATACCAATGCTTTGGCTATGTGGAACATGTATTTCATATTTTGCGTTTTAAACATTAGAATAAACATTTTAAACAGTTTATTAAACTTTTGATAGACTATCATTTCTGACGTGACAGAAGTGTTCTGAAGCATTTTATAGATACCCGAACTCCCTGCAGCTATGATTTTTTTCTCCGCTTACAGACACATACATGGCTAATATCTATTCAATTATCAGCTCATCATTCACGTTTTGATAGTAACTCAACGTGGAACCATTCTATAGTAATTGTAGTCACAGTGTAACCTATTCTCCTTTGTTATTTCTCGTGGTGACGTTTTACGATCAAAATGGTCTAACTTCTATCTTCTATTGAAAGAAAACAATGGTCATATCTGATAGCTTGGGCACGACTCGCCATTCAGCGAGAAAAGGTGCACCTTTGCTTCCATAAATTTATTTATTTATTTATTTATTTATTTATTTATTTATTTATTTGATTGGTGTTTTACGCCGTACTCAAGAATATTTCACTTATACGACGGCGGCCAGCATTATGGTGGGAGGAAACCGGGCAGAGCCCGGTGGAAACCCACGACCATCCGCCGGTTGCTGGCAGACCCTCCCACGTACAGCCGGAGAGGAAGCCAGCATGAGCTGGACTTGAACTCACAGCATCCGCATTGATGGTAAGCTTCTTGGTCATTACGCTGCGCTAGTGCGTTAACCAACTGAGCCACGGAGGCCCCCGTGTTTCCATAAAGGAAAGGACCGGGGAAGTATGACGTAAATTGTAGTGAAAAGAGTAGGATTTGAATATTTAAAAGGAGACCATGAGATATTTTTTACACTTTTCAAGAAAGAAACATTTGCATTATTACCGAAAGCTGCCATAGTTGTCAGAGGACACCGACACTTTACCGACCTGAAACCTGCTGACATTGACCGAGTACTTACATGTATCCGGACTTTTCCTGTAATCGTTCAGTGGGACATGCGAGTGGTTGTATGGGCGAAGTTCCGACGGTCTTGTCCTGGCCGCAGACTTCACATACTCAAGTCCATTTTATTCGCGTGCTCGGTACTGTCGCAGTTTTCCTCTACCCAAAACGTCAGATTGTTCTTGACGTTCCAATAAGTTCATGTAGGTTTCATAAAACAATCACCACTCAAAGACTCCTTGAGTTTGTGGTGAAAAACAGTGGTTCCACCAGACTCTTCACGGTGCCCTCCACGTATAAGGTCAGATGGTTCTTCGGATTTTTGGAGAAAAGTAGTCGTTATACTAGTCTCTGAATGCTTTCCTTCTCCCATGAGGTTCTTTGGGGAAAAGCAGTGTTACAAAGTGTGTACTATGTTTTTCAAGGTTTCCTCGGGTTTATGATGAAAACCAGTGGTTCCACCATTCTCTCCTCGTGTTTAAGGGTCAGGGGGTTCCTCGTGTTTCTGATAAAAGTAACGAATATAATACGTTTCTCTGGGTTTCCTCTCCTATTAACGCCTCAAACGAATCCTCGGTTTTGTGATGGAAAGCGGTCGTTCTACCCATCTCTCCTCACTTTCCTCTTCCCTTGTGTTTCTCTAGATTTCTGAGAAATAGTAGGCCAAACATCTAAATTACTGTTCAAGTTGTCACAAGTAAAACTATCATTCCAACAATCTTGTCTCGTTTTTCTCCACACACTGGATTTTTAAAATTTAATTGGTGAAAGGTGAATTTTAGACATTATTTATTTCATTGCACATTTTTATTCTCCGCTGTCTGATCTTTTCTCGCTCTTAAATATGACAATCAAAATGGATTTTTAAATACGTTAAAAGGACAGAAAATCTCAAAAATGAGGTTATGATGAGTACAAAGACCGCTAAAAACTGTATCCGAAAATACTGAGCTTTTAAGTATTTTTTTCAACAAATAAAATCAGTCAAATTTTTTTATTATATGGTGCTTTTTCGCACCATCCTGAAAATGTGGCTCACTTAAAACCATTGTTTCACTTCAAAACCAGTGATGATAGAAATGCATGTGGGTTATCATTAAAATACAAGGATTCCAATCATTTTGTCGTTTTTCATTAGTCAGTGGGTCACACGGTTGACAACCAGTCACATTTTACACTCTTTTGATACAGACTGACATTAATCGGGTAGTTACAGAATCGTTACAGTGACAACCGGGAGTGGCTTAATTAAATTCTTTCTGTGTAGATATTAACCAATACAATACATTTAATTACCACACCTTTTGCCAAGGGGAAAAGATTTACGAACACATTGCTGCAGGTTTTGTTCACAACGGTCTAGATGAAAGCGCTTTTCAGCAGCACTATGATTTATTTAAATTTTACATAAACAGGTTGATTTATTCATACTGTGGCAGAAGGAGGTCAGAGATTGATTAAAATTAATTTGCAAAGTTTCCCAAAATTGTAATATTTTTGAAAGTTTTAAGTGTATATGATCAAGAAGAATAAAGATGAATATTAATATCAATGGGACTAATTTTTACATTATAAAGAATCGCACTTGGACCAGAAATCCTTGAAAATATTCGAAATTGGCGAAAAACTAGCATTTTGAAAATCAGACCCGATTTTTTCAAAGAAATTTCTCTTTATTTTCATTAATGCGAATGTAAGATAAATTTCGAAAGTATTCTTGAAGTCAGTAGTCTTTTACCTTTCAGAATGTATAACCATGTAGCTATATCGAATCGCTATTTGCTTGAGCTACACAAGACAAAACGTATAATATTCTTTAACTTGTTTACGAGAGGTTCCAGTATCCTTATATTAATATGTTAAAAATTACCACTAAACTCTTTAGCGGCTTAAAAAGTGTTACAGCTCTGCTCCTGTACTTAAGTACCTATGTATGCGAGCATATCCACTTTTTTTTAACAATCTGTTCTCAGCCTGGTGTGTATCGGTGGACGGATGGTAATCCCCTATCTGTGGCTGACTGGTTCCATGCCTGGGATAATGACAACAACATTCTTCCGCATGAACCGGCGTTACCAATAAACCCCAAAACATCTCAGCCAGTGCCAGAGAGGAGCAAACGCTGCGTGGCAATGGTCGTAGGTAACGTGCACTACTCTACAAACTGGAGGAAAGTAGGTTGCTTCAAAGGTTACCCTAACCCTTCGTATGTCTGCAAATGGCCAGTTTTCCAAGAAAACGCGACTGGTAGCCAGAACTCATCATCCTTTGTCGGAAAACCCCTCCAAAGTCCATTCCCTGACACAGATGACATTCCGGTGAATACCACTGTAGTGCCCGTGAATACAACTTTGTATGTTTGTCCTGAAAACTGGACCTTTATAGAGGGGCGGTGTTACAGTTTAATTTCAGAAGATATCCCTCTGTACAGTAGTACACCGTTGTTGAAAGCTCCAAGACTTTGCTCAGAATATGGAGGATACATGGCGACTGCTTTTCCCACAGACACTTTGCTGTATTACCTTCGCCTTTGGGGAATACATCCTGGCGACGGGAATGTCTGGCTGCGAACAGAGCTTGGCCAGTTGGGGTGCACGTCTATTTCTACTTTACAACAACAACGAGACGGACTCCACGTTAGGAATAATTCCACTGCGTGTGTCCTGAATGAAGGCAGGGCAGGATTTGTTCTTTGCGAAAGTCCGGCAGTTGTGTTCTCAACCACTTGTCTCTCGAACCAGTTCCGTTGTTATGACGGCACGTGCTTACACGACGTGAGGGTTTGTGATCGGTCCATGGATTGCCTCGGGGGCGAAGATGAAGCATCGTGCCCCGAGCCAAACGCGGATTTGTTCTTTCTTTGCGCAGATGGTACTGTCATTTCCATATCAGATGTCTGTGACTTCTGGCCAAACTGCAGAAACGGAAGTGACGAAACCGGATGTCAACACAGAGCATGTCTGATAAACGAGTTTCGATGTGGAAACCAGCAGTGTATTCCTGGAGAGAGGAAATGTGATTTTGTGAATGACTGCTTAGATGGGTCGGACGAGAAGGATTGTGACTGGGGGATAGATGAATGTAAGGGATTTGAATGTCCTGGCGGACAGTGTCAGCCCGTTGGCAGAGTCACCGACCTTGTGCCGGACTGTCCAGATGGCACAGAGGCCGACGAGGTGTCCACAAAACATCAACGACTCACATATTACGTCACTGAGGATGGAAACTATAAAAAAGAGAGAGACAACACGGCTTGGTGCCCAGGAAGTAAACTGTCAAGAAGATGTCATCGGGATCGGGTCACTTGTATGAATCGTGCGAACATGTGTCAGTATGATCAAAACGAGCAGGGTGACATTCTCCATTGTCGCGACGGTACGCATTTGAATAATTGTGAAAAGTATGAGTGTCCTGGCATGTTCAAATGTCCAAAGTCCTACTGTATTCCTTGGTATAAGGTCTGTGACGGGCAGTCGGACTGTGTAGGGGCCGCGGACGAGTTGAATTGTGAACAATATTCTTGTCCCGGGAAGCTGAAATGTAAAGGGTCGGACCAGTGTGTGACCAGAGAGCAAGTTTGTGACGGCAGAGTTCACTGTAGAGGCTCCTGGAGTGATGAACAGTTCTGTGACTTGATTGGCTGGTCTTGTCCGTCAGGTTGCTCCTGCCAGGGCTACTCCGTGGATTGTAGTGCTGCCAACTTGACGGAAACTCCCACAGCTCTCCTTCCGTCCACCAGGATCCTCCTCCTCCAGCATAACAAAATAGACCTTACTAATTCCTCTTTCGAAAACTTTACTTTTCTCATAACTCTGCGCCTGTACAAGAATGGTATTGCTTATATCCCAGTCAACACCTTCTTCACGTTGGCTAATCTGCGCCTGCTGGATCTGAGATTTAATTCTATC
Source organism: Acanthopleura granulata (assembly GCA_016165875.1). Lineage (NCBI taxonomy): Eukaryota > Metazoa > Mollusca > Polyplacophora > Chitonida > Chitonidae > Acanthopleura > Acanthopleura granulata. Next base: position 6,506,811 of record JABBOT010000017.1, read on the forward strand.
AAGTCACTTTATTCCAATATCTTCGACGGCCTAAGGAGTCTGGTGCATCTTCTACTGGAAGGCAATCCACTCCGGGTTCTACCCTCTCATGGTTTCTTCGGCCTTGATACTCTGCCAGTGTTGAACCTTAGTGGATTGGGCATCAGGAGAGTGGAAACCAATGCTTTAGACGGTCTTCTCAATCTAGAGCGACTAGATTTGACTGAAAACAAAATTTCGATATTAGAACCTGGATTTCTGCCCCCTTCAAAAAGCCTAAGTGCCGTGTACTTGACAGGGAACAGTTTGGATGCCACACGGGCTGAGGTATTTCGTGAAGTCACAGCCAAGAAATTGTGGACAGACTCCTTCCGATTTTGTTGCTACGTGGATTCAACTTATGTGGATGAATGCTACCCTAATACGGATGCGTTTTCGTCCTGCGAAGATCTTCTCTCCACCATCGTTCTCAGAGCTTTCGTCTGGTTTCTGGGTATTGCCTCTGTCTTAGGTAACACCATTGTCATCGTCTGGAGAGTGTACTCGGGCTTCCTTAACAGACCATCGGTGTACGTCCTCAACCTGAGCGTCTCTGATACTCTGATGGGAGTGTATCTGATAATCTTGGCCTCCACTGACACGTTTTATCGAGGGAATTACATACTCAACGACCTGGAGTGGCGTCTGGGGAGTGTGTGTCAATTCCTGGGGATTCTGACCACAGTTTCTTGTCAAATGTCCATGTTTACTCTTTTAGTTTTAGCCATCGACCGTTTTCTTAGTGTAAAATTTCCCTTTACTCTCAACTTGCATACTGTGCGTGGGGCATGGATTCTCATGGCCTGTCTGTGGGTATTCTCGCTGGTTCTCGCGTTAATTCCACTGGCACTGCCACAACATTTTTATAACTTTTACGGAAAGAATTCCATCTGTATGCCTTTCAGCTTCACAGATCCTAAAAGTGCTGGCTGGGAATATGCTACCCTGGTTTTTGTTGGATTTAACGGTTCTTGTCTGGTGGTCATGATAGCTCTGTATGCCGCGATTTACTGTCGCGTGCGTGAGTCTCAGATGACCGCTGGGAGGACGGACAGGTCTGACCTGGTGGTGGCTAGGCGCTTGTCCATTGTTCTTGTCACCAACATCATTTCCTGGATCCCGGTTATAGCGGCTAGTGTCATCAGCATCACTGTTGGACCCCTTACCAGAGAAATGGCGGCCATCTTGACAACAGTTATTCTGCCTCTTAATTCTGCATTGAACCCGTATCTGTATACATTCAGTTCCTGTGTGAAGCGTGAAGACAAGAAAATGCTAAAGAAACTTCCTACGCTTGGGAAAACCTCACAAACTCATTTGTAGAAATGGCTAAGAAATATTACTCATCCATAAATTCTCTGCGACTGTATAGGCAAACGTCCTCGAGGACGCCGGCAATGAGTTACTGGATGTTCTCGTTTACATGGTGAGGCTATTCATTTGTATATTATCTACGGCATTCTTTGCATTTTAAACTCGCTGGTATATAGATCAACCAAGTGTGTGGCATGACTTCATAGATTGTGCTTTTTAAATTATCCCTCCATATATAACCGTGTATATATATATCTTTAGTCATTTAAACCTCTACCGACAAAACACATTGACTTCGTTACTCAGCTGACATCGGGTAATTAAATTTGGGCTGAATTTCCACTGGGAACACGATAAAATAAAGCAGATATAAATAAGCAAAAACAAAAGGTTTATATTTCCTCCACATCGATCTTTCAATAGTTTAATGCACGTGGTATATTGCTACTACATTTAAATTTACCAGAACAGCACTGTTTATATTCTACACTTTTTTTCTAACAGCATCCAGTCTTTTATAATTGCCAGTGTGTTTGTTTATGTAATAGTGCAACAAACTTTGATTTTACCGGTAATAATAAATACATGTACCTATGCATAATAGATTAGATGGTCTTTCATATGTCGCATATTTTCAATATTTAAAGAATGGCTTTGTGTAAATATGTGATGATTACTGATAAACCACATATAAAACCTACGTAACGTGAGTATACTGTGCATTAAATATCGTGTTACATCACTCTGTATAAAGCATTGTATATTTTGGCATTCAATACTTGAATAGGCTTTGAGACTTTATTCGACAAGACTATGGAGCTAAACAATATGTAATTGCATACACATACAGCTGTATATGTAGACTGTGTTGTAGTTTGGCAACCGATACGTGTGCCTGTGAGTTCAAGCCCTGCTCATGTTCCCTCCCTCTCCGGCCGTACGTGGGAAGTTTGTCAGCAACCTGCGGATGGTTGTGATCCTCCCCCCGCTCCCCCGCCCATGTTCTGCACGGTTTTCCCCCACCACATTGCTGGCCACCGTCGTATAAGTGAAATATTGTTGAGAACGGCGCAAAACGCCATTCAAATAAGTAAATATACGAATAAATTTGCTTGAACCAAAGTTAAATGTTTGCTTCAATCAGTCATTTTGATTCATTGATCAATGGGCTAATATCGAAAATGTCATAAAAAATAATCAGAATTACACTTCGCATTTTTATTACACATAAATGGCGAAAACATGTATTTAGATCACTGTAAGCCGATCGCACCATCGTCAACCTTTGGTGATTATGACGTGTTTTAGAGGAATCCTTAACAGTGGTCATACAAGTTAAAGTTGGTGATAGCCGACATTGAATTCAACAATTACTGCAACCAGTGGACCGATATATCATATTAATGTCTTAATGAGCTGACTTTTCCTGCACATTGACAACTCAGGTCGAGGCCAAACTGGCTATTGTTCTCTCGTAATATATAAGGATACTACGTCAACAATTCACACACAATTTCCGTGACCACAAAAACAGGAATGAACAACAGACTTCACAGATTGCGCCTGAGGCACCTCCAGCAGGAAAGGTTCCCCATGCATTCGACAGAATCCGGGTGTGGAAAATTGCCTTAATATATTTTCCTAGTGTCCAGCCACAGTCACTTATTCACTTGGTCAGTTTGATGACGTTGATCGAGCGATTGTTTACCGAGTGAAAACCGTAGCAACCTTTCCCTTTAATCAGAAGACATAGAAAAACCATTCCTGCCAATGCACGCTACGTTCATCGCCGGCGGCCATGTTATTTTTGTGGCGCGGGACCGGAATTAATAGTTTCCGATAGATTGTCACGTCTGTCAGATATGGGTTAACCATCGAACTTTCTGCATAATTGGCATCGTATTTACAAACTGCTCGAAATCACATGGCATATCGTCAGGAGGTTACGAAGGGATGAGTCATTATACCTTAGCGCCCAGAAGGTAACGGTGTACTTCATATACGCCCGATTGTATTTACTTAGAACCTGTATTTCCAGAATTGTTGTGTTATTGTCACTTGTTTTGAAAAAAAGTGTTGCGATCGACACCAAGACGTCACCAATTCGGAAAAAAGTCATGATTTAATATCATAAGTAATGTGTCTGTTCTTTTATAAACATCCAGTTTTTAAGTGCCCCAGAAAGTCGTCATTAACGTGCTCTATATGCGTGTGTCTACCACAATAAAACAGGGCATGGGGATTGCCCATATAAGTCAATACGTGAACCCCGTACACCTTGAGCAGAGTGATTCTGCTCCATGTATGGTTATTTATCCCTAAGGCCAATTTCTCAAGGCCACTTCTGACTGAAGCAAAATAACTGTGGTTAATTTTAATCCAAACGTAGAAATTACAATCTGAACCAAATCACAAATGTTATCTAAAAACACAGTGCGTCAAACCTGAACTTCCAGAGATTAGTTTTACTAGCAGCATCCAAGTTACATCAAACGTTATTGTGAACACGTACTATAGAGATGCATCGCTGATAGTTATGTATGACGTAGCGTTACACTCTTTTCGTAAAACGGGCCCCAGAACTAAAAACGTAACGAAGTTACAGACATTTCGAGTTTCGAGTTTCGATCCAATTTCGATTTTTGTTTTCTGCTGTGAACATCGTACACAGTTGTTTTTTTTTTCACTTTTCAAAATGGTGGGTTGCTCTAAATTGATACTTTGTTCATGGTTTGACGAGCACGTTGCACATCAAGGTGTTGTTTACGGCCCTTTTTGTTCAGTCGTTGACACCAGCACAATTTATATATTAATTTATTTGATTGGTGTGTTGCACCACACTCAAGAATATTTCACTTATACGACAGCGGCAAGAATTACGGTGGGAGGAAACCGAATAGGGCCCGACGAAAACCCTCGGCCATCCGCAGGTTTCTGGCGGACCTTCCCACATGCGGCCGGCGAGGAAGTCAGAGCAGCAATATTATCCATTGTCCTAATGGCTCAGGCGGGTGGAGGATATGCATTGCTTAGAAATACTTCCAGAATGCCCTTATCCTGCTGTTTTATTTATTTATTTATTTATTTGATTGGAGTTTTACGCCGGACTCAAGATTATTTAACTTACGCGACGGCTGCCAGCATTGTAGTGGAAAAAAACCTGGGACTTCCTGAGGAACAATCATCCTCAGACGAAGATACATGTATCGGTGAACGAAACTTGACAGACCCCAGAAAGGACAACCGCGCTTACCCTGCTACTTGTATAAATGGAATTTGAAGCGGCAACCGAATAAGTGAGAACTTTATTCCGTCAACTGAATTTATTCCTTAAGGACCAATTATAATAGGATTCTTAATTACTGATGTTAATATTGCCGTGCCATTATGCATCTTCGGTTTATTTATTTATTCATTTGACTGGCGCTTTGAGTCGGGAATGTTCTACTTTTACGACGGCAACCAAGCGATGGGAAGAACCGGAGGAAACCAACGACCATTCACAACTGGATGCCAGTCCTTCCCTCCCACAACCAGAAAAGAACCTATCATGAGCTGGGCTTGAACTCACAGAGAGGCTCCTGGGTCATTGTTTTGCAACAGCACGTTATCCCCTCCGTCACTTGAGGCACCCACCTACAATCGGCGCTTGCACCAAAATGTCTACTGGAAGCATAAACTGTCAACTATGTCACATGGGTTATACCGTCCTTCACATACACGGTGCAAACAGATAGTCATTCAGAAGGATTTTTTCTCTTGTGAGACGTTATCGTTGACGTTATTTCATACTTTGCATGTACATGGATGTTCCTGCTCTCAAAAAGATCTTCCCATTGAATTTGATATTCGATGATGAATTGAATACTGACCGCCTCAGTGGTCGGGTGGCCAGATCGTCCGCCTCGAAGACGCGAGATCCGGGATCAGTCCCGGGTCGGGACTTTAAAAATGGTATTTCTTGCTCCTCACTTGGCACACAGCACTGAGAGGTCAAAGCAAAAAAACAAGACTGGTCGGCCCGGTATCGGTACAATGTGACTGGTTGGAGTGTCATGTCTGGTGTCATGATGTTCCGATGTCTGGAACACTTTGGCGGTATGGACTCGCCCTGCCACAAGAAGTCACAGTATATACATATTCAAAGGACACCGATAGTGTTATGACTGAAAAATTGTTAAGTAGGATGTTAAACCCCAAGCATTACATGCATACATACGAATTGGATTTTGGTTCATGTAACAGATTACTCCATTACTGGTAGCAAATTAATCCGTTCCTGATAAGGTATTAATCCGTTCTTGATAACGAATAATTCTGTCGTCATAAACGGATTAATCCGTTCCAAGATTGAAAACATTGCACTTTGTCATCCCTCAAAAGACGGATTTAGCGGAAGACCTTTCTTGAGGGTGATTATTTTTATCCGCAGCAGCTAATGCGCTGTGTAATGGCACAGAACATCTATTATACAAACAAACAGCATGGCGAAAATAACTTTAACAAAAAAAATGAATAAATAAATATAAAAAAAAATTGAAGGTTGTACACTAAAGGTTCCTTGGTTCGATGTTATATGTACATTGGGATGATCGCACCTAAAGGATCAAATGGGGATTTGTTGTATGCCCGGAGGCCTCCACCGCTCAAGCGTGTTTGTGAACATTAGATACCCGGATGTCATCTGAGAACAACCAGAATTTGCACATCGGCCTCAGGGTATAGGGCACAGCGCAGAGCGTAAATCAATGCCGAGGTATTCTTTTCTACATCACTTATCTATCAGATGTGCAGATCAGATAACTTACTGTAATCAGTTCACTGTATACGTCAACAATAGGCATGTTTTTTTTTTAGTCGAAATTCTGATTTATTTATTTGTTTATTTGATTTGTGTTTTATGCCGTACTCAAGAATATTGCACTTATACGATGGCGATTAGCGCGCTAACACAGCGCAATGACCCAAAGCCTCCCACCAATGTGGTCGCGGTGACTTCAAGTCCAGCTCATGCTGGCTTCCTCTCCGGTCGTACGTCGGAAGGTCCGCCAGCAACCGGCGGATGGTCGTCGGTTTCCCCGGGGCTCTGCCCGGTTTCCTACCACCATGATGCTGGCCGCCGTCGTATAAATAAATATTCTTGAGTACAGCAAAAAACACCAATCAAATAAACGAATAAATAAATATGAACATGAAATGCACCACATGGATTTATGTATGTTAAACCTCAAAAGCTAAGCATTTTTCGACTCCAGCTGAAAACAAGCAATGTGGCTAAAATAAAGCTCAAGTTACGGCTGCGAAATCTCAAACCCGCGGCAATTTTATTCGAAACATAATCTTTTTCGTTCAGCCCAAATAGCAGTTTATTCTTTTTAATTTCGAGGAAATCTACTGTTTATCTGTGTTACTGTCTGACGTCATTTCTTACATCACCCGGGGCAACTGTCGACATACATAAAACCACGACCTAACAGTATATAGGGACACTACATCCCTCCTTTTCTTAGATTATGAATTGAGACATTATCATTGAGGTTTAGCACAATGCTTCTGGTAGCCGTTTTAACTCAGTGAAGGACCCGATCATGAACATTCAAACAATAAAGATATTCCTGGTGTTACTGTTTCACGTGAATATTTGCTGGAAAATACTCTCATACAGTAGTTATTAAGAAATATAAGTTTGAATGAAATGACGATCAAATTAGCCAAAGGCTAATAAAATGTGCCTTTTGTTTCAAGAACTTTTAAACTAAAATCTCATTGATCAAAAATGTCACATAACCTGAAATAAAACACATTTGAGAAATTCCTAAGAGTCAGCTGTTACTTAGATTCAGTTACTCTTAACGGAAGCACTTTCACTGTTCTATTGAGTCGATAACCACAAAGTCATTTAAATGTCTAGAAAGCATTGTTTCCCTGTCTCTTCGAGTAGTGAATGTAGTGTTCGGCACAGAGCTGTGCGATAGGATCGTTAGCGTGGTCAGATGTTGAAGTTTCACTTTCTATGTCTGTATCAGAGTGAGTTTGTTGGTGTCACAGTTTCTCTCCTCATGAAAGACTTTTACATGGGAAACAGTCCGCTTGAAAGCAGAGTGCTGTTCTTCAAAGTAATTACACTTCTATTCCCATCTACTACAAGAAATGGCGTTTTGTGATAGTTAGTGGAAAGTTTGTTGACTTTTTTTTTTTGACGTAGCAGTATCTTGTCGCCTGGTTTCACTTCGTGAGGAATCGCATGGCGATTCTTATCAGCATACTGCCGGGTTTACCCCTTGTGGTGACGGTCAATTAGCTCTATCTCGATGGGCGCTCGTGGTTATGTAATGTACCGCGGAACTTTATTCCTGATTGACGGGTTGAACAGTTCCGCAGCTGGAGACTTCGCTGTTGTTGAATGTTGAGCAGTGCGGTAACACTGTCTTTTCCAGTTCTGGCCGTTACTGTGTGAGGTACGAATTCCTTTCAGAAATTCCTTTTCAGCATGGTGATGAATTTCACAGTTAATCAGGTAAATTTTTTCAAAGTTTGCCACACAAATTGTGGGCCATTTCCCGTCGTGACCTGTTCAGGCTATCCGTGTCTGGCAAATACTTCTTCCATTCCGTTTGACATGCATGGCATTGTTGAGTCAAAGTTTCGATTTCTTTGTCTATTCCTTGCCACCATACCTCCTCGCGTATTAGCTGTTTGGTTTTCACTATTCTAAAATGTGTCTCATGGGAGAGTTTCTCCGTATCTGTTTAAGAATCACAGTCCTAATGACTCGGAGCCTCGCTCTGTAGACAGTCGTAAACCGATATGCCTGCAGGCGAAAAACCCATCTCTCAATACGTAGTGAGAGCCTTGATCGTGCTGAGTAAATCACTCTCAGAGGTTTATGGCCTGTGATAAGCTCGAATTCAAGACAATACAGGTAGAGGTAACAAAGTTTAAGTCCCCATACAACGGCCAGGGCTTCTTTTTCCGTCTGGGAATAACTTGTGCCGATATTCTCTATTCATCGCCATGCTGTTGATGAGTTAGTATGAGACCAAGTCCGACTGGACCAGCATCAACAATCAGCCTGGTTTTAACGCCCTGTTGAAAGTCTTAACTTGTCGAAGGCTGTTTGCTGTGGTTCGCCCCCAGTCCAGTTTTGACTTTTATTGGTTAGCCGACGGAGTGGTTCTGCTATTGTAGAGAAATAATGGATGTATCGCGAGCAATAGTTGGCGAGGCCTACAGAACTCCGCAGTTCTGATGCGTTGATTTGCTCTCTCATCTGTTTGATTGCATCAACCTTTGTTGAATCCGGGTACACTCCTTTACAGGATAGGACGCGTCCCATGAATACTATATTCTTGAAGCCTACACATACCAACTTGGCACTTTTCTGGATTGAGTGTTATTTCATTTTCACTCAGTCTTTCAATCAGTTTTTGAATGTTTCTGTCATGATCCTCGAATCCCTTTCCATAGGCCATAATTTCACAGGACTTTTCGGACTCCAACACAACCTTGAAGGACTTGTCCCATAATATGTTGATAAATTTCTGGCCCTGCCGATACTCCAAAGATCAAACCTTTCTCTCTGAATAATCTTTTGTGGGTCATAAACGTGGTTATGCACCTTGATAATGGTTCTAATTCGATCTGGTGGAATCCCCATTTAAGGTCCAATCTGGAAAACACCATCGCACGATTTAAATCAGCGAGAGCCTCGTCCACTGTTGGAACCGCATCGTTTGCGCGCCTCATATGCACACACATGCGCAAGTCGTCATTAGACTTTGGGACCACAACTAGAGGTGAAACCCATTCAACAGGCCCATTTTTTGGTTCAACAACATCATCGATAAGCTCTGGAAGTTTGTCTTCGACTTTCTTACGAACTTTAACAGTTTTTGACCTCATGTATTTTGAGCTGAAAGTCTTTGAGTTTACCCAGTTCACGAAAGCATTCTTTGTTTTTCGTTTTCAGCTTTTCATATTTGTCACAGGCGGCTAAGTAACTAACGTCAGGCCCAATTCTGAGAACACGTAAAGTTACAGCAGTGTGTGGATTTAGCAGTGAAACCCTGTCTTCTGACAAAACAAGAATTTCTGCATTTGTAGATTTCTGTCCAGCCGAGATATTAGCCGTAAATTTATCTATCAGTTTTAGTGACGATTTTGATCCATATAAGCAAATGCTTTTGTTACAGGCTTGTAGCCTTATTCCTATTTCAACTAGTTTTCCCCTCATTTCGTGACCAATAATGTTCACTCTTGCACCAGAGTCTATTACCACTTTCGACAGGTACAGATGAGATGTGGATAAGAAGCTGACCATCTGATTTGTGAGCTTGGTTTAATACAAAGATGTAATCATCGCCTGAAGATGATACATCAGCACAAGTACCGCGGCTTTCACCTGGTATGTTTAGGTGTACGTCATTAACACGGGACTGTCTAGCGGTTGTCCCTTTTTATCAAGTTTGGTTTACACATGGTGGAAAAGTACCTAATAAAACCACATTTCTCACATTTATGCTTCTTAGTAATTTCACAATTTCGTTCATAATGTCCAAAAATCCCACACCTGTAACACACGATGCTCTGTTTATTTCCCCTGGATGACTGTTTAGGTTTGCGTGTCTGATTTTGCAGGTTTTCTGGTCTGATGACGACACTTCAAACTATTGACTTCTGGTGTGGCGTTGTCAACTGTTTCAATTTTACCAGCTTGTTGCTCAGCTATTTCAAATGATCTAAAACTTGTCAACAGTTTACGCAGTGCCAAGTCAGCTTCACGTAGATATCTTCGGCGTAGACGATTTGAGAAACATTTCTCGATTGCATGGTCACTTGATCGCCGTGTGTGTCGAACTTCATAACAGCATACGTAATATTATGCGCCCCAAGTGTCAGTCAACATGGCGGCGCTTTGTTTTGAGGGGGACTATGACACGTATTGCACTCGCCCTATTATTCTGCCAGAAAAAAATGCAAACATCTGAAGCGCTAATTGTGTAACTCCTCAACTTTTTAGCCTAGGTGTATGAACAATGAACTGTCAATCTTTTGTCATCATTTGTCTGGTTTTCACAAAGTGTGGTGACTGGATAGCTAGAGCAGGTTTCGGACCCGCGACCTCATTGGCTGGGATTTTTGCCGGATCTCTTCGGATTAAGAAAGAACATGGGTAAAAGTAGAAAACATTACCTCCCCTCTCCACCGACACTTTAAAAAAGAATCTCTCGAGATTTAGGTCGGTTCCCGACTCTATTTATCCGGGGTTTATTCATAGGTTCGATCTTACGCATGTAACCAGAGGACTTACTATATTTCTTCGGAATCCGAGAAAATAAAGTCGAGGTGAACACTTTACTTATCCATGATCATTTTACACCTGCGTACATTCGTTATAATAATACACCTAATGAATGCTCAAAAGAAAGACATGATGTCACACGACAGCACGGGGCAACTGTTGTACAAATACTGTGCGCAAGTTAAAATGCAATTGTAAATCATGGCCGAGATGTTCAACAGTTTATTATTCATAGATCCACATATTAACTTTAGTTCTGGACTAAAACCCAATTGAATCACACGGGGATAAGTTGGTCAGTAACGTGCCAAAAGTCAGTGGGTTTTCTCCGGTTTCCGCTACCCATGTAGCTGGGCGCCATCATATATATGTGAAATAGTCCTTAGTATCGTGCCAAACAACAGTCTGAATAAATAAATAAAATAAACATAAACAAAAAATAAACAAATAAATATGTAAAAGACGGTTAGGTTTGCCTAATCTGATATTGCGCTAGCAGGTCTCCTCCCAAAATAATGTCGGCAGACGTCGTATACACGTAAAAGAAATATTCTTGAGTGCGGAGTAACACACCAGTCAAATAAATAAATAAATAAGTTTATAACCAGTGATACACTTCTGAACAACCGGACCCAAATCCCAACTTTGAATTGTGTATGCCAATGTTTAGCGATAATGCACGAGTGGTACACAATATGGTTTCAAAAATCCACATCCATACAATTTTGTGTAGCAGCAGCACATAAGTTGTGCTACTTGTTCAAAGTATTTAGAATGTCGTGTGTACACATACAATTGTTTATGTGCAAATTTGAGAGCAATCGGTGTTGTATTTTTTATGTCTGACAATGTGCTCTCCAAAAACGAATGTGTAGCACGGCTATACAACAAACCGTTACAAAATCTAACATGTACACCTTTTGCCTACACAAATTGTGTAAATGAGACACAGATATGTGTAGTGGTTGTACATGCACACTGCTGTGTACCTATAGTATACAATAGTATACGTTCTATTTGGCTACAGTTGTATACACAGCCATTTTTAGAGTATTCCCAGGGGAGATAACGTGAGGTTTCCCGCAGACAGTTTGACATATCATCCTCAATTACCAGTCCCGTGTGAGTCTCGACCATTTGTTAGCCGACGAGCCGTTACAATGCCGCTAATTATCCGTGATCCCTTGTGTCAGCAGTGTCATGAGTGATTTATGGTGTAATTGCAGCACTCAAGAATATGTCGCTTGTGCAACGGTGTGTCTTTTCATGCATGAATGCAGCGAACAGGAGGGCCAAGAGTAAATCATTTGACAAGTAACCACTTATGTAACTGATGTCCGTGAAAGGGCAGTGCTCTATAAATTTACCGTTAATATTACTAGTTAATATTACTAGTTAATGATAACTGCCAAGGCAACGCATAAATGCTTCCACTTCATAGTTTGCTGCCAGTAATTAGCAGGAAACTACCCACTAGATATACTGTGTGGAGCATGTCTGGGACATTACTCCATGAAAACGTCATCCGGTATCTCGTAAAGGTGATAGGAGAAGGGTTCAGGCTGTCATCCAGGAACACGGCAGATACACCCGATATTGACAATTTTAATGAAGTAATTTGAACCACTGCTCACTCCAGAAACATGCTTGTAAAGCCATTGTATGATCGAAATGCATGTGTATTATCATTAAAACAGATGGATTCCACATATTTGTCGTTTTTCATTAGCCAAAGGTGCACAAGGTTCATAACCAATAACATTTTCTCTCCCTTGATACAGAACAACACTAATCGCATGTGTACAAAACCACCACAATGAAAACAAGGGGGTACCTAATTAGGTTCTTTGTGTATTTTTGATTGATGTTCGACTGCGTACTCAAGAATATTTCACTTACACGACAGCAGCCAGTATTATGATGGGAGGAAACCTTCCTCAGGTTGCTGGCGAAACGTACTGTATAGTACTATGACGTTGGTCATGACGGGGCTCAAGCATGAAAAGGTGTAAAATTTTTGGTGTAAAAATATAACGTTTAATAACTTTATTCCTTCCTAGCATATTGAGTAGATGTACCAAAATATGTTCGAAAATATGCTTTTCTTTGTCAACAGAGATCTCTTGAATTATATGTATGTAACCATGTGTACTTTTTCTCTGATGTTGATAAAGAAAAATCGAGCAAATCAGAGAACACGAGACCAAATCATTGAATACAGAGCCAATTGAAATATGAAATTAACTTGATTAAAAAGTACTTTCGTTGGATAGTGCCCAAATTAAAATTCCCCATAAGATGACTTGTTTAGACTAATTTACTTATCATTCAGGTTTCGTAGTCATTCTTATCTGAGAATTTGATTGTAGAGGGCATTTGTGGGTAACAGTAGTGTATTGTGGGTCATTCTTGCAGTCTTATTGCGGTTAAAGACAATTTGTCATCAGTAGGACGCCGTGCAAATGTTAGTTAGTGGGAAAGTTGGCATGTCACTGGCTGATGGTTTTCGAGAGGCACTCCGTTTTCGTTCAACAATAAAACTGAACGCCTGTGACTACGTATGGAGTTAAACAACAATGGAATAGATAAAGCAATACATAAATAATTAATTATGTAGACATTAGCCAATTAGTAAATCAATGAATTAATCAATAAAAAAATCTTCGGCAAGCCAGACACCGCTTAAATATTAATGCCCTACACATGCGTTACAGTTGATATGTCGCTGAAATAATTATCCACATTAAAATAATCAGTAAAATCAGGGTTGCGTGACTTCAATCAAATAAATAATTTCTCTTCGCCGTTAAAACTTTTCCTGCATAAATATGTTTTATTGAAACAAATTCTTCATATGACTATGTTTCATGAATAATACATATTTCAAAGGAAACACAGTTATTTCTCGTCTACAAAACAACAAGGACAAAAGACAAACACAGAGATGCTTATTTTTATGTATACAAACAAATAAACGTAATGATATATGAGTGAGTTTATAGTTTGGATATACTTAAATGCAATGTACACCGTAGTATGGACGTGGTTAAGAGCGATGCTCTTTGACAATATTGTACGATTCTCATATTTTGTAAAGAAAAAAAAACACAAAAGCAGATAAACATTAAAACCCTCTTTAGGGAGATATTATTATGTTCCGCTCAGTCTCGTCAATCTAAACACAGCATGGAATGATTAAATTTATTTAATTAGTTAATTAACTTGAAGAATATACTTTTAACGTAGTACGCAAATCAAAGCAAAAGATGTTACATCAAACAAACCACCCAAGAATTGCCAATTTGGAAGAGTGAAGAGTGAAAAATAAATGCGTCAAAAAGCAGTGCATCTGTTCGTACAAAAATCCAACACTATTTTGAAGGGAAATATTTCAACATTCTTCTCATGACTTTTTGACAAGAAATTATATGATCGAGTCCCTGTAAAGTTTGATGGGTAACAACTCAAGGTCTCATGGAGGGCCCCCGAAGCCGAGGGGTTAGCACGCTGGTGCAATGTAATTCAAAGTGTCACGTAGCATGGATAAAAAGCTGTAAGGCAAGTTAAAACAAGAGTTTTGATAGGTACCGTGCTAAGACCTTTCTGAGCAAAGATCAAAAACAAGTTATTAATCCACGTCAAGTTAGCAGTATTAAAGTCATCAGAGGAAAGGGCTACTAAATCTGACTTTAGTCTCACATATCACGTAGGATCCGTTTACAAATGAATGGAAGTGCATCCTACACAATCTAGCTAAATTTGTTTGTTTTGGGGGGGGGGATTTTTTCCTAAACTCACAATGAGACTTTCGCTTAATTTACAGGAATCAACGCGAACTAGGAAATTCACATCTGAATACAAATGCATTAATGAAAGACATTTAGTGTTGAGAAGAACAAACTTTTTTTTTCACAGATTTTTACACTACGAACTTCTGGGACCATTTTTACACTACGTCTGGTAGGTCGAACTTCTGGGACCATTTTTACACTACGTCTGGTAGGTCGAACTTCTGGGACCATTTTTACACTACGTCTGGTAGGTCGAACTTCTGGGACCATTTTTACACTACGTCTGGTAGGTCGAACTTCTGGGACCATTTTTACCTCCAGACATACGTGATAAATGGAAATTCATTCGTCCCCGAATGAATATAAAATATGTTGTATATATGTGAAAAATAATTCCTAGTGTGTCACCAGGTAAAATGTCTTTTTAGACAGGACGAAATCTGAAATTTCATTCATACTGGACAGATAAAACTTCATTTATAGTAGACTATTTTCATATGACACTTCCATATCAGATAAAACATGTTTAACACGTGACGAAGCATTTATCCCGGGCAAGTGAAATGTAATTTCTAAGTAAGTAAATCATTCACACTGTACATGTGAAAAGCCAACAATAGATGAGAAACTGAGAAGATACTGATGAAAAAAAAAAAACAAACATTCACACAGCAGTGAAGTGTCAAATGAAATGTTATTCATACAGAAATGTGAAGGTTATCTCGGTCACGTATGAAAGTTGACTTTATGTCAAGAATACACACGTGTCCTAGCGAGGGATTCATAATGGACGTCAAGTGTTATTCATGTCTGTGAAAGAACATTTACATTTGACTCTGCATTTTAAATACAAGTATCTAGTTTTCAGTATCCGATGCCTTACTTGACTATTTCCACGCCACTTTCGTATACCGTGGAATTTGTGTGGTCTGTATTTGTCATTCATCTTCTTGCTTTCTGTCCAGCTTTCAACCACTTTTTGGATACACTTCAGCTCTTTTGTGTGGTAAAACTGGTACATCAGTTGGGAGACATGCTGTCAATAGCATTTACGAAAGCATGGGCGGGGATACATGTTGTCCATTTTATTGACTCGTTAACTTGTGCTACGTGTCGTTCATATCCCTAGCCCATCCGTCACGGTCTACCGCTTCGACTTACACTGGAGAACGCTAATGCAAGATGTCAACTTACGTGCACATTGCTTCAGAACTAGTTTCTGCTGGTAATATGACAAATTTCGACAAATGATAATTGGAAGGTGGTTATCCAGAAACTGTAACAAGTTTGTGAAAGTCATGGATGTAAAACATTAGCTACGTTCACAAAGTTTAACTTGATGTTTTATTAAATACTACTATCGTACTGTTTTGCCTTTAATTTATCTGGGCTAACCGACGACAAAAACCATGCATAAAACTGCAAGACAATAATGAGATAATGGTATTACTGGTATACTATAAATACGGAATTTTAAATTAGAATACCTTATGTATATGTGCCATGAAAAGTGATTTCCTTTTACCATGCGATGACCAATGTAATGAAGGCGATGATGGAACAAGCGCATATAAACATTATTCGGATGTAATGGTTAAAATATTTACTTTGTCGGCCGCACGTGGATCTGGATCTTAAATGCAGCACGCGATCATGTGAGCTAAGATGAAATTCCAAGAAGCCATACATAAGATTAGTAATGAAAAGCCACACCCACGTGGTCATAAGGTTTATGTTCTTGTATGGAATTGGTGAAGAGAAAAGACACCCACCCTGGTAAATATACAAACAAAATGGCATAACAAAGACAAATACTTGTATGTATGTACATACATAGACAAAGATAATGTACAATGAGCGAAAAACAAATCTGGGAGTATTCATTTCAAACAGTGCACACAAAAAAATACAAACATCCGTGAAAAAGGGGTCGTCGTGTTTGAGGCATGCTACAATAATGCAATGTTCAGACTGTCTAGATTACTACAAAAATATCTAAGCTGTGATGCTTGGAATGAGTACATGATAAATGAAAGTATAAATAGTTAAGTTCACAACAACGTATAAAATGGGGAAATTATCCCACCCCTGTGTTCAATAGATTTGGACATATTTACCAGTACTGTGTTAAACGCCATTCTGAATACCGGCTCTATATAAGGAGATGTTAATCACAATTACTGAGGCTTATTGCAAGCAAACGTAATGTTTAAATGTAGTATTAAATTTATCGCAAGTTTGAAGACAGACGTGTCAGACGATCCCCCTATAATTAGCCAGTGGTGAGAGGGTGAGAACACCGGTAAGTTAACAGTCAGATAGTCAAGGCCCTATGTATGTTTCACACCCCGACATTTCACGGCCTTTTTCTACTGAATACACCCCTCCTGGCCAAGGTGAAACAAAAATAGTCCATTTTAGCATTTTAAAGGATACTACAGCAAATAGAGTCAGATCTCACAGGACTGATAACTGCCCCAGATCTTTGCACATGGTATTTAAACTTTCTGGAATAGTCACTGTCCCAGATCTTTGCACTTGGTATTTAAACTTTCTTGGGTTTTAAGGATTTGGCAACGGGAGTGTTGAGTTGGTTGGAGTGGTAATTCAAAGTGGTGGCTTCCCAGATGGAGTCAATGGAGGGTCGTGGCCTGCAAACGGAACTGACGTCATGGGAGGCAAACCGGAAATCGCTGTCAACAGAAAAAAATGAAGAAACTTAAGAAGCAAACCAAACGCGACCCTGGCCAACAAATGAGAATAACAACACACAAGCAAATTAAGGCAAATGTACACATTTTGTAACATTTTGTTTGTACTCATGTTTCATGACAACGTGAATCAATCGCATAATAAAGCAGTTGACAAAAATAAGAGTTGCGAAAAAAATGAACGTGTAAAAAGAGGCAAATTACATGCTTCTTCTTGGAATAATAAACATAAGCCTTATTTTTCAGCACTGAAATGGACATAACTTTGAAGTATGTGAATGATCTGTTGTTATGGACAATCTATTTTACAATTTGAAGCATCAGTTTCCCAAATAATTTCCGCTTCGACTACAATACTATGTAGAGCAAATGTAGAGTAAAACCGGAGCAGCGACGACATTGTGATAATTGGCAAATGGTCATAGGTAAACGATGAAATCGTGCCCTCTCGTCGGTCTGCCTTAGTTGGGGTTTTATACCAACTGTTCATGTAGCAGCTTACCTCTTCCCCCTCCCCCTCCCCCTTCCCCCTACAGCGCCATTGACTTAAGTAAAAGTAGGCAAAAACATGCAGTGATGTTAATTGCTGGTACAGAATTACTTCAATAAGCCAGATAGCTGTGTCCGGTCATGGTCATCACTTGCACTACTTTGCCACGAGCCCAATGAAATCAACACCGCCATGTGAAAGCGTTGTAAACCTCGGCTGTCGCACAGAATTCAGCAAATTTAATGCATTTTATGCGAGTTTCGGTGACATCAGAGATTTTAAATCCCTGAAGGGAAGTGTGAGGTCAAAAACTTAGAATAAACAAACACACGCACACACACACACAAATTAGAACTGGGCTGAATACTGGCCTGTAGCTGAAGTCAGTCTAAACTTAGAGGTAAATCTCCTCCTACGTCGAGACTTTGACCTCTAATGCATTGTGTCGCCATCTTACCACATGTACGTCATTTTCCTGATTTTCGTATGTCGAGAACTAGACAGACGACGCGTAGATTTAAAAAGTTATGAGACGAAAGATCTGAAATGTCACACCTTTTCCGTATCCTGTTGACAGAACATTAATCGTGTCCGACCTTGACAGAACATTAATCGTGTCCGACCTTGACAGAACATTAATCCTGTCCGACCTTGACAGAACATTAATCTTGTCCGACCTTGACAGAACATTAATCGTGTCCGACCTTGACAGAACATTAATCGTGTCCGACCTTGACAGAACATTAATCGTGTCCGACCTTGACAGAACATTAATCGTGTCCGACCTTGATATGCATTGAATAAAGTATCGACCTGCTTTCCTCAGGAGTCTCTGTTTGTCGCTCGTAAAGAACGTCTGGCGTGCAACAAGACATTTTCGAACGAATATTCTATGGAGCAGCCATCCTGAATACTAATCACCTTACGTCAGAAATTGTTTGTCAAATTGAAAAAATTCAATAATTTCAAAATTAATACTGCTTGCGTGATTTGACCGTTTTTTCCCATTCGCAATGAAAAGGTATTACCTAGATTTGAAAATAAGACCGAACCTACTTTTTGGAAGAAGATGCCCACTCAATACACAAAAGTGTAAATTCGGCCATTCTCGTCGTAAACCTGAAGATTGGCTAAGTGGGTCACGATTGCAATCGAAGTCTGCAATGTTAAACAACAGGCGTGCGTGACCATGTGCTTATGTTTCTCCAACTTATGACGCTTTCAGCTCATGTGTCATTATGCATAACTCCAGACTGCTTCCTGGCTTATTGCTGTCTTGTTATCACATTGAAAAAAACAATATATCGCATATGTTCGAGAAAGTGGATGCGGATGTGACGTAAGAGCTTCTCACTCCGTCTGTCGCTCGTAGCCCGCCCTCCTGGACAAAGTCTCGTATGTTCGGTGAGTTCGGCAGTAACACGTGATCAGCACGACGAGAGCGATGACCAAAGCGCCCCCTAGCGTGCCGCCTACGATGTAGAGATTGTGGATGTGCATGCTGCGGGTCTCTTGTTCAAAGCCGGCATCGCCATGGCGATTGGGCCGAATAATCTCGTCTGAAATGGGAATCAGAAAAGGAATACAACATTTCCGTTTCGTGAGTGATATAATTCTTCACTTATGGATGGATGGCTTTATTTATAATTACGCTCCAAATATGATTGTGTCATTTGATAGGGCTGATTGATTGATTGATTTATTCATTTATTTGATTGGTGTTTCACGCCGTACTCAAGCATATTTCAATTAATTACGTTGGCCAGAATTATGCTGGAAGGAAACTGAGCAGAACCGGGGGTAAACCCACGACCAGGAAGTGATTGAAGACATGAAGAAAGTAAACCACTAGCTTTATGCAAGTAGCTGACAAACTTCCTCACGTGCGACGCCTTGATTACTCCAGTCGTGTGATAAACAAAATTTTTTCCATACGGAAGAGTTAAGTCCCTTGTTCCTGTCTAGAAAACAACCACTTGTGTACCAGATTTTGTTACCTGCAGTGTTTTGTATTTTTTTTCAGATATTTTTCGTGCATGGGTGTTTTATTAATTGTCAGCAAATAAATAAATTTTAACACACATAAATGCAATGTTTGTAGGCGAAGTCAACTTGTCCCATGCCTAACAAAAGACTTGGCGTAAAACACCTGTTGAATCAAAACTAAATACAGTCGGGTTCGAACCCATGACATGACTGTGCAAAAATAAACTACTTGTCGATTGAGAAAATTTTGCTATTGACATGCAGCTAGCAAGGACCCCTCGCTCAGAATCAAACATGATATCCACACTGCTATAAAGTGCATTTTCCCACATTTCTTCCTACATTTAAACCTTAAGGTTTTCGTAATTACTTGCTAATGTCATTGTTACTCTAGAGCACATGCCGTTTATATTAACTTAACCAGTGCGGCTCTTGTGAGTTCAAGTCCAGCTAATGGTGGCTTCCGGTCATACTGGGATGGTCGTGGGTTTTCCCGCGGCTCTGTCAGGCTTCCCTCCACTATAATGCTGGCTGCCGTCCTATAAGTGAAGTATTCTTGAGTATGGCGTAAAGCACCAATCAAGTAATAAATATATTAACTTACCAAGTTGTTCACATCTGTCTCCGAAGTAGAAATCGCTACAAAGGCAGGAGTAGCCGTTGACCTTGTCTTTACACGTGCCGCCATTTTCACAGGGATTCTCCGCGCAGTCGTTGATGTTCACTTCGCAGTGAGAACCTAGAATGTGGAATAGGTGAATGTAAACGATTAAAAGATTCATTGAGTAATTTGTTGTTGTTTTATTTTCTGTAAAAAGACAAATATTTAGTTATGGGTAATAGTTTGGCTGACTGAAACTCTGTTGAACACAAAATAAACAGCATGACAAAGTTGAAGACAAGACGCTCAGAATTGTAGGTCTACCTGTAGGCAATAGTGTCAGATTATTTTCCTCTGAGGTATATTATTGACAAGTATTTTAAGTTAAAAATTACGATTTATACGTTTTTTTTTTTTATTTTTTTTAAATCTTCTACTAGCACATGACAAATTATGGTGCCACTGTATTTGATTTCTTTTGCGTTAGCTCTACTTAACATGGACATGCGATAACACACACAAAAAACCACAAAAAACAAAAAAGGAGTTGTTTGTGTCTCTGTCAGGGAAGAAACTCGTGTAAATCCATGCCTTGTTTGCAGTTTGTCAGCTGTTCTGGTCCACTTGCTAATTTCCGATTGGAGATCGACGTGTCACGTGTGGTGCGATGTCACTTTCGATTGGTCCGCGATCGGTTCGCGGTATTATAACCTGAGGGATCTTTCGCGAGCAAACTGTTGTCATGGTGTGTGGTGGTGTCCATGTAAGTGTTTTATTTATTTATTTATTTATTTTATTGGTGTTCAACGCCGTACTCAAGAGTATTTCACTTATACGACGGCCGCCAGCATTATGGTGGGAGGAAACCCACGGTCATCCACAGGTTGCTGACAGACCTTCCCACGTTCGGCCGGGGAGGAAGCCAGCATGAGCTGGACTTGAGTTCACAGAGACCGCATTGGTGGGAGCCTTCGGGTCATTGCGCTGTGATAGCGCGCTAACCGACTGAGCCATGGAGGCCCCTGTAGGTGTTTTAACACGCGTGCTCAGCGGTGTTAGTTGAGATTAGATACGGGAGAGGAATTTTCTTGTAAGGTTTGGTTCAAGTTGTACGACTTGTTTGCAAGAAATATGGAGTTGAGATCATTTACCGAGGCGAAATAAGTTAATATGTATTCAGTTTACCGCACTGATTAGATCTCTAAATGTGAACCCATAAGCCCTTGCGGCGAGACCGAGCATTCTTAAAACGTGCCCTGGTCAGATCGCCTGGGCGGGGTCAAGATACTTTGTTTACTGTATTCAGCTGTTGTAAACGCCTAAGGAAAAACTTGCAGATAGCATGATTCCGTAAATATTAAATTTTGCCTTACTTGGCGGTCTGACTACTGTTGCACTATTTAAAGTGCCGTATTTAAATGAGCTAACAATGTTTCAGATGGTCAGTGGTTTGATAACGTTGTGTGTACAATATGTGTACCAGTCTAGTGTTACGTGCCACACTTGTATATTTGAAGGTTTAATCTATGTGTGCGCAATGTGTTATTGTTATGTTTGCTTTATCCTAGACCACTGAAAGGCCAATAAACGCCCCTCCAGTCCGAAACAAGACTGCCTTTCATTACCAGACTGAGCTGACCCCTGTCACAAAGATAAGATCTAAAAAAAACCCTTTTTTATATTGATATTTTGCTGATGTTTCATAGAATTTTAGGGTGACACAAATTTCTTTCATCACATTATAAAACGAGCACTTGTCCCCTACCTGTGAATCCTGGCTTGCAGACACACTTGAAGCTGTCCACGTGATCCTCGCAGTCAGCGTGAGAACCGTTCCTACACGGGTTGCCCGCACACGGGCTTACCTGGCCAACAAACGTTAGGAAACATCATCGCTTAGTGAAATCTGAGTTCATCCAAAAGTTTACAACTATGTAGATGTATGTAAAACATATTCCCTTGAAGAATGCACGGAGGGTCTCCGTGGCCGGGAAAAGGGAGGGGAAGGCGGTGAGGGTGACATCTTCAGTCTATGATTCGCATATCACCTGGTTTATAGCTAAAACGGCTGTGGCTTAAAAGCTCGTCACCATATTAAGTCTTCCCTGGCCAATTTCATAAACCTTAGTACGGACATATTCATCAGGTCAGTTTATTGAGCTACACCGACTCAAGCAGCGTGTGTTTACGGAGATAACCATGTGTACGAAGATTTGCGAAACTGCACCCAGTACCACAAATTAGACAGAATTATCTGAAGATAAATTTTTTTGCGGCGGTCAGAATTTTAATTTCTATTCCCTCTACCGCCAAAGCTCTGATATCGTATTTCAGATGTTGATCAGAAAAGACTTTGTGGAATCGGCGCATGCGCACTAACCTTCTGTTCACATTTGGAGCCATTATAGCCCACTCCACATTCACACCGGAAGCTGTCCAACTCGTCCACACAAAACCCACCGTTCATGCACGGGTTGGATACGCATTCGTCATACTGCACCTGACACTGCTCGCCGCCAAAACCTGTGAAAGACGAAGAATTTAGCAATGAATACCACCGTTACATGTCTCACATTGCTTTCCGCCCAACCTTGCGAACGAGACGAAGAATTAACCAACGAATACCACTGTTACATACACTTCCAGATTGCCTCGAGAACGAGGACAACGAAGACCAATCCATAGGAAGTACTCTTTGTCGTAAAGGAACAAATCATACAAAATGGCCTATGCATATTTTATCATTCACCTGATGTGAATTGATTTATCATCACAGAAAGAAAACAAAATGCTTTAAGAAAAAACACGCAAACATGCATGTTTTGTCATGGACCATGTTTCACGACTCTCAACTGAGTCTTGTGAAGACAAAATCTGGAGTTAAAGGAGAGGCGTTTCATAACTTGAGCTTCGCTGCTTACATGTATCTGGTTTTAAAATCATTTACTCCGTGTGGCTGGAGATGCAAACAAGCCAGTCTGAACGTCAAGTTCGATATTAATGAACCAGGAGAGTTGATACTCACAAAATCCATATCCAAAACAACTTTAATTAAAAAAAAACAGTTCTCAAAGTATTATGTAAAAAAGTTCCAGGTGAAGTTTGCTCTGAGCCGTGGAGGTTACCTGGCCTGTGAGACACTTGAAGGTTGCCTGGGAGACACGCGGATGTTTCTCGGGAGACGCGTGGAGGTTATCTAGGAGAGACATGGAGGTTACCTGGGAGACAGAAGCACTGAAAGCCATTATCCTGGTCCACACACATGCCGCTGCCGCACGGAGACGACTCGCATTCGTTAAGGTTCACTTCACAGTGGTGACCGGAGAAGCCCGGCTGGCACAAGCAAGAGTACTGGTTCAGACTTCCCTGGCAGAAGGCGCCGTTCTCACACAGATTCAAGTCACACAGTGACGTGATATTCGTCTCACAACTATCACCAACGAATTTGTAACCGGAATCTGAAAATAAAAATAATAAAACGACGCAAAGAGTTACAGTAGCCGTATTTTAAACGTGCTTTGAGCTGTCACTTTATACGTACTTTATTTTTAATTATATATTTATTTGTCTATTTTCCTGGTGGTTTATGCCATACTTAAAAATAATTTAACTTATACGATGGTGGCCAGCATTATGGTAGCAAGAAACCGGAGAGAGCTCAGTGGAAGTCCACTATCATACACAGGTTGCTGGCAGACTTTCCCACATACCACAGGAGAGGAAGCCAGCAACACCTGGGCTTAAGTGCGATGCTTTCGGTTTTTAACACATTACGCAATTATTATTCAACATCCTAGACTGCCTTCATGCTTTCTTACTTTTCTTGATAGATTATCCGCGTCAGTTGTGAATTTCAAACATAATGATAGCGAAGTATCCAACACCTTACGAAATGAACAGGTACATTAGCAGAGGAATAGTTCAAAGCCAGCAGATAATATGGAGTTCTGATATTGATTTGGGCCGAATCTTTACAAGGGCCTATAACTTATACAATGCGGCCGAAAGTCCAAAACAAATCAGAGGGTGATGATGTATGTGTGTTACATCAGAGATCCTGATCCTGACCGAATAACAAGGCACAGCATTCGGCTTTTTGGCGACGATATCTGAGGATAAACAAAATCTTCGAGGAGACTGATTCCAAGTTAGGTATTTTATATTTCTTATTTCTCCTTCTAATTTTCTGGTCAATAATGACAAAATACCCCCAAACAAACCTTCCCGACACTCGCACGAGTAATTCTTTTCTTGATTCTGTCCGAAGTACAAGGAACATGTGCCGTCATTTTGGCACGGGTCGTCTGCGCAGTGATCCACAAGTTCACAGTAGTCTCCTGTGTAGCCATGGCAACATGAGCAGCGGTAATCGCCCTGAGAGAAAGAAACAGTGGATTAACGTTTTCATTTAGTTGAATATAGACACTCCAAAAGACGAAGAGAATGGAATTTTTTTCTTACAGACGCAATGACACTTTAAATGTAACAAAATATAGAGTACCATTTTATCCCTAAAAGAAAATAAAAATGATGTAAAATTGACTTAAACTAGTTATCTCAGTTATGCTGACAGCAACAGATAAAAGAACGTATTGTGAAATTACAAGCATGATGAAAGATTATTTATTTGCATATTTATTTATTTATTTATTTATTTCCTCTCACCTTAGTGGTGGCCCGTCACATAAGTGAAATATTCTTGAGTATACGGCGTGAAACACCAAGCAAATAAATACATAAATTTGCTTATTTATTTACTTTTATTGTTTGATGAAGTACTCGACATTTTTTCATCGAAACGATGGAGACTGGGTACCGTGAGTAAATGTGAAAAGTAAAACGTCAACCTTTTTTTTTACAGAAAACGTACCCCTTGCTTTTGCGTGACACAATGGCCGTTCCCGCTACATGTCTGCGCACCCTCGTGGGCTAAGCAGTCATTCTCCTTGACAATGACCTTTAGCCTCAGTCCAAAAATACAGCGTATAAGTCGTTCGTCATTCATGTCAACTGAAAAGGAAGTTTTGCAAATATTGCAAAAACGTTATTTCATATGATATATAATGGCAATGTTTTTGATTACTTGAACGAATAAACAAGACTATGGCTTTATTTAGTGATAAGGATATCAGCTCCACGATTGCAAGGAGTCCCCATTACGATTTCACTTGGTCCCCGGAAGGCACTAATGGATGTAGTGGCCACTAACATGTCATTCCATTGGCCACTGGAAGAGACCAGTGGCGCCACTGCCACCACCGAGTCTGACGTCGTGATGTAGTGTCGTAGCTCATACGACTCTAGGGCATTTCCAGAACATTGTGATCACACACCGTGTCCACGAGTAGCGAATGAATTTGCTTCCTTGGTCGTCAGATCGAGGAACAGAACGTACCCTAAGACATCAGTTTCGGATGCGATTAGGCCATCGGAAAAAAAGATAATACGTATAAAACGTAAAGTGAAAGAAATGTGAATATCCCAATACGGAACCTGCTGACATATACACAAAGCCACACACAATACTGGTTGTCTTGTGAGCCATGTTATCTTACCAATGAAATAGTTGACTCCTTTTTGAAGGAAGGAATCATCTAATGAG
This sequence comes from Acanthopleura granulata, assembly GCA_016165875.1. Lineage (NCBI taxonomy): Eukaryota > Metazoa > Mollusca > Polyplacophora > Chitonida > Chitonidae > Acanthopleura > Acanthopleura granulata. The sequence goes on from JABBOT010000017.1 coordinate 6,532,625, forward strand.
AACTCCTCTTCACTTTCCTTGCTGATTACTGGAATGCTGTCATTGGTTGAGCAGCTCCGGAAGTTGTCTTCGTCCACTTTGAAGGGCTGAATTGGAAATCGTATTCCGCTGTCTTTGATGGGATGAAATCTGAAAATAATGAGAGGACAACTTGATTCATTTCTAACGACAGAGTAAACATAGTAATTCTTGGACTGTGCGGTATAATTTACAGGCATAGTTCGGTAGATGTAAAACGAAAATAGAAGTAAACATTTTGACACATATTTTTTTCAGACGAGGCTGTCTTGATATCCCCTGGTAAATAAGGTTATATTTAGGATTAGGAATTTATCATTAAAGTGAAATGTTGTAACGGCAACCAGTTTGCTAATGTATAAAACACTTCTGATTTGAACACTGTTTCCTAGGCCGATTTGGCAGACGCTAAAGTTATTTAATAAGAGAACAAGTATTACTAGATTTCCATCACTCAGTGCTACACTTCCATAAAAGTTTGGATGGTAGGTGATTGTTATGATGAGGCCTTCCTCAGCAATGTCAATAAAATGGAACGCTAAAAGGAAATTCAATATCAAAATAAATCCTGTAAACTAAGCTAATTGTGAATTCCTGATGCCGGTGGGCGAAGGGATATCTGGTTATTTCTAACACCACTTTTTGGTCTGGCTTTTTAAACATTTTATTTTTTCTAACAGCAGGTAGATAAAAAAGAAACAAGAGGTAAAATGTCTACAGTAAAAAAGATTAGCAGATTTAGGGGAAGCTCAATAGCACAAAACGTTAGGATGAAAGTAAATGTGAACAAAAATCAAGTCTTCAGCCCATGTTGTGATTATCCTCAAGAGTTACGTCCCTTCATCTGCATTGTTATTAAGTGTCATTTCTACAAGAAGAGAACTGGTTCTGTTCTGAAGAGAATTCCCACAAGCGTTGGTTATGTTTTACTATCGATTTGAAGAGTACGAAAGATCACATGACCCACCGTTCTTCTAGGAGAGCTTGAAATCATGAAGTGTGGTTATAGCTACCCGAATTTGTGTATTGATGGTTACCATACCTGATGTGCATCCCCTGCTGTATTTCAACTGGCCGGAGTTGTGGTTCGACTCTGTCGTCAGGAAACCAGGACTCGCCATAACACTGCCGGACAGTGGCACAGGTCGCCTGCAAGGAAGACAAGAAAGGAAAATTCCAATCAGAGACTGCTTTGTGCGAAAACCAAATCTATCTCAATCTGCGCTAATAATTACCAAAAATACCATGCCTTTCAGATATCATCCAGAAAAGCTTTTTTCAATTCTGTGTGGCTTGCATGATTAGTCCATTTCACAGATACCTTGATTTATTACACAGAATGCGTGATAAAGACAGCGTGATATATCATGGAGAGAAAGCATGATGTATTACAGGAAAATGGTGATACATTGCACTGAAAGTGTGATGTATTACACAGCAGGGGAATTATAGCACAAAAAGTCTGTTATATTACGCAGAAAGTGAGATATATTACACGGAATTGTGATGTATTGTACTAAGGAATATATGTTAATCAGAACGTACTCGTACGGTATATTACATAAAAAAAGTGATACATTACACTGAAAGCGTGACACACCTTGCAAAAAAGGTGATGTATTACACAAAAATCGTGATTTACATTTCGAAGAAATTCTGAAGAACCACACAAGAGGATGCAGAAGTCATGAACTACGCAAAAAATTGGCTAAAACCTGTATTCATAAACCCGAAATGCGGAGCATTAAAAGCGACATGGTGAAACGAAAAAACGGCAATAAGAGGAAAAATCACATAATTTTAAGATTTCACGTATGAGTTTTTTTAAATTTGTTTGGCGCGGGGGGGGGGGGGTTTGTTTCCACGTGATCTTTGTTAAATCGTTTGCACGAGATGTTTGAGGTAATATTCTTGAGATAAATGACCAGTGAAAGTGCTATAGGCATATCACGTTATTACGACAAGGTCACTTGATCCTGCAGCGATAACGTGATTTTTTGGAGAGACTGCTCTTTTCGAACAATTTTTTGTCAACAAAAGTTTCATTTTACGTGAAACTGTATTCCAATAAATTGTTATAGAGATCAGTGAGAAAATCTCTCAAATAAGTAAACGGACAGGTGTAATAAAGGAATGAATGCATGTATGAGCGAAGGCATAAATTATCGAACGAATGATTGAATTGCTATAAAAAATCAAGTCAACAAACAGATAAATAATATGACTAAATAAATCATCATAGCAGTAACTTCTGATCGATTTGGGATTCATTTGCCAACCTCTCATTAATTCTGGGATCGATCGGCTTGCCTCGACTGTTTAGTTTACATTTATTTGATCCATGCTTAACGCCAATTTTCATCTGCCCGTTTGCGATCTGGTAATTAAGGGTTACGCTAATCATTCGCCATTAGGATAACTGCAATTTTTAAACTTAAATCTGCTCAAGCGATGTTGCTGGGCGGGGGGGGGGGGAGTTGTAAGTTGATACTATTGACGCATTTAAATGGACATTGAGAAAAAGCTGTCTTATTTCACCTGTTACTTACGGTAATTTGCGTGCCAACTATCCCGCTGTCGCGGTTGCCCTGGTTTCATTCTCCGTGTGGTAGTCTTTATATTGCCACAACGGTGCAGTATCATATTTATTTGATCAGTATATTACTCCCTTCCTGAATGTTGTTTTGTTTATTTTTTTTTTGTTTGTTTTTTTTTTAATTTGTGCCATTGCAGTCGGGTTAACAGAGGGCCGGGAGTAAACCGACCAAGACTTCTGAACAAAACTTGAACTGGACTTGAACTCGCACCAGCCGAATTGGCTCCTGGTGTCATCGTAATGCACTAACACTGTTACAGTTTAGTTGAGGCGTTAAAGCAAAGGGGCTATTCTCAAGCCTCTCAGCAATAACTGCGGGAAATGATGTGTTTTTACAGAATTTGGGACGAGCGTATTTTGGCGGGAAATGTTCATTGCAGCGAGAAATGAATGAAGTATTAAACTTATTAAGTTCCTTACGTAAGAACTGTCTATATTATTAATGGTACAACAAATAAATTTCATTTTTCCCTCTCAATAATATGTTTGTCTTGTAGAAAATCTCATTTCATGATCAAGTATGATGGGTCGGCATTTTCTTTGAGCAGTAACTTGCTTTATCCCCCTAGTGCCATACATCACGTTAACATGGATGGGAAAATCGGGATATTGGGGTCGGGTAAAAACCATAAATCGAAATTGCTACGTAAACGAAAAGTGGATTATTTGCAATGATTGGTTCTGTCTGGGAACAAGCTACCAGAGTGAACTTCAATTTATGGCGCAGCTAAAACATCTTCTAGAACGTCGCACTGGCTTTTGGCGCCATTCCCTTTATGGGAATTAGCTTAAAACGGTTTTCTCGGAAGGGTGTTCAAAAGAAGCAAACACAACAAAGGCAGAAGATGAACGAGTCTGTCAAAGATCACGGGGCCACTTAATGTATTTGGCCAAATTTCTCTGCCAGTAATATTTCATTTTGGTGAATCGTCTCTGGCAAATTGCCAACCGGAGAGCAAAGACGGACGATATGCCATAGTCAGAGAACTTGGACGAATCCGGAGATAAGTTCCAAGAAATCTCTCCTGTCGATTGTTGGGGTTAAGCTAAGAGACGGGACAATAACCCAAAGTGATTTTCTGACAAGCTTATTTTATTACTAAAGCAGCCAGGTTTCACAAGTCCGTTTTAGAACTTATAGGATTCCGGTTCCGCGTAGAGATTAAAATCTTAACCTCCTGATGGCAAATTCAAATAAAATCCCATTTCCTACTGAAGAATTTTTGTTCGGTTTAATAACAAGTGCGTCTTTGAAATGCTAAAATTCATAACCCTACACATAAAAGGCCAACGGGATAGTGACGAAACTGACAGCTTACTTACCCATTAATCAACGTTATTCATTCTTTGGATAATTTTCTATTCATACTCAAACCATTTCCAGACAAAGCTCGAAAAGATTACGTGATGGATTGAGTCAATATGGCTGACATTTACCGATCAATAGATTACTGTAAATTAATAATTTCGTAATCAGTTTACCCAGCCTTTACTAAAGGAGTGGCTGGGTTGACGACCACCAGTCTCTGATCAACCGCTATATGCGAGTTAATTTCAACTCGCCTGGAATCGTGAGATGGTCGAAAGAGAAAGAAACTTGCTCATTCTGACGTGCACGTCAGTCAAGTCAACCAAAATGCGCTATATCCGTGTCTTCAATCTCCTAGTAAGCGTTCGTTGTTTCATTATATGCCTTTTACCTTATTCACTGTAACCATCCTTTCAACGGAATCCTAATTTTACAGTCGGGCTAGATGAGTTCTTACTTTATGTGGTTTTTAGACTTTCACCCAAATGTCACGAGAGCCGCAGAGAATTTACCATGCTTGCCTGCATTTGGAACAGTGTAAATCAGTTTTACTCCTACTCAAGAGACGCAGTTTAAAGCAAAGTGAAATCTGTTGCTTTGGGGGTTCATCAACGAAACACTAAAATCACTAGAAGAAAGTAAGACGGAAATGTTCAGCATCACACTGTAAGCCTTTTGCAGGTTCATATATCATTTGAAATACAATCAGAACGCGCGCATTCGTTGTTATTTGTGGGGGGGGGGTTCTTTGTATTTTTTTTGGGAGGGGGTGCTGGAGCGGGGAAATCTAATAACCTTGAACGTTATTTAAAGATATCATTGGTATATCATGTTAATGATTGACACTTTTCTTTCTTTTGTTTTCAGCGTTCTATACCGCAAGCAGCCTTCAACAATTTGTATACAAGATGTAAATTCATTATTTCTTGATAAAGTGGAAGAAATGGGTAACTCGTACGACTTCTTCCAGCCTTGAACAAAGGGGTCCAAGGCCTTGTGCTAATTTGTTCTTTGTTGGATTACGTCAGACTTCTGGGTGCATTTGTGCTCAGAAAGCACTTAGGTAGTACACGGTGCTGTTTCCTCGTCTCCCATTGAATCTCTCATTGAATTACTAGTGGTATTACGTCGGTTAACCTACTACAGCCCACTGCTGTTTCTCTGCTGAAATACTGGCACACAAAAATCATTAAAGGGATACCGAATTTACCCGAAGTTTCTGTGTCACCTTTCTTATTGATTGCTTTATAGTTATGTTCGTGTCAGTCACAGATGGCACATCTATGACTTCATGGGTTGATCGACTGCTTTGTCCGATAGTTGACTCATTTCAGCCTGTAAGTACACGAAACAGTAGGCCAACACCTTAACCGTATATCCTCTAATTTCTGTACTGTAACGTAAAAAATTCTGAGACGGATTTAAAGGCAATCAAGATCTGGTGTGAGAAGATGTAAACAGAATCTGGCAATGGACACAGTCCAGTGGTGTACTACAACAAATTATATATGTAAAAATATTACGCATATTTCGACCATACAAAAATAATTTTATGTCTTAAATATTCGGATACTCAACCTGATAAAAGCCGAAATTTGAAAGACTTGTTGTATGTGAAAATTACGAGTCTATAATGCGACAGGTGTGGCTGTTCATTCTGCTCCTACGACACCTTTGCTGTACAATAACAAGCTTTGCATTATTTAAACGCCATTGCCCAGGTTGCGAAGAAAATCGATCTATCATTTAAACCAGCAAGAGTTATTTCCCCTGTAAAGCCCAACTGCTACATGTCTGTAATTTACATCACAGAGAGTGACTCGCCTCGAGGGCCAGCGGCAAGTGTAAAGGTGTGAACGCTTCGTATTGAAAGCTCGAGTGACCGATCGATACTAACTTTCCACCCGGACCGTGACTTCGCTTCATGGCGGGGCAGGGCCCACGAGTGGCCTCTTATCTAACATCTCCCACGACTGGAGCGCCGAGTGTTAATCGTTAGGGCAAGATATACATTGATTTATTTCGTCTCATAATAAAACACGGAAGTCATCTTCCGCTAACGTTCGGGTATGAATAATACGCCGGTTCCCATATCCTATACAAGATTATTGCTTGAATACGTCAGTGATGCAGGTTTTAAGAATTAAACAGAGGTAGGCGGAATCACAGCTGTACAAGGAATGATATTTATAGGCTACAATGCAGCCCGTTGGTATTGACACGATACACCTGAAGTCACCTCTCGTTAAAGTGTTAGGGAAGGGAAGAAGAGAAGGAAAATTAGATTTACAGTAAATATGTATTTAGAATATTTTATTTTGAAAACTCCACCAGCAATCTGTGGTCATAGGTTTCCCCCGGACTCTGCTCAGTTGCCTCCCACCATAATACTCGCCGCCGTCGCACAACTGAGCACGGTGTAAACCATCCACCAAATAAATAGAGAAATAGTATAAACAGGGAAATTTGGAAAAGTAGGATATTCTTCAGCTTGAGGATTCACACATATCAATCAGCCAAACAGTTTCCGAGGATTCCATCGAGAATATCTGTAAAGATGGCAGGAAAGCCATTTTTTTATTTTGTATACAATAACACGGAATTCATATACTATGAAACATAATTTATATATAGGAAAATGTGCCTTTGTTACAGCTTGATTACCAACCGGCACATCCGACAATACTCACGTATTGTACTGATTACAACAGGCAGTGTGATTATTGATAGGCTATAGAGGCAGCTCCGCCGTTGACGCACGAGCTTGTGCACGCCCGTTTACAGGTTTATATTGTGTTTACACGAATATAAAAGACTATAGCATAGGGAGTAAAACCAGAGCAGCGACGACAGTGTGACAGTTGACAAATGGTCACACGTTATCGGCGAAATCCGGCCTCTTGTCCAGTTATCTGAGGGTTTTTATTTTAACTGTTCATGTGAGTTAAAGTCCTAAAGTTACAAAATCGATAAGCGGCATATGCATTTATATATACGTTGGCGTGGTGCAGTATATCAGTTTGATTCATCTTTGCGGAAAATCGATATAACACTATCGATATCAATAACAAAACATTGTCTTCCATGTATATTAGGTGTAGTTATCCTAAGTAATGCACATAAACATGTCAGCGTGTGAGTCAAGCGGGTGTGACAGAAATGAAACAGATGACAGCGATCAACATTGGTCCGGAAAACTTGTGCTGAGGCGAAGTATGTCAATCAAGCCGTTCAATGTACGGAAGGTCGTTTGTAGCACTCACCTGACACAAACTACGCAACACAAAAAGTAGTGTATTTTATGTGAGTACGACAACACGAAAAAAACTTACGAAAAAGCCCGAAAGATAAAGCTAATACTTGGATCTCGTATATTAAACTCAGAATATCAGCTAACACAGCAGAAAGCTTCTTTTTACCCATTTGCGCCGTCGCAGACTTCCTTTCTTCCAGCAGTAGGGCGAGCATATCTGTGCGGAAAAGTCGGTATCGGTAAAATTAGTAACTTGCCAAAGGTTAGTGGTTTAAGACCGGCATTAGTTCATCCATTGACAATTGACAAATTCTGAATATGGCGTCATTTCACGCTGGCGAAATGTATATGGTGTATGTAATATGTATGTATGAATGCCCATGTTCCTACAGGACTTGGTTTATGCAGACAACAGATGTGGATTTTACATTAGCGAAACAAAAGCTGACAAGAAGCAAATTGAGAATCATAAAAAGACAGGTTTGGAATAAAAAATACATTCAAACTAACAACTCTTAACAAAGACATGTAGTCTTGCAGCTTTAGAAACGGCAAAAAACCTGATCCCATTTTCTCCAGCCGTGGCGGGTTTATCAAAACCGGTACGGAGCATTCGGCAGGCTTCCGTTCGTGTTTCCACATTCGTCCAGATCAACGGAATCCCAGCTCTGAAGGCCGGCACCTTGGGTAAAAGCTATTAATATCGATTTATGTTATCAAATAGCGATTAATGTGCGCTAGGGAGACTTGAAGGTTTCCGTTATGAAGATGGATGAAGAGAATGACACGTTAACTTCGTCATTTCTCCATTCCATAGTTGCACAACAACACCGGCGAGAAGAAAAAAAGGCGTAAGGGGAAGTGCAATGGTGCAGTAAAAGCATAAGGCCATTAGCAACATACTGGAAACGATCAAGCAAGTCGAAAAGGCAACAGAAAAGCATTGTTACTGGCTACTGGGCAGAAAGACTGGAGCCAGAACTTACACTGAACCAGGAAGCGAAGGAAAATTCATTCCATAAAAAAAAATTAAAAGTAACTGAAAGAAACTGATAATGATGGAAAAACGGATAGGATCGAGAGCGGAACAATATTTGAAGCGACAGAAACGGTCGCCGAAATCAATATTACATTTGGACATAACGGAAGTTCTACAAGTGTAAAATCATGGTTAACCATTTTGTGTGGTTAACATTTGCTTTAGCACGTCTCATCGGGAACTCCGCTTAAGTTCCCAGGTCGTATCATGAACATGTGGTCTGTTTTTCTCTGGCATACTCCAGGACCACGACAAATGGAAATCAAACCAGAGGTACAGTGCGAGTCCAAAAGGCCGAGGTACAATCTGTGGCGTACTTCTATGTGTACCTTTGAAGCACACAAGAACAAAAATACCGCTCTTTACAACAGGATGTCTGACTGAACCAAAACGCCCTCTGTTCTTAACAGCTAATAACACAGTAACTTTATTCCCCTTATATCTTAAGACATGTATGTGTAGATTTAGTAATACAAAAGACTACAGTCTTGAATGAATGAATGAATGAATGAATGATTATGGCTTAACGCCACATCGGCTGTATCGTGGCGAGTGTATATAACTGACAAATGGTTATGCGTCCATCCAGCCGATTGAAACCGGATTCTTTGTCGATACGGCCTTTTGTTGATTTAAATCAGTTAAGGTCTTATTCTAACTGTTCATGTAAATGCTTAAAACTCAGCGCCTTACCATCACCCTGAATTAACCAGAATTTGTTTAAAAATTGCAATGTATTACACGTTAACGGTCTAAAAGTACTCAAAATGCTGTGTTGTCATCATATTTTAATGAACATGCATATGAAAACATAGCAAAGCTAGGGACGGAGCCTCGGACACCACGCTGAAGACACTAGATACGACACTCCAACCAGTGACAAATGGGCCTACACTAACTCCGCTCGCCCAGTGCTTTGCATGTCCTCATTTGAGTGCCATGTGTGACCGAAAGAAGTAAGTGTGTAGGTATCAAGGCAGTCATTATAATGTAATGAGAACTTCGATTAAAGCGTGATCCTGGAAGTCCTTAGGAACGAGTAATAGCGAGATACATTTTCCCGTGTTGTGGCTGCTTGGGCTCAAGGCAGGACTGAATAAGAGACTACACAGCTTAGGTTCGAGTTTCTGTAGGTGGAAAAAGCTCCTTATTCATGTACACTGAAACATCAAGCTTCTGAGTTCAGCTTATCGTAAGAGAAAATTGCTAAATTGTGCGATGTGTAATAATCTTCATACAATGTTAAAAGCGAGAATTTCATTCTGACAGCTCCAAGCGTATTATTGGCGGTATTCGCTTCCACCTTTTCTTTCTACTTTCAGTGCCCTAAGTCATTTTGTTTCAGCTTTTCGCGGATGGTTACGGGACAGAAAGAAGATCTGCCGTCTTGTCTTTAGCTGTTGTCTTCGCGTTTTCCTTGCCACTAATAAAGTCGTTTTATACCATCCGCATGAACCTTTAATCTTCCGCCTTGAAGTTCCTTATGAATAAGCCAACACAAAACCAGGCTTCCATAGCCTAAGCCTATCTGTTTTGCGCTGTGTCTTGCTGAAGTTCTTCTCTGGCAGCTTCTTCAATTTGTATCTGGTCGCCTTTGGCAAGAAGCTTTTAAGTCTCTCTTATACTGTCGTCTTAAGGTCGTCTTTATATATCCCGGCGCGGTATTAATCCCGGAGTTTAATTCGGATGGCATTTTCCCGTAGAGTGGTTGGCCATGCTTACTTTGGCTTATCTTAGTTCGCCCTGAAAATCCCTTCCTTTCTTCTCGGGCGCCTCTGAAAAGAGCCTTCTGTTTGGCCCGGGAGACGCTTTCGTGCTCTCAGCTTACCTAAGAACTATAGACCCTTCACGATGTCGATGAACAGATCGATGAGACGGGCTTGGAGGCTTAGTCTCCGCGTGTTTGGGGAGTAAGCTGATATCATCCTAGCCCTCGAGCCTTCATACTGATACTCTACCAATCTACCGAGGGCTGTAACAGCAGAAACGGACTCTCTTGAAGAGCACAGAAGGGTGACCTCGGATAAGCACGATCGTACGAGGGAGCAAGAACGGCGTTGATTCAACAACATACAAGATCTCCCCTCGTAATACAAGCGTATTCCCCCACCCCACCCCAAGATAATGGAAGATAATAAAACCACTTTTATCTGACAAAACCTGGAAAAGTTAAAATCCAAGTATTTTCTTTGGCGGTGGTAAGAGAGTATTTAGTGCAGGTGTACAAAAAGGAAAAAAAAAGGCTTGCGGTCAAGAGTCCCAAGAAGATTTGGTTGTGTAGAGTGTAAGTAAGAATGACCTGTTGCACATCCTCGTTAACATTCACCTCGATACAGAGCTTTGCCCGACAAGCATGATGTACCAGTCTAATTATAAAGTTTACCGGTTTACTTTTAAGGGTTTTTTTTAGGAGTGCCAGAATCTGGACATTTCTGGACTTTCTTTTTTTTTTACTTGAACACACAACGTCCGAGTGCATGAGTGCAATATAGGGCTAATTACTGTATTCGTGTAGTTATCTTGTAAGAGTACTTTAGCAAGGTCGAGGAATCTGACCACCCCTCGAAAGAAAAAGTCTTTTAAGAATCTATTATGGTGAGTGTATGGTTAGGTCTTACCTTGTATTAAACCAATTTTCAGTTATAGGGCAACGAGGAGTCAGTATGCATATATACTGTGTCTTCTTGTGACAGGGCGGGTGCATGGGGTGCCACTGGAACATCATCGCAAAGACACCAGGCATGACACTCTACCCAATCACATTATGCTAGGCCGACCAGTCCTGCTTCCTCTAACATCTCAGTGCTGGGCGCCGAAAGAGGCAGCAAAAAGTACCATTTTTGATCCCTGATGTCCCGAGACCGACGCTCACACCACTAGGCCACGCGGATGGTCAAAATCGATTATCACAAGGCCATTTTTGACAGAAGTATTCCCTATAAACACTACTTGTGATATGAAAACAGTTATCTGAATGGATTAATATCCATGACTTTCCCGAAACACCACGAGCCTCCAACTCTCCTTCTTAACCAGAATTATTCACATAGCCCACGGGCAATGGACTCCTCCTGTTCATTCCCGTAACCCTACCAAGACATTATGTAAGCTATACTTATAAAAGACTAAAGCTCTAAAATTAGAGCAGCGACGACAGAGTGATGGACGGCAAATGACCACATATAACCGGGTGAAATAGGGCTTTTTGTCAGTTTACTTCAGTTGGGGTTTAATTCTAACTGTTCATGTAAATGCTTAAATAAATGCATAAATACGGCATTTGACGCGTCCTTAAATACCATAGCTTAAGCACACCTGAGTTCAAAAAGAACGGAGTGATACAAATTGCAACGTATTGGACGTCAGTTATCCATTCCTTTGGGAGCAGAGGTTTTGCTTTCAAGATATAGTGAGAATTGAGCAGGAACGTAAACTGTATAGATTTGATTTATTTGATTGGTGTTTTACGCCGTACTCAAAAATATTTCACTTATACGACTGCGACCACCATTATGGTTGGAGGAAACCCACGACCATACGCGGGTTGCTGGCAGACCTTCCCACGTACGTGGGAAGAGGAGAGGAAGCCATCATGGGCTGGACTTGAACTCACAGCGAACGCATTGATGGGAGGCTTTCTGCGTCATTGCGCTGCGATAGAGCGCTAACCGACTGAGCCATGTAGGCGCACTTGCTCCGAGTATGTTAGATAACACGGGAGCGACAATGTTGAACATCAAGGCAGGTATCTCTGCAAGATTGGCTAACCTCTAGTATGATCTGACATAACAGTGACCTTTTTTTTCACCGTGGTGACTTAATTCTTTATTTATGGAAATATCGTTTTCTTGCTTTCTTCTTACAGATAAACTCTGAATTATTAAAGGTGTATGCGACGCCTTTCCATCCTGTTACCAATGGGCACCTTTTTGTCTTTACGCACATCCCTTGAAGCTGTGGGAAATTTGGTTTAATATGACGTAACACAGATTGAAGTACCCGGCTGTGATGAGTCAAGGGACTATCTGCAAATTCCCACTCACTAATTAATACCGTGAAATACACATTTATAAACCACCGAGCGGGGATAAGGGTTTATGATCTGTTTATTATATTTTAGTGTTGTGCTGTGATATCTTGACGAAAGATGGATGCGGCATCTCGCGTTCCAGAAGAGCGGCCTTAAACAACCGGCAAGTCAAAAACCTGACTGCAGTCGAGATTATTAAAAGCTGCGCTGGGCTTCCGTTTCTCAGTCGGTTAGCGCGCTAGCGCAGTGCAATAACCCGAAGCCTCCCACCGATGCGATCGAGATGAGTTCAAGACCAGCACATCCTGGCTATCTCTCCAACCGCACGTGGGAGGGCCCGCCAAAAACCTACGGATGGTCGTGGGTTTCCCCCCGGGCTCTGCCCGGTTTCCTACCACCATAATGCTGGCCGCCGTCGTATAAGTTAAATATTCTTGAGCATGACGTAAAACACCAATCAAATGAACGAATAAATAAAAGATGCGCGAGCTCAGTGTCATTCTCTCGCGTTCTCTACCTTTGAAGACCGGAAGCGCTGGTCAAGCACTGGTGAGTGTGACATTTGTAAAACGGGTGAATTATGAATGATAATCTGTTAGAATTTTGGCAAACACGGGTTTCTCCTTTTTCTTTTTCCTTTTGATTGCTTTGCAAGAATATAAAACAGAAGCGAATGCGCGAAAATTCGACAATCTCCAGTTCTCGAGAGGCAGGTTATCAAAAGGCGCGATTGTAGAACGCGAGTGCCTGTGTCAATCTTTCAAAGGGTGAAAGCGCACGAAGTATTCGCAGGAACTGGTTAACTTTTTGATCTCTTTTTTGACTGTGTGTATTATGTAGGCGTCGAAGCAGACATTCGGTGTACCAGCCGTCAATCGAAGCGGGTATTACGGTTCAAAACTAGCTAACACTTAGTGTCACGCCTCACCAATGAAGTCGATAATTACGCATCAAACGATACTATAAATATCATTTAATGTGGGATTAGGGTTCGGACATCTCATAAACATCAATGTTTATGCTTTGTATAAAAGTTGTACATTAACATACATAATGTTCATATTAATACTTTCAACACAATCGCCACACCATGGCTGAAATTTTGCTCAAGTGGCGTTACGTCATAATCATTGACTCATTCATTCTAAGACACAGGTACAAAACAGATATATCTTCATATCGGAAGTTAGCTACGTTTACTTCCTCCTTCTTCTCTACTTCTTCCGGATCAAGCTACTGTTCTCTAATTCACACCACGTCGCGCTTGACAGAAAGTCAAAAACATTTTCATTTTTTCCGCGCACGCATTCGCGGTTATGCCGTTGGGTTAGATTTCCTGAACAGGTGTTGCCAGTAATGTGTAGCCAGCGATTGATGCTGTGAATTATGAAATATTCATTATACGTGATACATTATGGTAGGGATACAGCTGGAAACACGGCCTGGCAGCTTTCGTGAGCCTGTGTACTTCTATCGAGAAACAAATGCGGACTCCATGCGAGCCCTGAAAAATGGTACCTTTGAAGTGGGATTGTCTGGAAAACCAATTATGGCCGCAGCCAGCTGTGCGTCTGTGTGTGTGTTATAAAGGTGGTGATGAATCTCAATGGAACTTGGCCCAACAATTATCCATGGGATGATGGTTTTGATGTTATGCTGTATGGGATTAGCCCCTGAACAGCCCCGCAAATCAGATCTCTGTACGTGTACACCACGAAGGCAAGGCGATCTTTCACCAAGAGTCCAGATGATACGCTTGATTTTATTTAATTTTGTGGATATCGCCTGATTTCAAGTTTTTCACAACACTGGAAAGAAAATATATATCTGTGTTCAGCAGACAATGCAAATTTAATGAATACATGCACACGTCGACATTTGTACGACGGATCGCGGTTTTGTCCAACGTTTGAGCCCAAATGAAGAAATAAAGCTGTTCCAGTGTCACTTCGTGTAAACTCCGAAGATCTGATCAAATGCCCATCTCTTGCCTTGCTTTACTGGATATCTGGAATGATCATTGACTTATCACATTTTTGACTGCGTGTTTTAATGAAGCCCCTGATTCAGTGCGTGATTCGTTAAATCAATCTGACTTCAAGTACATACAGGTGAGCATCTAAATAATTGGGTGTCTAAGCAAGAGTATCACCAAGTTCAGGAATCTCCGTGCCTGAAAGGTTTCGTGAACGACACAACAGCTAATGCAATGATTGCATGAATGTTTCATTGTGTTAAAGATTACACAAATGGTTCATTGTGTGAATGGCTATGTCTCTGTGTGTGAATGACTGTACGAATGCCTCCTTTAATTGTGTGAATGATTACATGAAGCTCACATTGTGTAAATGTATACATGTATATGAATGGTTGTTTACATGACTAAATGTCTCAGTGACTGCAACTATGATTCACTGTCTCAGGTAATACGTGAATAGCTCATCTATAGTAATTTAATACTTGTGTAAGATTAAAAAACTTGACGAGGTATTGAAATGGTGCTTTGAACAATATATTATGTGAAAGGGAATCACAAATACATTATGGTTTGCGCAGATGTTTCCTATTACACTAAAAGCACAATAAATCCAAACGAGAGACCATTATCCAGCGGAAGATGATACAGCGTAGGATGTGTAGGTAGCCAGTGACATCTGCTTCTTCTTACCATACCTCCTATTAATTCTTTTGTCACGTGAGTCACGAGAAGCCATCTGACAGCAACAGATAAGCAACTACTTATAGCGCAGAAGAGTCGGAGGAATTACGTCGTGTTTGACACCAATGCAGTAATTCTTGCCTTTATTTTCTTGCCTCTCCATTTCGCGTACAGTAGTTCATCTCTCTTGTTTTCTCATTACACGATCGCCGTTAAAATCAATATCGTCAGCACAAATCTGAATACACTTGAGTCCACACAGAAACGTGGGAGCTGTGACAAATTGAAAGCATTTTAATGCCTCCTTTAAATACTCCTTTCGGCATTGTCAAAGCTTGAAGAGAGCAGAAGTGTTCATGCACCGCCATACCCCGTGGACCCATCCTGATAAGCACACATGGTTACGGAAGATATCAGTTGTGGTGACCTCAAAATCAATTAGTGGTTGGAAGACCTTGTAATCTGATTACCATTGCAAAAGGAGGATTAAATCCCGTTCGAAACTGTCAAACCCAGGCTCCAAGAGCGAAGCTGCTGATGCAACCTGGGTTTATCCAGTCCGTCAAAATGCGGCGTATTATAAAAAAAGAATTGGCACCTTCGCACTCCAGTTAAATTCTGAACCTAACCAAAAGACTTGCTAAGTCTCCGTGCATCCTCTGGAATAATTTTGGCTAAGTACTTGTCAGACGGGTGCATTTCGTATACGGAGACGACTAGTCGAGGTTTCATGCCAAGTCTGTTGAGTCTGATTTTTTATGAAACCAACACAGTAGTGCAACATTGGGACTAATCTGTTGTAAAAAGACATAGCCGTTATGAGAAGGCTAAGAAAAGAAACGTCCAAGAAAGCATTCCAAAAGAAAAAAATGATATCAGGGTGTTTTGAAGGTTAGTTCATCGGCGACAGTGTGATACATGATGGCAAACTGTCACACGTAACCGGTGAAATCCAATCTCTAGTCATTTATCACAGCTAAATCCCAGTATTCTCAGATCATCCTCGCCACGATAAGGTCGAAAGAGTAACCTTTTGGAGTTTGATTCCCAATCAGTTATTTACTTTCATACATGTATGAAGTCAAGGTCGAGTTCAACATGAAAAAGTATTTCATTTTTTTTACAGATGAAAATGTGGACCTCTTTTCTCGGAGTTCTTTCGTTCTTTCGTTTGAAATCGCTGATAATTTGCGAGGTCATTTACGCTTTACATATTTTCAATTTCGAAGCAGGCATTGATGAAAGCGATTCCTACAAGGCCTGACATAAATCAAACGTTTTCTTCGTGTTAGTGATGCTGATATACAATGAGTTTCTTGAAGACTTCGAACATTGAAAGTTTTTAACTCAGCATTTCCCAGACGAGAACAATTTTCTTGAGGTACATTGCTTTCAATCACTTTCGATGGTTTATTCCGACTTTTATGGAAGTCTCCCGATGGAGTCTATTAAGTGTTGAGAAAATTGCCATGTTAAAATTACCCTTCCACATCGTCGCTATGGCAACAGCAACGTGGAGAGTTGTATTCGTGTTAAACCGGTGTGCAATGCGTTCTGGTAAAGGAACTTTTCCCATGTTTATGAGAGATGACTGAAAAAGGTACGGAGAGGGGACAGGAAGAGTGGAGCAGGGGGTGGGGGGTGCGTTAGGGTGAACACATCCAGTATAATCCATTAAGTGATAAGGCTTGTCCCGTTGAACCAGTTTTCCTCTTAGTCAGATTTTTTACACGCCCAACCTTTTCCCAGTTCGTAACAACCGCTTGTTGTTTGGAGTCCCCGATTGTAGTTTGCGGCCTAGAAAGTTGTACTCGCTACTATTCTTCTCAGTCAAATCCAGAGTCTCGTTACTTACACTGTATATTTAAAGTCGGAATTTTTATGCGTATAAACCGACATTCTTATACCAGCCGTCAACCAAAAGGGGCGCTCCGAGTCAATAAGCATTAAAGGCGTTTCCGAAACGACATTTAACACAAACTACAAAAGAAATTTAGAAAAGTATATGTAGGGACCAAGAGTTCTCATATCTGGGTATTTTTCGTCAATGGGAGCGGTGATCTATTTATCTATTTATTTGACTGGCGTTTTACGCTGTACTCAAGAATATTTCGCTTATACGACAGTTGCCAGCTTTACGGTGGAAAGAAACAGGGCACAACCCGGGGAAATCCCACGGCCATCCGCAGGCTGCTGGTAAACCTTTCCACGTACGGCCAGAGAGGAAGCCAGCATGAACTGGGCTTGAACTCATAGCGGCCGCATTGCTGGGAGTATAAGTCTAACTTCAGTGAGATAAGAGGCACCTGGGTCGTTAAAGGAATCGCCTGACAGGAGCTAATGTAACACAATCCAAAACTCAACAGAGAAAGAAGCATTATTAATCTCCCCCCTCACCCTCATTTTAAATATAAAATAAACCCAATATCTTTTTACAGATTTCACACGACTGACATTAACTCACGTTTCTATGCATTCGCTTTATTGCAGGGTCCCTAGATCCCTCGAGAAAGATGAGTGTATATCCCAACGCACAGAAGTCGTATTAATTGTCAAATAATCTGTTTTTTTTTCTTTCTTTCTTTAAGTCAACGTGGGGTTCAGTTTTTGCTTTTAACGTTATTATGGCCACATCACGGCGTTATTGAAGTAAATCAATGTTTACACTGTCCATTTTCCCGACCTCTGTCCGGTTTCCACCAACCAAAATGCTGGCGCCGTCGTATCAGTGAAATATTCTTGAGTAAAGAGTTAAGCACCGATAAAATAAATAGATTTAAAAAAATGCTGTTGACATATTTACATATGGAACACCACTGGAGCTTTATTTATGTATTTATTTATTTGACTGGTGTTTTACGCCGTACTCAAGAATATTTCACTTATACGACGGCCGCCAGCGTTATGTTGGTAGGAAACGGGGCAGAGCCTGGGGGAAACCCACGACCATCCGTAGGTTGCTTGCAGACCTTCCCACGTACGGCCAGTGACGAAGCCAGCATGAGTTGAACTTGAACTCAATGCGACCGCATTGGCGGGAGGCTTGTGGGTCATTACGCTGTGCTAGCGGGCTAACCAACTGAGCCGCAGAGTCCTCATGCTTCATTTCAAATGACTCGACAAAGCCTTAAATATGGGTCTGTTGCTTTTGAGGTGGACACCCAACATGGACTCAGGATGTTATAGCCATGGGTAACGTTTATCATGCGCCATCCCTTACGAGCAACACGCATAGAATGTGAAACTTGCGAATGAGCAGTTACGATTTAGAACGTGCTTTCCGATTACGTTTGAATTCTCCTAGATGAGAACAATGAATGCAGCGTCTAACCCAGTTATCGTCATAGAACTTCTAATGAGCTAACGGCCTGATAGATCTAGATCTAAATCTCAGTAAGAATGCATTGTTTTCTCGCGGTAAAGCTGGCTCTGATTCCGTCCCACAAGCACATATCAAATTGTCTTGTGGTAGTGACTGTGGTCTCAGATGGACTGACAATCGGATTCTGCGATTTATTGACGCGCAACGCCCATTTTGTTTGACGGCTAGGTCCCTCGATGTGTACTATGTTAGCGGTTTTCACACTAAACCCCGTATCTAGACTACACAGCTTTGATCTGATTGACTTTAGGAGGCAAAGGTTCCCAATAACATAGAGCTTTGAACCGCATTGTTACAAGGGAGATGGAGTTCGCCGTTGGTAGTGCATATGCACAAGTACTACAAAACTAGGGTATAATTAAAACTGCTACAACATCAAGTCCTAGTAAAACCTGGGCAATTTTCCTGCAGAGGTCAATAAAATAATCGGAACAATTGAATCCTTTATAAATGGATTAAAACACGGGAATTCATCCCGGTAATTAATACACCTGTGCATTCGTTAACAACTTAGTGAAGAGAAATGAGATTCGCCTGTTCCCTTTCCTGGATTGACTTCAGCTCGGATGAAGCCTAATTGACGGAGCATAACGCGATTTGACTCTCCAAAACAGACGCTCACTTCACAGATGTAGATCCAATTTAGCTTCATTAACCCGGACAAATTGAATCTGTTCATTCGGAGAAGAGGTTGGAATTACTGTCACGACTTGGGGAAAGTTGAGCTGAATGGCTTATACCGATGATAGAGACAGGCGGAGTAGAACGGAGGCTTCTTATGGACTATTATCGATTGGAATTTTTGTTGACTACGAATGAGGGAGTAGCTCAGTTGTCATATAGAAATATTAAAGCGAACAGTATAACTCGAGGCAGACATAGTATAGTCCTTATATCTATATTATAAGAATTCACTTATTTATTTATTTAGTTTAATACTCTTCGTTTCTTTTGCATTGTTTTCATGTCATTGCTTCCATGTATTAAAAGTCATGACAACACAACATTTTGAGTAATTCGAGGCTAGTGGGGTCTAGTATATTTGAATTTAACATCGCTGCCATTTTTCTTCTTGCCTAATTTTGGTGCTGGGGGTGTGTACATTGTTACTTCTTACACACTTTCATGAACAGTTAGAATATATCTTATGTTTAACTGTTGTAAACTGACAAGAAGCCGGATATCACCGGTAACGTACGACCATTTGTAAACTATCCTACTCTCTGCTGTAAGCTTTCATATTATATTTATGACTTTTACAGGGATCCCGATTTAGAGTATGTATACATTTATTGGTTTGCAGTTGTTTCCTTTTTGACCAAGTCAGAACTGAATTTTCCAAAGAACACATTTTAGTACAAAACGAACAGACGAATTATTGAACAGAGTTATGGCTACGAGGGACTGAAGCACGTAGACAATGCTCCAGACAAGGCTAATTCTCATGGATAATTTTCCCAAAAGCACCAAGCTCCAACAAAATGGCACATAAAAGCACATATTTTAGTGAGAAACGAATGCACTATCCACACTGACCCAGGACTGACATCTACCTTTCACTGATACTTAGTGTTGTTCAAAAACATGAGCCAAGGTTTTCAGTAGCGTAGGCCAAAGTCCCTGTAGCTTGATACATGAGGTTACTTCAGAAAATACCGACCAATTGGGATAGTCTGTTTGGACTATGTTTTTGACCATGTATTACTTTACTTCTTTATTTCTATTTCTTAACAGCAAAGAAAACAAAATTGATCACACATTTGAACTTGAGGCAAGCATCAGTAGCAAAGTTGATGACGTACATGTCCAGACATATAATCTTGTTCTCGTCTGCATACCTGGGCCAGGTCTTAAGGATACAAGAGTTTCATTCACCAAGGCGAAGAAAAAGTGGTTGTCTTCAACCTTGAGTTTGAACCAAATGTCAGCAATGTTAGAGATTTAGAGACCCAGACACATAAAATAACTTCAATCTGCCAACGGGGGACCATATCTTCAGCACTGAAGAGTTCCATCTGCCAAGTTGAAGAACAACAAATGTGACTATTGATTTGACCTTGAACTAGATGTCACCCAAGGTCAAAATTCTCAGAGTCAGATTGCTTTGCTTAATTACACCGTCGTTTACAACACAAGAAAAGGAAGGCCTTCAAAGACCGAAGTGGGGAACACCGGGATGCATGTGTGCGTGAGTGTGCAGTGAATTCGAAGGGTAACCTCAATCATAGTCGTTTGCCTGTGTAATTTTCGGACCCAATCAGACAGTAAAACACATGATAAAGCCGACAGATTACTGGATAGCGTGAGGCATGACGTCTTGACCAAGTAAAGATTGGCGAAAGGACAATGAAAAAGCGATGATTAACGGAATAGACACGATAAAACACAGTGATAAAAAACCTTGATCTACTTGAATGATTCATGAACTCTAACCACAATCACATACACGCGTCTCATGTGTAGACAGAATCCAGCCCGGCTCCTTAAAGACCGTTTATTACAGACGAGGAGTTGGCTAAATTGCAAAATGATATAGGCGGCAATATGCGCTCGATAACACTCGTAATTATTAAGGTCGTACAGGCTGTGTAGAGTTTAGATAAAGTTCTCCCGAGATCACCGATTCAGCAGTGAAGTTTTGCTTGGCAGCGAAACCAGCGAAAATCTACGTGTCAAAGGTTGAAAATTCGGACTGTCCGAGTTCCATAAAACTGACGGCTCTCGTAAATAAAATAAAATTTAAAAAATTGACCAGCCAAAAACACGATGCTAAACAATAATCAACATAAATCAAATTGATTTCGATATATCCTCAAAAAATGGAGCACTAGGTTTTCTACTTTTTTGTGGTAATGTATTTGATTAAAGCTTTGGTGAAAAATTTTCGTCTCTGCCACGCCGATTAGATTGACGGGACGGTGAGATCGTAGATTCAGAAGTAATTCTCAAAACAGTCTCAGATAGCCACACTTTAACCATCTGAGCTAGCATTTCAGCCATTTGAGCTAGCGTTTAACCATCCCAGTCAGCGTTTTAACCTTTGGAGCCAGCGAAGGCCCACAGAGTTTCAACTTCTTTCCTTCCGTGTCTTCAACTTTCAGAAGAAAGGCAATAGTTTATGCCAAAATGCGATACGTTCATTTTTTGGGTAAAGGAAGGACTCGTGTTTTTATAAAGAACTAACAAGATTAAGTCTGAAACGAGATGTTGTAATCCGCGATTCTAGGGAACGAGGGCTAATCTGGCGCCGAGGCTAGTATAAAAACCCCAACCTAAATGTCAGCACAACTGACGAAAAAGGATCGTCTTAAGCTCCTATGAAAACTTTATCCCTCAAAGCTTGAAAGGTTTCCCGGATACTTTTTATATGAGTCTAGAAATATGATTTTCTGTAGGCTAATGGCTTGAGAAAACAATGGGTGCTTCCAAATGGCAAACAAAAGAAGTCAATAAAGGTAACAAGATAGGACAATATTCAATCCAATGTGAGACTGGGGAAAAACCATGATACAGCAATTGTAAAAAGACATAAAAACGTTTGAGAAAGTATTAATCTTATATTATTGATATATCAACTGAACTTTAAGGCTTTTTTATTATATCTAGACTGCAATATTATTTTCAGCAGATTTCGTTGAAGAATCTATTAAGCTACGTTCACACCATACCCGAAAATCTGTCTGGCATGTATGGAGACCGAACCGATTTCCGTTCGAATTACGTGAGAAATAGACACGGTGCTAAAACATACAACCAATGATGCACCCTGGCCAATTTCGTGCGCGATAACGGATCCTGGTCGATGGAACGCAGACAAAGGTTTTCCGTTCCGGGAAAGAGAATCTGGCCAATAAGCACCCACCATGTTGACCTGCGAAAACTTCACGCAAGAAATGTCGTCAGACAGTAACAGAGATAAACAGTCGATTTCCTCGAAATTAAAAAGAATAAACTGCTATTTGGGCTGAACGAAAAAGATTATGTTTCGAATAAAATTGTCGCGGGTTTGAGATTTCGCAGCCGTAACTTGAGCTTTATTTTAGCCACATTGCTTGTTTTCAGCTGGAGTCGAAAAATGCTTAGCTTTTGAGGTTTAATATACATAAATCCATGTGGTGCGTTTCATGTTCATATTTATTTATTCGTTCATTTGATTGGTGTTTTATGCCGTACTCAAGAATATTTCACTTATACGACGGCGGCCAGCATCATGGTGGTAGGAAACCGGGCAGAGCCCCGGGGAAACCGACGACCATCCGCAGGTTGCTGGGAGACCTTCTCACATACGGCCGGAGAGAAAGCCTGTATGAGCTGGACTTGAACTCACAGCGGCCGCAGTGGTGGGAAGCTTTTGGATTACTGCCATGCGCTAGAGCGCTAACCGACTGAACCACGCAGGCCCTTCACGTTCATAAGAGAAGGAATGAAACGCAATAAAAGAGAATTACCGAATTATCAAGTTTATGATCACATTCGTTGCTCATTAACTGCATGTATTTATCTGGAGATGAAAAGCTAAATTAGCGATCAATATTGGTGTGCCATAACCGATTGCTGAGGTATTGATTGATGTGGATGCAAGCCACAATGTTAGTAAAGTCCGTGTTTTTACCACACTAACTCCTGTATTCCTATGAGTGTTTTACCACTACAGTTGCCTTGGGTGGTATAATAGGAGAAACACGTGATCTGTGTGGGGTTCACATATTGTTTTTCAAGATGATCTGTGTATTATTTATCACGATGATATTACTGTCATTATCATATTTTATTTTGCAGTCAAAACACCTGGCAGATTACTTTTGCGAAAATTGCATCACAGAACAAGCGAAAATGTTATTGTTTTTCTTTCACGAAAATCGGCCTGGGCTCGTGAACGATTTGTGGGCCTAGGATGAATGAAACTTTAAGCGGTCTGCCTCTGAAATACAAGGGCAACAAAGTTACTACAACGTGGAGAGTAAAAACAGGGCAGAGGCGACTGATGTGATATTGGACAAACGGTCACATGCAAGTACTCATCTAAAATAGCTAATCAGACATCACCTTACACCATGCCTCAAATGCATTTATATACAGAAAAAATGCACCGACACAAACTACAAATTATTAGACGTCACTGGTCCAAGCAGAATTCCCCCAAATCTCCCCACGCTGAGATGTCATTACATTTAATAAACAGTCAAACGAAAGCAGTTGAAGAAAATCCTTGCTTACAAGGGCAACACGTAAGCTTTACATAATTCCCATATTCCGACCCTTAGCTCATTTCCGGCTAATGAATGTTTGCAGTTATATCTGTATAGCTTCTCCCTTATTAATGACGAACCTCCTCTTGGGTCTGTTGTGTAATAATAATAAAATTAACTCTGGCTCTTGTAATTCAGCATACGCCACTATGGGAAACTCCTAAAATTCCTCCTTCTAACAAAGCGGTCCTATGCCATGTGCTCCTTTGTTCTTTTGTTGGATTATGTCCAACGCCTCGTTTCATGAGTGCGCAGAAAGCACTTAGCTAGTACACCTACATTGTCACAGCAGAAAACTATGAGTTTCTCTGCCATCTGGTATCCCACCAGTCCCCAACTGCATCAGGTTGATTTCTATAAACATGGGCCAAGTTTGGTCCTTTTACGTTTTGCTCCTATATAGTTCTATCCCGTGGATCTAAAGTTCCCATGGTAACCCGTATACATCATTTACCATAGTATTGCTTTTATTTTGCACTTTAGGCATTACACAGCATACAGACATTTTAAAACTTGGCACCCAAGCGAGTTTACCTTCTCTTTCAAGACCATTACGTATACGTACATTAGATATATAATATCACCCAATTAAATAAATCTGAGCTATCATTTAGGCCACACGTCTGGTTCCCGAATGAAAGTTCAAAAAGACGATCTAATATCTTGAACAGGAGTGTCGAAACAACTCTTTGAAGGTCCCCACTAAACCATGAAATAAAGGATGTAATTTATTCTAACGGTTATATATTGAGGATTATGCGTCATCATATTCACTCATAAAATTCTACAACCAATAGCCCATAACACAGCGTATATCAGGTCTTTTCTTGGAACGGAATCTGAACACAACGACAATGGCACATAAACAAGGCGTGATATGGCGGATCAGCGTTCACCTAACGCTGAACCGTCCCGCTTGTCATCAGAAGAGAGATTGTTACGGAAACAGAAAATGAGATCGAATTCGTCTCTGAAGCCATGTCGTAACATTCAAAGTAATTATCCATGTGATTGAGGCCAGATTCCCTTGGCTTCGTGATTAGGAAGGCAATTTGGTTTCGGGCGCGGTAAAAAACGGAAATGGGTTGATGGGAATGTTGAGAGGCAGTATTTTAGACACAACCGAATACACGGACAATGAGGTACGTGTACAAATCTCGGGCAACAGCAAAATTACGAACTGTGTTTAGATCCGAAAAAGAGTATACCAGGGTTCAGATGGAAAAATAAAAAAAATACTGATTCGTTTGCTTGCTACTCGTCAACCTGATCAAAAAATTGTAAGAGATTTTATGTCAGAACGGAATTAATCCCAACGCTCGCTCGGATTTTGTCCAGAATGTTCTGGCATCAAAGACATAACGTCATTAAGTGTCAACCGGAAAGTGTCAAGAATTGACGACCACGAAAATTACGCCTGTTCATTATAGAGATATCCCTTTATTGTACAGCGAGTGGGATTATTAAATGTTATAACTGGTTCAAGCGGGAGAGGGCCACAAAAAAATATCACTCTTCAAAGATAGCCACAATAAATTCAAGTGACCTTGATCCTCTTGGCATGCCTGGTCAAAGGTCTTTAACATGATTAAATTTCAACAGGCTATACCCTGATCGAGTTTGACATCGACACTCTAAGGAAACGGCCTGGTCAACCGGCGGTAAAAATAGAACGTAATTTGTTCCCAACAAACGGAATTCTCAGTCGGTAGTACGAGACCTGAAGATATATTTTTTTAATCCAGAACCAATCGCGAGTATAACTGAGATACGTTTAAAGAAAAAGTTTTTCTTTTGGCAGAAAGGTTTTGTAGAAAGGAGACAAACAGCGCTGAAAAAATCGGTGTGATGTCAGAAGGCTTCTGTGAAAAGCAAAGAAAGCCCTCTGAGACAACGCCGCGCCATTCGCAATTATATTTGATCCTTGACCGGATTCTTATTGAAATCCTCAATTTATATCTAACCATTCCGGCGAAGTCTGTCCTGCTAATTATCTACTTAGGAGACTTCTTCGGAAGGAGACCAAACTTTCAGACAGTGAAGGGCACAGGGGGCGCCACTGGCATCTGCGTCTGTCGGAGAGGCTCGATTAACAATTCAAGGAGCGTCAAGATCACAGCCTGCTCTTGTCTAGCTGTCCCCTAAAGGTTTCGCTATACTGCTCTAATAATTGAATGCCATTCGCGTTACAGGGAAATTACATTTACAAGATCAGGAAGCCAACGGAATAAAATAACCCCACCACATTGTATACTGAAACTGGATTTTTTTTCTGTGCTTTTATTCGTTCTTCTCTCAACAACCAGTGATGTAACACCAGTTCAGCTGCACTTCTAAATCATTAGGTTTGTCAGATACAATGAGAGGTGCGGTTGTTTCCTCTCGTTATATCCCGGTTTCTCCTCCTATACACCTCACAGCCGTCCTGTAAATGAAAACTGTTTCAGTGTATAGTACTCAACGACAATCCAGGGTCCGTTTTATGAAGACGGTGTGACAAGTCGTGAAACGTATTTCCGTTTTGTGTTCAGCTGCTTTATGCTCAGCGTTTTTGTTTTCTTGTTTTCATCAGAATTTGATCGTGTTACACTTTACAGGAACCCGTTATAATTTTTATATTATATATAGTTTCTTAGCTCATTGGTGGCTTGTGATATTTGTCATTTTTGGAAACTGGTGTTGCGAAAGCTGACCTGGAACACCCATTTTGGTCGACGGCTGGTATACGAATGTCGGATTCAATGAATGAATGAATGACTATGGCTTAACACTTAGACCCTTATTCCGGAATGAGATTAATCTGTTATTAAAGGGTTGTTCTATCTGCACATGAAGGGAGTTTAATAAAATGACGTCCAGCCTGACAGAACTTCACACGATCAATGCCCTAAAGACTTCGCCTGATCCAAGAATGGTCATAAATGCGTATAATATCATTGCTCCATGACATCTGTCGCTGGCCGGCCTTGGTAATTCATATTCACTCCTCACGCGCGTTCTCCACTAGGCGTGGTCAACAAGTGAACAGATGGCGCGAAACAATAGCGTTCAACAACAACAGCCGTCTGGCCGGTCAATACCTTGTTACCAAAACACGCCGCCAAGTTCAGGTATATCGATTTTACATTTTTGGGTGGAGTAGTAGAGTAGTCTGGGTAGCTGAGCTACCGTAAACTCTGGTGAAAGAAACGCTGTACGCCGTACTAAAAGCTACGCAAACATTAATAAAGTCGGATAAAAAATTCTTTAATATTATTCTTTAGAAGAATAAAGAAGAATAACTCAATGACATCTTCACACATTAGGTTATGTGTAACTGCAGGAGTTATGGCGCGTGCCAGCAGTCAGAACTTTAATACGTGAATAAAATAAACAACTGTATTAGGTAGTGTATAAGTTGGTGGTCGGAATTAGTGTCGGTATTGATTTGGAAAACTGGATGCTTAACTTGCAGTGTATTACAGATTGAAAATAGGGTAATGGCCGGATAGCCTGTCAGCAATATGGTCACTGTGAGTTCAAGTCCATCTGATGCTGGCTTCCCTTCCCTGGCCGTACGCGGGAAAGTCTGCCAGCAATCCGCGGGTTACCCGGTTTTCTCCCACTGTCATGCTGACCACCGTCGTATAAGTCATATAAACGAAAAAATGTTGTCGTAAATGACAAGCAGAAATACTGTCACCAACCACGTCAGCCAAAACAGCATTGTTTCTATGAAAACGATATTTATTCATTTATGTAACTGATGATTTCCGCGTTACTCAAAAATATTTCCTCAATACGACGGAGGTATTATGGTGAGAGGAAACTCTATGAAAAATAGCACCTGGTTCATTTGCTATCACATTTATATGACACGAGGTAAAAAATAAATGGGCATAAAATGATTTATGATTGAAATATCACGTTTCCTCGGTGTAATGACTCTGATTTATGATGTATCGAGATTGGTAATTCGGGGTAGTAACTTTAAATTATGGTAAACTGAGATTGGTAACTTGATCCTATCACGTTGATTTATGATGGCTCGAAATACCTAACTTCTTGTAATGACGCGCATATATGTGACATATTGAGATAACTTGTAATAATTTTGATTCATAAAAGATGCAAATAGGTAACTTGCTTTAATTACGCTGCATCATGGTAGATTGAGATAAGTGGCTCGGTGTAATAATGTAAACATTAATTGAGAATCTGTAGTTATGCAGAAACGCATTTTTGGCTTCAGTGCCAAT
Organism: Acanthopleura granulata; assembly: GCA_016165875.1. NCBI lineage: Eukaryota > Metazoa > Mollusca > Polyplacophora > Chitonida > Chitonidae > Acanthopleura > Acanthopleura granulata. The sequence goes on from JABBOT010000017.1 coordinate 6,560,398, forward strand.
ATATATAAGTATATATCCCGGGTGCTCATTAACTATCTGCGTTATTCGTTAACGTCTTGGACGGCTTCTGCGCTGAATACGTCAGCCTCTTTCCACGCGGAGCGGACCTGTTAGAGAGCCACGGGCGGAATTTGGTACTAAATCCATCATATCCTTGGACAGTCCGTCCGGGAAATGTACCGTGTAATAACAGAGTTGGGGAGGATCTGTTCGCTAGTATCCCGTCATAGAGGCGGGCAGCGTCTCTCCGTGAGCCTATTTATCTTCACTAGTTACTGCAAAGCTCACTAATGACGCGGTATTAACATGCGCGGCTTGTCCGGCATGTCCACAATGGCTTCTGATTAGAGATACCCGGAAAAATAGACGCCAAATGAAAGCGGGAATTCCGGGCGCTCCGTTCCCGTCGGGAAGTTCCGGAAAAGTGAGAGTAATGAGAGGAATAAAACTGCCGTGATTGTCATCAGAATTTCCGCTTGTAATCTCGATGTCTAATTACTCATCCGATCTGAGGGATTTGTGAGTAGAAATCCAAAAGAAAAAGTCTAGGAAAATCCTATAATATTCCGCTAAACGATATGAAACCGCCCTGTGCGCACACAGCAGCGAGTGCGGTTTTCACAGGACTCAGTATCTCACTTGTATGTTTGCAAAATTCATTTTATGTTTCACCAGACATGATTTTAAACCGTTTTCAGTTTACAAACGTAAGAACACTAACTTTTATTTTAACAGCATCCAAAATCAACGGTTCTGTAAGAAGGACGCATTGAAATTGCCACTGGGAACTTTGGAACCAGTAATTAACATCACGACAGGTTTACATATGTACGACAATCTATTGTCAAATCATTTTAAGGACACTAGAACTCCTCGTGAGTAAAATTTCATATGTGCAGCACCAAATATTGATAAATTATGGCCATATGTATGTATATTCTGAAAGCTAAATGGCTGCTAATTTAGAAAAAGCTTTCCAAATATACCTAACTTTAATATTAATCAAAATACAGAGAAAGTTTGAAGAAAAAAGGCAGCTGTTTTTCAAAATGCTACTTTTTCGCTAATTTCCAAAAGTTTTAAATCTTTCTTGCCTGTGTGGAAAATTTACTATTTAAATTAAAAAACGCTCTCATAGATATTAATATTCACCTTAGATTGTCGCCATTAATCATTTAATGTTTAAACTTTAAAAAAAGTATAAAGTTTTTGAAACTTTGATTTTCTTCTATTAATATCTTTAAAACTATTAAAGATATCACAAATTTTTTAGCTTAAGTATTTAGCTACATATGTGACAAATTTGATATCATTTTGTTGAAACATAAGCGAGAAATAAAAGTATTTCAGCACACACCCGTCTCAAAAATCGAAAGGGAGAAAAAACAAACAAAATGTCTGGAGGAGCATTATGTGTGACAAAATTCGTCATTAATTCGTTTACAAATTAATTTTAGTCAATAATTGTCCCGGCTCCAATTAAAATGTAAACATATCAAGTTGCTTATGATAAATCTTAAAACTTATTATGCTCCATGAAAGCGTAAATTTGTGTTTTATCTTAACCGTTCTGAGCAAAACCTGATAGAATGTGTTTATCAAACCCTTCCTCAATGGCACCCTGGTGGAGTGATTAAGACTGTTGTTATAGCTAATAGGTCTCCTAGGGTAATCTGCACAAGCAGCCGTGTGCAGTTTACAGCAGGAGGCAGTACACATTTACCAGAGGCCAGTCTATTCACAGCATGAAACACCCCTTCAGTGAGATAGTCCCCCTAATAAGGGGGAACTAAACACATCAGCCTTGGTTCACACCATGTTATGCTCTTTATCAAATTTAAGGTATTTACAATTCGAATTTGATTTTCATCTTTAAGTGAGAGAAAAGAGAGAAGAACTGAAAAATAGAATGTGAAATAAAAAACAAATTAACGAAATTTCAACCCTTAGGGGTTCTGGTGTCCTTAAGATAAAAAGTAACAATATACAGGTTTAATAAAGCCTGAAAATGGTCTCTGGTGAGGAATGAGCTACCTCGTGGCTCGGGGCGTATAAACATCGCATAGTTTTACTATCACAATGATGATACTTTTGTAACTTTTCAAGCTTTATAGCTGGATGTTATAAGTTATAAAAATATGGTGCTTTCAGTATTACTTTGGTGGACCTACATACTGGTTTGGACACAGCGGATATTACACATTTATGTCTCTCCGATTCAGTTCAGCTGGTTGACGGCCTGATGTGTTGTTTGGATACCTCGCTTCATATGCTCTCTTATTTGTCTGGACAATACATGAGAAAGAGATGGAATCATGTCGCTGCTTAACCGAGCTACAAGGATGCGTGAGGAAATAAGTGGTTACACTGCGCTTCGTTGCTTCTGCGCACCACGGAATTGCAACTAATTCCAATGCCACAAGTCTGCCGCGAAACTGGATCCCAGCTGGTGAAGCCAGGACACATCCCGGAGCAGTCGTTCTGGCAGACCCGTTGTCCAACTGGTGCCAGAGCGCTGACGGTTTATGAATGTATTTTCATAGTGACCAATTTGCTAATGGAAAATCACCACGATTCCCTTGCCATATGGATGATTGAGTGACTCCCAAATCCCAGCTCGTGTTTCCGAATAACAGACGCTGACTACCCAGTATACAGACTTATGGTTTCTTGGGGTATGGAAAACGGAGTGAAAATTCCCATATGCCCGAATCCAGAGTTCAAATCCAGCAACTGCCTATTCGTTGACTTCATGGTGTTTTCTTCCAGCCTTTTTGTGGCATTCCGTATTCAGAAAACGACATGACCATGCAAAAGACTACAGAATATAGAACAAGGACAAAGGAAGTGACGACAGTGTGATTGTTGGCAAATGGTTACACGTAACCGATAGGGCTTCTCTACTTAATTTACCTCAGTTACGGCACTCACCTGAAGGCAATCACATCCGAAGGCACTCACCCGAAGGCATCTCAATAAAGCTAAAGGTACAGAAATAACAAGTTCCCCTCACCCCCCCCCCGCTCGTCCAAAAAAGAACAAAAAATAACATTGCAAAGAATAAATATGCCTATCACCCTTTGTCCCAACATGTTACCGTTAAGATTTATGTGGTTTTGCCATTCATTCTTTTTCTAGCACCTCCCTTTTATCTTAACATATTCTACACATCTTTAAGCACCGCCCGTATCGCTCCCTTACGGCCATCGACGTTCTTCGCACTTAGCACACGGCTAAGAATTCGTTTGCCATTTCTGTGCAGAGCAGCAATGCGGCAGAAAAGCCTGAATTCGGGAATTGGCAATGAGACACGCCGGTAAAACCTTTCTACCGCTGACAGACAAAGCTATGAAAAGTTCTTTTTGAGGTGAATCCAAAAGGCGTGTTAAGGCTTTTATAGAAATAACATCTTCATGGCGCCGGTCCCCTACCTTCCTCTGCGTGCTTTCTGGCGACGTCGAGAAAACACTCGCTTCAGCCAGCGGTTTTCAATTTTTTGTGAAAACATTTAAGAAAAGACCTTCCATGCCATTAAGACCAATACATGTGTCGTTCTGTCCTGCAGAGAAATTGCATTAGCATCATGCAAAGTCCTATATCTGATCCTGATTATAATTATACCGCGGGCTACATATTCCCTTTCACTCGACCAGTCGGAGATGGAATGTCAGAGCTATTATTTAACACGTTGTTTCCTAGTAAGTAATCGTATCGCAAAACACCAACAATCAATTGTCATCATTTCATGTGTCGGTTCTTATCTGAACTTTCGAGACGTGCAATATTCCAAAACTTAAAGCACCGTTTCCCAGTAAGAGGTAATATATAAATTATAAATAAGGCTGGTAACATGTAAGAGAAAAGCAGCTGAGGCAACGCACATGGGTGTTTATATATCATCTGTCACCCTGCTTGCTGGAATCATATACATACATAAATATTAGAAACCATTGGAATATGTCCATATTTGCCGTCAAGAGAGTTACCCTTACTGTAGAATTTAAGGAAGTCCCAGTGAAGGCGCTGGTGCCGGGCAGGGTATCTTGGTTCTTGTCGTGAGGTACCAATTACGGACTTTTCCTAGGGTAAATTTAAAATCCCCTCCAGCGTTCCCCGAGCATCCGATGAAAACGTATTCCCTCAGGACCAGCTCAGATTATGTAAAAGCTTCTAAATTACACTAAATGAATTCCGTGTCCATGGTTTTTTTCCGTCTGCCTTACTTGGATTGCCTTCAGGGGGTATTACCATGTTCTTGCGGGGACGAAAGCGCACGCAACCTAGCTCACCCGTGTCTGTGGATTCAACTTACCGCTCTGGCTAGAACGTCTGTGTCTGTGTAGCCGTCCTGATCGGTGTGGCAGTTTCGGCTCCTTTAGCTTTTAGAATGTTATCAAGAGCACTTAAGCTTACTTAAAGGCGTCTGATCTGGCTAACATAACATGTAGCTTATATTTAAAACATTTTTGTGGGGCACAGAAACACTGGTTTCAATAAAAGATGACGTGTTGGTTGTTTTTCAAGAAACAATGTGAATTATATACCGAACACAAAATACGAACAGTGTGCATGGGAATACCAGGATCTGGGATTTCTAAACACGCTGTCGTTTGTCATGTTTACAAGGCAGATGTTTCTGCAATCTCTAATTTACAGTTTGAAAAAAAAAACCGGACAGTTTCAATATTTACCGCATTACCCACTCAAGGATAGCGACAGAGAGAACATATTTCAGTATATGGTTCAAACTGATTCAAATTCTACCCAAACGTCCATGCCCTGCCCCCGGAGAAGTCGACATGTGCGTGTGTTATCCTGCCTAAATCTACGCGAGCGTGTGTTACCCTGGGAAATACACATGTCTGTGTGTTACCTGTCGAAAAGTAAACATACGTATGTTACACTGCCGAATTCTATCTGTCTGTATTACCCTGTCGAATTCTACCTGTCTGTGTTACCCTGACGAAATCTACACGTCTATGTCTTACCCTGCCGAAATCTACAATTCATTATATTCCCTTGTCGAAATCTGAATTTCCGTGTGTTAACCTGCCAAAGTCCATCCTTCTGTGTGTTACCCTGTCAAAATCTGCATGTGCACACCTCTACCGAAATCTTCAGGTGCGCGTGCTGCCCTTTCGAAATGGCGACCTGGAAATCAGTTTTCTCTCACCTGTGCAGATTTTTTACACACATACATTTTTTCTCGGTACATTGTCCAGATAATGACAGACCGCTATAATAAGTTCAAGATGGAGAAAAATACCGCTGTTGCCGTATGGGATGCTATTCACTATTTGTCATTGTCGAGTTCAGCTAAACAATTTATCAAGGATCCCAGGGGGCCAGGGGATTCAACATGGGATTTAACACGATGAGAACTGTGGGATGAGTAGGCATGTGGGCTCTGGATGCTAATGGGTAAGCAATTTCACTGCGTAACTTGTTTGATTTGTAGCCAGAATGACAGATCAGCAGATGTTGCGTTTGCAATATCATATCTCGGTGGAAAATGTTGACATATTATTAACTCAATCTTAATGTGATTACTCTTTCAAATTTCATCCTGTTTGTCGTTACAGGTGTCTTAATTCCCTATCCCTTTGCTTTAAATAGTTGGCTTCTCAGCAGCCAGTAGACCTGACAACACTAAGTATAGAGTTCTAATCCATGCGCCGACACTATGTGGCGTTAGACCGAAGCCATTAATTCATTCTTATATAAATCTTAAAGCACCAGTGAAATCAAAGCATAATGCAATGCCGTTGTAATGTTTCTGCTCTCGGAAATGCTTGACAACGGTGTAGGAGCTTTTGGTATGAATGATAACAAACGTGCTGTCATGTAGTTTGAAATAGGCAAAATTATCTGGAGCCAGTTACATCTTCCTACGCACAAACATCCAACATTGCTCAATTGCATGTAAAATCACGATGCCTCTTGGGACAGTGGAGTGCTGAGAGGCTGTAAATGATTCAGTTATAATCTCGTTTTTCTTTTTCTAAGATGGAAATCATAATTACGTAGAATGTGTAATATAGTTTGGTTTCCAGGCGTTTTTGCCCCAAAGAGCCTCACGGGATTACAATGGATTCGTTTTTGGTAAATTTTGCAAATTTTTCTACCTAATTGTGAGCTACCAGCCTAATGTAAATGAAGGAACAATACGATGATAACATATGTAGGCCATTCATTTGCGCGATTTTTGTTTATTACAAGTACATTTGATTTACTTATTTGAACGGTGTTTTACAATGTACACAATAATATTTCACTTATACCACGACGGCCAGCAATATGGTGGGAGAAAAACGGGCAAAGGAAACCAATATTGCTAGTACATGTTTAAATATATACTTACAGTGTGTATATTCATGTAACAAAAGCTTAACATTAACGACATCGACAATGTTTGTTTCGACCGATATATAGTACCAATACTGAAGTAACCAACCAATATTTTAACATTTGTACATGTATTACCCACACGGTTTCAAAGACCGATATTATTATAAAAACGACCAATACTTTTGCAAGTGATGTTGTAGTGAAGTTTCAGCGATGATGTAGTATCTCTTTTTCTCACCGATGCTGCTGTATCATACATTTTACCGTTAGTGTAGTGATATACACTGTTAGAAAAGTTCATGTTTTTACCACACTAATTCCAATATTTCTACGAGGGTTTTACCATTACAGTCGCTATGGGAGTAAAGCAACCATAATAGGAGAAACCTATTGTGTTGGGTTCACATATTTCACACGATGAATTTACGGAAAATATGACCGTTATTTTACAGATAAAAATCCTGGGAGTTTGTTGCAAGTCCTTTCAGCCGTAATTTTAGAAAAAAATTTAACAGCATACAGAAAAGTTTTTAACTCTATCAGTCGTTTTTACCATCGTTTCCTGTAATAGTATTGTAATAGTAATCTAATTGGTTGAGAACTGATACAATATCGGTTGGTTACTACAGTATTAATAGTTATTACATCATCGGTCGCAACAGAACTGAGACTGTACTAATAATGTTACAATACACTGGTATTTTGCAAGCAAGCAGAAACTTTCCGCAACTGCTGAAAACCTAATATTTCGCCCGAAGCGGATAATGAATTGCAAATTTTCCTAATGTGAAATTTTGTCTCGAATAATGCGGATACTGATATGCAATTATTACTTCATTTGCATAATGGAACTAAGACAAGAGGTGTACGGCAAATATTTATATCGCGTATCATGGATTGTCCGTGCTATATTGCATAATGGATATATGATACAGAGCACTATCGTAACTATTATATCATACGCCCAAACCAATATGGGTTTAAGTATAATCTGTTTGCACACTTGACATTAAGAATTGTCGTAACATTCCGAAAGTCTCAGAAAAGTTCATTAGAGAGCTTCTACGGAATACTATATCAAAAGGCAAATTTTGTTGTTAAGCAGTGCAGTTGAAATAATACAGAACAAAAAATAAAGCAACGGAAAAAACAAACCCAAGTAACAAATCTTCTTGCTGCAAACAATAACGCATACAGAATTTCATTCTCATCGAAAATGATTCCATCTTCATATTCGACATGTCATAACTACAAATTCTCAGATCCGTAATGCTTTCCGCATTTTGATGTTTGTTATTGGGAGATTTCTGTGTTCATGTCGTTTTCTTCTAGCGATGTTGCGCTCTCCCGTGAGACATTAAAGGGATTAACCAGAGGTTTGCTATGGATGCCGGGTTAATCAGATTTGAGGTGCGATAGTTCATTGAAGGGGTGTTATTGTAACGGGAACAAAGTATTGCTAGAACAAGCATAATCTGTAATGGGGACAAAAAGCCGATGTATGGAAACGAAATATCGAAGAAATGGACAGACGATTACAAAATTGGACATGGCCTCGTGCTAGGAAGTTAAATGAATCACGAGGCAACCGGAACCGTGTCAAGCATACAACTCAAGCAATGGCGAGAAACAATTGAAGGCAATACGGAGCGAACAACTGAAGACAGCATGCCGGCAAACCGAGATCCAGCCAACAGATTTAGATTGGTTAAATAAAGAAATGACAGAATGTATAAATGAATGAATGAATGAATGAATGAATAGATAAAAGAAACGAAATATTTTAAGAAGAATAGTACGAAATTCCATGTTGTGGATTTTGCAAAGATGAGCAATATCACATAAAACATTAGCACACTTTATGTCTTAAAGAACGATAAAAACAATTAATCTTCAGACCACTACGAGTTAATGACAAAATATATAGAAATTGGCATAGGACTTGTGGGAATTAGTGATTTTATAACATTAGCGTGCACGTGCTTGGATCACTTGACTTTTTTAAATTAGAGCATAGAAAAGCTGCTGTATGGCCTTAATTACTGGTGAGTTACACCCAAATCCATATTTTGTCTACATGTCCTGTCTGTGTCGATTGCTTGTGTTCAGGGTTCAAATCTGCTTGGGGCATCATTCAATTTATGTCAGACTATTTGTAGAAAAGTACACCATTCTTAAAATAATCATTAGCATATCTGTCATGTTTAGGAGAAGCTATCACGGGTAAAATGTCCTCACTCCGTTCGGTGATTTTTTCTACTTCCGATTCATGACAAATTTGTCATAATTTGACTCTGAAATCACTGTTTCCGTTTCGAGCGACATTTTGTCATGACGTCGGATTATATTATGACCTTTCTGGGCGTAATTCCATCCTCAAATGACTGCCGTTGTTTTTCACGCACTGTTACATGATTTTATGTGAGCGGCGTCCAATCCTCCGCTCGAATTGAAATCTGAAACATCTGCTAAATGCTGGCCAGTGAATCCTGAATCGTTTAGGTATCAGAGAAATTATGCACGAATATCCAAAAATCCGAAAACAAAATTTACATGCGTGTGACTTACCTTTCCGTATGCCCATTCCACTGTCACCGTACTTCCGGTTAAAGAATCGTCCCAGACAATGCTTCTTTCCGGCACAGAGCAGTTCGGCCAAGGGTTCTGACCGAAGGTCAACGCGAAACACGCCAACAAATATCCACACAGCGTAAACATCCGTGATCCGTTATATCTCGACATGTTGTAATCCTTGAATTAAGTGAAGATTTTAGCAACTTCCTCGGGGCACCTGTTGAATGCGGCGCCTACGAGAACACCTTACAACTGACTGATGATCAAGCCAGAAATCGCGTTAAAAGCGGCGAACTTTCGCCTCCGAAAACTTGACCGGTTTGAAAACAGGCAGTGAACACGTCTTCGTATCTCGTGATCCCTGAGCCAAAGTAAATAAAGTATAAATCTAACGAGGGGCAATTTCAGACCTTTTCAAAAGCCTCTAGCACTTTCGATCACCTCTGTAGACGGTGCTGAATGCGACTGAATATGTGGGCCCTGTACGCTCAGCTGTGGTACAGGGAAGTCGGCTGATAGTAGAGCGAGCTAGACTGCCTAACACAGACCATCTGACTACACGGCTATTCTTCTCGGCGTACACCAATCAATACGGCGTATTTGTAGTCTGTCCGTGCGACCCACACAAAGTACGCCTGGTACAGTGAGCTTCATTTACCACCCGGCACACATACGGCATCGGATCGAAAGACATTTTCTGTTAAGTCTTTAGATATCCGGGTAGAAAGATTTAATACTCATTCAGCGATGTCCGGCCAGAGGGCCCCAAAATGAACATGCCGGAGACTTTAACGAGTTGCAGTGGTCAGTCCTCAATTACCAAGATAAAGACAGGCCATAAAAGATTTGAATAGCCATTAGACTGAGAGAGGTACTGACAAAGGTAACTATGGTAGCTCAGACTTGCCGAAATGGGCGATATATGACACTCTCAAATTTGGCGGTGCGGGTTTTCCAAGATAGGACCACCGTATTGCACGTTGTAGCCGCCCAAGATTCAGAACACTTATTCAGATATACATAAATATTCGTGAATGATAAAACTACTACACCGGAAATGCGACAGTTTATATTTGTTGGCAGAAGCGAAGAGTCATTCCATCTTTACATCCAGGGGAATACTGGTTACTGTGTAATTAGCTTACGTCTACGGCACGAAGCGAAAACTAATCGCCACCGTTGATTGAATGAGCAATGTAACTGGCGTGGAATACCTCAGTGGGTTTGGGAAATTGTTCCAAACTTTTACTGATTTTTTGTTTTGTTAATAATTTCTTTCACCGTTTTTGCTAGCATAATTTGAGTCATCTCACGGTCGTGTTTGATTGGATTTATTTGTTTATTTGATTGGTGTTTTACGCCGTACTCAAAGGCATTTCACTTTTGTACTCGACGGCGGCAAGCATTATAGTTGGGGGAAACAGGGCAGAACCCGAAGGAAACCCACGACCATCCGCAGGTTACTGACGCACCTAGCAAGGAAGCCAACAGACGTTGGACTTGAACTCAATGGTGAGAGGCATCTTGGTCATTACGCTGCACTCTAGCGCGGTATACCCTTTTGGCCACCATGACTCCTGTTTACGCGCAGATGGTTTGTCTTGATACAAATGCCACGAACATGACGCCTCAGTTTGCGGCACGATACAGGAGGTTGCACCTATCAAAACATATTGTATTGTCCAGCAAATGATATGTTGTATGAAGCTCCCATGAATGCTATGACAGTAGTGTACCGAACAGCGGCAGTTAGTAAAATTCGGTAAAATTCGGCCTCTTGTCATTTTACATCAGCGGTGAGAGCGGGGAAGCCTACTGATTTTGAACCCAAATCTCCTGTGTCCAAACGAACGACAGGCAAGCACTTGGTAACACAACCCGCCCACATGATTAAAGTCTTCTCACTACTCCATGAGACAACGGCCTTACTGTGTGCATGCATGATCAGTCTAACCACTGACTTCTTTAACCATTCCTTAAATGATTGGCAGTGTGGTCAAGTCGCCGATCTGTAACTAGTGCAGAACTTTAGCGTCAATAGGATATTTATATATGGGAACTTTTAAGGTTAATGGAATGACTTGCTATTGAAAACGTTCAGGTCTCTCAGACACAACTTACTGGCTTCTTTATTTCCATGTCATTTCGAAATGTTGCTACCTCTCACAGTAACGAAATCTTTGAGGTTTTTTGCGAAGAGCGAAGGGTGCCGTGAGTGAAGATCTGTTTATTACTTATTTGATTTGTTTTTATGCCGCTATCAAGAATATTTCACTTATACGACAGAGCCTAGCATTTTGATGGGAGGAAACCACGGTGAAAACCACACGACCACCGGCAGGTTGTCTGGCATAAACTGGACACGAACTCACAAAAACCACATTGGTGAGAGGCTCCTGAACCAGTGCACTGCATTGACGCACTAACCGCTACCCCGCGGAGAGCCATCATGAGTAAAGAGGTCTTGTCACACGTCAAAGTTACTGTGGTAAAGGCCTGAAAACCTTCACGATATTTATTTCCATTGAGCACAAAGATTTCTATAAATGACCGTCGGATTCCGTAAAATTACATTTTATACCACAAAGAAGACACAAAAATTGGAACAAAAACCACATTAAAGGGTGATCTTAACTTAAGCTCTAAATTTATGACCTGAAAGTCAGACAAAATGTTTAAACACAAGGCAGAGTTTTCTTCCCGATATTTGTTGACATGAATTGTTTGACAGGTATCGTGTTCCTTGTTGAAACTTGCTGAATCCAATCGGTTGAGAAGACAACATGGAATTTTATCAAACCAACCACAATTTAAACAACATCCCAGCCTATCTCAATATGAACTTGCATACCAAGTATATGAAATCATCTGATTAGCTGTTTGACTTCTGTTGACATCACCCTTTACTTTTGCCAGGAAAAGCAGAAATCAAAACAACTTCAAATAGGATGTTTGTTCACCTCACTGGGAACCTACACACCAAATAAAAAATCCTTATCCGAAGCTATCCTATTGAAATTTACATTGTTAAACTCCTCATTTTAAATTTTGTGGAAATGAAAATAGCCATGGTAAATAGCCACCTTTATTTAGTTCACTGCGATATGATTTATTTATTTCATTGGTGTGTTACGCCGTACTCAAGAATATTTCATTTACATGACGGCGGCAGCATTAAGGTGGTAGGAACGAGGGAAGAGCCCTGGGGAAACCCACGACCATCACCAGGTTGCTGACATACCTCGCCAGGTAGGGCCGGAGAGAAAGCCAACATGAGCTGGACCTGAACTCACATCGACTGCAATCAACATCACTCTGGGGTGTATTGGAGGGAGGTTTCTGGACCGCGATGTGAGTCTACATACCAAAAATGAACCCTCTGTCTAAGCTGTTTAACTTGCATTGTGTGCAAGTCGTTAAACTTCCCATTTTTAGTTTGATCGAAACAGCAGCAGTTTAAATGGGAAACAATCAGTAGGTTTCATCTAGTTCAGCCTACATACCAAAAGTGAACTCTTTATCTGAAGCGATTTGAATTATATGGCTATCATATAATTTACAAACAGACGACACGTCATACAATTGGAAGGTAGGCCATTGTCAAGGTCATCACTGCTTATATTATATGCCGATCGGATAAAACGGGATTGATTCATTATTTTCCTGTCTTAGAGATTAACTTCTGGTATAAACTTCAAATTAATTCACAATATAAAAAAATGCACGAAACAGGTAAATCAGAACAAATCTAAGCGTCAAAAGCAGCCGTCAACCACAAGGGGGCCTATGGGCCGCAAAACCAGTTTCAAGCTCAACGCTGAACACGAACTAGCAACCAACTAAGAAAATGTATGCCTAGGAACACGGCACCCGATCGAACGACTAACACATGACCTCAATGATAAAAATGGTAATTGGTTAACACGTCGTGTGTTCTTGAAGATCTACTTGAAAATTTTCCACGGGTAGGTGTACGACAATCCGGATCTTCATTCGTGATCTAAAAACTAAGTAATACCTCATACAGCTATGCTTGATTCCCATTGGTCAATACATGCTAACATGATTTCACATAAACCATGACGTGCAGCGACAACCTACCCAACCGATGGATAGTTCTACTCACTTCATTGTACCTTATAGGACTATTCTTGGTTTTCCTTGGTCATTATGTTGAACTAAGCTCCCATGAGTCACAAAACGTACAAAGATAAAACTCCAAGTGATAACAGCCTAAGCGCACGAGATAATGGCGTTTGTTCTATTGCAGTTATGTTCCTTTTTTGTCTCGGGCGTCTGCTTATTTACAAAGTAAACAACTGAATCAGGGATTGCTCCCCTCGACTTGATGTATGTTCAGTGCTAATATACAGTCTATCAAAATATACTGTCTTTCTAATATTTCACGTTCCCGAAGCAACGGAAAACGATCTCGCTTCTACTACAGTTATCTCCCTTTGTTCGCTCTCTATCACATACTTATTTTAAAGCAAAGTCCGTGGGCACAAATACATAGGACGTCAAACATTTGGGAGCCTGCGTGGTTCAGTCGGTTGGCGAGCTGTTGCAAGTCAATGATCCAGAAGCCTCCCACCAAACCGGTCGCTGTGAGTTCAATCCCGGCTCATGCTGGCTTCCTCTCCGGATGTACGTAGGAAGGTCTGCCAGTAACCTGCGGACGGTCGTGGCTTTACCCAGGGCCCTGCCCGGTTCCTCCCACAGTAGTGCTGGCCGCCGTGGTATAAGTGAAATATTATTGAGTACGGAATAAAACATCGATCAAATAAATAAAAAAATAAATCAAACAATTGACATCCAAAAAAAAAATAAATAAATAATTAAAAAATAAATGCAGACATACCATAAGCCTTTACAGTTTATAGTCAAACAACAGCGATAGCAAAACAGAGTGATGCTTCCGAAACACGCATCAGAAAAAAAACTATAAAGATGGCAGCGCATGACATTTGCTGACAGTATTTATACTCATTTTGCTTTACGGATCGCCACGATATGGTTCAAATAATTCAAAAGTGGAGTTAAAACATAAGCATGGAGTGATGGATCAGGCTGTTTAGAAATGAATTTAAAACGTCGAACACCACAAGTGACAATTATTTATTGTCCATGGAGGTTGATTTCTCAAAGGTGACAGTAGAATTTTTTTTCGGTGCCTTATGATTTTCAAATTTAACGCAGAAACTGAATGTGCAGAGGTAGGGGTTCAACGCAGGATTAAGCTCGGTATAACTGTTGTCAAATGACCGCGATTTCCCAGGTTAGAGTTCTGACCGTGATACGGCGACAATATCATGGGACAGTTGGCATCAACTTCAAACCAGAACAGAGGTGGTGGTGGACCAAACCAAAATCGTTTCAATCGAGGTGGACGCTTTGGTAATTCGGACCATTTTTCTAGTTTTCACCCAGGGTTCATTCCCATTGCGACGTCCTCGCTTTCAGGGTCAACAGGCACAGTCAGTGCAACAAGATCATGTACCTGACACTAGCAACAATGATTACTGGTATGTGTATATTTGTTGCGTGGTAACGTCACTGCTGGTGGATTGACCTATATGTATAATATGACATTTACAACAGGCTCACTTCAGAGATGTACTGCACAGTGGTGCGATATTGGTGGTGGCGATCAGTTGCTGAAGTGGATGGAGTTTGGAGTACCTATCCAAATATACCAGTTACTTCATTATGAAGCTATTGAGCCGTGCGCTGAAAAGCCGTACTCTGTATCCCCTATTGGTTGTGTACCGCAGAATGGTGGAAAATTACGTCTGATCTTTGACTTCAATTATATCAAAGATCACTGTGCGGTACTCAAATTCCAGTATAAGGGTATCCAAACAGCTCGGAACCACGTGATTTCTTGGTCGCATCGAATATTGAAAATGGATTTTGGCACGTTCCAGGACATGCTGCTTTCCGCAAGTACCTTGGTGTTTGCTGGGAAGGTGTACACTACCAATGCACTGCTTCGCCCTTTGGCTGAAACGTTAGTCCATATTACTTTGCCAAGTTCATCCGCCCAGTCGTACAAGCCGTTCGTCTTCATTCACAATGTATGGCATATGTGGACGACGACCGATTACTTGAAGTTAACCAGTGTGATCACAAAGGAGGTGGAGTGGTGGTTCGAGACTGTCACATCGTCAAACGGTACGACCATTCAACCGACGTCAATAGACATTCCGATGATAACAGACGCGAGTCAAACAGGTTGGGATCAGAGATGGAAGCAGCAGGCCGCTGGAATAAGCGATTGTCAAGGGCAATCTCAAACTACACAGAAATGATGGCTGTGCTAATGGGACTTCACTCTTTCAAAGATGTGTTAAATCAAAAAACTGTCCAATTATTGTCAGACAAAATCTACACTATGACCTATCTCAGTCACTTTGGTGGTCCACGTCAGGATCTCACACAGCTGACAAGAGTAATTTGGACACTCGTAATTCAATACGGCATAGAGTTATCGGCCACGTACATCGCAAACCGAAAATATATACATGTGGATTACCTATTGCGCATTCACAATCATGACGACTGGCAGTTACATCCTTGTCTATTCGATCCTCTAGATCGCCGTTGAGGTCCACACGCGATAGTCAGATTTGCAACAATGTTGAACACTCATCTGCCTGTACAACAGTCTGCTGTATGACCCGGTGGGCCTACGAAAACAATTATGTGAACGCACCATTCTGTCTCCTCCCACGTGTACTAACTGTGCGCAAGGAACAGAGGATGGATGCACCGGTTCTTTCCCCCTTTTAGCCTGCCCAACAGTGATTTAAGGATCTTCTGGACATGACAGTGGACACTCTCGTACGCATCCCAAAAAAACGCAGGAGTTAATGGATCCTGAACAAGACTCATTGCCGCCCGGAGCGTGGGAGATCTACGCCTGGAGGGTTTCTGGAAGAAACAGTCAATTGATTTGGGCTGGTCGTCGAGAATCATGACTCACTTTTACGGTTACTGGGCCGCAAGTACTTTACAACTTTATAACTCAGTGTTGAACAATTGTTACAAGTTTTGTTGTGCTAACAATTATGCTTTTCCGCCTTACACGTCGGCTAATCTTGCGGATTACCTCACTTGTATAGCCGATTCGAGTTGCAAACCAAAATCTTAAATTGAATCTGCTGTTGCCGAGCTAGAACATGTGTTCGATGCGTTGCAACTCCCCAGTTTAGCTAGATATTTGGAAATCAATCATTTCATTAACGCTCTGATAAAAACTGTGACTTCTTCCCGACTGACCCATTCGTCCGTGGTGCCTGTGTAGGACTTTTATCTCATGTTTGCTGTCTGGAAATCAGACTATGAGATTTCTATAAAAGATTTAAGGCTGAGGGTTATTAGTCTGCTGGCACTTAGTCTTATGTTACGTTCTTCTGATATTGCTACTCGAGCGAATGTATTTTGTCATGGTCTCATATCTAAGAGCAAGGTTCTTTTTGGTTTAAATAACTTGTCTTTTTATGATGATGGTTCACTAGCTGTTCGCTTCTTTGGTGTTAAGAATGACACAAGCAAGTCAGGATTCGAAGTTGGACTACCTCATCACAATATTTCTTTCATGAACCCTGTTACATCTCTTAGCTGTTAGCTTCTTCTCATTTACGTAAGAGGAGTGATGGGGATAATCCTGTCTTTTTGACTCTCCATGCCCCGCACAGAGCCACTGAAGCCAGCACTGTAGCTCGTAATTAGGATACTTCTATTACGCGGGCTGGTTTATCGGGAAAGGTTACTCTGCCCAGCCTTTTCGGCCCACCGCGACCACCAGGGCGGTAAATGCCAACATGGATCCCGATATGGTTATGAGGCTTGGTAGGTGGAAAACCAGATCCGTCATCTTTCACCATTATGTTCACTCTAATATCTGCAAAGATTACACTGCTGAGATACTACATGGATAGATTTGTGCTATCACCATGCGCGTATTGTTTACATAATTGAATGTATACCAGGGCTTTATGCTATATTCATCTCTAAATTACATTGGTTAGGTGTGTCTCTAAGTAGGCATTTTATTTGTAATAGTTTGTTTTATTAAAGACACAATGTGTGTGTGTGTTTCAGTGACGGAAGTTTCCTGAAAACTGTAATCAAGAAACACATGACGTAATTTATGAAGTCACAGTTTGTGACTAATTCAAGATCACTTCCAGTTCATTCTGGCATTCAGTGCGTTTTTTCCATTAGAACTAGTTTTAGCCTCTTTATTGTTGTAGTGTTGGGCACAAGTCTGTTATGAGGGTGTACAACCAGGATAGGCATTTTATTTGTAATACTTTATTAAATATTATTATATATATTATATTTATTAAAGAAACAATGTTCTGAATGAAGTGTGTGTTTCAATAACATAACTTTCCTAAAAATACAGGATGGTTCTTACTATATTATTGATCGCAACATCCAAATTCTTGATAGGCAACATCTTTTAACAGAAAGCAGATTTTTCCCTGCAGATTTTGCCGAAGGTTTTAGAATTAAAATGTCTCTACTTCTTTCACATTGATTGCTTGAAATGTTATTTTGTTAAATTTCCGTGTGAATAAAGAATCATTGGGCTACATTACAAACTCCGAAATAGTAATTTTCTATGTTCACTTCAAGCTGGTTACTGTAGAAAAGATAAGTTCAATTCCACTTTAAGGAAGAACTTAATTCACTCAAATCCTCTGAGAAACAGAATGACTCAATATTGTTTTATCATGTCAGAAGCCGTTGAAACCATAAATTTTATCCAAACAAACCCAGTCTAAATACGAAATTAGTTTACCTCAGTATGAACCCAAATGGTAAAATTAAGTCATTATTTGAAATTGATGCGTTAAAAATCGGTTTAAAATAATACTTTTCTACAATTTTTACAATTTCAAAACACACACATACACATATACATATACATACATTTGAGTTTGCGTGTGTTTGTAAAAAAATTGCCAATGTTGAGAGTCATCTGTAAATGCCACAGTCTTTTTAAAAGTGACCTTTTATTGAAAACACTCGATGATTATCTCTACATCATATCAAAAAATCAACATAGCATAATCATCATTGTTTTGAGCTGTTGCTCCTGGAAGTGACGTAACAGCATTTTGTCACCCTGGTAACCTTTTAGGAGGGGTGCGTAGTCGCCCTGGCGAAAAGGTTTCAGTTGTATCCAAAGCAGATAAAATTCTGATATATTTTAACTTGGAGTAAATTGACAGTATAGAAAGTTATCGTGTATCAACAAGCAAGACTGTCTATGTGACAGTATTATCCAATAGGTGCTCCAGCACTCATCAATTCGAAGCCAAATCTTGGACCAACAGATCGAATTGCGCATGTGTAACCTAGTCTGAGACACACCGTTTCAGCCATGGGCCGAAATATGGGCCTTATCGCCTCGCGTTCTCTGAGCGAAGGAAACCCCAGTTGAAATACGAATATATTTCGCCTTAAGAAAATAGCAAAGATTCAACTATTACCTCCTGTGGTGAACTTTTACGATCACGTCATCAGAATCCTATTTAAAGTTTTTTGTCCAAGGAAAATTGGAACCTGGGTCACCTAGTTCAACCTTCACATTCAAAGTTAATTAACACGAAAATCTATCGTGATCTAAGTGAAATACTTTCGAACAAGGTGTAAAACTCCTAAAAATAAATAAACGAATACATCCAAAAAGTGCAGCATAAAATCAGAAGGTTACTGCAGAGATTATGGGAATAAAATTATGAAATCTACATTACAATCACTACCTGAGCGAATCTGAAGAGGACTGTAATACTGGCTGGATAAGGAACGACTTTCATGAAAAACAGCAAATTGATAACGCATTGAGTGTTCTTGAAAATCGTCTTGGCAGCTTGCCATGTCTAGGCATACGATGCATTTTCGGCGCTTTTCCAGTTAGACCTCCATTCGTCACTTAAAACCTTGGTTACAAGTCATAGAATGGGTCTTGACTTACACGGTTACTTAATTCTCCATACGAGCCTCCATGGACAAGATGGTTAGCGCACTAGTGCGGCGAAATGACCTAGGAGGCTCTTATAATGCGGTCGCTGTGAGACTCAAAGTGACATGATGCACAACGATAGCAGACAAAGCAAAGTATCGTCAGGCTGACAAAGTAAATGCCCCAAGCTCATATGGCAGTATACATGCCGACAGGTATAAGGGAGTAACTAATCTGAGAGGAATAATGACAAACAAATAATTTGTTCAACTCTCAGACAGCGATAGGTCGTTGACAAGATCAAACAAAGAAACACAAGACGGTGGGACAAGTTCAATACATATAACTGAACAAATCATTTGTTGATCAGTTTTCCTCTCAGATTAGTGGTACCCTTACAACAATATCGTACCTTTAATCCTCTTGAGTTATCTCCCTTCGTTTAGTTTTTCGAGTCTGTTTCTGCCGACGTGCCGTGTATTCAACGCTTTAAAGTACTAACTCAGAGGTTCACTTTTTCCGCATGATAAAACACTTGGTGCATATTTATGGAATATTCCACGATGACGGGACAAAAGCCAACGATCTCGCTTTTACCACAGTTATCTCCCCTCGTCAGCTCTTCATTGCCTGCAAATTTTAACCCAAAATTAGTGTTTTACCACCGGGAAAGGGTATGACAAGCCAGTCATATGAAGGGAAAAAAACTACTAACTTGAACCAGAACTGTATACACTGGCCAACACGTCCACGTTTATCTTGTGTAAATTTGTGAAATAAATGCAGGCAAACCGTAAATCTCCGTAGTTGAGACATTCTCAACTGCGTCACTGCTAAGCTGGCAAGCATGCTAGACAGCTACTCTCACATGGATACATTTCTGTACTGGAGAGAGCCCAAGTAACTGTACATTTGTAGAAAATTATCCCGGAACGCCGAGCCAATCATTTTCTACTAATGTACAGTTTCAGAGTTTTCTCCGTCTGAAACGATAGTGTAACATGGGCGATGCTGTGCATTATTTTTCACGAATGTAGTCTTTGTGCGTTCTGTTATTTAAATAGATATGCTTTCGATTTTTAAACAAACATTGTGCAAGGTGGCTGCTATGTCTCTCCTTCGTGGACAGCTGCGTGACTTTTCTGCTCTTTACCAATGGCTAAAATAATATGTTCTGTCACGACGCATTTTCAAATCAGTTAATCGGGTTCCAGTGGCGCTCTTTGCGTTACGGTTCTCCAAGGTGCGTCGGGAACCTGCTGTACCTTGTCTTTTTTAAACTTGCTGCTCTCCAACAGTATTACCCCCACCATAAAAGAGAAATAATGCTTTGGACGACGTTAATCCCAAAACAAAAACACCAAGGTTCCTTTCTTTATTGCCTGAGGTTTCATGTCTGAAAAAAATGCACATTTAATATATTAATGCTAAGATTTGAAATATCCTTTTCATTTGTATGGATTAAAATCAGGTAATGTATATTTAAACTTGTTTACATCATGTGTATATCAGAAAATACAACGATGATTATATTCTATTTATTTATCTATTTATTTGATTGGTGTTTTGCATTATGGAGGGAAGAAACCGGGCGGAGCCCGGGGGAAACCCACGACCATCCGCATGTTGCTGGCGGACATTCAGAAGTGCGGCCGGAGTGGAGGCCAGCATGAGCTTAACTTGAACTCACAGCTAGATTATAGTATATTATCAAAGGTTAATATTATTATAGTTGGCTAAAGGCATTTATGTTTATTCATTTATTTATTTATTTATTTAACTGGTGTTTTACGTCGTACTCAACAATATTTCACTTATACGACGGCGGTCAATATTGTGGTGGCAGGAAACCGGGCAGGGCATTGGGTAATACCAGGGCAATCCGCAGGCTGCTGGCAGACCTTCCCACGGCCATCCACTGGTTGCCGGCAGACCTTCCCATGGCCATCTACAGGTTGCTGGCAGATATTCCCACGTACGGCGCAATGCAGAATATTAGTCACTAAACATATTGGGTTCATGTGATTGAAGTCTGTGCTCGATCCTTAACACAAACCTCAGAAATTGGCGACAGTGCGCGTCTAAAACCGCCAGCCATATAGAACTGGAGTGTACTCCATACCTACAGAATATCACAGCTCTAATACAGCCTCCCTCCCCCCTAGCCCTTACGCCCTCACTACACTGTAGCCCTTACCCCAGCCCCACCCCTAAAACCAGCTGGTCAGTCCCTTCTTCAGGGGTGACGGTGTCCGGTGACCACTACCGGCTGGCAATTTATTGATAATATTAAAGCTACCGCCTTCTTTTTTAGCTCACAACATTTCGTCCACTTTCAACTCTCTAATATGTCCAGCAGAATGTTGCATCCATTTCCAGTTCTATTTAAGAGCAAAGTATCATTCCCATCTCTTCCTAACAACCGCCGATAAAACAAGTCACTGTCATAAACTCTCCTCCAATGCAATGACTCTCAGCTGACGATGCCGAGCTTATGTAGATTCCAGCAGTCCCGGTACATTAAATATTCTAACAGCATGCTTTGTTCATCAAATTTTCACTAAGATAGATTTGCTAATTTTTATTTCAGTACGGACACAGGATTATTCTGAGAAAATGTCGTTTTAATGATCACATAGCCTAAGTTTATTAAATTATCTACATGTATTTCAACTTTAAGGTAGACAGGCTGATTTTTGTCTTTTTTTTCCTTTTCTTTCCAAATAAATGGTCGTGGAACTAACAGGTTTATGGGATAATAAATTCGTCATTAAGACTTTAACCAGGGCGTATGACTTGCTATGACCCTGCTGGCCTGCGGCCAGGGTATACGAGACTCAACAGGGTCAGAGTATGTCATACACTCCAGTTAAAATCTTAATAACTAATACTAGTAATACGGACCATTCCACAGGACAGAACTGTCATGCTACTCCATACACACTAAAAGTCCTTGAGAAACTAACAAGACGTTCCAGCCAGACTGTACGTCAGTATTACTCTTTTAAAAGAATATTAAAGCATATTCATTTCGTTTGGTGATTTAATTGGGTTAATTTAATTTCATACGATGAAAGGAAGACAAAAAAAATGATTCACTGTGTCTTCCACTTAATTCAGAAACAAAATGTATGCCAATACGTTGTCACCATTATGTCTAAAAAACTTTTTTCTAACAACCTTTATGTAATAGAACAATCCCCCAAAAGTGGTTTTTATTCCAGCCTTTACCTATAAGATGAACACTGGCAAAGACTTCCTAGACGCCACTTTAGGTCGTTAAGCATTTCATTCCCTATATAAAAAGTATCAGTGGAGGATAAGATTATCAGATACACCCCCATCAGGGTATCAGGGACGCTCAGGTTGAGGAAGTATACCACAGGTCTGTTACGAAATCCTGAGTAGACCCGCCAGACGATGACTATGGCGTTCCACACTATACAGGTGATTCCCAGAAACCAGACAAATGATCTGAGGACAAAGGTGGAGAGGAGATCTTCACGGGAACAAAACACATTTGTGTTAGGGTAGCATTCAACCACATGACTCGACTCGTAACAGCAGAATCTGAAAGAGTCTGTCCACAGTTTCTTAGCTACGACTTGACGAAATACTTTAGCCCCTGTACCGTCCAGACAGTTTCCTGTCAAACGCAACATATCGATGTGACTTGAGGCAGGCAGAAAGCCAGACTGAAGAACAGATATTTTTTTCTTGCTAAAATCGAGTTCTTTTAGTTGAAGGAAACCTTGCAAGGCATATTCGTTCAACATTACTAATCCACAATCCACTTAGATTCAAGGAGGTTACAGAATTCAATCCCAGGAAAGCTTGAGATGGCAGAAATTGAAGAGGGTTACCCTCTAAAAGTAATTGAACCAGATTTTTCAGTCCATAAGAAACATTCGTGTACAGCGAAGTGATGGAATTGAATCTCAGATCGAGTATAGTTAACCAGCTTTAAGAATGTCGTATTTCGGGTATAAGCGATCCGGTTCCTACACACACGTAGAGTTGTGAGAAACGTAAAGTTTTGAAAAGAGGAAATAGTGAGGATTATTCCGTTCTCTCTTGAAGGAGGACCCTGGTTGACGGGAGGAAGTCTTCGGATTACCGTGAGATTGGCAGCGCTACAATCCACGGAGTAACCCTGAGAGGAGCACCCTGACGGACAAGACCAGCCGAACAAGTCACAGAACTGTTCATCACTCTAAGAGCCTCTACAGTGGACTCTACCGCCACAGACTTTCTCTCTGGTCACACACTGATCTGACCCAATACACTTCAACTTTCCGGGGCAAGAATATTGGTCACAGCTGACTTCGTCTGCTGCCCCAGCACAGTTCACCTGTCCGTCCCAGACTTTACACCAAGGAATACAGTAAGATTCCTGACATCTAAATATGGCATGGCATTCTTAGGGTTTACAATTGTCCAAATGCCTCTCGTCACGACAAGAGAGAATGCCGTCGTGTTCGTTTTGATCATAGTGACACATGCTCGCACCGTTCATACACGTCACCCGATCGCGATGACATCTTGACAGTTTTGTACCGAGGCATTGTGGAGAAAAATTGTATATTAGATCCCAAATCTGACCATTTCAGGAATAAAAAACTAGTGACACATGCTCGCACCTTTCATACACGTCACCCGATCGCGATGACATCTTGACAGTTTTGTACCGAGGCATTGTGGAGAAAAATTGTATATTAGATCCCAAATCTGACCATTCCAGGAATAAAAAACTAACCTGTTGTGTTCAGTGGACTGCTCATCGGCTTCTGGACAGTCCGGCACCAGATCCGTGACGCGGCTGAGAGGCCCCAAGGACATTCAAATCCATCACAATCATCCACGCCCCAGTCACAGGCCTCCTCTTCAGACCTATCCAGACAGTCCATCACAAAATCAGTTTTCTTATCTCGAGGAATGCACTGCTGGTTACCACACCGGAACTCCTACGACAGACATGCTCTGTGGTGACATCCAGTTTTGTCACTTGCGTCCTTACAATCTGGCCAGAAATCACACACATCTGACATCGAGATAAGTCCACCGTCCTCGCATAAGAAGAAAAAAATCACACCTTGGGACACCGCACGAGGATTCGTCCTCGCCACTTAGACAATCCTGTTCTCCATTGCACATTCTGGTATTTTGTAAGCACGTGCCGCCATGGCAACGGAACTGATGGTAAAGACAGGTGGTGGGCAGTGGAACTGGCTGAGATTTACAAAGAACAAACCAAGCCTAAGCCTCATCTATAAAACATGTGGTTGAGTTGTCAAAATACACTCCATCTTTTTTTTGGAACAAAGTCGAGATAGATGTAGAGTCAAGCTGCCCTTGCCTTTCTTTGAGCCAAACATATCCGTCGCCGGCATTGATTCCCCAAAGTTTAAAGTAATACAACAGGGTGTCGTTGACACAATTGCCACCGTTTCCAATATGCCCTCCGACGTCTACACATAACTTTGAGGCTTTCCTTGGTGGTATACTCTCGCCTATATCTGGCTTTGTTGAAATCAGACTATAGCATTTTCCTTGTATGTATGGCCAGTTTTCCAAACACCCTGTCCGGCTGACGCTGACTGGACAATAAGTAGTGTTGCCCAGGTCGTGAGTTTTACATTAGAAGATGATGTAGTTTCCGACACGACACCAAACGTCGAACTGTTTGTTTCACTGTCACTCGAAAGGGGCCACTTACAGATGTATGAAGGATTTTGGTAACGCTAAAAGCACTCAGTCTTCCTCCAGTTTATGGAAAAATAAAAGTTTCCAACGGCCATGGCAACACAGCGCTTGCTTCTCTCCGGTACAGGCTCCGATGTTTTTGGCTCCATTGGTAACGCCGGTTCATGCGGCAGAGTGTTTTTGTTGTTATCCCAGGCATGGAACCAGTCAGCCACAGATAGGGGATTGCCGTCTTTCCACTGGTACAGTCCGGGCTAACAGAGAATTAATAAAGAATAAAATAACAGAAAATGATAAGGCTTTTTATGACAAACTGGAAAAATATCGACCCATGTTTTGTCTAGAGATGCGGAAGTCTTCGTAGTTAAAGATTTACACATGTTTGAGATTTAACCAGGAAAGGACGATTTTAATTGGTGCAAGCCAAATATGTCTATTACATATTATTACATATTTAAAGCATGGCAATAATGAAAGTTTGTGCCTGAACGTTTTAGCGGTTCATGTATGACTTATGCTTGTTGCTTTTATCAAGATAAAGTCGTGTGTCATTCTGTTTGTGGGCTAAGTTTCTTCAAGGCCTGATCTTGCATTGTTTTCATGTTGTCTATACATGTTTTACATGTGATGACAACACAGTAGTTTGAGTAAATCTAGATCTGTGACGTCTAATAAATTGCATTGAACATCATGGCGACTTTTTTTTTACCTTATTCTACTTACGCCATGGTGCTAGGGGACGTGCAAGCTGTTACTTCTGAAACACTCGCATGAACAGTTCGAATAAAACCCTAAGGTAAACTGACAAGAGGTCGGATTTCACGGGTAAAGTGTCATCACTTGACAACTTTCACACTGTCTTCATTACCATGGTTTTACTCTCTGTGCTCTACTCTTTTATAATTCCTTATTTCTTTCTGAAGAATATTTTTGTTGCCTTGACGGTACTCACCTGTTTTACATCTGCCAATCCAATGTAAAGCAGCTCAAGGGGAAGAAATTGACCTTCGAGTTTGAGAGCAAAACCTGTTTGAGAAAGTCCAGCTCATGTGTATTGATCAGGGACACCAGATGGCCTTCATGTTAGCGCATGCTTTTTCGGTCCCCGCCCACGTGAACTCTCCCCAGAGGCGGTGAAAGTGGTAGCTAAAGTCTTTATAAAATATGCTGTTACTGGAGCAGACTTCTTTCAGTACTTGTTGTTGTGCTGTATGAATGAGGGGTGATATACTTCTTGGCATAGCTTAGCCTGAACTATGTGGTCATGCTATTCTTCAGGTACATAAAGCTGTTGGGCCATATTGTGCGATAGTCACGTGTTGAGCTTGACAAGTTGTAGGCCAGCGGTCTATGTGTACCATATTGGTTTCTGGTGTTCTTAAATAGTCGTACTGAAGGAAGTAAATCGTCGATGAACTGCTTACGAAGTTGTAAAAGAGACAGCGCGGTCTGTGGGACGTCGTCTCACACACAGGACCATTCACCTGTCTTTAGGTAAAGCCAACATCATAAATAACAATTCCAGCGTGGGAGCATTCCTCGTCATTCGGAAGATTTGTGAAGGTTTCATTGGGTTCCAAATTAAAAGCGATCGTTTTGTCACGCGAAGCCAGCAGAACGTAATACTGACAGCATCCAAAGGTAAGATTCTCGTTGCGGCAAAAGTATAATCGCCAATGCCTACAAATCGGAAGGGTATGTCACCGGAGAGAAAAAAGTTAAAACTTTCGTAGATTATATTAATATACTGCCAAAATGACATCTTGGAAAAGTTGAGTTGGAAAATGACATGAAAACCGCCTGTTGTTCTGTCTACTGACGATGTTTTCAGATCATAATGGGGTGCACCAGTGTATCCATAGGTTACGTTACTTGTTGCAAATTCTGGCTGTAGGTGTGCTTTGACTCGCATGCGAAACCCGGGGTCTGTCAGAAGATGCCAAGAGAAGAGAACGTTTTTGCCAGGATCCAGGTTCCCATTTGATGTCATTGGAAATTTCCCGCTCTTTTCTCTGTGGATTCTTTTGTACACCTCCTTGGCTACGATCAACGTGTTTTGGCGATTGTTGAAAACGGTGTACGTAGTGTCGAATCCTCCCAAATTATCCGAATCGTCTGTGACAAGGTTCAGTCGCATAAGCTTTACGTCTACCACCTTCCGTCCACAGAATAAGCCGAGTAGCTCTTTTCGTCAGTGACTATGTTTGTCTTGTAAATACTGACACTATCCTTCGCACAGGACTCACCATAGTATTCTACCTCAAACCGGTTGACTTCGATATGAATGCCATAGCCTGAGTCAGCTTTGAATTTCCAGGAACAGTTTAGGTTAGGCGGAAATTGTGATGTCTCTCCCAAGTACTCGCTCGAAATAGTCCCGTCATATGCCGTACCACGTTTCATATTTTCACAGCTGATTTCAACGTCTACGTCTTGTGAGTCGTTCTCAGGCCTGAAACCTTTTCCTGTTACTGAAATGTCAGTTTTGAAAGACACCTCTACCCTGTAGTCTACGACTTCGCAGAAAAATGATTTGTTTGGGAACATTTCTATAGAATCACACATCACAGCTTCCTTGACAGGAGTGAGTAATTCCGGCTGCCCTTTTTGTATTCTTAGATTGTCACTTTTACAGATGTGTGACTCTTTAATGTCAAACGAGGTTAGGTTAAACAGAAACCTCATCGGTGCAGAACATGCAAATTCCCATTGGATATCAACATTGTTCGGGTAATGATCCGTGTAACGCGGATTTGTTATCACCCCTGCCCGGTTCCTCAAGTTTAACACAACCTTTGCCTGACCTCCGAAACAAAACAACAGGAGAAGTACTTGTAAGGAGACCCACGAATTAACCATTTTCATCATGAATCAGGAGAGTTCTTTAATACAGAATACCCGTCCGTGATTGTGCGCAATCCTTAGTAAACACTGTTTTGGTCCCGTTATGAGAATGAGAAGGTTTGTTTTCTTAGCTTTCTCTCATGTAGCGTGATGTGGGTTAGTTTTCCTACAATGTCACATAATACCTGCTTACTTTCCATGGTCACGAGTCTGCAACATATAGTCCACGAGGAAGTCTCGCAGAATGTCCCGTTTTTTCAGCTTCCCAACTTTTCGACGAAATATAGTTACTGCGGCTTCTTGTGTCTGAGTTATCCACGGCTCTGAAAATGTTTACTCTCATCGGGTTTTCTCTTTTTTCTAACCATGTATCACTGGCTCCGTGAATTTTTCTTTCTTCAGCTCCTCGGCATTTTTGTTTTGAAAGCTTTTGTTTTTTGGTTTTTGACTGGAGTTCTGAGTCCGGCTATTTACTCCACTCAAACGGCTTGTTACAATTCTCATCAAATATTATGGAGCAATGGCCAGCCGATTCCTCTCTGCAGAAAACTTTTCATGGGATGACATTTTCTGCCACTCACTGACACCGATTCTTGACACATGGAACATACAACCCCGTACACAACGCTAAGTACATGCCCGGAATGGTCGACACAAGATTATTCTGTGTAGTATTGTCGAGTTCTTGGTTAGCAGAAAAACAGATACTTAACAACAGCCGAAAGGTATGCTGCGTGGGATAAAACATCAGAAACAAATGAATTTGTAGTTCGGATCATTTTAAAAGTTACACCAAAACTTTACTGGATTCCTAAAAGCATGAATTCCAAAGCAAGGCTTAATTTATGGCGGTCGTTCGGATACACATCAGATATAACAACATTTCTACTTAGGTTCTCTACTCTCCATATTTACTGATAGAATCTCATCATAGTAGTTTTCGTGTTTACTAAACTGGTCAGTGCAACATGAACGTCATAGGCGACAAAGCCTTCTTCAATCCTACCACCTACAGAGGACAGGAGGTTATCCTCCCTTGATTACGGTTGTCACTGCATTTTTGTCCAGGGAATCTTTCTCAAATTTTCTGTTGTAACTCTCGCCTGGTTTGGGCTTGTCTCCTATGTGTACGTATATAGGTGTTACTGTTTCTTTGTAAGCAGTTATTTAGTCTTAAATCACCGTTATTTTTTCATTTATTTCTAGTTTCTTGTGTTTGGTTATGCTGTTGTTGTAGTTATCGCAGCCAATGAGATCTTGTCGTGAAGTGCACAAAGCACACCTGGTACATGGCCTGTTCTGGAATTACTGTAAATGTGTAAGTAGTCTTACTTAGCGTAAGGCTAAAACGCTAATTAGTGATTTATATGTCATTAGCTGAATTTTTTGGCGTTAGCTTTGAATTGTTAGGTGCTAAGTTCAAATCCTGTAAATGCACTGTACATTTCTGCACTTTTTTCTACTAGGATTTCTGTCGTCTTACCCAGGGTAGTGCCTTACAGAAAGTGGCGGGCAACATAAAATATATTAAAAAGATTCAATCCAAAGATTGTCTTGCTTCATGCTTGAACCAGGCACAGGTTAAAAAAATACTTAATACCGATCATATTGTGGGTAGACGCATAAAGCGTCAGTTACGAAGGAAATCTTTATGAAGAGATGCTATTTACGGTGTTAGGGAAGAAGTTACGGAGGAGGAAGTACTAACTTCTTTGAAAAAATGTAAGTGTTTTCAGGTTCAGAAATCTTTTAAATACAAGGGCACTTTTCGTAACGATAGCCTTTGATTTTGACACTCTTTGATTTTGAAGTTTTGCTTACCTAGGAGTTTTTTACAGTGAAACCTTACATCCCTGTTTTGCGCTGTTTCCGGTGCCAGCGCCTCAACCACATTCACTCCGAGAGTAGAGGTAAGGTAAGATGTCCACGCTGTGGCCAGGCTCATGATTATGATTCGTGCCCTAATGAAGAAACACCAAATTGTGCCAATTGTGAAGGCGGACACAGCGCTGCTTACGTTGGCTGTGCAATGCAGAAGTAAGCAAACAAGGCACAGTGCATTAAGGTTACTGAAAAGGTGTCTCTTTGCAGAGGTTTTGAAAAGCGTGCGCGAGCCAAGCGTTTCCGCCGATTCGTTAAATTTTTCCCAAAGCGCCCATTTTCTTTCCCAACTATCGCAACCTTTGCGTCCCTCTGGAGAGGCCATACCGGTTAGTGAACACGTGATGAAAAGTATTGCTGCACAAACTGAAGCGGAAGTAGCTGTGCAATCAGACGTCATTTCACCAGTCTCTTTGTCTAGTATGGTGACGCTATTCACTGAAGTCATCTTCCATTGTGTCAAAAGACATGCACCCCAAAGTACTGAGGTCATTGACTTTATAAGTTAGTGTACGAAACGCCATTTTGGAGGTGACGTTGTTGACTCAACCAAAACATACCGCCGTCAAATAATGCATCATAACAAGTGTATCAATATTGTCTTGTAACTTTCTTTACATTATGGCGATAACAATTCTGCCACAGAATATCCAGTCTCTTTGTCCCCACGGCCAAGAATTTACATTGTATGTATCCAATATGGAAACCCTCCCTCATGTGGTATTTCTACAAGAAACATTACTTAAACCTCATTTGGATTTTACTGTTCCAGACTACTCAGTCAAAAGGGCAGATAGAGAGTTTCCCGTAGAGGTGGGCTAGCTATGTTCATCAAAGATAACATTTCACACACTGAGGTAAAGCTTCCTGTATTCAATTCTTTTGAATGTCAATGCTTGTCCCCGCACAAGCCAATTAATGTTGTTAGTCTGTACAACCCTTGCAACAAGCTATGCTTAAGTGAATTGAATTCCTTGGTCAGCACTCTGACTGGATCATATACTTGAACTCTCATGACATGACGTCGGGCAGCTCTCATAATGATGCCAGTGGTAAAGTAGTTTGTGAGTTTATCGAGGATAAGAATATTCTTGTTGGAATATAACGGGTTGGACAGTCGTCTGGACATCCGCACGGGGAATTTGTCAGCAATAGGCGCCACTTTGTGCTCGTATGACTTGGCGGCTGCGGCGACGTAGTCTGTAGATAAAGAGTCTCCATGTGGTAGGGATCATTTTTCAGTTGTTTGTAGTTTGGGGTCTGCCCCTACACTAACCATCAGGAATATCCTCCACGATGGAAAATTAATAAAGCCGATTGGTTCACATATAGAGAGGAATGCAAACTGGCGCTTACAAACAGTCTTTTTAGTGAAGATGTTGATGTGTTTTCAAACAGTATGGTTAAGGCCATCAATTCTGCTGCTACAAAGTCCATATCTCGTACATGAGGTTACGGTATGAGTGCGATGATGCCAGCAGAAACAGAAAGCGAGCAAAGAACAAAACACAACGTTCAGGGTCACCAGAAGATATTATATCATATAAAAGGTGTAAGGCAGAGGCTCAGCGTGTCATTAAGCGAGGTCAGAAGCTCCACTGGTGAGAGTACTGCTCCTCCATTAACAGAAACATATCAGTAAAGTTTGCGTGAACACAGGTTAGAGCAATTAGTGGAAGAAATAGAAGTAACAACCTTTCCACCCTGATTTGTGGTGATGAACATTTCGCTACAAACCCTGAAAAGTGTAACAGTTTCGCTTATTCGTCTAGCTCAAATAATTATGGAGCTGACTTGTCGCATAAAGACCACATAGAGAAAAATCAGCTGTTTGATAACATTGCATTTAACGACATGTCAATTAATGAAGATTTTCCGTTTTTGAGCTAAAGCAAGTGAGGATGGTATTCTGTACTCGATGCTGAAAAACCTCCCAGACCAATACTTCAATGTTTTACTTTCTGGTAAGAACCCATCTTCTCCGCAGTCATATCGTTCTATTGCTTTAACTTCTAATATCTGTAAGATTATGTAGAAAACGATAAACACTCGTCTCACCTGTTTTTAGATAAAAATGGCTGGCTTTCCAAAGTGCAGAGTGGAATCCATGAGAATCGATGTGCTTCTGACCATGTGGTCATTCTAGAAAATACAATAAGACCTTCACTTTTTAACAAAGAATATGTGCTTGATGTCTTTTTAGATGTAGAAGGCATATGACAGGTTGTGGAGAAGGGGGCTGCTTTTTAAAATGCAAGCCATGGGTGTAAGTAGTAAAATGTTGGGCTGGATAAGAAGTTTTTTCGTCAGATCGCACCGTTGGAGTTGGAATACGTAGAGAATGCTCAAAGGCAAGGAAGTGTTCTTTCACCTACACTGTTCCATATAGCAATAAAATGATTTGCTTACAGCAGTTAATCCTAAACTGGACTGTTCACTGTTTGCGGATGATAAAGCTGTTTGGTGCATCTCTGGAAATCTCTCTGTAGCTTCAAGGTACATCCAGCAGGGACTTGAAGTTCTCAAAGGTAAAGACAGAATGTGTGACGTTTAGTCGGAGCCATTCTCTAACTATTTATCCTTGGTGTATATTAATGACAGTGTGATTAAAGTCCCTTCTAAATTTAATTACCTGGGTATGATCTTCGACACGCGCCTCATTTGATGTGAACATATCAATCTTATTATTGCAAAATGTCAAAAGGTTGAATATGATGCGTTTCATCTCCAGAAAATCTTGAGGAACAGTTAAAACCAGTTTGTTACTTTTATACAGAGCCCTTATCCCAACACGTTTAGATTACTGATGTCAAACGTACTACTTTGTATGTGTTTCTGTTAAGGCTAGGCTGGATACCGGGCAATGTGGTGCTCTTCGAATAGGTACAGAAAGTTTGAGAACAACACCACTCAGTGTGCTTCAGGTAATGTGTAATGCATGGCCATTATACATTAGACGTCAGTTCCGTACTTTAAATGTTATTGAAGATAAGAGAATGAGAAGGTTTGTTTTCTTAGCTTTCTCTCATGTAGCGTGATGTGGGTTAGTTTTCCTACAATGTCACATAATACCTGCTTACTTTCCATGGTCACGAGTCTGCAACATATAGTCCACGAGGAAGTCTCGCAGAATGTCCCGTTTTTTCAGCTTCCCAACTTTTCGACGAAATATAGTTACTGCGGCTTCTTGTGTCTGAGTTATCCACGGCTCTGAAAATGTTTACTCTCATCGGGTTTTCTCTTTTTTCTAACCATGTATCACTGGCTCCGTGAATTTTTCTTTCTTCAGCTCCTCGGCATTTTTGTTTTGAAAGCTTTTGTTTTTTGGTTTTTGACTGGAGTTCTGAGTCCGGCTATTTACTCCACTCAAACGGCTTGTTACAATTCTCATCAAATATTATGGAGCAATGGCCAGCCGATTCCTCTCTGCAGAAAACTTTTCATGGGATGACATTTTCTGCCACTCACTGACACCGATTCTTGACACATGGAACATACAACCCCGTACACAACGCTAAGTACATGCCCGGAATGGTCGACACAAGATTATTCTGTGTAGTATTGTCGAGTTCTTGGTTAGCAGAAAAACAGATACTTAACAACAGCCGAAAGGTATGCTGCGTGGGATAAAACATCAGAAACAAATGAATTTGTAGTTCGGATCATTTTAAAAGTTACACCAAAACTTTACTGGATTCCTAAAAGCATGAATTCCAAAGCAAGGCTTAATTTATGGCGGTCGTTCGGATACACATCAGATATAACAACATTTCTACTTAGGTTCTCTACTCTCCATATTTACTGATAGAATCTCATCATAGTAGTTTTCGTGTTTACTAAACTGGTCAGTGCAACATGAACGTCATAGGCGACAAAGCCTTCTTCAATCCTACCACCTACAGAGGACAGGAGGTTATCCTCCCTTGATTACGGTTGTCACTGCATTTTTGTCCAGGGAATCTTTCTCAAATTTTCTGTTGTAACTCTCGCCTGGTTTGGGCTTGTCTCCTATGTGTACGTATATAGGTGTTACTGTTTCTTTGTAAGCAGTTATTTAGTCTTAAATCACCGTTATTTTTTCATTTATTTCTAGTTTCTTGTGTTTGGTTATGCTGTTGTTGTAGTTATCGCAGCCAATGAGATCTTGTCGTGAAGTGCACAAAGCACACCTGGTACCTGGCCTGTTCTGGAATTACTGTAAATGTGTAAGTAGTCTTACTTAGCGTAAGGCTAAAACGCTAATTAGTGATTTATATGTCATTAGCTGAATTTTTTGGCGTTAGCTTTGAATTGTTAGGTGCTAAGTTCAAATCCTGTAAATGCACTGTACATTTCTGCACTTTTTTCTACTAGGATTTCTGTCGTCTTACCCAGGGTAGTGCCTTACAGAAAGTGGCGGGCAACATAAAATATATTAAAAAGATTCAATCCAAAGATTGTCTTGCTTCATGCTTGAACCAGGCACAGGTTAAAAAAATACTTAATACCGATCATATTGTGGGTAGACGCATAAAGCGTCAGTTACGAAGGAAATCTTTATGAAGAGATGCTATTTACGGTGTTAGGGAAGAAGTTACGGAGGAGGAAGTACTAACTTCTTTGAAAAAATGTAAGTGTTTTCAGGTTCAGAAATCTTTTAAATACAAGGGCACTTTTCGTAACGATAGCCTTTGATTTTGACACTCTTTGATTTTGAAGTTTTGCTTACCTAGGAGTTTTTTACAGTGAAACCTTACATCCCTGTTTTGCGCTGTTTCCGGTGCCAGCGCCTCAACCACATTCACTCCGAGAGTAGAGGTAAGGTAAGATGTCCACGCTGTGGCCAGGCTCATGATTATGATTCGTGCCCTAATGAAGAAACACCAAATTGTGCCAATTGTGAAGGCGGACACAGCGCTGCTTACGTTGGCTGTGCAATGCAGAAGTAAGCAAACAAGGCACAGTGCATTAAGGTTACTGAAAAGGTGTCTCTTTGCAGAGGTTTTGAAAAGCGTGCGCGAGCCAAGCGTTTCCGCCGATTCGTTAAATTTTTCCCAAAGCGCCCATTTTCTTTCCCAACTATCGCAACCTTTGCGTCCCTCTGGAGAGGCCATACCGGTTAGTGAACACGTGATGAAAAGTATTGCTGCACAAACTGAAGCGGAAGTAGCTGTGCAATCAGACGTCATTTCACCAGTCTCTTTGTCTAGTATGGTGACGCTATTCACTGAAGTCATCTTCCATTGTGTCAAAAGACATGCACCCCAAAGTACTGAGGTCATTGACTTTATAAGTTAGTGTACGAAACGCCATTTTGGAGGTGACGTTGTTGACTCAACCAAAACATACCGCCGTCAAATAATGCATCATAACAAGTGTATCAATATTGTCTTGTAACTTTCTTTACATTATGGCGATAACAATTCTGCCACAGAATATCCAGTCTCTTTGTCCCCACGGCCAAGAATTTACATTGTATGTATCCAATATGGAAACCCTCCCTCATGTGGTATTTCTACAAGAAACATTACTTAAACCTCATTTGGATTTTACTGTTCCAGACTACTCAGTCAAAAGGGCAGATAGAGAGTTTCCCGTAGAGGTGGGCTAGCTATGTTCATCAAAGATAACATTTCACACACTGAGGTAAAGCTTCCTGTATTCAATTCTTTTGAATGTCAATGCTTGTCCCCGCACAAGCCAATTAATGTTGTTAGTCTGTACAACCCTTGCAACAAGCTATGCTTAAGTGAATTGAATTCCTTGGTCAGCACTCTGACTGGATCATATACTTGAACTCTCATGACATGACGTCGGGCAGCTCTCATAATGATGCCAGTGGTAAAGTAGTTTGTGAGTTTATCGAGGATAAGAATATTCTTGTTGGAATATAACGGGTTGGACAGTCGTCTGGACATCCGCACGGGGAATTTGTCAGCAATAGGCGCCACTTTGTGCTCGTATGACTTGGCGGCTGCGGCGACGTAGTCTGTAGATAAAGAGTCTCCATGTGGTAGGGATCATTTTTCAGTTGTTTGTAGTTTGGGGTCTGCCCCTACACTAACCATCAGGAATATCCTCCACGATGGAAAATTAATAAAGCCGATTGGTTCACATATAGAGAGGAATGCAAACTGGCGCTTACAAACAGTCTTTTTAGTGAAGATGTTGATGTGTTTTCAAACAGTATGGTTAAGGCCATCAATTCTGCTGCTACAAAGTCCATATCTCGTACATGAGGTTACGGTATGAGTGCGATGATGCCAGCAGAAACAGAAAGCGAGCAAAGAACAAAACACAACGTTCAGGGTCACCAGAAGATATTATATCATATAAAAGGTGTAAGGCAGAGGCTCAGCGTGTCATTAAGCGAGGTCAGAAGCTCCACTGGTGAGAGTACTGCTCCTCCATTAACAGAAACATATCAGTAAAGTTTGCGTGAACACAGGTTAGAGCAATTAGTGGAAGAAATAGAAGTAACAACCTTTCCACCCTGATTTGTGGTGATGAACATTTCGCTACAAACCCTGAAAAGTGTAACAGTTTCGCTTATTCGTCTAGCTCAAATAATTATGGAGCTGACTTGTCGCATAAAGACCACATAGAGAAAAATCAGCTGTTTGATAACATTGCATTTAACGACATGTCAATTAATGAAGATTTTCCGTTTTTGAGCTAAAGCAAGTGAGGATGGTATTCTGTACTCGATGCTGAAAAACCTCCCAGACCAATACTTCAATGTTTTACTTTCTGGTAAGAACCCATCTTCTCCGCAGTCATATCGTTCTATTGCTTTAACTTCTAATATCTGTAAGATTATGTAGAAAACGATAAACACTCGTCTCACCTGTTTTTAGATAAAAATGGCTGGCTTTCCAAAGTGCAGAGTGGAATCCATGAGAATCGATGTGCTTCTGACCATGTGGTCATTCTAGAAAATACAATAAGACCTTCACTTTTTAACAAAGAATATGTGCTTGATGTCTTTTTAGATGTAGAAGGCATATGACAGGTTGTGGAGAAGGGGGCTGCTTTTTAAAATGCAAGCCATGGGTGTAAGTAGTAAAATGTTGGGCTGGATAAGAAGTTTTTTCGTCAGATCGCACCGTTGGAGTTGGAATACGTAGAGAATGCTCAAAGGCAAGGAAGTGTTCTTTCACCTACACTGTTCCATATAGCAATAAAATGATTTGCTTACAGCAGTTAATCCTAAACTGGACTGTTCACTGTTTGCGGATGATAAAGCTGTTTGGTGCATCTCTGGAAATCTCTCTGTAGCTTCAAGGTACATCCAGCAGGGACTTGAAGTTCTCAAAGGTAAAGACAGAATGTGTGACGTTTAGTCGGAGCCATTCTCTAACTATTTATCCTTGGTGTATATTAATGACAGTGTGATTAAAGTCCCTTCTAAATTTAATTACCTGGGTATGATCTTCGACACGCGCCTCATTTGATGTGAACATATCAATCTTATTATTGCAAAATGTCAAAAGGTTGAATATGATGCGTTTCATCTCCAGAAAATCTTGAGGAACAGTTAAAACCAGTTTGTTACTTTTATACAGAGCCCTTATCCCAACACGTTTAGATTACTGATGTCAAACGTACTACTTTGTATGTGTTTCTGTTAAGGCTAGGCTGGATACCGGGCAATGTGGTGCTCTTCGAATAGGTACAGAAAGTTTGAGAACAACACCACTCAGTGTGCTTCAGGTAATGTGTAATGCATGGCCATTATACATTAGACGTCAGTTCCGTACTTTAAATGTTATTGAAGTCGGCTGCAGAAAATTCGGCCTCTGATGTTCTGGAGTCATCTGCCTGTGATGTTCTGTATGAAGATAACCCGAAGGCTCCCAGGCTTTTAAGTTGCTAGGTAATAATATTTCTCAGAGATCTGGAGCTGACAAAGTTAAGGTCCAATGCTGTATCTTTCCTCCTTTCCAACTTTGGCACATTTGTATTTCGAACATTTTCCTTAACTTGCTGCCTCAGGTTAAGAAATCTGAACCCTTCAGACATTAGTAAACTGTGTTTTAATGATTACATTAGAAGAAATTGGTCGGAGTATTTGCAGACTTTTTCCGATGCCTGGAAATGCCCAAATGCCGGTAAGGTTGCGGATGCCACAAGTGTCCCAGAACTGGTGGGTGCCGAGTCATGTTGTTGTCTCTAGTAACGAGCAAGCTGACGTACTGGTTAAGGCAGGCCTGCTAATGAAAGATGTCACTCATGTAATACCCTTTCTGTTTGAGAAGTGACGAGCCAACTAAAAAGCTTTTTCATTAGTTTGTGGCAGTGTGACTGCCATAATAACACAAAAGGGAGGTTTTTTCCTTCAGATGTGAACGCTTGTGACGTCTCGATGTGTGCGTCTTCCTACTATACTGGCTACATATTTACAGATTCAGTCAACGTGACTCAGGTCTTTGTGAGACACGTTTAGTAGAAGATTCTGTCTCACACCTGTTATTCCATTGCAAAACCTACAGTAATGCAAGGAAACTATTTCTTGAAGACCATATTAAAGTTGAAGTCACTAACCCTTCCTTAGAAACTGTGTTCAGATCGTTGGACATAGAAAGCCCCCAGGCTGTTGCATCTTTCTTACTACGATGTAAGAAATTCTAGGATAGTGTGTAGTTATTATTTCATGGTTTTATATAACATTGGTCTATTGACCATCTTTTCTCAGCACTGATTTCCCTTTCCATTGTCTTTACATTGCTCTCCATCCATTTGTATACTTGTATCTATGTGAAATCCTCCCTGCTACACCTGTGTTTATAAATGAGACAAGCCCAGAGGTTATTTGAATGGCGTTTTTTTTTTGCAAATGTCATTGGCACATATCATGCTGTAGGGAATACATAACGGAATACACGGATTACTATTAACTGCATGTCTCGCTGTTGATTGACGTAAATTTTTTATCAGTAACCTGTACGTGAAATTTGAGAAAATCATTTCTCAACAGTGTACAGGTATTGTGAAGGGTATAAATTGCTGATTTGGCAGACCTATAACTGTTCTCGTATGAATACCATTATATGCAGAAGCCATTAGAGTAATCTGTATTAATTTTCCACCCATTTACCAATATTTATATTGATGATTTGCATCTAGAAACAACCAGTATATGTCAAAGACTGTGAAAGATATATGTCGGCCATCGCTGGATTTAACGAAGCTAGATTCTCCAGATGGTACATCTTACCTGGACTGCTCCTGTACAAACACCACAATGGTTTCCTGTCTCGCTGACTTTACGACATATTGTGAATTATCATTACTTGGATAGGAATATACTGATGTGTACACATCTCGCCTTGTAAGATTTGTTACATCCTGGAGATTGTGCGATGATTTCAATCAATGTCACAAGTTACTGCCGCAAAAAGTAGCCTGTTAAGGATATTCTGTCAAGCGCATTCGCTCCAAGTTCATCAAATTTTAAAATGGGTACGCTTCTTTTCTTAGTAAATTTGGACGTGCGTGCGTTTGCGCCTATGTTCGTATATGTGTATACATGCGTATGACTTTATGTTTTTATACAATGTGTGTGTAGGATCCCGTGAATAATTCCTGCCTGCTTCATTACACGATATAAGCCTATGGCTTATTGTGTGTGCAAGTGAAATAAAGATACGTATAAGCCAGATTGCTGTTTCCACTGTGCATGATTGGACTTCGCCGGTGGATAAACAAACCAGCGTGGCTGTGTTAAAAGCATTGTAACCGTTGGCAGTCACACACAATTCAGCATATTTCATGCCTTTTATGAGTTTGTGTGACATTTGAGGCTATGCGTGGTCGCTAGGGCTGTTTCAAGTGTAAAACAGAAAAAAAATTAGAACTGAGCTTTACACTGGGCTGTCGCGGAAGTCTATAGTAGGCAGAGATCGACATGAATGACCATATGCTTTTGTTTGTCTACCGTATGACGCGTTCTGCCCATACGCAATGATGCACAGCTCGAAACCCCTATCTGCCTTACTAAGCCAATCATGGGGCCTCCGTGGCTCAGCTTGTTAGCGCTCTTGCGTAGCGCAATGACTCAGATGCCTCCCACCAATGCGGTCGCTTGTAAATTCAGTCCAGCTGATGCTGGCTTCATCTCCGGCCGTACGTGGGAAGGTCTGCAATCAATCTGCGGATGATCCCTGATTTCCCCCGAGCTCTGCGCGGTTTCTTCCCACCATAATGCTGGCCGCCATAGTATAAGTGAAATATTCTTGAGTACGGACACCAATCAAAGAAATAAATAAACCAACTCTGGACTGTTTCCAGAATCTCTGGGACGGCTTCATAATGGTGTCTAATTCCGCTGAACCCGGGGCTAGGGACAGTATGTTCATCGTACTGAGTATGATCTCCGGGTTGGATTTGTGAAAAATTGCTATCAAAACGCCGCTGATATATATCCATTAACGACAGCTTATAAAATAGCGTGGAACACGCTTTGCCAACTGATTGAATTCATCTGCCTAGAACATTCATTGCGTCTTTCTGTTGTCGTTGAAATCTGTTTATTGCTTTACTTTGCAAGAATCCGTCCTAATTCCATACTTTGTATACTTTTTTCGTTGTTTCTTGGTCTGTGTTAAACGTTGTTTTGGAAACTGGTATTATTATTCATTATTATTATTCATTTTGGCTGACAGGTGGTATAGGAATGTCTAGGATTGCCTAGATTCAGGATAATGGGCCTCCAGCTTGAAACTTGCCAAATTTGCAAACGTGGAGACCCCCGTGGCGGAAAGCGTCAGGGCACAAGCGCGGCGTAATGACTGAGGTGCCTCTCACACGCGCGGTCGCTGTTCATTCAAGGTCAGTCCATCCTGGCTTCCGCTTCGGGTCCACCAACAACCTAAAGATGGTCGTGGATCTCCCCCGGGCTCTGCAAGTTTTCTTCCCACCATGACGATGCCGTCCTCGTATAAGTGAAATGTTCTTGTACGATGTGAAACGCTAATCAAATAAATAAATAAATAAATTTGAAATGTGGCTTTTTTTATTGCAAATGTGACGGTTTCTTTCAGAAATGTTTTTGCAATGTATACATAGAATGACAACGGCATGGAGAGAAACCTTGATAAACGAGACATGAAAGATGCCAGTGTTTTCTGGTCTATAGGAGAGTTCCAATTACACGATTATCATAAAGAGCAAACATGGGCATGCCACAACTTGCCACAAAGTGGATGTTATTTACTGACATATTTTATAAAAGATACCGCTGGACAAAGAGGATCGCCATTCGACTTCTCCATTCTGCTATTTCACCGACTCACGATTTCCTGTCACTGTGATTTTTGGTAAGT
This sequence comes from Acanthopleura granulata, assembly GCA_016165875.1. Lineage (NCBI taxonomy): Eukaryota > Metazoa > Mollusca > Polyplacophora > Chitonida > Chitonidae > Acanthopleura > Acanthopleura granulata. Next base: position 6,601,030 of record JABBOT010000017.1, read on the forward strand.
CCATCTAAGGTCTTACCTTAATGATCCTTTATAAACCCTGAACCATTATGTGTGAAAATCTCGAATCAACCCTTACTTGTGGAATATTTAGGATGTTCTCTTTCCCTCTTCGTCAAGTCCACTCCAATGTCGGACGGCGTTTTATTGAACAGCCTAACTGGTGTTTCTGTAAACGTGAAAATTGAACGGTAAAGTTTATCCCTGCCTGCTTGTGAAATTACCGGGTGGCGCTGTTCCTCAGTCCGTTGAGTTCCATGAGGGTCAACTCTGAAAACATTTGCTTCCGAGAAGGTGGGGTCATGAATTATGTCGTTATTTCTTTTCCTTTTTTTTTTCCTTTGTTTTCTTGTCATGGGGTTGACTGTTTGGTTATCAACGAAGGGACTTGGTGACATTAACCATTTTGTGTCTTGGTGTCCTGACGGCAGGATTTTGACTTATTATAGACAGGTGCGTTCTACTAATTTAAAATTAACACCACTACACATTTTTAGCTAATTTTGCTTACGCCGTGGTGTTACGGGTCCTATTAGTTGTTGGTTTTTCAGCGATGGAAACTTAGAACAAAACCCTAATTCAGTTCAACTGGCAAGACACCGAATTGCATCGGTTACGTGATACCAGTTGACTACTGATACACTGTTATCGTTGTTCTGGTTTTGCTCGGATGATGTGGCCATTTGTGTTGTATTCCTGAATTAACTGGGATTCTGCTGGTAGCCTAGGCATTACCAAGGCCAGGTCCGCTTACACTCTTTTCCTGTAATTATTTAGTAAATGTCCTGACAGCACATCATCTGTAATGTTTACTATTGGTCAGTTACGTCTAGTAAGTTGTAAGTAACATCACTGTATATTTTGACCTACTTCTGCTTGGATCATGGTGCTAGAGAAGTTGTTACTTTGTAAACATTTGGGGAAACATTTAGTACAATATCCTTACTTAGAACAAGAGCCCGTATTTCACTGGTAGCGTGTTCCTACCTACTGTCGTCGCTGCCCATCCCCCTTTTTTAAAAAAAAATCTTCATGCTGTTGTATTTTATGTCATAAAACTTGCAGGTTTTTGTTTTTCTTCTAAATACTCCCGAGTTGGCCGCTGGCTGTTTCTTTGTTTAGTCAAATCGTGTTACATGCATTTATTTGCTGTCGTTTGGCGATAATTTGAGCTGTACAAGCCTCGCCAAGACGTCGATATTATTTTTCGAGAAATGGCAGTGGTTAGATTTTCTGCATTGCGATAATTAGGCACATTTATATGGGAAATATCAGATATCAGAGAAACCGCTTTGATGAAAATACTGAGTTATTTGTTGAAGTATTCCATGACTATAACCCACCGATGCTTCCAATGTGCGTTGTTTGACCGACGAATCTATATAATATTGTTTCCTGGATTTAGTCAACCATGCCCCACACAATTACAGCCTTCACAAAACAATACAGATCAAGTTTCATTCAGAATCGACGAAAATTCGAGATTCCGCTTCGGGTTACAGCAGTCAGGTTTGGTAGATGGGCAATTTGGATTATACAGCTGATGTTTCAGGAACTGCGAGATTTGGTTCCACATAGATCGATCTGATTTGTTGAAAGAGATATCACGTATTATCTCGAATCGGTGGGTTTTCATTGACAATTTCACTCGCCTAGCTTCTCCGCGAGTTTGATATATATATACATACCTGACTAACCTAAACAAACCATCTTTAAACATAAAAGGCATTATATTAAAGGCAATTTTTTGTTCATTCTGTTCTCATTTTTATTTTAAAATGTTTAACTTTGAAATGAAGACTGAGGCCTTACGGTGGACTAATTGGACCGTATTGAACAAGATAAAGCACTGTGACATCGTTTTTTTATAGCTGCTAAACAGCATTTAATTGCCATAAATGTATGTACAATACTACATTTCTGCAAATACTGTGGAAATAGGCATGACAGCATGTTTATCAGCCAAAAAATCCCTGCTAGGTCACTGTTACGTTTAGCCTGTTCAGTATGGTCCAATTAGTTCTGGAATCTGAGATCTTATTTCAATTTTAATCACTGTAAATAAAAAATAAAAAAAGAATTAGCACGAAATGGTATTTTATATACGTTTTTCATAAGTTCAGCATAGCGCCTCAATCTTCATTTCTATTTTTTCACTGTAAATGAATGTAAAAAAAACAGTGATTATTTCACAGCATGTTTTAATTTTTTGACAGTGTGGCAGACGATGTTGTTCCTCATTCTTCCTTATCACAAAATATAGTTTGTAGTCAATTATACAGTATACAGAATTTCCTATATTCTGTGTTTTAAAAGTGCTATCTTGGTATTCGAGTTCATCATTATTTGTATTATTTTTGCTTCTTTTGAAAATGTCTATATTCTTGTTTGAATGTGGATGTTTTCATTATAGCATGGGAAATCATTTACGGCCTCGCGCTACAATTTGGTTGCAACAATGCCGAAGAGACGTTAAACCATAATGGTTTATTCATTCAACAGGGGAGTTTAGAGTTTGAACTCTTTTGTTGCTAAAGGTAAGAAAAGCCCTACTGTACCATGTCACCTCTCAAAAATATTAGGCAACTGTTACTGAATACATTTACTATAACATGGGCGTCAACAAACGAGAGGTCGTTTGTATCCCCTAACATAGCGAGCCAGGTGATCGGTAAATTAAAGTGAACAAAATTGTCTGACATTTTTGAAAAGTCAAATGACAACAGTTGAGCTCTTTTTACAGCCTGCGACAAAAGTATTCAAACTCGAAACTCCCCTATTATATGATCAATAAAACCCGCCTTAAAATTTAAATAATTAACAGGATTAAATCCAATCAGAACATTTATAACATGTCGAGATAACATGCAGTTTTCAGTGCTTTTGTCTTTCACACATACTTCGCTATTCAGTTTAGTTCAAATTTCCATGATCAGCTCTGTACAATGAATTAAACACAAGCAGCAACCTTATTAACATGGTGCCTAAAAAGCTGTTGAAGTGTGAACCATAGTTCCGTTGCACTTTCTTTTGGAATGAGCCAGTCAGTTATGCTTTTCTTGAAAAGTTGTAGTTTTAAAGCAGTTTATCCACAACCTTTGTGGCTTATACTTTATCATATGCATTGTAGGAAACTAAAACATGCAGTAAATAGTCAAATGGTCAATTCTTTGGACAAACTCCACAGACCGACGCCATTTTCTTGTGCATAAAGTACTTGCTAAATGCAAAAACAATCCCTACCATATATTGAGTGGGTCAAAGATATGGGCTTTATGTCTCCGCATCGCTGAGCAACCTTGACTGACGGACACAAGCAATCGATCTCCTTTGAGACATGGTTTAAGCAAGTGGTTTTCAAGGAAAGTTGTAAGAGAGAGGAATAAATTCCTTTGTCAAGAGAGGATTCAATATTCTATACCCAATACCACTATCCATTGACAAACAGGGACTGCTCATTCATATCGCTAAGTAAATTACCGTTTTGTCGTCCACTGCAGGCGGTGTAAGTTTTAGACATGTGGACATTTCTAATTGGAACTTCACACTTTAACAGACCTCCCATTCTTTTGCTACTTCCTGTCCAAAGTTCTGTATGTCGAAGACAGAAAGAGCAGGACACACAATAAACTCCAGGTTTATAGAGCCGAGGTCGACTTGAAATTTTCGAACTTTACAATTATGCTATAATTCTAAATCTACAACTAATCAAGGTAACATGAAATATAATTTTGGGAACGAGTCACATGCTCTAAGTTTATTTGCCTTTTACGATGTATCGTGATCCACCAAGTAGAACGTGCGATCCACCAAGTAGAACGACTACGTGTACTAAACTAAATGGGCGGTAAATTATAAAGCGGCATGAATACTTCAACTTGTGGAATGAATATTGTATTTATTCCAATGAGAAAGCCAGGGGTAAAGATAATTAAACAGGAAAAGTAAACACAGGTAATTTATTTATTTATTTATTTTGATTGGTGTCAAATTGTCAAGTAAACTCTAAAAAAACCTTGTTTCGTTTCCCCAAAACCATTTCCACCGAATTTGCTCAATATTAAGATAGTCACAATGATGCTATATTTTTCACATTAAAACAATGCTTAGACAGACCCTTTATGCGAATTAATAACTCACTGTAAGTTCATTGTGCACTAAGTTACTTATTTATTCATTTATTTATTTGAGTGGTGCTTTACTCAAGAATATTTCACAATTTTTCATATACGATGCCAGCCAGCATTATGGTCGGGGAAAACAGGACAGAGCCCGGGGGGAACCCACGATCACGCTAAGTTAGACTATTTAGAGAGGAAAAGTTTGGTTTTCGTATTCGAGACCTCATACCATCGAGTTGCCGTGGAAAATAGATTAGGTCAACGGATGAAACTGAGGTCCCGAGTTATTATTGTAGAATAATACTGCAACATAACGTTGCATCATGCAGTAGTGAATAATACTCAGATATAGCATTGCATCACTGCAGAAGTTTGCTTTTGACTTTTGGGTACGATTTCCTCATGTAATAAGGTAGAATAACACCGTAACATAATACACATATCATCACATATAGCAGTGTGGTCTCGTCGTCTTATTTGTCCCTTATTCGAAAAGTTCAGACAATTCTCCCCACGTCGTGTCGTCTAATATAGTCAGGTATGAGAATTTTCCGCGGATTCGAGGATTTCCGACTTCTTCTAGCGAAAAATATGACTCTTGAGATTCGTGTAAATTCGTCATAAATATTAGATGGGGTGGGGGTGGGGGTGGGGGTAAGTTTCGTTCGCGGTCTGTCAGGGCTTACTTTTTCCTTGTCTGCAAAACAGCCTGAGCAGACCGACGCGGGCGAAGGGCTTGATCCACTAACGGCGATTTACTACCTCCTTTAACGCAAGATTTCTTCACTCCGGACCTATAGTCTTCCATATCACCAGTAACCAGGCTCTGTTGTACCTTGAAATGCCTTGAAATGATGGGCCGTTGGGAACAGGGTGTATACCGACCATTTTACGACATCGTGAGCTTTTACGACTACCATTTACGTACCGTTACTTCAGCATACGGCTTCGCAGCAACGTGCAACGGTAACTGCAAGTGCAGATCAGCATGGCAAATTTTCTCGACAAAAAGGACGAATACCATGCTCGTTTGAGAGATGAAGACGCAAGGATTAAAAATTGCTTCAAGTGGGCTGAAAAAGGCTATCGCTCTCCATTGGTGCGGAGACTGTCACGGTTTCGCTGGAATCGGACATTAGAAAAGTTGACGTGCCTGGTAATATTATGTGTTCTCTCTGTTCTGATCTGACCAATTACGGGAGGAGAGGAGCAAGGACAATCGTTGAATACATGCAGACACGAAAGCACATAGGTTAGTAGATTAAATAATGCGCTACAACAACAAGCTCGCCAAAGTAAGTTAATCCAAAATACGTATAGATGATATCTGAGTGTTTTAATTGTAAATGGATAATTAATAATTACTAAGGCATGTAGCTTGTTTGTTTTACATTAGCAAGTTCATGAGAAACTAACAATCAACAGAGGCACAATTTATTGGTTTTGTTTTCACTAAAAATATTTTGTGTTTGATGATTGACGCCCGTTAGCGTTGTTATTTGTTGTTTGGAAGAATGAGACATGATCCTCAGTTGACGTCAGATAAGGTGTTATCTGGTCAGAAAAATCAGTTCAGCATTTTCCTCCAGTAAGTTATTACAAATCTGTTTTCAATCTTCTAACACTGACACCTAGTGGTATTCCCGTAAATGATGTGAAACATTGTGCATAATCAGAATTTTATTTCTTCTTGTTAACAAAGCCCTTCTGGTGGTTTTGGATTTTAAAAATTTCACGCAGTCTGGATGGACCACTCACTGTTTTTGTATGCTACATTCTGATTGTTTACAAGGTAGTAAATCAATAAATCATGATGATATAGCTCCACAGTTTATTGCTTTCTCTAATTTTTAAAATATTATTGAACTTTAAGTATCATAATATATATATATATATACGCCAAAATGAACGCACACCACACTGTTATCAGTTACATTCAATTAGGAGCAAAACTGCATGATGCATGTTAATAGTAAAACTATGCCTTCATTTTTTGTAGAAAAAGTAAAGTTGTGAAGATCGAACTACACCTTGCCGTCTTGGATGCAAGGATTCCCACATGTGCCAGGACAGATGCCTGCAGCTCATCGTGCTTTGCCCACTGTATCCACAAAACCACTCATTTCGGTCAACTATGGAGTACATAATTCAGAGGCGGACTTATTTTGTAATAAACAGTTTCAAAGTTTTAGTTAGAATTCACATGGACACTGCTTTATATAATTTTAATTGGAGAAAGTCTAAGGTTTTTGATTCTGGATGAGGATGAGCCGATGCTTTCCCATTTCAATTGTCACGATAGCTACGTTTTCCAAATCAGTGTCTCTAGAAATGAGGTTGTCAGTGTAACTCCTAAGTCTTTGTATTTTATCACATTTAAACTTCGATGCAGAATAGTCCAAACGGCGCTGAAGGTTATTCTCGTACATTGTCATGTTTATACCAGTAAGAAAAAGTCCTGCTTTAAATTAATATTATATATATATATATATATATATATATATATATATATATATATATATATATATGCTTTTTTCAGGCAATGGTTCTGGGAGTGATCACTGAGCATAATCTACCATTGAGCATGGTCCCTGTTTTTGTGGATTTGTCTAAAGAACTGGCTAAAAAGAAGAAGGTACTTGATAGTTGGAGTATGGACAGAACACCTGTTTCATACAAAATGACATGCGGCCTCAGTAAGATCCTTTTGGGCCGGACATTAGAGAACATTCGTAATACTGAATATTGAAGAAAGCACTAGTAACAGTCAAAAAAGAGTTTTAGCCGTTGGTAAGCTACCTTTCCGCAGCAGAAGGCAGTATAGTACATCTATCGTCCAAGATGTAACTGTCAATGCAGAGTCACTGTATGAAGTGCTTGTTGGCCTGTTTGAAACAATGAACATACCTTGGGAAAATCTTGTGTCCATTTTAATGGATTCATGTGCAGTGATGCGTAGGTCTAAGTCTGGGCTGGAAACACGGATACGTCAAAATAAAGCACCGCACCGTCTTGACACTGATAGCGATGTCTGCCATCACATCCTTAATGCTAGCAAGAAACTTTGCGACCCATTTCATCACTGGGTTGAAGGTCTGTTTACCGACATTAAATGGTCTTAGATCTCAGCAGTTATTTACGTGAGGTGTGCGACATTATTGGCGTCAAATTTTCCAAGCTAGAACGATTTGTCAGTCATCGGTGGCTATCTGTGTATGATTTGTCTGTCAGCACACTGTTTTTACTACGGTATCATTTCTGCAGAGTTTAAGTCAACTTACGAGGGGGCATTGTTCTGGAATTGTGCAGAAGGCACAACATCAGTCTGAAAGCCGGAGAACGAATTAAAGAGATCCTTGCTGTTCTACGTAAAATATCTGACAGATGATAGAAAGATCAAGAAAGAAAAAGAATTTTGGAAAAAGTTCTGATCAAAGTCTAACAGACTTAGCTGATTTTGTTCTTTTTTCACTAATCTTCTCTCCCCATGTTAAAGAACTGTGTACGCTTATTCCCGTCAAAGCAGCCACTTATTCGCGAAGTTCATGACAAGATAGAAGAACTCTTTCGAGATTTCCTTGCCTGCTTTGCAAAACCAGAACTTATTCCCTGAAAACAAACACATTTGAGGACGTGAAGATTGGTGGTAGAGTCTTCTTGAAGAATCAGGACACATTCATTGGAGTCGATGCAAAGGAAACTGTAACCTCCGCTCATAATCGTGCCCAAACTTGCGTAGAGTTCATGGAAAATGTGAAGGTGGCATAAAAAGGAAGCTGTCTTTGAACAGTCCACTGTTGAAATCTCTGTCGGTCATAGGTCCAAGTGCCATAGGCCACAGTCAAACTGGACAGTTGTTGGTAAAGCTTAGAAATATGGCATCTTTTTTGAAAGATGATGAAATAGAATCATATGACAGACAGTGTCTGCAACTGCGGGCGGAAATAGGCCTACATAGTCGAATTGTGGATGGGAAACCTGTTCATGTTGACAAATGGTGGCATCTGGTATCTTCTCTGTCAGATGGGAAGTATGAATGTCTGTGTAAGCTCGTGTTTGCTGCTTTATTCATATTTCACGTTCCTCACATGGAATCGGCATTTAACACAGTAGGTGCTGTGATTGACATTAGGTCTTGCCAAGTGAAAGTGGAGACGTATAGTTTCATTCAAACCGAAAAAATGCCACCCCTGTGCAAGGAATTCCAGGCCTACACAGTGTTTCGAACGCAAAGATATTATCAACGATCCTGTTGACACAAAACTATGTGTAACCTTGAAAAAGCCTGCAGGAGCATACAAAGAAGTGTTGAGGTTGAAAAGAGAAGAGAAAGATAGACGGATGAATAATCAAACAGTCTGTGTGTAATAAAGCTGAAACCAGGAGAGAAATTGCAGAAAAAGAAGCTAAACTCAGAAACAAACATAGAGACAATCTTGTTGCAAAAGCGCAAGGCTAGGATTTCTGCTTTGGAAGAACTGGCCAAAAAAAGAAAGAAGAATGGTTAGAAGCCAGTAAACTGCCAGTTTCTTGAAAGAGAAAGAAGACCAGCTATATTTCGCTTTTGTGTTATGTATATATGTGTACTGACAGTAAAGCTATGCTCAGAAATGGAACGAACACCAATCATTTTGCTCTTTGGACGGCTTCTTTGAACTGGACCTGTACATAGTTTGTGTGGGTGTTGAAACCTATCAGGTTAGAAAATTTAGACGTGAAGCCAAAGCACACATGTAGGATATGACAAGTGCAAGTTTTATATTACATTGAACTGTTTAGATAAAATTTTTGCAATCTGTTTTTCAGAACGAAATTTCAAAAGCTTTCTTCACACAATGTACTAAACTAAAGGTATTAAATACATACATCATATACCTTCTGAAATGCTGTCTCAGTGCATATTACCATAATCAAAGGGCTGAAAATTTCCGACCAGCGAAAATGGGGGGGGGGGACGCTCTCGGGCTCATCCCCCACCCATCACATACCCGTTCGCTCACTCGTAGTGCTCGTTCCATCAGGAATATAAAATATTTTCAAAGTTTTTTTTTCCAATTACCATTCTCATCCCTGAGTATGGTGCTATTCCAAAACACTACATTGTCTAATCGTTCATATGTCCTCATACCAGACATATTTTTTGTGGACTCTTGCAGCACATAGGCCTTAGAATAGCGGATTTATTATTTATATATATGCATCAACTGCACGCCATTTTTTCTTCTTTGCCTAATTACCGTTCTGTATTCATGTGCGGGGACAAATTTCGTCTGGATTACATGTCGAATCATAAGACGTGCTTACATGGGCAATTTAGGTTACGAGCTTTTAACCAGACTCACAATTTATACAGCAAATCATACATGAATGTAGAGCATTTCCAATCCACAGCTGCTAACAAACCGGGACATTGATCCACAACTGTGGCATTCAGATTTACAAGATCGAGTGTCCATTTAGATTAGGGAAACTAGCTGTCCCGTAATCTCGAGATCACACGAGATATTACCCGAGATCAATCGCTTCGGTTCATGGAACGGCCTATCTTAGCAATAGCCTGTGTGAGACGGCCAATATTGACTGCCCATCCTCTAAGCCGATGAGTATCAGAGGCGTCCCCGGGATAATCTATAGAGATGGTAGCAGGAACGTGCTTCTGCTCCCTTCAACATGGTGATGGCCTGAAAGGTACTTTTCGGAAAGCCAATTCTTTAACTTCTTCAGTCAGTCTGTGCTGCTAAGTCAACATATAGTTTGAAGCACCAAGACGGCGTGTTATAGGGCTAACTAAATGTATGATTAACTAATGCACGTGTTGATATTAACAAATTTATTAAGCCTAGATCACATGAATATATGACATCCTTTATCTGAGTCCATTTGTATCATTCTACTAGAATCAAATAACAGTTCGTAAATACTTCTAGACTTTGTGAGATTATGCTATTAAGTATGACGAAGCGCACCATGTGAACACGAGGCTCAGGGTCCTTTTAAGCAAAAGGTTTTAAATGGACAGGAACGAGAGATTAGCGTGCTAGAGCAGCACAATTGCTCAGGAGCCTCTCGTGAATGCGGTCGCTGTGAGTTCAAGTCCAGCCCATGCTGGCTTCCTCTCCAGCAGTTCTTGGCAAGGTCTGCCATCAACATGCGGATGGTTATACGCTTCGATGCAACCGGCTCTGCTTGGTTTCCCCCAACCAATCGTCGGCGTCATTTAAGCCAAATATTCTTGAGTACTGCTTAAAACACCAATAAAATAAATAAATCAGCTTGATAGGTCGGTGGTCAAGTATTTAACACATGTCCAAATTGTGAGAACTGGTCCACTGGATTTCAGACTCACTAAAGAACAACAGTTTCTCTAAGACGAGAGATCAAATATTTACTTCTGACTAGCCAAGCTTCCAACAGTCCGGGTGGCAACACTCATCAGTTTTATTTTGCCTTTATATCCACTTGACCTTTCACAAATGTCTAAGACAATTAACAACACTGCAATATCCGGGTGGTCTGAGTGTCGGCTTGGTATGCGGCAGACTTGAGTTCATGGCTTAATTGAATCGTTATTTTCTGTTCTGACAGGAAGAAAACCGGATCCTGAAAACAAAATAAAATAAAGGGGTAAGGTGTGGTGTCAATTATGATGATATAATTCGAATCTTACCTTTAGCTGTTCCTACCATGATAGAGGCCTGACAATAAGGATAGACTGGGCGAGTGATAAAATGCTCTCCCAAAATAGGGGAACCCCAGTCAGTAAAACAATTAGTTTTGGCGATTTGGGTCCAAGACTAGATACCTTCAAAAATCTGGATTTCTTGTAAAGTCATCAGCAGAAAATTCTCATCCCTGACAATACCAAGCAGACCAACTTTCACAAACAGGGATATTCTTTGCTTCGGTAGCTAAATATGATGAGCCGTGGTGCGCTGACTGAATGTTGAGGGTACCACATTGTAACCAAACACACAAAGGCTTTTCACTCTTTTTCAAATCTACACGACCATGCATACGTATATATTCCTACCCAGACTGTGGATATACCCGTAAGGGAGGTGTTTAGTGTAGGCGGGAACAAACCCAAGTACTGCTATCAGCGTAACCCATTCCAGTGACTCATTCGCGTCTGACAGCGTGAGCAATTAAAAGCTTTCCTCACAGTTTGGGGGTTTCCCCTAAATAGTTCTGCTAACGATGGATAGCGGTTATGCGTTAACGGTAAGCCGTCCTTCGTGTACCACATTTCAACCATGAAGGGACGCTCCAAGTTGACAGTCAAAAGATCCATTTCCAAAATAACTTATAATGACATGGATTTGTAATATGTTTTGTAATATGATTTGTAATATATATGTGTGTGTGTGTGTATGTATGTATATATATATATAAAACAAAACTGGTAACATGGAAGATAGAAGCCGTCAGAAGATTTCTGTGATGCAGGAAAATCTGTCGACTTTTCGAGGCATGAGTTCAACTGCAAATTAGAACTCGTAGGTCGTGAATTAAGATCAAAGAGAAATATAAATTTCGGTCTTTATTGCAACTATTCATGAAGGCATCATTCAAATATGCATGCAGCAAACGTGGAGTCTGCGGTATAGTTACACGTTTCCGTGAGGATGTAAACATTCTTGTTTGCTGATGAGTAGGCCTTCGCTAACATAGACAATTAAAGTGCTGGCTCGATGTGACTATCAGGCCCTTAACCAATGACGTAGCATGTTGCAATCCGGCTCTCGCCATTTCCACTGTTGCCTTAAGAGAAGAGAATGGTGAGGTGTCAAGTGAAGGCCAGGCTTCCGCCATGTACGGTAGTTGGATGTACGTTTGACATAAACGGACCTCAGTGGTTTACACTGGACACTCAGGTCTCCACTGGGCACTGAGGTTTACACTGGACATTGAAGTTTACACCGGACACTCAGGTTTACACCTGACACTCAGGTTTACACTGGTCACTCAGGTTTACACTGGGCATTGAAGTTTACACCGGACACTCAGGTTTACACCTGACACTCAGGTTTACACTTGTCACTCAGGTTTATACTGGACATTGAAGTTTACACCGGACACCCAGGTTTACACTTGACACTCAGGTTTACACCGGACACTCAGGTTTACACTTGACACTCAGGTTTACACTGGTCACTCAGGTTTATACTGGACATTGAAGTTTACACCGGACACTCAGGTTTACACTTGACACTCAGGTTTACACTGGACACTCAGGTTTACACTTGACACTCAGGTTTACACTGGTCACTCAGGTTTACACTGGACATTGAAGTTTACACCTGACACTCAGGTTTACACCTGACACTCAGGTTTACACTGGACATTGAAGTTTACACCGGACACCCAGGTTTACACCTGACACTCAGGTTTACACTTGTCACTCAGGTTTATACTGGACATTGAAGTTTACACCGGACACTCAGGTTTACACTTGACACTCAGGTTTACACTGGACATTGAAGTTTACACCGGCCATTCAGGTTTACACCGGACACTCAGGTTTACACTTGACACTCAGGTTTACACTGGACATTGAAGTTTACACCGGACACTCAGGTTTACACTGGTCACTCAGGTTTACACCGGACACTCAGGTTTACACTTGTCACTCAGGTTTATACTGGACATTGAAGTTTACACCGGACACTCAGGTTTACACTTGACACTCAGGTTTACACTGGACATTGAAGTTTACACCGGACATTCAGGTTTACACCGGACACTCAGGTTTACACTGGTCACTCAGGTTTACACTGGACATTGAAGTTTACACCGGACACTCAGGTTTACACTGGTCATTCAGGTTTACACTGGACATTGAAGTTTACACCGGACACTCAGGTTTACACTTGACACTCAGGTTTACACTGGTCACTCAGGTTTACACTTGACACTCAGGTTTACACTGGTCACTCAGGTTTATACTTTACACTCAGGTTTCCACTAGTCATAAAACCCTCTTAAAAATGAAAATTTCGGGAACACCAATCACTTTTGACAGGCCTGTCGATATTCTAGAGACTTCGACATGATATGATAGTAACAAAGCTGAAAGAGAAAACAATTTTTAAGACAAACAAAGTATTTTGAATGACGGTCACAACCGTTCTTCTTAGACAGCTCATGGCTGAGACACTGATCATTAAACAAATTGCGACATGAACTCTCTTGAACGCAATCTGTTCTTTGCTGAATTATCTTTCTTTGAAGTTTGGAGTATTTTGCCCCCCCCCCATTCTTTTAAGCTTATAACAAGATTGACCAATCAGATATCTAGATATAGGAGATATCCGTTAATTGTAAGCTGTGACGTGAGCCTTCTGAGTTGACTGTCTGTGTAACATCTAATAACATAGGAACATATCACTGCTTTAATGTCAAAAGTTTAAACTTTGAGCCTTCTGAGTTGACTGTCTGTGTAACATCTAATAACATAGGAACATATCACTGCTTTAATGTCAAAAGTTTAAACTTTGAGCCTTCTGAGTTGACTGTCTGTGTAACATCTAATAACATAGGAACATATCACTGTTTTAATGTCAAAAGTTTAAACTATCACAAATACGCGTGTGACCAGGAAAGTATTTCCAGATCATTTTGTTTTGGCGGAAGTAAGTTTCTTGATCATTTCATGTTATAAATTTACATTCATATATTTTTTTCCACCACGACCCTGGCGGTATTCTACAGTTTCAGGTGACAAGAATGTTCCACGTTTGGGAGAATTACGTCACAGCCCACACAGAAAGGGCGCGTATCATGCTAGTTGACAAAGCAGGGTCAAATGTCAATTTCCACTGTAAGTGGTAGAAAAAATGTTTTCCCGAAATAAACATAGCATTTTTCAACCTTTTAGGCACACTTAGCTTAGAACATACTCTCTCTTTCGCTTTAAGACAACTATCATAGGGAAATGGGATGCCAAACTTTCGGCAGTGGCTAAGGCTACTTCCATGCATCGTCGAGTCTTGATCATACAGCAAGGGTCGTTAAACACTTTGTCATTTCTGTCGTGTCTTGGCTGATTTGGTTCTTGTCCTGTGGACATATCTAGTTTGGCGCTAGAGCTCTCCGAGACTGTCTTTGTTTGTCATCGAAACCTAAACCAATGCATCTTGCATATAAGCAAAGATTGGACAAAGAATCGACCTGATACTGTCATATCATCTATCATCGCATAGAGTGACGTCAATTAAATACTTCCTTACAGTCTAGGGGATTCACTAAATATTTCAGTTAGGTCTGTCTGGTACTGATGGATTGCCACTGACGTTTGAAGACTGTAGGTACAATGTAGTTGGGGCCTGCTCCATAACGATATAAAGCAACAGAATGCCGTATGCCAGGCACATGGTGTCGTCTGCATTAGGGGGCAACAATTCGTATGTTGTGGTGTATTGAATTCAAGTTGAACGGTGCGTGCCCTTTGGGCGATTTCTTAAGAGTTTCTTTTTGAGAGCCAGTGTATACGCGAAGTTACAGAGGCCATATTGCTGGAGTTTATTGTTGAAAAGAAAGACACAGTGCAGGTACTGACCGAGCGGCAATAATACGAGTGTGCTGATTGGTTAATCATTACGCATTACCGAGGTGCACCCAGAATTCCTCGAGAGGAATGGCCCAGGGGTGCATCCCAGTGCCGTAGCACAGTCAGAACTAAGGGCCTGATTTTAATGAGATTGGACGTAACTTAAAAATAAAATACATAAATCAGTCGATATTATGAGGTAATCGAATGTGAAATACACAAAGCGAAACCATTTCGATTATAAGATTACAACAAAAGATGTTCAGCTTTAATTTCAAAGCTATAAGGATTTCTATTTCACTTTAAATAAATTTTGTGTTATTCTGAAAAATTATTTGGTCTGCATGTTATTGCTCCATGTACGCTTGAGTTTCAGTGCTTCCGAAGCCACGTATTTGGTCCATTGCGTGGGTAAAATGAGGATATTACAAACAAAAGAAAACGTCAAGGTCAGTCGGCTTGCATATTACCAACAAGAATTCAAAGCCTGTCTGCAGTGATTTTTGCCCAATAGTATAGTAACAGCACTATAAACGTCTACAATAGCACACCCAATGATTCTAGGGAAGAGAAAACTAATCCAAAGGAACTGAGAAAATTTAATCAAGTTGACCGGATTTGGGAAAGATAAATCTGGAAGAAAAAAGAAAAGAAAAATTTGCTGGAAACTACGCGACAGAAAGAAATCATCCATTGTTTTTCTAAAAACAAAATTTAGGCAGCGAGAAATGTCCTTAAAAGAAGGATACTTTCCAGTGTTGTGTTTGTGTCAGTTTTATACCTGTAACTAGACGATAATCAGAGTGTATCTCTCAGCCCCCTGTTGATGTATCATCGAACTAAGTGTCTGGGTCAGGCGGGAACGAGGTCAAATGCTTGCATCAGCGTGTCTCCATTTCCCTCATTAAACTTGATTGATGGCTATAACCATCCTCTTAAATTTCTGAGCTTTGTGGACAAAGTTCTTAGGAGCCCCGGTTTTCGGTTATCCTCAGTGACGTTTGTCATGGACGTACCGATAACCAGGTCTCTACCGGAGATGAATATCCACTTACGAAGCCATTCTGTGTCACGTCCACTACAAGGTATTAGGCATCATTCATATACACTTTTAATATCACATAGATGTAACTCTGAAAACAGTATAAAATCAGATAAAAAAAAATCGCCCTCCTATTTCGCTGGGTAACATTACCATTACGGTTAAACCGACCGATAAAGTGCGGGATCATTACATGAGAGTTACTGTTGAACTGGAGGGCCTTATTTTAGGATTCTAAAGGCTTCTCAAGTTTTCTATTGAGAAATAAAGAGATAAGCCCTACTGTTGCTGCCGAGTCAGTAACTTTCGAGCCTAAGACATAACTGATGTTCATAATTTCAAAAGCATATCACATTTGACATAATCGCGCTATGAATCCAAATCTTGGAAAGTTTTGGGAAGAGTTACTGTGTGCACAGGTAATCACTGATAAGGAGAGACTCTCAGAAGATCCGGACCGGCTCGATGGTCTTGTGGTTAGAGCGTCCGCCTCGAGGTCGGGAGATCCAGGTTCAAGCCCATGTCGGGTCATACATTTACAAAAGACATTTAAACTGATAATTGTTGCTGCCTCGCTTGGCGCTCAGTATTGATAGGTGTTGTCCGGTGTTTTCGGTATGATGTTCCAGTGGCGGTCTCTCTTTGGTGGCAATCACTCTCTCTGCCACAAGAAGACACACTGTAAGCGCACATCATAAGAACTCCTCGTCGTCATATGACTGAAACATTGTTAAGTATGACGTTAAACCCCTAGCACTCACTCACTCAAAGGTTGGCGAAAACGTTGGCAGTAATGTTTTAGACTGAGATGAAATAATATACCATCTGGTCATGACTAGGACAATACAGACAGAACAGACATAAACATGACCGGTTGTGACTACTATATCCATATAAACGTAAGCGTCTAAACACTGTTCTTGAAAACAAATTATTTTAGTTTAAATTCGGTGTTTTTAGTTTCTTCTTTCAGTGTGTGCGCAGTGTGAATCCCAAGATATGAATTGGTAAGCAGGAAAGCTCCAACTGAAGTGAACAATTACATGAGAGCTAAACAGCTTAATCAGTCCCCGTGGCCGAAGTTTTTAGCGTGGTAGCGCGACACAGTGATTCAGAAGCGGTGCTGTCGTTGAGAGAATCAGATAAATAAATATATAAATGAATGAACCACCCTTGCTACATTGTTTACAAATGTCCGAGGATGTTTTAATCACCTGGTTAATGATATGATCAATTCGATGACGACTTTTGCTTATTACTTGAATTTAAATATAAAATAAGGAAAACACGAAAGATACCTTCCAGGATGTAAACGATCTCTTCGACAATATTTTTCGATTAGAAGAAATGAGGGGCCTACATTTCTACCTTGATTCTTGTGCTGGATGTAACTGCAATAAAGAAAAAATGTACAACATGCAGCTAAAGAAACTAAGTTCAGACTAATTGAATTACGTGGAGAGGAAATGAATCTGATTTTAAAAAATGACGTCTCCTGAATGTACGCTGCAACAAAAACGTCCCAGATTTCCAAGGCAGTTGAATTGGAGGTCAAAATGGCCTTTACATCTGTAAAAATTACTGGTGTTTATATCACGAATTATGGTCACATGGAAAAACGCGAGAAATGTGTCGTGTGGCTTTTTCTCAGCAGTTGCCAAAAACCATGAATAATTTCCAGCCACCTCCTACTTTGTCTCTCCAATTTCGAGCTGTTTTCATGTAAGGTAAGCGGAGTGCAGTCTTTAGTCCAGTTGTTGTAATGAGAATAGATCCATACTTTAACAGCTGTGGGTACATGGTGTAGAAATATCTAGTACCGTCAAATAATGGCTAACTTCCCATTAATCTTTATTTCGTTATACTTTTGTATCTAAGTTTTTGTGTTTTGTATATAAAGCCATGAAGCAGAAAAATTTCAACATTAACTTTGAAACCTCTGCCCAAGTTACACCGCGGTAAAACCCTAAAGAAAATAACTCGCTGGTGTCTTTTAATTAATTTTAAAATCAAGTGAAGAAAAGAAACAATTTAACAAGACCTTTGTATTATGTAGACGTTACGGTGACATGATAAAGCCGAGGACCCATGTTGCACGTATAGTTCAGACGAAATAATGTGACAAGGGTGAAATTTATATATACAGCATTCAATATGTTTTGTTTGTTTTTTTTTGTTTTTGTTTTTTTTTTTGTTGTTGTTGCCATTTTTCTTTAAGGGGGCGAGGAATGATTCTGGCTTAACGTCACACCGGCAATATTGCAGCCATATCGTGGTGTAGGGAGAAACGGACACTTCGAATTTCATGTTTGAATAATGAGAATTCAGTGTATATGTCTTTGCGATATTCATAAAAATGCTCATAAAAATTATCAAAATTCATGATTGAAGCGTGTGTTTTTAAATTAATATCAACAGCACAATTACATTATACTACATTTGTTAGACATGGGTCGAATCCTCAATTAAAAAATTATTGTGCAAAAGGATACATACCAAGAGGTGATCGGATTTGCCCATCGTACAAAAAAATAGTCAATGTCCTGTCATCCTTAAAAGGAAAAATGAGGTTATGGTGGGTGAAAAGTTAATTAAAACTGTACCTAAAAATATAATCATTCATTTTCTTAGATTTTTTTTCACCAAAGCAAACGCAGTCAAATGTTTAGATTGTACGGTGGGTTTTATGCACCATATTGATGTGATTCACCAGTGAGGCCACGCCGACTTTTGTATGGTCCCAAAGCAAACATTTAATGTCATATTAGTGTTTTTATACAGAGGAAAATATTACATAAGTACTCTTCACAAGAACTTTACTCAGAGCTGAACACAAAGGTGTACAAAAACTTGTGTGACGTCATATAGAGAACCACATTATCAGTACGGTCCATAAAAGGCAAAATGAAATCAAAATATTTGATCGCATTTAATTTGGTGGGAAAATCTAAAAAAAAATTGAGAGAAGATATTTTCAGATACAGTTTTTCATGGTCTTTTCACTCACCATAAATTCTTTTCTTGTGGTCTTTCCCTTTAGAGAAAAGTCAAAAAAGGTGTTAAGGGTTATATTTACAATATCTTTTCACATCTTTTCGTTCAAAGCTTGCAGGACACTGGATCGTAAGCATAGGTTTTATTGAGTAAACAAATAAGTAAACAAAGTCACATTTCACATGAATGGATCAAATTCATTGTCAGACGTGACGCGTCATGTAAAGACACGTCATTTCTACAGAGACGACAATGCTTAGCTGGTGTGTGCCTCCACGAATTCTTCCTATTTTTTCATTTTATTTACTTTCTTAGTTCTTGGGTGGTTTGATTTGTTTGATGCTTTGGAAACTGGTTTTAAGATTATTGACCCCGAGTGCCCATTTCGGTTGACGGCTGGTATACGAATGTTGGTTTCGATGCGTAGGTTGTGACGACACCATTGACCCTAAGGGTCATTATACTTAGGTTGAGAATGTCTTCTGGGAGTACACCACGCGCAATAAAATGAACTTCCAATATCTGCCGATAGTAATGTAGGTCTACCAGATGTATAAAGTAAAAAAAATATCAGTTTAGGTTGGCATCAATTTTTGACTTCGCAATTAAAACTGTAAGCAATTGTGTTTCAGTCTTAAACTGCTACAAATAAATTAAATGCTATATTTCTAAATGTAAAAATAGTTTGCCTCTTATACCTTTATCAATATGGCGTGAAACCTCAATCAAATAATTAAAATTTCAAATCAGTATGATGTGCCTGTTGTACGGCTAATCAGTCTTAGAGAGGAGACTTTTGTTAAATTGCCAAGATTAGTTTTAAACTTAGTAGTAGTGAAACGGTGCGGCTAGCAAATCATTTGTTTGAAAGATCATACAGTCGTACCGTAGCTGTCTTCCCATTTTCATGAAATCTCTTTCACATGTACGATTTTTCGTACCAACTCGTGGAATTCAACTAATCAATGGAAAAAACAGGTCATACGCTGTTTCATGCGATTTATAGATTTCGACAAAGATCATCGTATGAAAGCAGCATTTAAGTTAAGCCTTTCTTATTTTAATTCGACTAATTGGTTCCACATATCGCCCCCTGCCATTTACGATCCAAACACCACTGACGTGTACAAATGGCAGTGTCACTTTCAGGACGTATTGATCTATATTGGACACGTTTCATTTTTTGCCTCGGCGTATGTTCCAATAACAAACCCATTTTTTCTTCAGGTTTTATTTCCGCTCCGCGATATCTGATTACCAATATAGCTGCATCTCATTTCCTTTCCCGCCAGGCTCCGTTTTTCTTTTCTTTTTTTTTTTTTTTTTCCTTTTTTTCTTTCAGTTTTTTTTTTTTTTAATTGGTTTTGTTTTTTTTCCTTCTGGCAATCACAACGGGAGACATGAGGGAAATCTAAGACGGCCAAGTCTACAGGTCGAACGAAATCACTGAAATGAGTAGTCACATCTTTCAAAGTGTATGGTAAACCTAGTCAGGATAAATCCTTTTCAGCTGGTATTGAAATTTATGCATTAACGACCTGTGGTAATGGGATCTTTCATAACAATCGACCTTATAATTGAATTTTATCACACATATTTTACTTAGGTAAAAATTGCGGCCTACCACTTGGGATCAACTGGAGCCTTGTCTGTCTTATAAAACACGTGACGTGTTTGCATGGAACTGCGCACACAGAGCATTTTCTTTGGTGACCATTTAAATTAATATAATTAGACGACTTTTAATTAAGTTTTTAACTTTCTTTCTGAAAGAATTTTGCTTGTTGTTAAAGCAGATCCCAATAATCATGCGCAGTTGATGTCTTATTTCACGCCAGTCGTACTCCCCAAAATCAGTCACTGTGGGGCCTTTGAGAATTTCTGTTTACTGATGAGAGAACCGACCAACAAAATAACTGAGCGCATAACTTTTCAAGACTTCAAATTTTATCGCATTTATGTCACTTGTTTTGTGAATTTGTAGGTGCAAAAGTCATCCTCGTTTTAGGCACGGCATTTATTAATACGGTAGCAGTTGTCATTATCTCTTCCTTTCCCCTACCATGCTTCAGGCCAGCATCATCCAAGAAGTTAGGCGATTGACCCGTGTTTAAAATAGTGTTTTACAAGTTTATTCCAATTTAGTTATCCAGTACGTACGACCATAGATCCTACTACAGCTTAACACACGATTTTTTAATCATTAACACATACGCTTCGCATTATATACCAGTTACTTCTTATGGCAATGTTTGTCGTATATTTAAGGCTGTATGAACGTACTTAATAAGGGATTTCAAACCATTACATTCTTTATAATAGTGGATAGTAGCATATTTCAACGTTTTACGTTTCCATGTTTAACAAATTTCTGTGGGTAGCAGAGTTGCACGCAGACTCTCGTAACAATTTTATTGAGAACTCTTAGTTTCTGGGACTTTCTAGGTGTAATGACTGTAAGCTCGTACCACCAAAATTATACCGAATGTCTCGTCAAAACAGCTATTCTGGAGACGAAAGGCCTCAAGCTGTCTTAATCTTTCATCGCAAGCTAACTGTTCATAGTTGTCACAAAAGGGTTTATTTATTTATAAATGTGTTAGGAAACCGGCAGAGCCAAAACGAAACCCACGATCATCCACACCTTGCTGGCAGACTCAGCATAGGTTGGACTTGAACTTACGGGCATAGTATTGGCGAGAAACTCATCCTGCTGCACTGCAGCCATGGAACACATTCTGGGCTTAAACAGGCTGTTTAAGTTTTGATTTAGGCTACGATCTATTGCAGCCTTTAAGTCGCAATATGTAAGAAATTTCCCAAACAGTGAAGAAATATTTAATTGCCATCACGCTGTGAGATAATAGATTCTGAAACCCACTAGTTGGCGTAGTAACAAAACACAATGACCCAGGGGCCTCTCACCAATACGGTCAACGTGAGTCCCAGCCCAGCTTTGACTAGTTTCCGCTCTGGTCCAACGTGGAGAGGTCTGCCAGCAACTTGCGGAGGATCGTGGATCCTCTCCAAGGCTCTGCTCCGTTTCTTCCAACGATAATGCTGGCCACGGCCTTATAAGTCAAATTTGCTTAAGTACAAATAAATATATAAATAAATAAATAAATAAAAGAAAGTTAAGACTGCAATTACACTTGTCGATAAAAAAAATTAACAAATGGGAGGTATTAAGCTAGACATTGAGATGAGGCTTCAAGAAGAACAACAGTAATTTGGTAGCGATCTGGTGGCCAAATTAGAAATATCTCCAAGGCGTAAACCAAAACAGAAGAAGGACGCCTGGTAATGACACAAAATAGCCACATAAATGGAAGGTCAACTCGAATACAGACTTGATTATCGTCTGGCATCGTTCTTGAAAACGGGAACTAGTATCCGCAGAATTGCTCATGGTCTTTAGAAATCAAAAGCCTCGGGAGTTTACGGAATGTTTGTAGCCGTCAATCAGAGTTAACCACAGAGTTAATGGAGTCACGCTGATTTTAGTGCTTGGCCTCGTTCCGCCTGGCCTAGATACTTAGCTCGATGATATATCAACGTGATACTAGAATATGAATGTCCATTCTTACGTACATATGAAAGTGACATATAGCAACCAGCATGGAAAAACATCGTTATTTTCGGGAGATTTCTGCGTTTCTTGATTTCATTTTTGGGAGAAAAATGGCTGAGTTCTTTCTGAGACATATATTCGATTAATTGTTTGTTTCTGGCTCTCTTTTTTGTGCTTTTTTCTCGACCAGATTTTAAATCGGCTTCTTTAAATCCGACCAGCATGCTATTATTGTATATTATAATAATACTATATATTATTATTATTACTGACTGAATAAATCTCAATAGAAAGGTTCTGCTTGTTGGTAAAATCTTAACCAAACAGGCCCTTTCTGGTCTTTTTTAACCCTAATAGTAATAATACACCTCATATAGTTTTCAAGACAAGATTAAATTACATAATCATGTGATGAAAATTTAATTTTCAAGCAAAATTTTATTTGTCACTTCCCTGCAGTCACGGCCTCGTCCCGTGATAAATCCACATAAGGCTTCCATATTTGCAACTGACATACAACATAGGGGCTCAAACAGAAGAAAAATAAATATCAGTATTAATATGCGAGGTGTCTTGATTATTTTCATAGCATCAACTCTTACGAACCTCATCCTTAAAATATTGTATAGCATTTACTTTTCTTCTGATATTGTAATCGGGTCAGGGTCTGACCAGGACTTTGCCGTCTGTATACGTTATAGCCTATTGTAATTCAGTCGCATTCAGTCGAGACTTCTGTGTTTATGAGTTTCGGAAAGATGTACCCATGTTGTAAAGATGTTTACGATCTAACTATCCGGAATTTTCTTTACTTTAGTCTATAATTATGAGTGACGAAGTTGTAAAGGGCGCAGTCATATTTACTTACTTGAGGATTTCTGGAATTCATTGGAACTCGGTTTTCAGGCTTTTCGACATTTGTCATTCCGTACTTCATTGTTCTGCACTTTGGGAGCTTGTGTTTTGCCACTGGTTACCTATCGAGACGTTATTTTGGAGCTCCGTTCATTGTCCCTTTGTGTGGTTACTTACTTGCCATCCCAAATTACACTGGGAGTGACTTTCTGTTCGGCATTACAGATACAGATCGTCTACATTCCGCCCTGAGAGGTGCACCTAGACGGGCCACTGGATACAAAACATCGTTGGCGTGCAGTACTTACTACCGTTCGTCACTTGGAGGCGAGTGTCATTTCACCATTCAAGAATTCAACTTAGCATTTCAGTAGCTACGTGGACTGACTCGCCTTTCGAGGCTTTATATCCATCAGCATGTGGACTGTAAAACTAAAGGAACTATGTATTTTGTAATTATATGTTCTGTTCTAGTATAGTATTGTGAGTTTTACTGTTTATTTTCGTCGGTTAAATATATTGAACTTATTTAAGCGTCTTAATGTGTTTTGTTAGGTCTTGTGTAAGGCTTATCGCTGTTTGAGAGTTGTACAAGCCATTTGTTTATCATTTTTCCCCTTAGATTAGTGGTACCCTTTCAAGTGGACGTAAGTAAATATGACTGCGCCCTTTACAACTTCGTCACTCATATTTAGAGACTAACGTAAAGAACATTCTACTTAGTTCAATCATAAACATATTTACAGCATGGGTACATCTTTCCAGAATGTAAGCTCTATGTACAATGACACGAAACTCATAAACACTGAAGCCTAGAGAACGTGCGATTGAATTACAATGCAGGCTATAACGTAAACGCAGTGCAAACTCTAGGTCAGACCCTGACCGGATTACAATACCAAAAGAAAGAAAAAAAACAATATTTTACAGACGGGGTTCGTAACACAACAACTATGTTGTGTTTCATGTTTAATTTCTTCACAGGTCGGGTATTTATTAACTCATTTATTTCCTGCAAAAAAGGGAATAGGTCCCGTAAAAGATGTAGCTCAAGTTTACGGATGAAAGAAACCTCAACATGTACTCAATATTAAGGTATACATGTACCCAATAGTCCTGGACGCCCAGGTACTGAGGAATATGGGGGTAAATTGTTCTTCTCTCAGCATCTATGGAAATCCATTTATTTTTTTATCTATTTGATTAGGGTTTTACGCCGTACTCAAGAATATTTCACTTATACGACAGCGGCCATCATTATGGTGGGTGGAAACCGGGCACACCCCGGGGGAAACCCACGACCATCCGCAGGTTGCTGGCAGTCCTTCCCACGTACGGCCGGAGAGGAAGCCAGCATGAGCTGGTCTTGCACTCACAGCGACAGCATTCGTGGGAGGCTTCGGGTCATTGTGCTGCGATAGCGCGCTGACCGACTGAGCCACGGAGGCCCCGAAATCCGTGACGAAGGTGCTGCCATTGGGCCATGTTGAAGTCCATAAATAATGTCATGTAAGCCCTACAAGCACTGACGGTTTCATTGTTTTAGACATGAGCATCTTCTGGAATGAATCTCTTTTTTTCCGGTAGCGGATTTAACGGTTTGGCTTATAGCCATTGATGGACGTGATTTGTATATTCTCCAGTTGCGAGATATAGCCTTCATTTAAATGGCCCCTGATAAACAGCCTTCTGGGTATGTAGTCAGGGCGTTGAGGATATCATAGCTGTGTCTAATCTTGCCTAACCCAGGCTAAGGGAGGTATGAGCATTAATGTTTACTCCCCCACGCCACCCCCTTCCCCCCCCATTCTACTTGCACCGCTTGTAGGGCCGTGGTCACGTTAGGCAATCTCAACTGCTCGTGTGTCCATTTCCATAGTCGTTGGCTTCCACAAATTTCATGTCCATTCCTGTACGCCCGTCAATTAATGTCCAAAGGTCGATATATGTTTAACGAATATTCCAAATGGGAGGGTGTCACAGACAAGTCAACTAGACAAGAAGCAAATCATTCAAGATGCGACAGAAATGGCCCGTCGTTTAGCGACGTAAATGCAAGATGGACCAAAGCTCAAAACTTTACGATCGATCGGTACAGCCTTGATGGCTGTCGAAAATCTGACCTTTTATCGTTAATCAAATGTTGTCAAGATTCAAGTCTACGCAGGACCTTCATGGCCATCATTGAGCGTGGCTTCCACTTCGCCAGATCTGCCACAGGTCCCAGTTAGTCACGGTTTAGAACCAGTGATTTCAGATTTGACTCTTAGGTTCCCTGGTATAGGGGGAGTCCTTAGACGTTTCTTAAAGAAACCCGGGGCTGCCTATTACGAAATTTACAATGTGACAATTAGACCATCCTGGCGATGTAATTACGTGCGACGGGCTTGACTTGTTAAATGTTGGGCGTAATTCGTATTCTGTACGACACTTATACATAGCCCAACAGCTGTGCCCCTTTCATGGGCAGCATTTACCTGCTGAGAAGAAGGCTTTCAGTCTTGCAGAACCAAGTAATTACCTCAGCCGTCAAAGCTACAGCGGTAATCCATCACACGAAAAGAGATCGGTCTTGAGATGTTTATGAATTCTTCCAAGCTGTGAGGAAGTACGTAATTGCTGGCACGCTGTGACAGGACGGGTTCTCTCTGACACAGGATCGATTTCGCTTCTAGACTACTACTGTCATGAACAAACGGTTAGACGCATTTTGGTCAAGGAAGATGAACAATGGTTGTCCGTTATGTAAGATCGACTCCGTGTCTAGTCCACGACTGTCAGAAAGAAACTCTCCTACGGTGCAGTTTGATGACATTTCTTAACATTACGGGTATAAGGCCTGGTAACAAGCTGTCAGGCATTTTCACCTTAACATAACGGTCATTATGGCCGCATTATCGTTGTGTGAGATAATATGAGAATCCCATGTTATATTTGTAATATGTTTGAGCACAAAAGCGAATGTGGTGGTAAAACCGTCGTAGACATATCAGAGATAGTGTAGCAAAAAAATATGGATTGTCTAGCAGTGTCGTTGGTCTTGATTTGACCATTTAGGTCAAACACAGATTGTCTGGAAGAGGCTTAGGGCCGAAATAGACATGTCCATTAAGACCTAGGAGAACTTAATTAGTCGACGTTAAACAGAAATGGTAATTTGAAATAGTACAACACTGACAGTAAAACTACAGAAGAGTGATGATAATGAGATAGTTGGCGAACGGTCACACGTAACTGATGATATCTGGGCTCTTGTCAGTTTACCATGTAAGTCATACAGAGAATGGAAGGGATGATCAAGCCTACATGTAACATAGACCCGATTTTCCCTCGCGTCCCAGATTGCAAAAAGGAGCTTTCGCCCTCAGTGGGTTTTCAATACACCTCTCATGTTGGTAAATGCAGGAGTGTCTAGAGTCTCCGGGACTGCTCCATGATTGTGTCTAATTCCATTTAATCCCAATCTAGGTGCTGTATGTCGTTGTAGAGTATGATCGCCACGTTAGAGATATGAACATTTACAAGAAAAAGCCGACTGAGATCTTTACATATGACTAATAACATAGTATGAAGCAGCATGATGGACGATTTAGAAACTTTTTATTTTAATCATCCGCGTAGAACATTCACTTCGTCTATGCGTCATCACGGAACGTTCATTAAGGTGGACGGCTGGTTTACGAATGTAGGTTTCGACTCGTAGGTTATATACCAGCGCTCATCAAAAGCCTCTGGCCGTTGACCCACAATCATTCCGTGTCAAACTCATGAATGGAGTCACTCTAATTCTAGTCAGTCTTCCGCATATCTCAGGCGCCTCGTCCTGTGATAAATTCGCATAAGCCTTCGATGTTCACAACTGATATACAACACTGGACAGCAATCTTCTTTTACGGATATTTCACTTTTACAATAACAATTCTACACCATTGGAATTGGATGACTTATTTCAACGACATATGATCCAATATCAAATATGTTTTATTTTTCTAGCAGATTTGTCTCCCCTTCTTCCGATCGGATGAACTTGATAGTCTTGCATCAATTTTTTTTTCACTCGAGGTTTTTTTGCTTAGAACTCGAAAGGTCATTTGGTGGTGGTGAGAGGTTGTGGTGGAATCTATAGCGCTAAATAGTCATGGTATACTAAGGCAGAGTACGAGATGGAGAGTTTATCTTGATCAGTAGACATGAGAAAGGTTAACCGCCATGCCCCAACCCCACCCCACTGGTAAGCCAACCGCAGAAAGCCGAAACCAATCGATGATCATCTCTTACTGAGAAAGCAACATTACTAACACCGCTCTGAAAGAGGCTGGAATCTTGCCATACCTTTTGTTATTTGTTTGTTTCTTTCTTTGCTGATTTAACTTTTACCACTGTGTCCTTCTCGCCATGTTCAGACGGAATTCCTATATCATTACTTCGTTGCAAAATAAAAGAAGACAAGTATAGGGAGTAAAACCAGAGCAGCGACGTCAGTGTGATATTTGGCAAATGCTCGCACGGTACCCGTGAAATCCAGCCTCTTTTCAGTTTACTTCAGTTAGGGTTACCAAGGCCATCTCGAAGACTCCCCGACATGAGGTTCATTTATGCCGATGTGCACGACATTTTAACTACCGTGCTGTTTTGGCCATGGACTGTGCACTGCACTGAGCAGCAACTGTAGATTACCTGGCTGTCTTGCCCATTGACTGTGCACTTATTGCACTAAGCATCAGCCTTGTCTGCCGTACTGTTTTGACATTGACTGTGGACTGCACCGTACTGAGCAACAGCTATACACTACCGTGCAGTTTTCATAAAATACAATGCAGCTCTTGTGTACACTACGGACCAGAAACGGCTAATAAGCCTCCTGTATTTATGAAAACAACTCGATATGAAAAAATATTTAATCAGAAAGCAGCCTTTTCCCCATTAGATAGGGTAGACATCTTTACAGCGACATGCCTTTAATGATTAAGATTTTCTTGCTTGAAGTGTAATTACCTGGATTTCGTGTGTCCATAAAATTGGAGTCATTTAATTTAACCATTCATGTTTCAGTTGCACATATTATGGCATAATAAAAAATATACATGTAAGCCTCTCTTTCACCAGAAAATCCGCCATACTGCAAATCGTTAGACTTTTTCGCAACCAGATTTATTCCCATTGCCCGAAATCTGATTAGCGTGAAGACTTTATACCGAATGTGAAACATGGCAAAGATCCAAGGCGCTCAAGTAATGCTGACCACCATGGCATCGTATAAATGGAATGTCCTTGAGTAGGGCGTAAAACTCCAACCAGATAAAGAAAGTAAACCGTAGACCAAACAATAACATTCTAACAAAGACATCACATTGTTTCTACATTGTATTCACCTGCTGAGAGGAAGGTTTATACCCTTAAAGAAGACAGACAGTAGTCTCAGCCTGCATGCCATGATTTTAAAAAATCCATCACTGTCAGACAGACTTGTGGTTAAGTATTTTATTAAGCCTCTTAAATTGTGAGGAAGTGTTCCATTGCCGCCTGGGTATGAGCTGAAAAATTCATCAAGATTCGAGAGGGTTTTGTCTGATTCAGAACTATCACAAAGAAACGATGCTGTGGTGGGTGTATTGGGATGACGCATCGGTATAAACAAAGGTTGTCTGGCAGAAATTTGAGACGCATTTGGGGATCCCCAAGATACATGAGCCAAATAAGTCAATCTGTACGGCTTGTAATGACACAAAATATCTGGACAGATGGATAGTCAACTCTTACATGGACTAACCGATTAAGGGGACGCGATAATTGTCCTTTTCCTTAAATCGATTACAACACCCTAAATCTCAATAACATAAAAATTTAGTATGAATAATGAAAGCTGGGGGCGTTTACTGATCGTGACATGACGAAACAAGGACCTATAAGTTTGATTCCTTGTCTAGTAGTCAACCATGGAAAAAACATACAGTTGCAACGCCATGATGAGCTAAAACACTGCCTGACGACCGAATTCAAAAATGACATGGCAAGATGGTTACCGATATGAATGCAAGAGGAGTTCTAGACTTTGATCATTTACCATCCAGATCTGTGGTGAAATGTTTAAAGAATTATACGCAAGGGACTATAAATTTGTTTCTTTGTCTGATTTTGAACCATACAAGTTAACATACAGTTGCTCATGGAGTGCCATGATGAACAAAGACAGGCTGCCATAGTTCCACGGTTATATTGGTGGTGTCCACAAGATATGAACCTAAGCAATCAGTGGAAGAAAGACACAAAAAGGCGCTTAATTATACATCTGTAAGATGGTGGTCAGTAATACGTTTTATGGTCTGACAATGCCTTTAATTGCCTCCAAATGCACCTTCGGACGATACAGGATACTAACCTAATCCTAGAAACCAACATTCATATGCCAGCCGTAATCCAAAATGAGTGTATTAAGTCGCGCTGGCCAAACATGCTGATATTACCATTTAGCATTATTCTGGTCAAACAGCTTGATGTCAGCATCTGACATCGTTCTCGTCTAACACATTGATATTGGCATTTGTTATCTTTCTGGGGTAACACGCCGATATCAGCATTTGTTATCATTCTGGGGTAGCACGTTGATATCAGCATTTGCTATCGTTTTGGAGTAACACGATGACATCAGCATTTGACAGGAGTTCTAGCTAACCAAGGCATTATCGTGCTCGATGGTACATCATCATAAATCTGGTCTATACACTTGCATATCTGTGTGATACCAAACACGAAAATAACATTTTTTTAAAATTTGTCTGACAAGGTAATGTTCTGTAATAGTATTATGGCATCAGTGACTGTGTTATAATATTACTGACACATTTTTCTTTAAGTCCACTGTCGGGGTTTGGCTTCGTTTTCAACAATTTTTAGGTCATACTATGATCTTATGTCCCTGAAGAAGGTTGACTCAAAGCCTTCACAACTTCTGATTGCAGCTGAGGATCTGGATAACGAAATGGAAACTCTAGCAGAGTCGATGCTACCAATAGATCCGTGCAAAACTGTCAAGTAGACAACAAAGGGGGAATTATAATTTACTGGGTTTTGGTACCTGGACTCGGCACTTACTCATTCTGTGGTATGTGGTCAGTCTTCCGAAGAATCTGTCTCACATCTTATCAAACCTGTCACCGGATAGAGACAGGGCTTTGGGGCGTCGTTAAATACTTCACCACCGATATGTCTGGTAAAAGATAGATTGTCCGTATTGTTTGATTTATTTATTTTATTTATTTGATTGGCGTTTTACGCCGTACTCAAGAATATTTCACTTATACGACGGCGGCCAGCATTAGGATGGGAGGAAACCAGGCAGAGACTGGTGGAAACCCACGACCATCCGCAGGTTACTGGCAGACCTTCCCATGTACAGCCGGAGAGGGAACCAGCATGAGCTGGGCTTGAACTCAGAGCGACCGCATTGGTGGGAGGCTTCGGTCATTGGACTGCGTTAGCGCGCTAACCGACTGAGCCACGGATATTGTTTGAAGGCTGTGGCATAGTCGCTTATCTTCGCGGGGGCGAAACCATTTATGGAAAATACTATAGAATTCTACAACCCCGTTTACTGGGTGCAACTTGTTGTAGTAATACTGATCAACGCCGAAATGTGTGGAACGACATTCGTTTCTAGCTGAATTATGAAAGTCGACAAGTTGTTTCGACAGATAGCACCTAGTGAAAAGGGAAATAGATTATAAATTGTTTTGTAGCGACACACACTGAAAATGCTTAACAAAGAGTTTCGCAATTTTTTAATAAAATCCAGGGGAAAATGAATACTAAAATAAAAAAAAAATATGACGGCTAAAGACAGGGCAATATTCGTAACATTCATTGTTTCACAATAACCATTTTCCCCTTCCTAAGACCGTGTGTCTGTTTCTCGTCTTCAAAATGTTTAGTACATTTTATCCCACTAGTCGACATCAAACACCGAACTATGTGACGTCGACATTACGGTATCACCTTTTGGATTGACATGATATATTCAGGTCCCGTTTCTTTTCCTTCCTCCTTTTTCTCCACCAAACTTTAGCGTTAACTCTAAACCACAAACGATTTATTGAATCCACCCTAGTTTTCACTTCATCATCTCACTCCATTTATTATTTAAGAAAACGTTTCAACGTTAAGGCGGAATTTACCGCTCCTGTAAACCCCCCATTAAAATTATGGTCCCAGGGAGTCGCAGATAGGTAAGAAATCACAGTCACCAGGGTGTTTATGTTACATCCGATCGCAACTGCATATGAAATACCATCAATTTGAATGAATGAATGAATGAATGATTATGGCTTAACGCCATATCGGCAATATCTCAGCCATATCGTGGCGAGAACAAGGTGGTAACACGAGACAGTAAAGGTTTTCGATCCATCAATTTGAGGACACACCGAAATAACTATTGAGGTACACGCATTCCTGGTGTAGGCACTGTTATGTTTACTGCACAACGCACAATTCCACGAAAACTTCAACACTCAAAGATTTCTTGGGATTCTTATCATCTCTGAAACAGGTAAAAATACTCAGAGATACCCCTAGAATGTAAAAGTGCTGAAGTACCTCAGGGATGCACAAAACGGAAAACGGGATGCACATTCCTTAGATATACGAGAATCTCTTCAATCACAACATCTAACATTGGATATTGATAGTATTGACCGTTCCATGAACCAGAGTGATTGATCTCGGCCTACATCTCGCGTGATCTCGGGATTACAGGACAGCTTATTTTCTCTAATGTTAATGGGCTCTCGGCTCATGTGAACCTCATGGCCTCAGATCGATTTCGCTTATCAACTGCTCTCTATCAGGAGCGGTCTAGAGGAGTTATCATGGTGCTACACATGCATACCTAGTAAAACAAGTGTGAACTAAATTGTACATCTACAATACATAAGCATCAGTGCTTTTGGATCGCAACAATCCGACACATGAGAAATTGTGTATTACTGGTACATACATAACTATCGATGCATTACACAAATTGTGTACTGCTGGTACTCATTTGCCACGGTAATGTGTACCCCTCGTACACAGCAGTTTTTAGAGATTGCTGATTACAGGTATGCTTCAAAAACTTATAAAGTTGAGATTTCCCTATAGATGTACAAAGATTTCTTTTTGAGCATTATTTTTCAGTGAAATCCATATAAAATAAAGGCAGTGATTTTAACTGTTGCTTCTTTAATTAAAACTGGAATCAAATATACTTTTTTAAAATAATGTTGTTGTTTTTTTTTTGGTTTGGTTTTTTTTTTTGTTGTTTTTTTTTTGTCCGGGGTTAAAGACTACGGAAAATAAAGTCCAAATATTAAATGAACGGTATTATTTGTTAGCATGATTCTACGGTACACCCAAAAATGACGCTTTGCGAAGCATATATATGTGGGAAACTAGGCCTTCAAAACCGACAGTCGTATGCCAGCCGTCAACCAAAATGGGCGTTCCGGGTCAATTTTCTCCAGACCAGTTTTCCAAAAATGACACAACAAACCATCAAAGAACACAAAACTTATGTAAAATGTTACAAATTAGGAGAGATTCATGTAAAGACAAGCAGTCAAAAGTTTTCAATGATGACGAAAAGACGCACTGAATGTTCTAGGCGGATGAATAAAATCCGTTTCCAAATCGTGTACCATTTTGAAATATGTGGTATCATAACTCAAATATGTATCTCAGTTGAGCTTTGATTACAGCTGTTCACATATCCAACGTTGCGATCACACTTAACCCGATGAATATATGGCCGCCGAGTTAAGCGGAATTAAGCAGAATTATTAAGCACAGTCCATATTTGCTAACAAGACAGGTGTACAAGGCTGATAAACTAAAGCCTTCTTTTTACCAATCACCAGCAATTAACCATTAATGAGACTCACTTCAGCAGTTAAGCATTAACAGGACTTACTTCTCTACATGAATAAATAATATAGTGTTTTGCTGCTTTATGATTGTAGTATACATTGGGTGTAGTATTTAACTGTGTGCCCCACAAACCATGAAGACTTTTAAAGTCTTTTGAATCACTACGCACAGTGTAAATCAAACAAATAAATATTTACATGAGTGTGTTATCTTGCTGAAATTTTGACTTTGATGAATTTTTTTTTACATCTCCTTTGCGCAAACAATGCAATCTGCAATCGCTTGATTTCTTCCCTTTTAATATATTAGAGTTATTTTTATGTATTCATTTATTTACTTGATTGGTGTTTTACGTCGTATTCAAGAATATTTCACTTACACGACTACGACCAGCATTATGGTGGGAGGAAACCAGGCAGAGCCTGGGGGAAACCTTGCGCACGTTGCTGGCGGACCTTCACCACGTACAGCCGGGGAGGAAGCTAGCATGAGCTGGGAATGAACTCAAAGCGACCACATTGGTCATAACGCCGCGCGGTAACGGTCGTCCCCCTCCCCCAGGATTATTTTTAATTTCGCTACAGCATTTCAGCGGAAAAACAAATTCAATTAAGCCACATAGCAACACAAGCCAGCGATAAGACACAAAAACCTGCTCGGTTCACAGAAATGGCATTCTAAATTAGGGTTATCAAACTCTGATTTAATCTTAACAATCTAACACCCTGGGCAAATCGCTGTTTTGATGTCCCGAATGAGAAAACTAATTTTTTTTGCCTTGGATATTATCCTCTCTTAATAAACTCACAGTGTGTTATTAACTGGAAAATGCATCGCCTGGATATGAAGCAGCAATAAAACTGACTGGCTTAAAACTGAATGAATTCCATGAAAAGGCGTTGGGAAAACGAAACGGTTTTTTTTTAATTGAGCCTGGCAATTTGCCAAAAAGAGCTTGTGATGAATTTTTATTTTTTTCAATCAGCTTGAGGATATTTTTTTATCAAATCACCAAAGGCGTGCGCAGATGTAATTGCCAATTCCACAGTGTTAAGTACAGTTCTCGTATCCAACATCTTTCAATTACATATTTTTTTATTTTCATTTTCACCACTCTTATCTCCAGTTCCCCTCTGTGAATTAAACACGATATTGCTCCACCAGTTTTCCGACACCTTCTATTTCCGGCCGATTAGTAAGATATCTGTTCGACATTAAGTCCTTAGAACAAATACATAAACTTCAAAAGACATTCTCAAATTTATTGATTATTGAACATTTGCAGACTGATTCACCAGATTGTTGAAATCAAGCTCTAATATGAAGTCTAGACCTTTTTTAATTATTTATTTGATTATTGTTGTAATAGCGTCATTCTCAAGAATTTCTGCTTTTCGATAACGGACTGTATAAACGCGGTGTTTACGTTACCAACAGGATCAGTCTTGAACGACGCATTGAAAAAACGGGTTTGACTCTTTTGATTTTGTAAAAATATTTGAGTACAGGTTAAACATTAATGTAATAAAGCAGTCAGTAAATAAAAGACTTTGTCATAATTTTATATTAACATATTTTCTCAGCTCTATGGGTGTTAGTGTTATTTGTCTTTTTTGGAAACTGGTCTTGCGATTATTTACCCGGAAAGCCCATTTTGGTTGACTGCTGGTATGCGAATGTCGGCTTCGACGTATTTTTTCGACTAAAACTTCAAATAAACGCATCTGATAAATATACACATATATTTAAGTATTGAAAACAAACGTCTAAAACATGTATATAAGCCTATAATATAATGTTATAATCTCCAAGTGTTTATTATCTGATGCATAAAAGTGTTTATAAGTTGAAGTTTGGAATTTACAGTGTATATTTGCAGACTTTCGGACACATACAACTACTTTCTTTGCTTGTAGTTTTTTTTTATTACCTGAACACCGAACATATCATTCCACCATAATGCTAACCGTGGTCGAATAACTGAAATAGTGTTGTGTAGGCTTGCGGCGTAAAAGACCAATAAATAAAGCAAACTGCTGATGATACAGAATTTCCGGGGTCCAAGTTGTTCTTTCTGGTTGAGATAACCTCATATTAAGTTTAATCAAGTTTGCCTGTGGAATACTTTATAAAGGAGATGTGATCATTTCCGACTTTGATACAGCAGAAAAAAAAGTCATAAAAAGTTACTTTTATTACAATATCAGTAGCAGTCGAACTCTACATGTCTGTTCTACATGCGTCTGCGTACCTGCTGCAGCCGAACTATGAAGTATATCAAAGCGTTTAACCTAACTTGCCAAAAATAGCGGCGGACATATCTTTAATCATGTGTCAGCACCATACCAACCAACTTATATATTGTTCAGATGTCTAGACTGCTTCAGCCAGATGTGCAAAAAAATACATTGCTTTCAAACACCGGTAGTTCCGCATTGTAATTTTGATGACCCCGATCGGAAAAATACATTGTTAGAGTAATTCCGTACACCCGTTCCCCACTGGAGAGATCAGTGCTATGCACCCTTACACGACGCCTTCGTGCTAAGCAGATCCGAATCTGGTTAAAAGTTTTGAATAGCTTTCTTACCAAAGGCATTTCGGGCCGAATCCATGCAGTGTGTGTTTCACTCCTGCGTTTAAGACGACGTTTTGAGGGCAAATTGATAACGTAATTACTTCTGCTGTGTAAGATTTATTTATTTATTTGATTGGTGTTTTTTCAAGAATATTTCATTTATATGATGGCGTTTATAATGTGTCTCAGCATTATGGTGCGAGGGTAGATCCCGGGGGACACCCATGACCATCTGCAGGTTGCTGGCAGACCATCTCACGTAAGGCCGGAGAGGAAGCCAGCATGAGCTTGAACTCACAGCTACCGCATTGGTGGGAGACTCCGAGGTCATTGCGCTACACTAGCGCACTGACCCACTGAGCCATGGATGCCCGGGCTGTGTAAGAGAACAATAGTCAAGTCACCTTGTGACGGTCTCGGCATTGCGCGGGAAAAATTACCCCACAGTATGAAAACTACACACCACAGCAAATAATATATACATATACATAATCCTGAGGCCCAGCTCTACTAGACAAAGTATTAGTCTGGTTGTTTGAAACGGGTTTTACAGTTGTCTTATTTTTCGGCTGTTTTCATTGGTCAATCTAAATCTAATTTGTATATCCATCAAACTCCAACAACTATGTAAGACTACATACTGCACTAATTTGAAGATAACACAAACCACCAAGCAACAAAGAAAGTATGTAACATATAAAAAAATAGGACGGATTCAAAGCAAAGAGAAGCAGTCAACAGTTTTCAATGATGACAAAAAGATGGAAGGAATGCTCTAGGCGGATTTACACCGTCAGTATCAAAATCGTTTAGCATTTTAGTTTATTTCATGGAATTAATGAAGTTAGGCCTGGCAGCACCTTGAGGATGGTCGTAAGTTTTCCTGGTCTTTGGCCTGTGTCCTTCCACCATAGTGCTGGCCGCCATCGTATGAGTGAAATATTCTTGAGTATAGGGTGTAAAATCATATGAAGTAAGTAAATAATTAAGGATTTGTGTTAGTAACACCAATTACCACATTTTTTGGACACAAATCTCCTATATTTAATTCGATGTCTGCTCTATTTCCGTTTAATTGGTAAGATAGTTCTGTTCGGTATTAACATCTTATAAAAGTTGAACTTCGGACAACGCAGTGCTTGAAACGAAATGGGAAAACGAATGAGGGAGATCTGGCTGAATATAAAGTGCAAATAAGAAATACCAGCAAGTCTAAAACGAATTCAGTGAACAGTGTACGACAAAAAAGGTAATTCGTTCAGCGAGATCAATGAGCCATGCGCCTTTGCTAACTTGGTGATCAATGGAGAGCGTTACTGGGTGTCGAAAACTGGACCTTCTATTTACACAGATATTTATCATTCCCAGTAGCCATCTTCAAAAGTCACATCTTTGAAAAATATGTCAAAAGGTGATGGACTGCTTGCAGAATTTAATCAATGCTGTCTCGGCAATTGGAATCCCTCCCACACTACGGATCCTGAACTCGTTCAGGCATCATTTATATATACAGAGGATGGACCCATCAGGAGCCAGTCGCCATACGTCGCTGCGTTCCAGAGGTTTTCCCATTCAAAGATGACATCAATGCACCGGCAGCAACTATTATGCACCAATGGTTGAAGGAACCCTCCGGAGCCATTTCATGCCCCTTATCCCTCTTTAGAGTGACTCGATGCTCGGAAATCTCTAACGCCATGCAGAAAGTGCTGGAAGTGCACCAGAAACGGAGACCACTGTACCAGAAGATCATGCTTTGACCAGGGATCCCAACGCCCTCGTGGAATCTTGGATGCGCATAGTCAAACATGACACGATGCAGGGAAAACGACGCCTTCAGACTGGAATTTTTTGAGAGGGAAATGCATGCGGTTTTAAAGGGGCGCGTTAAGGACTTCCGGCTTTCCTTGGTTTCCAGGTTTAGG
This sequence comes from Acanthopleura granulata, assembly GCA_016165875.1. Lineage (NCBI taxonomy): Eukaryota > Metazoa > Mollusca > Polyplacophora > Chitonida > Chitonidae > Acanthopleura > Acanthopleura granulata. The sequence continues at coordinate 6,638,562 of JABBOT010000017.1, forward strand.
GTACCTCGACAGCGAGGGTGTTTGGATGCCTTTCGGGAGGAAGAAGAATTTTGGGAAATGTAATGTAATGAGAGAATAAAGCCTAAATACTTTACATCGTCTTCCGAAATCCCAGCTCAGAAAGAAAAGAAAAGGTGCAACAATCTAAACTTATCTGGATCGATCAATAAGTGGAACACTTGTTGGTTGAACAGTGCCACTCAGACAATGAAAACGTGGATGGTTATGAGTGATGACAAAAGAAATGGTAAATATGAAAGTTTTACTCACATAACATGCACCAAAACAACTCTTTTTCCATGCCACACGTATACCTGGGGATCATCATAACATAAATTTTAATAAAGCGAAACAAATGGGGTGTGACATGTTCTGACCTTTTGACCCAACTGAGGAATAACTGCACTTGATCTGGAAAAATGAAAAAAGTGACAATTATATTGATATATATCTTCTTCCCCGTTTCAATAACTTTAGTACAGGATGAATCCCAAGAAAAATCCCATTTAATATATGGACATCTCAAGCTGATAAAAGCAAGACCCATTTCCAAGAAAAATATCAATCTTATTCTGAAACAAAGATGTTATTTGCTGCAATCTCTGGATCTAACAAGGATTGCAGTGGTGTGGTCCTTCGGTGAATCCGTAGATATTTAGGAAGACAACAAAGTGAACAATATAATATTACCAGGTATAAATACAGACAAGTGCGCATCAGCCTCAATGTAAGACAAAGGCTTTACAAAACGATCGTAATTTGATATTCAAATCTCAGTTATATGTAGCCCACCGTACTTTACCCGCCATTGGTGGAAATGATTTTTAAGTCATTTTGGGACGCAAATAATCGGATCTCCATTATCAACTGCGGATATACAACTTCTGTGAATAGATGTATTATTAATAAATCAAGTATGCCTACATTTTTGTTATTCAGAGGGTCATCTAGTAGTGCAAATATTACAAGATGTGTGTGGACGACTGACTGTCGGGAAAGGAGAAGCATTGAGTGCGAACGCAGTCATTGTAAGCCATTTGATGTATAATAAAGTTGATTTTTGTGTCTTGTAGTTACCATAAAAGCCAATCAGCATAAAATGTCATCTACTGTATGTACTGTATCAATTAACATATTCAAGGTAACACATAATGTTGAAATTTCCATCTAATTATAATATAACTAACGAAAAAGCAACAAAATGATTTGACATTAATTGAAGCAACAACTTAGGGCATGTGGTAATCAGATGGACATATTTGATAGGCCTATTCACTGACCAAAATGCATATTTTCCGAATCTTTCTTAGGAATATATTCGAAATGACAGTTCTTTGCGGCAACTTCTGTCGTCTGAGCTACAGCATGACTCATGTGTATTCTTGGTGTGCGTACTTCGGGAGTTTTGTCAGAATGGAATGTTTTCCGTCGAGTCCATGACATCATGGTACAAATGTTCATATTGTAAGCATGTGAGTAAAACGTTTCTACTCTCTGTTTAATATGAAGGTACACATCTTTCGTACACATGGACGGATACATAACACGTTAAATGTATTTAAGAATGTATAAATGTATTTATTCGGTGCTTAATATTAGAATAAACGAACCTTGCGAACATGTTGTTGTTAGGATGTAAACTTCCAAGTAAAGTTTATTCAAATAAATACGTGAAGTGTTTCTTTCCCAACATCCAAGGCAATCACAGTGAATATTTTAACTGCAAGCAAAAAATTCGCTAATTCCAATGTCCCTTGTTTTAATTTGAATAGTAATAAAGCACATATATTCCAAACAATACAAACACGACAGCAATTTTACAATTTGTTGGTTATTTTGATACCTTCACATAGGAACGAAAACAGAGGGATGACATGTGCGTATTACCACTGACCCTTGCAGGATCAGGGAAGCAACATACAAACTTAGATTCCTGTCTTGAACATTTCTTTACAGACGAAGTAATCAGCCCTGTGTAAGTGTAGAATAGGCTTGAAATCCTGTTCGTGTAATGTGATGTATCTTAATCATCATTGGCTACTTTGTGCACAGATTTCAGATATTGCCGTAAGCGCCAAATGAAGACAAATCATGTGCAGAGAACATGTTTGGATGACCACCAAGACGTTCTGACAATTCAGATGAAACTGCTTGGAAAAGCGGGCCAAAAAGTCAAGACCAGAGTTAAAGTGCCTAGGTAAGTGGCCAGCTGGATCATGTGGAATCTTTTACTGGCATTTACAAGCTGGAAGTTGTAAGAGAACAAGTCGATTCTTAGTATTAAGACAACACTGGCTTGATAACGATTGTAGAATTGACACCAAAACGTTGTCACGTATTAAACTTACAAGTAGAAGTTGTTATCCATATCCAGCGTGTCTGAGTGTTAAATGAAGTCCTCTTGTACATGTAAATTTCACAGTTCTGTTGGACATGCTGTTTGTTATGCAATAGATTTACGGTTCAGTATGTAGCAGTTATGTTGGTCATGCGATAGGCATACTGGTTGTGGTGCTGTAGAGATGATAGGCTCTACGGTATAAAGCTGCTTGCCACTGTGCTATACAAAAGTTAGTAACTATGCTATACAGAAGTTAGTCACCATGCTATACAGAAGCTGATCATCACGCTATACAGATGTTGGTAACTATGCTGTACAGAAGTTGGTCACTGCTATACAGAATCTGGTCACCATGTACGACAGAAATTGATCACTATGCTATACAGATGTTGGTAACTATGCTGTACAGAAGCTGGTCACCATGTACGACAGAAATTGATCACTATGCTATACAGATGTTGGTAACTATGCTGTATAGAAGTTAGTTGCTAAGATGTTATCCAGAAGCTGGTCACTGTGCTACACAGAAGATGGGCACCATGCTATACAAAAGTTGTTCAATATGCTATACAGAAGTTGGTCACTGTGCTATACAATGGCTGGTAACCATGTTATACAGAAGTTGGTCGCTGTGACAGACAGAACCTGTCCAACGTACGACAGAACTACCCCTTTTATATTCTCTACAGAGTTACAGAATGAACTGTGCTTTCCATGACCTCAACGCTTTATACATTTTACTTTTTATTAAACTTTACACCTAATTGAATTGTTTGCACTTCCCCCGTTCTTACGACAGAAAACTACAGCTGTGCGCCTACATACAGGGTGAAAGACCACCTGCATCATGCGTGTTAGATTTCAAGGCAGTTCAGGTAAACTGTATCTTTAATAGAGACTAAAAGTGCAGACATCTTGATTTGTTGTCTATTTTCCTCCCAAGTATTACCACATGGTGGAAATAAAAGTGGTTGAGCTCTATTAAATTGTAAAATCAAATTGCGGGATAGCTACTAATGAAAATATGAGACAGGAACACCTACATGTTTTAGAGGAAGCCTGTTGCTCAGGTGCCTGAAATACGTCAAATAAATATTATAGCCATTGTTTTCATCATTGTTTTTATTACTAGTGTCCTGTGGGAAGAACAGTATCCTCCCACATGATTTGCGCTCGTTTTATATTAAATACTAAGGTTTGAGAAGCTTTGACAGAGCTTGATCATGCCACACATACAGCCAAAACAAATTTGTGTTCAAAATGATAATATTCATGCATAAATTCGACACAAGCGAAGCGTAATTGTGTTGTTGCTTTCCACAGAATATGCTTTTACTTCACTTTCTTTCATTCATGTTGTTGGGGCATGGTACTGTTTACAATGTCCTTACAGATTGGACATTAGTCGTAGAGCCAGAAACGTTGTTGAAATTCGACGACACACACGGCACAAGCCATCGAAGCCCTTTCCTGAACAGTAAGAATGTCCAGGTGAGGTCACTGACACTACGACTCATTATACAACCATCGCTGTTGAGTGGCAAATATCTGCATGTTTTGTCCAGAATTAGTATTAATGGTTGTTGCTTTTTTGTACTCCACGGGGGTTATCGGGCTTTCATTACATTCTTCGTAGTAATAGACGGCTTGTCATCAATAAAGATGTACTCTGCTGAAACACACTCATTTCAATAGAGACTTGATCTTCTTCTTCAGGAAAGATGCTACATCAAACATTATCAGAGGGGTTAGACGTCAATAGAGACAACCAAGGGTTGCCAACAGTACTGTTGAAAACAAGATTTTGTTAAAATCAATAGTAAGCACTATGGTTCCTGTGTGTAGTATTCTTGATTTGCTGGTTGTCTTAACTTAACATGAAATTCAGCCATTCTAACTCTCTCACAGCAACACAGTCACCAAGGCCGTCTGTAACTTGAGGCCGATAATGTACTTTTACGACTGGATAACTTCCATAGAACACCTGGTTTAACGGTCACTTTCTGACGTGTTGCAGGCGGCGTTATGTGGTGATAGATATTAAGATTGAACTCCTCAGTCCTCCTAATCACCTTCCCAGGGCATCTCCGACTTGCATTGTTTGTTTCCTGACCCTGTAAGTGGCCCTATGAAGTCTGGTTTGAAGTAAGCAAGTGGAAATTGGGAGAAAGCGTTTTTCACACCGTGGCAACAGGCAGACGGTCTAAGATGGCATTAAAATATTAGGACTGTATATTTTCTGACCCCATAAGTGACCCTATGAAGTCTGTTTTGAACTAAGCAAATGGCATTTTTGAGAAAGCAATTTTGACGCCGTAGCAAGTGGCAGACGGTTTAAGATGGCATTAAATTAGAAGAATGAACAACATGTTGTTTAATCGCCTTCCTAGGGCGTTTGCGACTTGCACTGTATGTTTTCTGATCCCATAAGTGACCCTATAAAACCTGTTTTGAACTGAGCAAAATGACATTTTTGAGAAGGCATTATTGACACCGTAGCAAAGTAGCAGACGATCTAAGATGGGCGTTTGCGACTTGCACTGTATGTTTTTTGACCATAAAAATGTAGCTTTTAGTCACGTATTTTTTCTCGTAAAATGAATTTTTAGAGGACATTTTTGACACCTAGTCATGTTGGAGACGGTCTAAGATGGCATTGAATATTCAGAATGAACAGCATACTCTCGTTTAATCCCCCTTTTAGGGCGTCTGGACCTTGCACTGTATGTTTTCTAACCTTAAAACTGTACTATAAGGTCAGTTATAAAATAAGCCAATTGCACTTTAAAGAAGATATTTTTGACTCCATAGCAAGTTGGAGACGGCTTGAGATTGCGTTGAATATCACGAATGAACAACATACTGCCGTTTAATCGCCTTTCCAGGGCGCCTGCGACTTGCACTGTTATGAAATTATACCTTTCAGTCAGGTATTTTCCTCGTAAAATGAGTTTTAGAAGACATTTGATGCCTAGGCATGTTGGAGGCAGTCTAAGATGGCATTAATTATAAAGAGTAAACAAGATGCTCACCTTTATTGCCCATTACTGACCGTCTGTGATTTGCACTGTATTTGTTGTGTCTCCTGGTTTCCTGACCACAACTGTGCACCTTTACATACATGTGCAGTTTGAGTTGTGTTGCAAATGAAATGCCCTTTGACACTGTCGCAATTTGCTGATTTGATCCATATTCACTCCAGAGCCTTTCGGATTTTGACTGCATGTTAACTGACCAAAGAAATGGGGTGGATTACAGGTAAAAGAACACCCATTTCAAGAATCTATTTTGGACACCTAACTCATTCTAAATGTGAAAATATATCTTATGTTTGCAACATTGTAGGTTTTCAGTAAAAATGAAATTTGTGTCTCTTTTATCGAACTTTTACCTACCCAAGTAGCACGCTATTATACATGTAACATTCGTGCACAGGATGTGCCTATAAACAGTTGAAAGTTGTGTTACAAAGTAAAGTCGGCACAATATTGCAACACAACATTCAGCTCCATATTCGCAGCCGCATGAGCTGGATTCTGGCGAATATTGTGTTGAATGTTGGGTTGGAATCTTGTATATATAGGTTGTCAATGTATGGCAGAGCCCATACAATTTTATTTCACCTGAAAATCATGAAGTCTAGCTTATAAATTCCGTTCACATGTGGAGAAGCAAATTGACGTTGCGAAACATTGTCATGGAGTAAAGACAGCTACCACAGCTTTCGTAATGTCGGGGCCACATCAATGTGTTCCGTGCGGGGGGGGGGGGGGATCCAGAAGGGAAGCCTCAAACTGAGCATCAGCATTTGGTTGTATTGTCGAGAACTGACAGGTTATGTAAGTGGAGAATCGATGTGACCATTACGCGGAGATGTGTTATCGAGTTGTTGAGTCAAGGCTGGAAAGAGGACAAAGGCGGTTTAACCACATCCAGGGGCCAAGCTAGAAATGTCCACAAAAGACAGAAATTAACATTCGGTACTGAACTACATAAAGGGACGATCAAGTTTAACAAAGATTTCAGCAGTTCTGTTGAACGACAGTAGAAAACTGGACGTTTTCACTGTAACTGTCGTCTGCAAAATACCTGCCTCACCAGTCTCGGTGATGACTGGTTGCACATGAATTCATTAATCACAAGTGCCATGGAATAAGGAGAGTTTTATTAACAATCTGATTTAACCTTGTTTTCGCCTAACAAATCCCATGACATGCATGTCGTGAAATCTAAGAATAAATGAACAGCAATGACTTAACAATTATATAACTGCCGTCTGGCGGAGAAATGGCGACCTGCCCATGACTCGGATCGATTCTGTGGTTAGCTAACCATGTTAAAATTACCAAGAGATACGGCGGGCCTGTTTGAATCAAGGCTGCGTAGAGCACAACGTTGGTCGAACAAAGTTTCCCGGTCCAATTAGAAATGTCCACAAGACTTCAGTCACGGTTGTCAAGGACCGACAGAAATGGCGACAATCTCAGCAACGTAAATGGATCGTCGATATTCACCCAGACTTCAGGAATGTATGGGAAATGCTATCGACTGCCCTGAATTGGATTTTTCATCTACACCTCAATACTAACAAGTCCAGCAAAAATACCTTACTGTTCAAAAGCTGTATGAAACTATCAACCATGGGCTTTCTTTTCAATTCAGTGGCTGAGGAGGTTAGCGCGCCAGCGCAGCATAATGACGCAGTTGCCTCTCATCAGTGTGGTGAATGTGTGTTGAAGTCCACCTCACGCTGGCATCCTCTCCGGCCGTACATCTGAAGGTTCGCCAGCAACCTTCTGATAGCCGTGGGTTTCCTCCCACCATAATCCTGGCCGTCGTAGTATAACTGAAATATTCTTGAGTAAGGCGTAAAACACCAATCAAATAAATAAATCCTATTCATCCATACTAGGACACATGAGGCACAGGTTGAAAACCGGATTTGGACAGGGACTGGTAATTTGTTCCAAACCGACATTCGCATACCAGACGTTAACCAGAATGGGCGTTCAGGGTCAATAATCGCACGACCGGGTTCCCTGTCCATTTGTCTTCCACCAGTATGTTGTGCACATCTGTTACCTCACACGTGGCAAACACATTCGTCAGTAACTTGCCTAAGGCCGTTGGTTTACGCTAGGGTATTTGGCTTTCTCGACTTAGAAAATGAAAAATTCTCGACGGTTGCGGTAAGCAACAGTCAAATAATTAAATAAATGCATGAATAGATGAACACATTAAAATCTTGACGTCGCCTCGTTCTGGTCTAAGCAAGCCCTGTTCCCATATCCCAAACCCCTGTGAACGTAGGCGTCGAAATCTTGACAGATAATTTATGATTGCTTTATTTACTGTAGTATGGTTAGGTCGAAGTGGAATTTAGATGGAAAAACGATTACATGTATGTGACTGCCTTCTTGAAAGTTCTCTGTCGTCAAGTGACAAATCCACATGTGTACTGAATACTGAAAATAATGACGCCCTGTTAATGGTTTTCTATGATTTAGTGACCAAGATACTAGACACATTTTTCTGTGTTCTGTATTTTTCTGTTGTCTTACGTTATATGGTACAAATTCACACAGACAGAAAATCCAACCCTTAATCGTCAAGATTTAAAAGTTCGTACACTTTAAAAATTATCTATGAAAAAAGTAATGATCTGTGTGAAGAATTTTCCGCTGAATTTTGATGTTGAAAAATTTACTGTGGTCCTGACAGGTATACAGAAAGCATATGAAACATTCTGCTGAAATCACAAGGGACTAAAGATCCAATCTCATCCGTCTCATATTACTCAGGTCAGGTCGTGTGTCAGATTCTCTCGTCATTCACCATTTATATCAGTAAGGATTACGGTAGGAATCGGCTTTTCGCCTGTGTCAGGCTGAAGTGGTCAAGATTTGTACCACACTGCATCAGTTTGAATGAAACATATATGAAACACTGGTATTGGTAATTTGAATGTTTAAATGATACTGCTTCAAAATTCAACCGGGTACAATGCTACGCTTGGAAATGGTGTAAGAATGAAGGTTATTTGATACTCAGGTTTGCAACAAAACAAAATTACTAGACTAATCTACTGGGAATAAACTTTTGTGTATGCTAACACTGGGTTTGGGCGACAACCTATCACCTTTAACGGTGTAAATGTTTTCCCGAGGAAATGACTACATATACACTTACAGTTTGAAAACAATGCGTTTCATTTAGGCGACAACAGTTCAGCGAAACAATACAGAGCGTTACATGAAGGCTGGTAAAACAACTCCATTATCTAGTTAAAAACTTACAAAAAATTAATACATAAAAACAAATAAACACATTTGTGCATGTGTGTAAATTGGGTACCGGGAAACACTTGCAATAATCTGTAACATTGGTATGGGTTCCCTACACACTTGCCGGCCATAAATGTACCAGGAAACAAGTGAGCGCGGGAAAAACCTGACTTTGGTTAATAATATTTAAAAGTGGAGTGTGGACACTAAAATCAGAGCAAAGACAACAAACCGCCAGTTGACAGATGGTCACACTTAAAAAGCAAACTGTTGCAGATAAGTGCAGCAGTTTTAAATCATAATCGCTGTATATTTTCAATATCAGTTCATTTCAAAACATGTGAATGGGTGTCCATCTTCGATCATCTGGATTTGTGACGGTGGGAATATCTTAATGTCATATTTTTAACAGATCAAACAAAAGCCCAATGGCGTCTAATTTCACTGGTGGACGATACCGGATTGACCGGCGTAAGTCACTCACCTTGAGCAAATTACTGGTGTACTATTCCACATGTAACGCACAGGTATGGGCATAATATTGTTTGAAGAAAAGTGGTCTTCAACGAACGGTAGACTGCGCAAACAGCAAGATGAACTTCGCCGGTCGCTCATAATCCCCAAGTCGCACACAGACAGTGACAGTTGCGGAAACTACAAATTCCTTATCCAAGTCAGGGTCTGAACCCTTACCTCGTGTGTTCTAGCCATTGAAATGCAAGCGTCCAAGGCAGTTATATTAAGGAAACCGACGTTTAATAATTAAATTACTTTTTAGCCATACAAACCTAGTTACGATTGTCTGAATTATATAAACCGCAATTTTTTTCTCAAGTAAAGTGAGCCTATTGTACGTAGTATCAAGAAAATGACTGCCATTTGATGTAATACATTCAAAGGCGGCTTGCCGCAACATTTCAGAGCCAAATCCTTGTCTTATAAAATATTATTACAATCACGGCTCTGGAGGAGACGACTCTTTGGAACAGAAGCAGTCCTTTGAACCAAGTTGGTAAGCGTCTCTGACGCATTGTAATTTAGATTTTAACTAACCCTTGATAAAACGCATGAGAAAACTTATCAGGAAGACATTCCCACTGTGCGTCGCTCTTCAGCGGAGCTTACGGGAGAAGAGACGGAAACTCTCATATTAGCACATCAGACCGCCATCCTTTACAACATCTCAAGCTTAATTCCCGTACAAGAAAAACGGTTCCTTACTAGCTAAATGGGGGATTTCAGAGCGTGGGTTGCTTCATGTATCAAAGCCAATGGCTTTTGAAGTACTTTTCTGTATTCGTTGTTGTGAGATTCTAGAGATGTGTATATCACCGGAAGGATGCTTCCTGTAACACAACGACTCACATCGAAGAGAAAGGTTATTTGATGGTAAATGCTGTTTCTTTTTTTTCCACATGATATGCAACAAAACGTCCACCATAAACATGACCAGAAGCATTCACTTGAAAGTTTTATTTCGAAAATTCCAAAGAAAATAATTAAAAGTTAAGCCATTATCATTCATTCAAATGATTGAAAGAAATATCTAGCAGAAGGGTAAATGTAAAGTTTCTGCTACGTCAGTAGTGAACTAATTTGAAGAAATATCGACGTAAGTCATTTCTAAGGCATCCTCAAAGGGAATCCTTATAGCCTTGCTGGTGTAGGCTTCAGTGGTAGCGGCATGTCTAGCAGAGGATATCAGAGTGCACTTGTATGTTGGCCTAAGCGTAGACACGATTTATCTGCTCAGACAAATGCTTATCGTAGCCAACCCGTTTGCTACGCACTTTTCACAAATAATGCTTCAACACCACAACGTCGTCGGACAGCTGTATTTCAGAATTCGACAGATGCCACTTGACTGTTTAGGCAGCCATATTGACAGATCACATGACAGAAAACGCTTCTGTTTGATTTGTGGGCAGTTCAGCGCACACATTGGGGATTTTTTCTCTTGAGTTAAACTACATCAAGGCGGACAGATATTTCCACCAAGACATGAAGAGGCGAAGACGTAAACAAAACTACGCGGACACTAAAGTGAAGTGCTTAGCAAACAGAGCAAGAGGCGTGTTGATAAGAAGATAGACCGTGTCTGCGATCGACTTCATCGTGATTACGGACGGCGTTTATATCTTTTATCTAGTACATTGATATAGGACATGCTATTCAGCATTTGTTACACTTTTCTCTTTTGGCGGTTTTGACAAATGGTCACATTTAGACAGAGTATTCAATAAATATCTGGCGAAATGCGGTGGTTTCATATACCAGTTAAACCATGTTTCTCCAGTTATGACCCCACTCACAATCATACAAAGTGAACTGCCTTGGGTATGGCGGCAAACCCGAAATACTGACACGCATTCAATAACACATATTTGCCACCGTTTATATACTTGGTGCGCCTCGCTCAAAAATTTCCTCTCCTCCACAGTCACTGCATTAAAATGAACAAGGATAACTAGATAAAGAGTCTTTATTTCTATTCCATTAAACATGTACCTACTTTACACTTTTAGTGAGGAAACACAGCACGAATTACCTTTTCCCTTCCGCCGCTACATTCACTTGTTGGCCGTCAACAACTGCCTTTAACTCCTGCTAGAGCACGCTTGTTGGATTAACAACCAGACACCAATCTTAAATTTCACGGAGATGGTTCTATAAGAGTTTTACTTTAAAAATATCTCGAAAAAATCATTAACATCCTACAGCGATTAGGACAAGTAATCACTTCCGTGTGACAGACAAAGCTTTGTACCCGACTGAAGTCTCCGTCATTGCGGCCTTACTTCAACTGGCTTCGTAACAGCACAATCAAATATTATTTATTTATTTATTTATTTATTTATTTGATTGGTGTTTTACACCATACTCAAGAATATTTCACTTATACGGCACGGGCCAGCATTATGGTGGAAGAAAATCATATAGAGCCCGGGAGAAACCCACGACCATGTGTAGGTCACTGGTGTACCTTCCTACGTACGGCTGGAGAGGAAGTCATCATGAGCTACCGCATTGGTGAGAGGCACTGGGACATTACGAGGGCTGGCGCACAAAGTTCCTCGGCCACGGAGGCTTCCCAATAAAATCTTAATTGAGTTTTATTTAACACGGCTTTAATACTGAACCATGGTCGAGTATTAAGTCTTATCTGCAAGGGTATAAACATCCCATAAAGAAGGAAGTTATGGTAAGTAAAAAGCTCATTAAAAACTAACAATCTCATAAAAACTTTGAAACGAACTTTCATTGGGCCGTTTTTCAATACAGCCATTTCCACCCAGCTCAGATGATATTTGCCATGAATAACGCAGTGGAGCGTACAACCCCAAGATCACCCCTAAAATTTAAACGTTGTACATACAGTTGCAACTAAGCCATGTGATCAGATTATGTATACACCGGCATTAACTATCCTACACTAGTAACCGATCCGCCCATCTTCTGTTAAAATCGGGGTAAGTAACAGCTACAGCCAAATCTCGCGTGATTGAGGAATCAGCAGCTTCGTAATGTTAATGGACGCCGGCTTATTGCAGTAACCTATTCATGAGCTCGTTGCATTGCCTTTTCATCATTTGGAAATCACGAATGGCGTGGAATTCATTTGCAGTGAGGAAATCGTAGATCTCCTTTAAAGGCAACTGTTGAGATAAGTTATCGACAACTTAGCGAGAATGCCAAGTTGGGCATCTTTGCAATGTTCTTCAACTGACATAACATGACAGACATTTCTTCCCACTTAGTGAAAATATACTCATTCTACTTGCTTTTTGCTCTTCTGTTGATTGGTAAGCAATATTTTGCTTTCCTGGAGACAACACGTGGCTGCGTGGTTAAAATGCTTGTTTTTCAGTTATTATTCGGGTACACCAGTTCTTCGTTCAGTTGAGGGCCCGGACAGTGTCTTATTGGACGTTCTTTGGAGATTACTTGCCTTTCACTGTGATAGAAAACGTGTCGTGTTCTTCTCTTCGTATGTCAGAATATCAGAAACTGCATCACGTACTCGGATTTGCTCATTGCGCGCACCCACCCCAAGGAAAATGGCTGTTGTAGTGTAGGTGAATGTAGATCCATCATACATGACAACGTACAGTGTGGAGATGCGTCACCATGGTAAACGCGCTTGACGCAATGTTACGAGAGTTTTGTAGAACGGACACTACCTACAATATACGAGGCAAGCCCATCCAAAGAGCTACTGCACCCTGGGTCTCTTGACTATTCTTCGACGCGAATGTAAAATTGGAACTGAGCCAAAGTAGAAAATCGGTACACGTGGACCATTACGAGAGAATGGAGGTCGTCGATGGATGAAAGGGGCAGCGGCCACTTGTCCTGGTACACTGCAAGTTCGAGTCATTTCGAATTCCATTCATATGCTAATTCAAATTATCAAAGTCACAGAATACAAAGTTGATCGAGAGACAAGGCTGTCTAGCTATATTCGAGTCGAATCCTAGACATTATCATTGGCCTTCCGGACGCCCTCTCACAGCCCAGTTTCAACATAACTATGTAAAACAAGTGAAGCGATGGTCGTAGCCGTCTGTACAATCACCATGCTTGCAGACGCTTTAAAGTGCTTCGTTCTGTTTTATATACTGGATGACCTTGTGTCTCTATGTCCCCAATCCTTCCCTTGGGTTAATCCATTAGTGTTTTTTTATCAATAATTTGCTTCCTGTGTGTTTTCTGTGCCCATCTGCCTGAAGCAATAGACATGGTATAGTCACTTTCAGCACTGGCTACTGACAAAATAAAAGGCGTCTCTACTGAGTGCTATTTCTGGCGGAATTCTAAAAGCTTTCTCTTAAACGTGTTATTGTATTGTGATAAGCCTGGAGTGTGTTATAATGGACAGGTCAAGGGCTGACACATATAACTTGTGGCTAAATAGCACCACGTACACGGCGAGGAGTGAAAAGCCTACCTCAGCATTTGCTAAATATGCACAATGGCTAGTCTGGTTTTGCGAAATAAACTTAACACTATGGAAATTACGCGAAGCCATTTCGTATATCGAAATAAAGGACTACCTTTTTGTCTCCCATAAATACAGCTATTCTGAAATACTGGAATATACTTTTGAAAAAACAGTGAATTTATTGAATGAGAACGGTGTAGTTTTCACGAGAATTTGACGAATAGCGATGAACGAGGATATATTTGCTTTTTGAAACACAATAGCATAGAATGCTAGGACACTGTAGCATGTCTTTGAAATCATCCGCTCTATCCATTGCTGTTGTGTTTTTGGCCAAAAATCATTGTACCTCAGACGTTGATTATCAGCACTATGGTACGTTACACGATTCACCCATCCACCTTATTTTTCATACTTTCCTCGAAAGTAGTAATGAACAGGCATTCAACATGGAACCTTTTCAAGTCCACTTTAGTAGATGAGTTCTGAGATGAGGAATGGTTGCCAGGCTGATCGCTCAGATGTAGGCTTTCGTCTCAGACCTGGTGTCACCTTCACATAAAGACTGTCACGGGTTTGTACGCCACTGCGTCTGTGGGCCCAAAAGCCAATCTGTGTACAAACTTTTATCCGTATCCTGAATAACCGTTTTAAGTTAAGTTGCTGACAGATACAGAAATCAACTATCGGCAAAAACAACCTGCTTGGTGGACAGCTCTAGCCGGCATCCTGTCTGGTCCTACGTGAAAAGGTCAGCCAGCAACCTACGTGTGGCCGTTGGTTTCCCCCAGGCTCTGTTCGGTTTCTTCCCACCATAACAACGGTCGCGGTAGTAAAGGTAAAGTATTGTGGAGTTCCGCGAAAAAAAGCGAATCAGATAAATAAGTTAATAAAGTCATGATCTAGGTATTATTATAAAAAGACATAAGCAGAGTGCGTAAACGCAGAGCACCGAAAACACTATGATACCTGGCAAATGGTCACGCGTAAACGGTGAAACACAGCATCTTGTTTGCCTTTACGTAACTGTGCCTCTGTTACGGTTTTACAGTAACGTTCATATAAACATTTAAACAGTGTCATCTCACACCACACCTGGCACCATGGTTTAAGCAGAATTAGGTAAAAGAAATGCAGAGATGGCAACTAGTCTAGAATGACTGAAAACACTGCACACAGATCAGAGTTAGAGGATATTTATGTTCCTGAAGGATGCAGAGACCTCGTTTATGCTGAAATACAATTATTCCCTATACCAAGCCTTCGTTGTATAGGAAAAGGTCCTGTACCGAACCAAACACATAATACTGTAAAAATTTATGTGTCTGGATGAAATAATTATCCATCATGAATAGATCCTGCATACAGACAAAGCTTTAGCTGAGACTGTACGAACTTCTCAGAAACCACGATCTCAGTATCTCAGCTCTGCTTACATTAAACGTTGTTATCTTAAGAAACGAGGCTAAAATCCAGAAAATGTAACTTGACAGGTTTTACAGAATATACCTCATAATATGTGAAAGGGTCCCTTGTCTCGGGGAGGCAATATGTCAGATTAGGCGAGCGAGCTCCGACGTCTTCCAATGCTGTTAAACTAATTGGGGACGATATGGTAAGTGCCTCGTGTGTTTACGTGAGCGAAGGTTATCTACCATCATACGCCTAGAGGGACTGGCATGGTCCGAAACACGCGGCGCGATGAGCTTTGACATTATCGCTGTAAATAAAATGTCATCATTCGTTAACTGTTCTTAGTTGGTACATCTTATGACCTATTAACCTGGACAGTCTCTAGCTCAAACTCGGATGTTGCCGATTTGTCATTTGTCTGTAATTCAGATATAAACGTAGAGCCATATGGGCTACGAACAGCGCCATTACCAGGACGACTGCGAGTTCAAATCCGTATGAAGGCAATATGCCCTTCTTTTTCCTAAAATATTCCTCGACTGAATGTGGGCAAGGATCAGACTTAATAACTTACAAGTCCCCTAGTGCCTTGGTCTGTTAGTGATTCTAGTCCTATAGAATATGACTCTGGACACAGGATCATATTCTATAGGACTATAGTGATTCAGTGAATTAGACACTGTAAGGGAGATCGGTTTAATGCAGAAATAATGGATAAAACATTCTTCGACACTTTACTTAGCAAGCACGGTTTGATTTCTTATCAGCCATCGAAGAATGCTGATTAATGTCTTTACCGGAGTAAGTAGTGACCGTGTCCTCTCTCATCCCACGAATTCTGCCATGACCTGATCCTTGAAGGTCTACAAATCTTCTCCAACTTTTGCTTTAAAAAGATACACTGTCCTTTAATGTTTTGGGATATGACTTTATTAGATCTGGGCTTTCACCTGCAAACCCCGATTGCTTCTTCCTCTGAAACCTTTCATCTTATCCTTATAGGTATTATGTACAGAGCCTTGGCTTTTGGAGTGTTAAGCTGTACCCCCTCTGGCGAAACCATCAGGGTAATGTATGGGTTTTTTCCCCTGTTAAAGGCTAAGCTTGTTACAGCGGCTTCCGGTTTGAGAGTTTCGATGTCTTCTCCGTCTCTTCCTTTGAAGCGACTATACGATATGAACGGAAAACCACGTGTAACCGGAGCGATTACTGGCTGTCTTAATCCCCGTCTAGAATCCAAGAGACCAGAGTGCTGGAAATGTCATTTCCAAACTCGATACCACCACATTGTATTGTTAGTCGCTGAGATAAGTCATCGCCACAGACACTAACACGCTAAGATGCCTCGATATATAAACTGATCTGACATGTCAGGCTTTTCACTGTTTGGATTTTTCAGGTTGTAAGAGCGCTGATTTTTTTTTTGATTTTTTTTTAGTGAAAAGAAACTACCGCACCTGATCTGGTGCCTGACAAACCTTCTGAAAAAAGGCATCAGCTGAACCAAACAAAGGTGTGTGAACAGAGAGCCTCTCTGATCACGTTGTCTTTTAGCACAACACACAATTAGCCCATCGGCCAGAATGTCCTACACTGGTAACACAAGTAACTGAGAACACGTAATAAAAATTCACCAAGATCATTTACCTTTCCATTAAAAACATTAACTTTTGATATTTTTCTTTCTTATGTGCCACCAATAGAGATAAAATTATTTTAAAATATAGCTGTCAGGGAGAGCGATGCCCGGGTTCAAGCGAGTAAAGTCGTATGTGTGTATGTGTGTAGCGAGTGAAACATAAATCGCCAACTCTGCACCACGGACGCTACTCTGGTTGTTGTAAATATTATAAATATGAAAAAAAATAAATGAAATGCTGTTTAACAAGCGCATTATTGTGGTGGAACATATTTTTTATTTATTTGATTGGTGTATTACGCCATACTGAAGAATATTTCACTCATACGAGAGCTGCCAACAGTGTTAGGAACATCTGAAGATTGTTGGAAGATCTTTTCTCGTACAAGAAGTCTGCATGCACACAGCGACTGCATCGGTGAGAGGCCCCTAATTGTGCTGAGATAGCACGGTGACCACTCGACCATGGCGTAACATTAGTAGCACCTTTCGTTAATTCATTTACATATGCAATAAATGGTGGTGGGAGAAACTCAGCCTGCTACTGGAAAGAATGTAGATTTCAAAATCATTCTTGATCAAAGTTACAAGATGTAGGCCCTACAGCCGAATACCTGGAGTGAATCTGAAGTAGACTTCGGCAAAAGGTGTACAGTTTGCCAAATACCTGGTGAATTGTGATAGTTTCAATGTCGCTGTGTTGTCATATCGGGTGTAGATGGATTCCCTGTGTGCTCGTTGAATCCTCTAAAATTTGGTGAAGCCTTACATGAAGTTGTTGGGAGGGTGACGTCAGTGAAAAGACTACCATCACGTGACTTGCAGATAACATGCTTTGACAGGGGCCAGGTCAAGCGTTTGCTTAGGCTGACTTCAATAATGTGCAAAGACATACAGTGCTGCCAGCCATCCATGTCGTTATGTTAGGGTGTCATATGTGGTGTTGGAAAAAGTGTAACAGCTTTGGAAATCCAGGTGGCTTTACGTAAAGAAAAATGCATTAAAGCTGAACGGATGAAAAAGGGTAAAGATCGTCAGGTATCATCTTGCATTTTGCTTTATTTTGGTCGAGATGACCTTCCAACAGAAGCGTTGCTAGGATATGAGAAATTTACTGTGAAGCTTTATATCTCCCCTGTGTTGAGGTGTTTCCTTTGCCAGCGCCTAAATCATACATCGAAATCTTGCAGAGGTTCCTCTCGTTGCTCCCGTTGTGGTGGCTCTCATGACTATGAGCAATGTCGAAACATAGCCTCCCCCAAATGTGTCAACTGGGGCGGTAGCCATAGTGCTGCTTATGGCGGCTGTCCTGCCAGGAAGGAGGCTAGTAAGGCTCAGTATATCAGAATTACCGAGAATGTCTCGTACTCCGCAGCTTTAAAATCTGTCCGCAACGCTCGTCCCGAACACACTTATCCCGACCATGTACAGTCCGACCAAAACAATGTAGAGTGTTCCCAGGCACCTAGAGGCCTTGAGCGTGTGTCACACCCAAAACCATCTATCCCTAAACCCAGACCACAAACTAATTCTATTGGCAGACTGCAAATGACATGGCTACCCAGACGGGCTACTGTTCGGATGTTACTCTGGCGAATGTTGTGGCAATGATGACAGAAATTTTATTTCATTGTGCTAAAGTTCCAAAGAACTCGGAAGTTATCAGTTTCATCGCCGACTGTGCTCGTCGCCATCTTGATAGTGAGACCTATGTTCCCTCAGAGCTTGTGGCTCTGCTGAATCAAAGGAAAACAGCCGGTAAATAATGGATTATACAAGAAATCTAAAAATCCGTGTGTTTATATTTTTCGCGATGGCGTTCTGTATATTGCATCAAAACATTCAGTCTTTGTTTGCTCATGGGCAAGAATTCAAAGTTTTCTTAGCTGATCTTAATGTTGAGCCTGATGTAGTTTGCCTCGAAGAAACATTCCTTAAACCTATGTATAACCCTACATTCCCAGGATATGTCATGAAAAGAATTGACAGAATTGGCATGGCCAGAGGTGGGCTGGCTATGTTAATGAAAAATGGTATTTCATTCACGGAAATTTGCTTCCCAGAATTTCGCAGTATTGAAGTCCAGGGATTCAAATTTTCCTTACAGAGGGACGGGTTGTGAGTGTAGTAAACCTATACAACCCTTGTAATAGACTAGATATTTCTGAGCTCAGTGCCATTGCATCGACTGCTAAGGGCCCTAAAATAATCTGTGGTGATTTTAATGCACATAATGTGTTGTGGGGTAGCTCAGCAACTGATGCCAATGGTTCTTTAGTTGAAGACTTCATCGAAGACAATGATTTAATTATGTTAAATGACGGATGTGGAAGAAGACTCGACGTCCGCTCGGGCAAGTTATCTGTCCTAGATTTGACTTTGTGTTCCAACGAGTTATGTCCTGGTTTTTCATGGTATGTGGACTACGATTCACCTAATGGAAGTGATCACTACCCTGTGGTTGCTACATTTGGGGTATCACCACGCTATAATGATGTAGACAACCAGCCTAGATGGAAAATACAAAGGGCTGATTGGAATACCTATGCCACTGAATGCTTGTCGTCATTAAATGAATCTGTTGTTTCTGATAACATTGATCAATTTACTGACAACATTATAGGCACTATCAACTCTGCAGCCAGTGTCTCCATCCCGAAGTCTTCAGAGGCGGTCTGGTCGAAGCCCCCAGTTCCATGGTGGACAACAGAGTGTGCTGATGCCATACGTCAGCGTAAGAGAGCTAAGAACAGAGCGTCTCACACCCGTTTGATCAACAATATCGTTTCTTATCGGAAATGTAAGGCTCTTGCGCAGCGTACAATCAAGCAAGCCCAGAAAGCCTATTGGCGAAAGTACTGCTCTGGCATTACTAGTTCAACACCACTAAAGAGGGTATGGGCCCAGGTAAAGACAGTAAGTGGTGCTAAGAAGTCTAATAATATTCCTACTTTGACATGCGATAACTCATCTTGTGTTAGTGACTTTGATAAGTGTAATCTACTAGCAGAAAAGTTTGCTCATGTTTCAAGTTCTAGCAACTTTGATTCTGATTTTGTGAAACATAAAGAACAACAAGAGCTACTCCATAGTTTGGATAATATTTTTTTCGATGATCTGGCCATTAATGACGAATTTTTTCTCTTGGAAATCAAGCAAGCTCTGAATGGGAAGAAAGACTCCACACCAGGGGAGGACGGGGTATATTACTCTATGTTAAAAAAAACCTTCCTGATGAATGCCTTAAAATTATGTTGTTGTTGTACAACACTATTTGGTCAAGAATGAGTCTCCCCGTGTGCTTGAAAACGGCCACTGTGATAGCTATTGCCAAGTCAGGAAAGAATGCTACAGAACCGGGGTCGTACCGTCCAATAACATTAACATCAGTGCTGTGTAAAACGATGAAGACCATGGTAAACTCCAGACTTGTGTGGTCCCTAGCTAAAAATAATATACTTTCAGACATCCAGAGTGGGTTTAGAAATAACCGCAGCACATCAGACCATTTAATGCATTTAGAGTCCACTATCCAAAAGTCATTTTTAAACAGAGAATCTGTCTTGGCTGTGTTCTTGGAAGGCATACGACATGATATGGAGAAAAGGGTTACTCATCAAGATGCAGAATATTGGTATCGGAGGTAAAATGCTGGGATGGTTGAAAGGCTTTTTTTCTGAGAGAGTTATACGAGTTCGAATTGACAAGACCTACTCAAATCCAGTGAATATTGAGAATGGTACTCCTCAGGGCAGTGTAATATCCCCCACTCTTTTCAATATAGCTATAGATGACCTGCCCTCTATCCTTCATCCAATGATCCCTTGTACTCTTTTTGCAGACGACAAAGCTCTTTGGTTCCAGTGCCAGGATCTGAACCCTGCAAAGTGGCACATCCAACAGGCTCTAGACGCAATAACACGATGGACTAAGCTTTGGGGGTTCCAATTTTCGTGTTTGAAGTCAGCGGCGGTTGTGTTCAAGAAAAGGAGGATTTTGCCACACATATCACTTAAGCTCGATAACACCAACATAAAGCTGTCTTCATCCTTCCGATACTTGGGTGTCACTTTTCACACCAAATTGACCTGGTGCAAACACATTTATAATGTTGTTCTCAAATGCAAAAAAGTGTCTAACTTGATGAAGTCTGTATCTGGGAAAAGCTGCGGAGCTGATTATAAATCCTTACTTTTAATATATAGATCGTTAATCCGATCCAGGCTCGATTATGGATGTGAGGCATTTGATTCGGCCTGCGATACTTTAAAATCTAGACTTGACTCTATCCAATGCTCAGCGTTACTAATTTGCGCTGGAGCGATGAAAACAACTCCTTTAATTGTTCTTCAGGTCCACTGCCAGGAATGGCCTCTCTCAATTAGACGCAAACTACGCACAGCAAAATTTGGGATGAAGTTAGAAAGCTCTCTACATAATTCAGCCAGTTCAGTGTTTTCACCATCTTGTTATAATTCTCTCTACAGTGCCAACAAAAAGTCACAGCCTTTCAATGTTCGTGCCCAGGATATTTTGCAGAGTGCTGGGGTCAATACTGGACATTTGCAGAAGGAATGTTTCCAGCCATCTCCCCCATGGAAGGACCAACCACCATCTGTGTACATGGACCTGCACTCTCAGGTCCAGAAATCACACAGTCCTCACCATACTTCTGTGATTTCTAACGAATACGTAAGCAACAATTGGTCTGCATACATGCAAATTTATACCGATGCCTCTAAGTGCCCTGCTACTGGTAAGGTTGTTGCTTCGGTGTGCGTACCAGAATTGCGATATGAAGAAGTTCTTAGATTGTCGAATAACCTGTCTGTAATGTTCAGCAGAACTCTATGCAATTCTGAATGCTCTGCTCTTTCTTTTGGATGTAAGACCACTAAGAGCTGTTATATTCACACATTACTCTTAGTGCTTTACAGTCAATGACGTCATTTAAGTGGGCAAAATGCTACCCTGTCCTGTACGAAGTAGTTTTTCTATCCCTCTCTCTATTCTTTGCTGGTCTTAACATTTGCTTCGCTTGGGTTCCTGGGCATTCTGGGGTGCCCGGTAATGAACGAGCAGATAGACTAGCCAAACAAGCCATAAGGCTGCGTGATGTCACCTCTAATATCAAACTGACCATATCCGAGGCCCTAAATGAAGTAAAGTTATTGTCATTTAAACTATGGCAAACTAACTAGGACGCCTCAGAAAAGGGCCTTTTTTATCACCCATTTAACCCTGTTGTCAAATTTCATAACAGCCTCCCTTGTTCCTTTTCTAGCAGAAAAGCAGAAGTCCTGTGCTTCCGACTTCGGTCTGGACACCTCCCAGTTAATGGCTATTTAAAAGGATTGAAGGCAAGAGATTCAGGTCTGTGTGGTGTTTGTCCGGTTGAGGAGACCATCCATCATGTTTTACTCGTGTGTCCGCAGTACACTGCTCAGAGACGAATCCTTTTTTCTGATCTTGAAGACCTGGGAATTATTGGCCCAACTCTGAGGACTGTGCTCAGATTTTAGGCTACACCATTGTGGAAGTAGCTCTCTGTGAAACGACTATGGTTGATTAGAGCAGCCTAAATCCCTGAAACACACCCTATTGCCTTGGCGCAAACCATTCCATGGAATGGAGTCGCCATGTAAACCAGTTTATCTATCTTTCCAAAACTGCATCAGGTAGGACTATTTGTAGGACACTATGGGGGGAAAAGTGTAGAAATTATCAGCAAAAAACGAATTTTTCGGTCACATGACATATACACCCAATAACGAGCTTGAATAATTTTCAAAGCAGGAAGTTTTCGTTATTACCATGAATGTACCTAGGCTTTGTGCAACGGCAGTTTGAAATTCAGCTTAATCGCATCAGTTGCTATGGAGAAGAAGGTTTTTAAAGGTTTTCATGAAAACCCAAGATCGCCGCCAAGTCAAGTCAGAATATCTTCCCAAAAGATTCGATGCACAACTTCAAGTCATACAGACAAACGTACTACAATTTCATTAACTTCGGCCTAACTGATTTCGCTAGAAACGCGTCACAGCATAATAAAAACAATTAATCCTAAGAGATATAATAGAGATTCAAGCCTGAATGGCTTGAACCCCTAATTATAGGAAGAGCATAGGTTTAAAACATATACACAGTGACACAGATTGAGTAGGTCACCCTTTTCCTTTTGACACATTGCTGGGCGACATTTTAAAAAACCAACATTTATAAGCTTAGTCCAGGTGGGTCGATCGTTTGTTTGATTGTTTGATTATTTGTTTGTTTACTCGTTTCTTCATTTCTTTTTACATGTACTTCCTTTGTTCGTTTGTGTGTTAGTTTCTTGTTAGTTTGCTTGCGCTTATTCGCCCGTATTCATTTGTTTATTCGTTCATTTGTTCTTTCATTTTTTTTTGTTTATTCCTTTGCTCTTTCATTAGCCGTGTTCGTTCGTTCGTTTGTTAGTTGTTTGCTTTGTTCGTTTGCTGCTTCACGAGATATTCAAGTTTTCACATATATAAGATGGTGGTCATTTTTATCGACGGAGGTCTTCAGGGTGCTCAGGATTAGCAACGAGATGGCCTCACGAGCGTCATCATCTGAGTAGTTTCACAAAGATCCCGCGAGTAGTGATACGAGTAAGTAGCTAACGCTCATAAAATATTTACCGCTGGAAGCGATAGCTGTGTTTCATACTGCCGCTGTCACAGCACTTTGGCCATATGTGTCAAAACAAGATTAAATAGTATGGTAAGTACATGTAATCCGATGAAATGTTGTTTTCTCTCTCAGATTCCTAATACAAATGACTTTATCAGGAAATGGCGAAAGTTAATACCTGGCTGAACTGTAAAAATACCACATTACATGGTATCCACCATGTCCAGGTTTAACACCCTCTGACTTATTTTCGGAAGGAATTCGTATAGCAATCCACAGATGAGCTGTGGGGGTTATTTGTGATCAGAGCCCACTATTTCGTTAAGAAACTTTAAGCATAATCCTGGAGAAGCTTCCTGCAAACTATGCGCTGCCGGAAAACACAGCAGTGAATCTCCGCGGATCAGCGATTTTCGCTAAACATCCCAAATATTTCACCACACACAACCTCTAATCACATGAATGTCTTCTTCTGAGAAGGTCTTCTTCAATTAAACACAGCCATTCCGCTATAGGCGTTACTACAACAAAAATGAGCTACAAGATCAAACGTGACAGCAGATTAAAAGACGAAATAATTATTCTGGTGTAACGTGTTACTCATGTTCGACTCAGGTTTTGTTAGGAAAATCCGATGAAATACATGTAAATACTTTCACTTTTTGAAAAGCACATCCAGTGTCAACCATGTCACATGCCAGGTGTATTGCAACGCAGTGTAATAATGGCACAGAACCGACAGGAACTAAAAGCTAAAGAAGACGATTTCAATTCAATTCAATGTCTTTCAGTAATTATCTTTCAGGCGAATGAAGAAGTTCCAGTGAAGATGGAGGATGTCTTTGTGGTATGCGTTGATAAAATAAGAGACGTATCTATTCTGAGGACAAAACCCGGGAACATCATTTCCTGCCCTCTAAAAGCAAAAGCAAAGCAGAAATCTTTTCTGGTAATTAAGCTATCGGTGTTGTACACCGAAAACCCTGGACATTGGTATTCCTTTTTTTTCTGTTTTTTTTTCTCTTTTTAGTGGAACTTAGTTGAGTCTTTCAGGACAACAATTACTGAGAATATCAACACAAGTTGATTCATAGCTATTGGCAAGTCTAAATGTGATTTGTTTGGAAACGCATGGCAATGACTTTACACCCTTGACTTCTTCGTAATATGTGTCCATTAGTATGGGCTTTAGGAGAATTTGAAAGTTTGCGAAGCACGGACGTAATGATTGCTTCAGAGACTTCACAGCCAATGTTTGATCCATGTTCTATACCTCTGCACTATCAGTAAGTCCGGGATTCTAGATAAGACCAGGTTGTTAAAAAAGTGTAAAATTCAAGCCAGCCAGAATTACATTTCATGATTATTCTACATGTGTCGGACCACGAGATAATTCCTAAATTGCGAAAATGTTAAAGTACATGTATATTGAATGTCGTTCTTGATTATAGTTGATTGGTTCTGGCTCCTCCGGGTCACAGGTGTTTGAGTAAATCTGCGTATCACAACCAATGAAAATATTGTACTTTGTGCTAAACATAGATCCCGATATCACCAAATGATAATCCACTTTTCTAATAGTTAATTATCTGTACGCCTCCAATGTTACAACTACATTACACTGGGTTAGTTCAGGAACACTTGCTGGAGTCGAACAGGCCGTTCGAAGTAAACCCGATGGCGGAAGTAAATTAATTGCAAATTAATCAGTCCCCATTGCAATGATTTCGTTTTTCAGGAGACTGTGAGTGAATCTGCCAGTTGGTAAAAGAATCATTATGTAGCTGAATTACGTTAACTGACATTGTATTAAATTGTCGTCTAAGAAATGTCGCCAACAGTTTCCCTTGAAGTCCCAATCCAGATCTCATGAAGCGTAATCTTTGCTTGAATCCTTTTGTATCAACCGTCTGGTTTTAGCCCGGACTGTCGAGGACGGAGACCATGAGTGACAGCAACTTTTCAAGAGAGTTAGTTAAAAGTCGGCGTCAGTTCCAGAATTTATTGAAATGAAGGATCTCTCTTGCGATTGCGATTTTAGACGTATCACCAGCAGACCCGATCAGCATATCCCAAGGGAGAACTGATTGCCGTAGACATTGAAAGGCCAAAACAGCTGACCACAGAAGTTTGGTCATTTCTTCTCGGTGCCGTTTCACCAATATCACGGTGATATTTTCTTATGGTGAATGAAAGTTCTTCTCTATCCTAACAGTACCTCTACTCACCTCACCTCATCCCATACCCCTTAGCCGATGCCTCTTTTAATACATTTAGACCAACATAAGTCCACTCCCAAGAGCTGGAGCTCACGGTAACTCGGCAGATTTTAGTCAAATCCCAGCGCTCAGGGTTACGTCAGTCAAAAGCCAATTAGATTGTTCAGCCACTGATCGTTTATTTTTTGACATTATATATACATTTTACCCTGTGGGAAATTACGGATTGGCGCATCTTTGCTGATGCTTGATTGATCATATCTGGATTTGAACACCCGGCCTCAGGGATAAGGCGCAGGTTTTCCTTGTGAAGAACGTAAAAGTCATCTCCATATTTTCCCGTGTTTCTGACATTTGTGCAAAGATTTGTCAGCTTCTATGGTATGAAAGTTTTTTTTAAATTATTATGTTGCGTGAGGAAGATCCACTTAATACGCTCTGACATGTTATGTGTAGAACATTCGACTTCTTAAGGAAGCATTCTTGTTATCCGCTAGAATGCATGTACTTTTCCGTCATCAATAAATATTAATTTTCATTCAGGATTCCAGCAGAAGTTACTATGAACATAATCATGCAAAGTAAGGGATTTAATACGTCCTCCTTTATACGTCTGGGTGTAATCTCAAGAAAAATATATCTATATAAAGCGAATACATTCAAAACTTTTGTTTGGCTTGTGGGTTTGTAATCTACTGACAGGTGGAAGAGATAGACAAATCTCAGTGCCTTGCCGTCGTTTTCATTTCTCTCTCAGACAGCTAATCCAAATCAGGATTAAGTGAAAACTAATACTAATACGACATTGTCTCCCACGTCATCTCCCGTGCAAATACTCTTTGTCTTATTTTTGGGAGGAGTTTTACGAAGACGATGTTAGTTGCTGTATATTAGACGTGACTGGTCAAGAAATCCTCAAAATGCTAAGTTAGTATTATTTAATAAACAGAATGAAAACAAAGTAAATGTTCCCAGACCTGTCTTAACCATGATGTTAGTCACAAAAGCTGCAATTCAAGAGCCGACAGGCATTAAACAGAGTCTCCGTTGCGGGTAAATGATATGTGTATTTCACTGTAAGCCGACACTTCTGTATATTGTCGGCCAGTATAATGGTGGGAGAGAACCGGATTCGGAGACCCATGGCTATTTTCTTGGAAATTTCAATACAAGTTAACAGGTTGGCGGAAGTAGAGTTTGAAATGCATTTTAGCCCAATTGAAGAGCAATTTTGTCGAATTAGCAGTCTATGTAAATTATTCACTTTCTGAGTGAAAATATTCTGGACAAAGAACACCTGCACTAATCGATATCTGTATATATATTTAAAGAAAAAAGACAAATATTGCTGAAACCTGAACGAAGAGGATGGTATTTGTTAACCTGACAAGCACGTTTTTCAGTGACGTCAGAAACCGAGGATGGACATTTTCCGTCTTCTCCTCCGCGTGAATATTCACTTTGAAGTAGTCCGTCGAGCACAACAATAGGCGTGGCACAGAGACGGCCTTTATGTAGGTTTGGATTTTATTAGATCTCCGCTTTCACCCGCTTTTGCCCCACGCCCATTTCGTCTTTCGTCTTTACTGTGTTAAGCTGTCGTGTTTGAAGTCTTGCCTTTTAGAGTATTACACTACGCCCTCTGGCGACAGTCGATGGAACCTGTAAATTCATCACCAATATATCTTCAGGCCATTTCGTAGCTAAAGGCTGAATACTGTTACAACGGCTTCTAATTAGAGGAAAGTGAACTTCTCTTGAGCTGATGCCCATTTTGGTATGATTTACAGGACTGTCTTCTGTAAAATCTGTTTCCACCGACCGTCAACTTGAAATGAAATTTGCACGCAAAATGCATTTTCACTAGCCAAATAATGTAATGCTTTTAAAATTAGCGGTGAATTAAGGTAACGTAGGTGAGGAAATCAATAAATATTTTGCTGAAAGCAACAAAGTTGCTGTCATTTCCTGGTATTTGGATATCCATGTAAGGTAATATTACTCCAATTTGATTAATTTTGCGAAGATTATTTTTAAGTCCAATAGTTTTTCTTTTACTTCAATGGATTTCTTTAAAGGTGAGTTCTCGTTTGCATAACTTTGTTTTTCAAATCTGTACCGATCAGGTAAAACGGATTCAAGACAAGGAATGAAACAAAACTGAAAAGGGATAAGGAAACTCAAAATGTCGATATCAAAATCACCATAGTTTTTTGACACCTTAGGAATTTTTGTGCCTCTAGGTCACCATGTGGTATAAATGCCTCTTACAGAATTTCCGTTTTCCTTTGATTTTAATTGGGAACAACTTGATGCTGTTTGCCGTCTTCAGTTCGCAACTCCACTTGATTGTCAAAAGCGTGCTTCTCTTTCAGGACAGGAAATTAACTTCTCGAATTTTCCCGTCAAGGTAGAACCGTTTCCGTGTTTTTCTACTCAGACCGCATAGCCACTTCCAACATCACCGGAACTTCATCATTTGGCATCTTGCTACTGGCTGAACTCTGTACTTGAAGTCAATTTTAAAAACTCCATCGCCAACTTACAGCCGATCAACTTGAAATCGTCTTGTCTCACTTTTTATTTCACATTTGTCGTGAACCTCAGCTTGCGCTGATGCGTATATTTGAGCAAGATTGCACATGAAAAACCTCTTTTTCTTTCTCGTTGGATTTTTACTCCAGCTGCCAACATAAGTGATCTCTCTACTGTGCTTAATACATTTGGTTTTGCTCAAAATGTCTTTGCAAAAGGCACGACCTACAAAAGCCTATATCTGATAAGTCTCTTACCCAGTTAATGCTCTTGGTAGAATTCCGAATTAATATAACTTTTATCCTTTCCTAATTTATGCATATTAGCCTACAATAAAGGAACAATATATCAACAACTGCAAAGTCTAGCATTTCGACGAAGGAAGTTTAGTTTTCGGCGGAGTTTGTTAGTGCGTCTGGATGAAATTAATGGATTATTCCATTAAACTTTTGCATGGCATCCGAATAGAGATTGGGTCGAGCAAGTATTAAAACGATTTTTCACCATTTATTTGTGAGCCGCTATGGATCCTAAAAGTTCCGTTAAAAAGAAAATAGTCTTTTTGATTTCATAAGAATGATGCTTGGAAATTATTTGGCAGTCGAGGTATTTTTCTGAAAAGCGCTTTTCACTTAAGATTTCTCGTTTTCAGCAATCGACGACATCAACGTAGAATTCCTTACAAAAGGCTCCAGAAAACCTGCCCACTCCATGACATCTAGTCTGGGACTTCCAGGCAACCCTCAATAACTGTTGCAGGCAGATCTGACACGACAATCAATTACAATGTCATTAAGTGTAGTTCACACACATGATGATTCCATCCTCAAGGCATGGTTCTCTGGTATCGATAGTCAGTTGAGTAAAGTTGAACCATCCTGAAGTATGTGATAATGTCTTCTTCATGGATATACAATACCGGAAAACGATTCTTTTGATCATTCACTGATTGACTGACTAATTGATTGGTCAATTCTTCAATTGGCTGAATGCTTGTGATAGTGCTGACATTTAACGCCTTGCCAATTTCATTCCACCTTCAAAATTTTGATTTCTTGAAAAAAATTAACAAAGCTTACTTGCATATTGATTCTAGATTTCATTGATGCTAGAAACATGTGATTTTTAAAATATTTTTAATTTTTAATTTATATTACATTCTACTCTCCATTTATGAGTATTCTCACAAGCTACGGCTTCAGTGTTTTGATATAATTACTTCGTGTGTAAAGACATCCACCAATATCTGGCCAGTCATCGTACTGGGGGAAAACGCCCGCTTCTGACTAGTCCGAAATCGCCACTGCTCAGTGAATGTTTTCCCACCGTCATATTCCAGCGCTACGTTCAATGTACCACCCATTCATCCAATGATTTACGATGTCATAACACCATTCCTTTTTGCTTATACTTTATGACCGAATTAAGCTCATTTCATCCCAGCCTCAAACATTTACCTGATAGGCTGAAAAAAAGAAGAATCTCAATTCAATTTTCTTTCAGCGACTATTTCCGGGATTACACCAGTAGAGCCTTCTTTAAAAGCTGTATTTTCGTAAATAACACACATGACATTATTTCGCGGATAAAGGAGTTCTAGAGTAATGTATTTTCACCATCAAATTTGTTGTACAAGCTGATACACTTACCCTGAGACAAATTACAGTGTAGTTTTATCATAGATTATAAATATTCGTCATATACACCTACTAATATTCTTGTAAGTAAGGCCACACATTTGTTACATTAAAAATGAAATCACAAATTCGAGATATTCGGTCTATAATATTAACGATCGGTTTAAGCGTAGGTTTTCTGAAAAAGCATTTGTGGTTTTAGTTAAAAGATGCGTGTGCACGCTGAAGTGTACAGTTTATGCTTTGTTGTTGAGATACAACATAAGGCATATCGGAAATGAACGTAAGATTTCAGAACAGCTAAACCAGGCATTGTTTATTAGCAGACGATAGATGCGATTTACAGTGGTGACAGGTATTGTTGAGAGAGTGAGCCCAACCCTGTCGGATCCTTTCGCTTGCCAACAGCTATTTGAAGAAAAACGGCTCTTTTGTTTGCGCGGTCAAGATAAATCAAGATCTCACTAAATGAAAGTTGTTTACTGAAAGGGGTGATCCATTCGTCAGGAGTCGCACCTCACCAATGGCTTGTAATGCATTTAAGATCAGTCTTCGACATTTCCTTTTCATCAAACAAATTACTTAGTGGGAAAGTTTAATCGGCTACCGTTTAAGCAATCGTAATTTTTTTTTCAGCTCTCAAATTAATTTTACTTAGAGGAGAGAAAGAGAACTGACTAAGAGAAAAATACAGACAAGATGAAATGCTAACTTTTTCTCTCCTCACCCACCTAACCAATCACACAGGTCAGTCACCTCAAGTCGCCACCTCTGGGGTCGTTTCAAGTGATATCCAATTAACCAATCAAATCAGTGATAATTGACTTCCAGACCTGGCCACCCAGCTGACAAACTGACTATCAGATCAGTCGTGGCAAGCTGTCTGTGAAAAAGTGTTGTGATTTTATACGACAAATTACTTTCACCAAAAGACAAAAATGGCGAGTACCGTCAATTAGGTTGCCAGGAGATAGCAACAAAACAGTATTTGCACCTGTTTATACTGCAACAAGATAAATATCTATGAAAAGTACCTCTGACTATAAACACTTAGCATTTCAAAAACCAGTATTCCTTTGACTGCCATGTTCCTAACAAGCTAACCTCCCCATCACTCCGTGCAACTTTTAAAGGCGTTTTAGTTCACTGTTTTGTAGAATTACCATTCCTGAGCTGACTTCTTTGACTGATTAGCTGACTGACTGACCTGCTGACCGGCTGATTGATTGATTGGTTCGTTTATTTATTCATTCATGCATTCATTCATTGTTCCACACGTAATGTGGGTGTGTTTTCATGTCGTGATTTAAACTGTTCAGTTACAATACAGCGATAGTCACCCCGGGGGGAAAGGATCCCTACTAGCGTGAAGTTAATTTCTGGAGCAGATCAAAACTCGTGGATCAAGACCAGATTAACCTCCACCTGAGAATAAAAACCAATTGATGTACACTAATGACTTAAAAAGTTATATCGCATGTCGATGGCCAGAGGACATAGAGTACCACACGCTAGACGCCATGACTCCGCACATGATAAGCCTAGGAAAGAGATGAGAAAAGGCTTGGAAGATGAAAGAAGCTGTCGGTTTTTTGTGAATGAAAGCCTAAACCTGATGCCGCCCTCCTCCAAATCTGTTAAAAGCAACACTGGTTACCATGGAGATGATTGTGTCACGCAGGTCGTTGTGCTTTTGGCAGTCGACGTCATTGAAAACAGTTGAAGTCGAGGTGATAGCCTGACAGAGTGGAAGCTTTTCAGTGTTAAACTCATTACAGACTTTATGGAGTGTTCTAGATAAAGGATGAAAAGGCAAATGATGATTGACGTAGGAAAAAATACTGATTCCAAAATCCATGAAGTAGCTTAGCACTTTTTGAAGCCTGTTCTGGATAACTGCATTGATGGAAAATTTTAGTCTTAAAATTCCGCATTAAGAAATAATTGGACACCGTTAAGAAGAGAAATGTTTGCCTTAGGTGATGTCTTGGCTGTTAACAGCAAACGAGGTTGTTGAGTGTCACGAGTTCAAATCCGGTAAGTGCTATCCTTAATAATTAAAGTGTTTCCTCTTGATTCTTAAAGGGACATACGTACAAGGGCATATCGATCAAACTATAACAATTCTAAAGGCAACAGAGACGACATCTTGAGTGATTTTGTCATCGATCCACAACTCCTTTCACAACTTATTTCCGTGAACCTGTCTTGTGGACAGTATCGTAAGCGTCAAGACATCCCATGCTTCAATGCAAATGGCTAAATATTATGATCTAAACTGGACACAAACAGCTATAAGGGCAAAAATAATTTTATTTTGTCTTTGTATTTTTACCTCAATGTTCCCTTTTACGGCATCACAATAAAGCCATTTTTTGTTACCTGATAAAGTGTGACGTTTGACTTCAGAGACCGGAAGTAGCAGCACATCAAACCGGATGTCCCAAAGGTTACGCGGATATTGAATTTATGATATTGCGCTTCCCGGCTTCCCATACTCTTCCATGGCAAACAAGGAAAATATAGTACTTAATCAGGGTAGTATATATTTACAGGTGTTTTTAAGAGACAGGAAGGTAAAAAAACCATCACACGGAACATGTGTAAACTAAAAGAACATAGAGATCGACTTCATCATGTTCCGTTCGACGCCATCTCCGCTGAGGGTTCCGCCTTTGGTTTCTCACTGACACTAAAGTGTGCAGGTGTTGGTTTTTACTGTTTTAATTCTATGACTAAGTAATTGTGTCACTAATTCTTGTCAAAGGTCTTTTAACAGTTCTGTACTCTCGATATGGCTGCAACACCACCGAATTGGCTTTAAGCCACTATCATTTAACACCGTTTTCAGCTGTGTGAAATTGTGTTTTCCCGTTGGATTCGAAGTCTCGAGATCTCTGCGAATTACTAACTGCTAACTTCTTCTAATCATGAAATTTTAACATCTACTAACAAGGAAGCTTGAAACCCCACTCCAAGGCTGGGTTGTGTGAACCAAACAATTGAGCCTTTTCCATTTCCTGGCGGGTGTCAAACAATACAACATGGAATCCTTGAACTCTACGAAATGCCTAAGACAGAGATAGCTGTGCTGAAAATAAGGGCAAGGGTGCGGCGAATTAAGATTTCATCTAGAATTATCGATGTCCATAAATGAATTATTGATATCGATAAATAAATAATAATACATGATATCAAAAATTTATTTATTCATATCAGTAAAGGAGGAATTTATTGATACCCGTAATTCATTTTTCGAAAATGATTTATCGATATTAGC
Organism: Acanthopleura granulata; assembly: GCA_016165875.1. NCBI lineage: Eukaryota > Metazoa > Mollusca > Polyplacophora > Chitonida > Chitonidae > Acanthopleura > Acanthopleura granulata. Next base: position 6,671,503 of record JABBOT010000017.1, read on the forward strand.
GAATGAAAACGACCGTTCAATGTCGACAAATAGCCCTATTTATCGATATCAATAAATGATGTATCGATAATTGATGTTAATTTGTGTTAATTTGACCCTTTATATAAAAGACACGGATTCCAGCTAAAGTCAACCAAAACAAAAGTAGAGTGATCAATAAACAACCACTTAGTAGGCGCGCGGAAATCAGAAATTTATCTTAAAATTTTTCCAATGCTCAGTACACTGAATTTCCGACACTGAATTATCTTGGAACCAGTGGAAATACTGGTTCTAGTGCAATCTGAGCTCACATAATCACTGATGATGAGAGCAGTCAATTTGGAAACATTGATTCATATACGAATACATGTCTTTATTCTCTGCATGTAAGCGGACTCGAACAAGCGAACCTCCAATCAGTACTTTTGCTGGTCTCGAGATAATTAATTGTCGGAATGTCCATGCATATTGAAGCATTCCCTGTTGATGGCAGTTCTAATTGTCAAACCGATTAATTTAAATGAGTGTTTTGTTTGTTGTTATAAATGGGCTACATTCGCCCACTTGAAACGTACATCATTATCTACAACTTAATTATCCGCAGTTCTGTAAATGTTTTCCTAAACTCAATCATCATGTAGCCTATCTTCCTTATTACCTTGGTCATAACATCTTTTATCCACGATAATCTAATATAAGCTTTCGTATGATGTCAATAATTTACATGGCTATAAGCTGTGCAAATAAACATATACCAGTTGGTCACCTTATTCTACCACCATACCAACCAGCTACCCTGTCCGTTTCATCTCCCGCTAACACAAATTAAACTTCTACAGCTTCCCTGAACTCGTAAGCATTCGAAAACGCTACTAAAGCTGTCTTAAATAGCATTTCTATGGCACCCAGTTTGCCTTACTCAATAAAAGAAATTCACGGAAATTTTCACAAATTAGTCTTATTTTCGAACATTTGGACAGTAATATTGATTCATTCATTAGCTGATTCACTGAGTTGAGAAAATACGAACTGATATTACACTAATTATTTTACAAATTAATTAGACTATGGTATTACAAAGAGTCACTTCCTCGTGATATGCTCCAAACAATTCCTTAAACTCGAAAGGTACGTGGGAAGGTCTGCCAGTAACCTGCGGGTGATTGTGGGTTTCATTCAGGCTCTGCCCAGTTTCTGCCCACCATAATGCTGGCCGCCGTCGTATAAGTGAAATATTCTTGAGTACAGCGTAAAGCACCAATAAAATAAATAAATAAATTAAACTCCAAAGAATCAAAGAAACAAACGATAATTTGAAATCCGACTGTAGTGCATAATACTGAATAATATATATGTAAAGGCCATGGAATATAGATTTATTTATTTATTTGATTGGTGTTTTACGCCGTATTCAAGAATATTTCACTTATACGATGACGGCCAGCATTATGGTGGGAAGAAGCCGGACCGTCAAAAGGTTGCTGGCGGATCTTCAAACGTACGGTCATGGAATATAGACACTACACTCCGGTATATTTGTACATATCTATTCACGAAATCTACAAACATCGTTGAATATATTCCGTATTTTACAGATGACACATTTATAAATTTATAATTTATGATCTTAAATGTAGTTTTATTAATCTCTCAGTTTTATTAAGAAGAGGAAATATATACTGGATCAAAATGGTAATTGTGCATTGAAATTTCCTGAAACTGAAAATCTGCGAAAGAATGAGATAATGAAGGTACATGTTGCAATAACTTATGGTATGCAGTAACCAAAATGATCCCTTTGTGGATGTCCGCTCTCACTGGTAATTGAGCTGTAAATAGTACTAGCTTTTGGAGAACTTTCATTTTTTTTTTACTTCCATGTACTTTGAACGCGGTAAAAAGAAAGTCGAAATCTTGTTCTGATATGAAAAAGAAAACTCTCTATATTTGCTTGTCTTGCACAATCAATATCCACAAACCTTATTTCAAGGAGCACATTTTAGCGATAAAATTATGTGCCGGGATGAACCATCGGCTAACATGAATATTGCATATGGATTCATCTTGCTTCATCTTGATTCATCCTGATTGATCTTGATCCTTTGTTCCAAGTGTTCCCACCAACTACCAGAAATACCGTTAACATAAATACCAAATCACAACACATGTGATCCAGAAGCTTGTGTTAGGCTACATGTAAAACAATTGGCACAGTTTCAGGCCGACTGAGCAAGGCAATATATCAGATTGGATGAGCTCGACCCGACGTCTACCAATTCTGTTAAACTAATTGGTTGCGAGACGGTAAGTCGTCCGTGTGTGTACATGAACCGCGATTATCTACAGATGTACGAGACTGTGTAATTGTCCTCAGCAGTGACCGTCCAGCGTGAGGAGCATTATACGCCTGAAGCTACTGGTGTGGTCCGAAACACACGACCCCTGATCCAGGATTGACATTTATACGCTTAGTAAAACGTGATCATTTGTTGATTTTGATGAAGTTTTCGGGTTGTACACTGTGTACATCCTCTAACCTGTTTAGTTTATCCAAAACTCAGTTAACGCTTTTCGTTTTTCAGAAAGAAGCTTGTCTGCACAAATGTTATACACATTTTCGAAAACACGTGGACTGTCAGTTTGTTCGGTAAGCGCAATACATAAGGAGTTTCGGCGTTCATTAGTTTCCTGTTATTCAACCATTAAAATTTCTTATTTACACTTTGGCCCAGAAAACCCCATAGCCTTTTTATTGCTCTCCTCTCTCCTTTCAGCCTTACTCGTTTCAGGGGTATGGAGTCTTGGTTGTTAGAGTGTCACATTACACCTTCTGGTGGCAAACGATATGAGCTGTGAAGTCAACCTAGTGATATTTCCTGCTAAAGGCTAATCCTGTTACATGGGACCCTAATTAGAGAGGCTTGACCTTATTCTGGACTGATGTCTATTTCGCGCTTGCCAGAGCAAGGCAATCTCTTGAAGAAGAATTTTATGCACTTGTAATCATTTTCCATTAGGTAAACTGTCTCCATGTATTCCCCTCATCCGTTTCATTTCTGCGAAGAACTGGTTCAGTGGTAAAGCACAGTATGTCGCCTCTAACGATACAGGTGTAGAATTCATCGAATATTCACCAGTGTGGCTTTAGACTTTCCAATACCCGGATGTATAGGTAGTGCAGATGAATCTTCAATCCGATTAATTCTAGCATACGTGTTGTTCAAAAAACCTCATAACATGTGGGTTTTTTTTTTTTTTTGGTTTTTTTTTTTTTTTTTTGTTTTGTTTTGTTTTGTTTTTGGGTTTTTTTTTGGTTTTTTTTTTTTTTTTTTTTGGCAATAAACAACTTTAGTAATAGATCCACGTATTACACTTGTAAGATGTAAAAGTCGTGAAATATTTACCAAAGTTGCTGATTCATTTATGACTGATCCACATGCTTGGCAACGTTATTACAACATGTTTAGTGGCGCTAAAGGCGTTGTTTCTAACACCTTCCACCTTTTGAAGAAGAACGAGAATCAGTGCCATGAAGAACGACATCTGAACATGGTTGTCACAAAGTCCTCAACCTTTGATTTCACCAAATGGCTACGGATTGATCATCGTGCATAGCTCCGATTTTCGTTAATCATACGTTAAAACCCCGCTTGTGCAACGTAAAAAATGGATTAAATATCGTGTTGTGATATCGGCTGTGAACTTATAAAGGCAATCTTTTGGTTCAAATCAGGCTCGCGAGTGCTTTCGCAATTCATTTTTATCGCGTCTGGTAATATTCGCCTGTTAATTTAGCCATGTGTTAATATCATACCACAATGCCCATTCCGTGAATGATATCAGGAAATCGTTTTGAATGAATTCAAATGTGAGTTCTGATTTAGATAATTTTGTGTAAAAACGTTTAGAGATAAGCACGATTAAGGATTTTTAAAAGGTACGAAAACAAGAGCATAACAACCTTTCCTAATCTTCCTCAACTGGCTCTAGAATTTCCATTGGAAACCTTTGTAAAAAAAAAAAGAAGAACGTTTAGATAGTAATTATTAAATGGTTCAGCAAAAATAAATCTTTGAAAGTTATAGTGACCTGCCCAGAGGAAACCACATGCACTGTTAAAACCACATGCACTGCTAAAACCACATGCACTGTTAAAATGTATTGATAAAAGCTTACCCACACTTCGGAAGTGGAAGGAACCTGGAACCTAGAGAGAAATAGTAGTTATCTGCAGATTTTCCAGACAAGAAGTTGAAACTATTTGAAGCCTTTACCTTACAATTCTGCTTGACTGAGGAAAGGTTTTTTTCATTTTCAAAGACAGGAAATTAAATTCTCGGTTTTTCTTATCGAAGAGGATAGGTTTCCGGTGTTGTCAGCGACAAGCACAAAGACTCCTCCAAATTCATCGTAACTTCTTCCATTGACTTCTGGTTACTGGCAGGAAATAGATGCGTTGCGTAATTGCTCAAATTCCAAAGGAGAAAATACAGGCACCGGAAGAACGCTTTGACTCTTTATCACCCCATGCGGTAGGGTGACCCCTACGTTTATATGCAAAAGTGACGAGATTTTGGAAAGCATATCAGATTTCAAGGAAACTTTTGCCACACATAAACTTAAACATAAGCTTACCTTTTTCCATATAGCTCGATCATTCGCGGTATACTAGTAGGTTGCTATACGTTACTATAATTATATTCTTTCCCAGAGCAGAAAACAGCTCAAAATATCACGCTAAAATCCAAATATCACGCTACCACCGCTGTCTTAACGTGAATATCTTTTATTATATTTTGTTTCAGAGGACGTCGGTACCAACGTCTGATTGGAAATTTAGAGTTTCGTTCACAGTTGAAAAAATAATTATTTCAAAACATCTCAGGAGTTTTCTCAGAGAAGCTTAGCAAGATAATGGTTTGTGCAGTCACCTAGTCAACAAAAAGCTAGCCTAAGGATCCCTAAACAGGGAAGCAGGCAATGGCCCTGGGAACCCATGCATGATCGACATCAACTTCTTCATTTACTATCCAACATCTCATACATCGACAATTCACGATCTTATTTCCCTATAGCTTGACAGTTCACAGTCGCGTCTCTTTTGTCTTCATCTCGTACCTTATCATTAAGATCATCAACTCCTTCATTTAAATCTCAAAATCTCAACTCGTACATTGACAATTCACGATCTTATTCCGTATATTTTGACACTACACAGTCTCATCTCATACCTTAACAGCCCAGAAGGATTTTGACTTCACAAGTGATAAAACATGTCATTTGGTTCATCAGTCTCTGAGGTTTACAAACAAGAAGGACAAAAATTGAGACAAAGCTTTCGATTGCGGCTGCCAACCAGTTACCTAAGCATGAACTTCTCTTTAAAAATACACGATAGAAAGACTTTGATGTTTCATGTTTTTCCTGTTCCATAAATGTCTTACACTGAGTTAACGCTAATGTTATCGATGAACGTCATTTCAGTTCGCCAGTATAAGGCATAAAATAAATTAATGATGCCAATTTTCCAAACATAACCGAAAACATACATTTCAAAACTTCTCCCACAATTTGGTCGAGACATGGAAATCAAACTTATTATATTTGTTACAAACTTTTCATATATTTGTTGCAAAAAGGTGAACACTGATTGACTGAATGAATCAATGATTCATTGACTTATTCATAGTCTCGACTGTAAAAGCCAGGCTAAGCAAGTTAACTCCCACACATATATGTAGTGAGTGAAGCTGTCTAATAGGAAAACAGAGATAGTAGCCCAGAGAGACCAGATCTTTCCCAGGGTAAAATTCTCTCTGATCAAGACCTGATGTAACAAGGTTAGCTTTTAGCTGAGAAAAAACGAGCTCATATGACATCGAAGACTTCACAAATTACATCGTCCACCGACAGAGGGCGTTGAATGTGACACTCTAAAGGCCACGACTCTTTAGATGATGGCTTTATTTGTGGAAAGATAAAAGGGTTTAGAAGCACTTCATGTTTTTGTTGTTTTTTTTCCTGCAGATGAAAGCTTAAATGAAATGTCAGCGTACTTCAGATCTTAAAAAGTGGAGATCACTACGTGGCACACGCCAGTTTGGCTCCCGTCGTGTTTTACACACCGAAATGTCATATTCCGGAAATTAATACTAAAATGGTAGAGAGTTGAGAGATGCGGTCGTTGTTTCCAGATCAGGGAAATCATGGTTGTCATGGAAAATAAGTGTTATTCCACAACTCAAGAGCGCTTTTAAGAAATAATTTTTTCATTCTTTTTTTTTTGAAGCCAAACTGACTTTCATTGGCTAAAAAAGTGACAGATGGTGTCACAGCCTGAACACTGATGAGCGTGTGTTGGTGTAATTCATATGACATATGGCATGACCGCATGACTCAATCCTCAAGACTTAATCTGATACCAATAATTTTTGTACTTGAAGGAAACGCCAGTATTGATGCCCTTCATGTAAACTTTAGTATCACTTGTGAAATCAACTGACCACATATCTCGGCTTATGTATGCGTACGCTGCATCAGCTATTGCATCATTTGAGGTAGCATTGATTACCATAAAACTGAATGAGTGATTGGGTGCTTGGGGTTTGACGTCGTACTCCTTCTGGTGTATACTTATATTGTGTCTTCTTGTGGCTGGGCGAGTCCATGCCGCCACTGGAGCATCATGCCGAAGACACCAGACATGACACCCGCACTCAGTCACATTATACTGACACCGGGTCGACCAGTCCCGTTTCCTTGCTCTAACCTCTCAGTGCTGAGCGCCAAGCGAGGCAGCAACAAGTACCATTTTTAAAGTCTTTGGTATGACTCGACCCAAGCTTGAATCTGGATCTCCCGGCCTCGCGGCGGACGCTCTAACCACTGATGCGGTCCATAAAACTGAAGTCACCAGTACTTCCCACGCTCTAGTGAGCAGTATTTCTATGATGTTCTCTCATGGCTGGACCAAGAAAACGAAAACTCCCGCCATTCCTCACGTTTTCGCTATTGATTTGCCTCCACCATTTTAACAGTAGCACGTTTTATTCCCGATAAAGGACATACTAGTCCCTCTCATATTTTGCACGTTGCTAACAAATGAGCCATAATTCGCGTGTCACGTGACCTAACATTTTACTTTAGACTCTGCCAGACATCTTAGTGTTGACCTCAGGCTCTATCTCTGTCGATCACACTCCTGTTCGCAAGAGTCTAAGTTACGCTGAATGTCACTTCTCTTACACCAATGTTTGGCGGCCTCCGTTGCGGACGTAATCAGAGCGCCAGAGTGGCGTAATGACCCAGTAGCCTCTCACCAACATAATCGCTGTGAGTTCAAGTCCAGTTCATGCAGGCTTCCTCTTTGGCCGTGCGTGAAACGGTCCACCAGCAACCTGCGGACGGTCGTGGGTTTTCCCAGGGCTCTGTCCGGTTTCCTCCCATCATAATGGTGGCCTCCGTCGTATAAGCGAAATATTCTCGAGCATGGCGTAAAACCCCAATCAAGTAAATAAATCAAATAAGTATAGCGTTCATTACAAGATCTTGCCACCTCTACACTTGCCTTGGTTTCAATGTAACTTGCATCCTTACTTTCAAACACAGAAAACTTCTACTAAAAGTGCTGTACTGTTTCAACTTTCAATACCATGCCAGTTCGTCTAATTAGCCAGGCCATGACGTGATGTACAACATTCGCTCCTAAAACCTTACTTTCAGACAAAAATAAGCATCGATTGTCTGGCCGATTTCTTGAGCATTCCCAAAGCACTCTTTAGTAGCATTTCTAAGACATCCAGACTGGCTTAACGAAGGAAACGCGAATTCTCACGTTTTCACAAATTGGTTCGACCGGCAGTTTTAGAAGCATCTCGTACTCGTTGCTAAAACGTGACTTTCTAATTAAACCCCGCTTAGTTTGCGTAAGAAAGATCCCATATTACCCGACTGTGGAAAGCGAGCGATCATTTACAAAACGTGCGTCTCCTGGACTTAAATGGTCTTTAGTAAATTAGATTCAAGGTCAGACAGGGAATTTATAGATTTGTCCGCTGTCACACTTCGTGGGACCTTACGCATTTCAATGTAAGTTGCAGGTCACTCGTCTTTCATTAAAATGGTTTGTAATTCGTAGGAAAATTCGTCAGTAACTTGCCAAATGTCGGACAAATCCTGTATTCCCGACTAATGAATGACAGCCATCGTATATAAGTAAGATTTTTTAGATAAGGCATTAAACAAGAAATGACACAAATGAATACACAAAATAGAAAAAACTCTCTAGCACAATAAAGAATAGTATTGAGCATCACTGACCTGAAGAAAAGAATGTAATTCCTTCCCTCCCAGTCTTTGAATACATTCATATGTCAATGAACAACTCAACTCAACCAAATAATCATTGAAGGAAACATTCAACGCTCTCCGTTATATGTGCCATGTTAACATACGTCGCCTGACAGCTGTCGCATCAAGGTATCTAACAGTTCGTTACAAGAACAGGAGAATTTTTGCTTTATATTCTACCACAACTCGACTATCACGTCATCTGTCGCCGTCATCACAGGATGCTGGTTTCGTTACAAGGAAAACTAGGGTTGTGTTTCAGACAGTATTCTAGAATACTGGCGGTATGGTCAGTAGCTGAGAAATCTCTAGATATAAAGCTGTACTCAAACTACAGCAACCTGCATTCAAACATGTGACGTCAATTGTGAAAGGCTAGTGGTCTGAAATGTCAGGAAGCCCCTTCCTGTCTTCCACAAGTGATGTCCCTGCCATCAATTCTTTGGAAACTTCTGTGTCCTCTACCCATAGAACTGACAAAAATTAAATAAATGAGCATGTAAATTGTAAAAACACTCGGACAAAATGAAGACTGAAATGGCTTCCCTGCCTTTCATCCGTGAGGCTCACTTTATCACTTTCACATGATGTTATTTTGTCTGTAGCAGTAACCGTTTTCTGTCGATGTGATCATTTATTTCTTCTAATACACCATACTTAATACAATTTACAACACTTGGTAGAGAAAGCTTTCGAATTCGCGCTGCAAAAAATCAATGAACTCCATCGTTCATTTTCAGATTGATGAGTGCTCAACTTACTTATCGCTTATTACTGGTTCTGAAATATTCTCTATTGCATTTCATTGGATAGCAACCTTTAGTCAGAACCACGATCAATCAAAGTTAGCGAAACTCTCTCAGCCGAATTACCCGAGGCCAGGCATGTGACACAATGGTGTTGCATACGCACCTTAACTTGTGGCGCATCTATGCTTTTATGTGCTGCATTTTATATTTAAGAAAAGAAAATGCACATCTGACTAATTCGCTGTTGAATTCACCCTTACACAGTACACGCTGGAGCCTGTTTTACAAACCAGTCGAGTAACTTCCATTACAGCATACACTGAAGAGATACGTCACCATGGTAACGGCGCGTGACGCAGTGTTGCGACGGATTGCTACCAGGGGTTTTTAAATTTCCAACACAAAAAGCATGTGGATCAGAGACTAAAACCAAGGCGGCAACGACAGTGCGACAGTTGATAAAAGATGGGTAACAGGTGAATTACGGCCTGGTGTGAATTCATCTCAGTTATGATTTTATTCTAACTGTCCACGCGATTCCAATTCACTGATGATGTGAAATCCTCTTGTTTGGAAACGCGTGAGAGACAAGAATACATAAGATAGAAGTTGGATTCATTTATAAATCTTTTACTCTTCTGGAAAGCTTTACAACGTTAATAACACACAAAATAGCGCATCGTTTGAATAATTCAGAGATCCTCTCGTCAAATGTCTGTGGCGTTTGGCTTGATGTATGATGTTTGTTACTTGGGAGTCCTTGAGGTAAAACATCAAAGCTTTTGTTGTCAAGAGAACTGCAAAATAAAGCGTGTTTCCTTGAAATACAGGCTTTTCTGTTCTAATAACGCTCCAATTCTAGACGTAATTTTGCTGGGATGATAATATAGGAGACCTACAATGAATTCACATTTGGTGTAAAGATCTGGTTTTTCCCTGGGCAATATTCGTGCATTGCAAAGTACGATGTTCTCAACAAAATACAGCAAGCTTATTTTCTTGGTTTGACAGGTCGTTATACTTGCGATATTTTACTAACAACGGATATAGCCACCAACGGATTAGTAATTTAATTGACATCGCATTGAAAAGACGCATATTAAAAGAATCATCCTGTGCATGACGTCAAATTTTATTTCTTATTAATTTTAACATCCGTTGAACGAATCATTGATTGCCGTTTAGCGTGACATTGGCAGTGTGTCAGGCATGTCTTGGCCAAGCAGTCATCCGATTGAAACAATAAGAAATAATAAATAAAGTTCACCAGTTCCTATATAGTGTATTTAAATGCTCTATATTACTTATACCCAAAGTTTGGCACTGGTTACTAGCATCAGTAATGTGACAGTTAACAGATCCTTACTGTACGATCCAGCCAAGCTATTTATGTCAGGCAAAGATCCCAATACACTACGCAGATCCCTGACTAATACATACAGCTGAATGTAACACAAGAGTATCTGTTCATGACTCTGTCAACCACAGGTGCGCGCTAGCAGTAATGTGATCTGCGGTAAATGATATTAGTGACGGGATAACGTGCTACAGCACACAGATCTGTGACGACGACGTCGGGAGCTAAGCAAAGTTATTTCCCACATGGTTTATGTTATGTATAAATTGTCCCATTGCACTTTGTACTGTAATGCGACAGGGTATACACAATCGCAATACCTCACGTCTAAAATGCTAAATAACATGCCATGACATTATTTATCAAATAAACTTCTGGCCTTTACAGAGCGTAAGGGAAACATTTTGGCAACAGTAGGGCTGATTTTTTCTATTATTCTAGCAATTATTATGGCGCCACTAATTACATTTCTCCAAACACCGTTCCAAATCGGTAATAACGTGTTAAAGATTTATAATGATGGACGTTTTGTAACTTTTTCAAATTCGGAATCATATTAACGCTATAAATAGTACAGATGCCAGTCCGATATTTTCTGAAAGCCTATAATCTGAACGTTTTGTTATTTATTTTTTTCACTATTCCATACCCCAGGAGAACCATCAATAAACCACAAGTTCCTGGCAGACCTTTCCTCGGACGACCAGAGAGGAAGCCAGCATGTATTAACTGGACTTGATCAAATAAGAGTTTACGCACACAGTGTTTTCAAAACTGATTACCACATTTCAAGACAGTTTTAAAAACGCGCTGACTTTTTTTAGAATGCATCCATGCCCTCTACGCTTTTCTGAGCAACCAAGACGTCTTTCAAATTTCTTGGTTCTCTGCAGCTGTGTATTGATTTTTCAGTCAACAGTGAATTCAGTCCACTACAAACTCGTCAGTTTACTTCCCATGGAATCTCATCACTTATTTTACACGAACGAAATACTATGCTCTGTTGTGTAACTTACAGTCATATCTGTAAACCAATCAACGACGCTCTCTCAGGAACATGGCCAGCCTAAACTAAAAGCATCCAAGCCGCGTACTCCTTTGATCTCTCTTTTAATACCACACTGTTTCAGGATAGCTGTGCTAATAAAGAGCATAGCGGCCTAAAGGGATTGTGAAATTTATATCCATCCAAGTGATGTGTTCGTTTGATCTTTGGTATAAACAAATCGCTGCTTTTGTACAGTTGTGCTTTTAAAGAATAGCGGTTCAACAACAATTTACATCCAAGTCTGAGATTTCATTAACAATTTGTTAACCCAGGAATTAACACGTTGACATTTCACGATTTCAATGATCTCGTCTGTAAGCGCTCTGTTAGTTGTATTAAAACCCCAAAACATTCAGAAAATATCCTTTTATTTTTTCAAAGAACAAATCCATCAATGGGGTTTCATTTCAAGTTTTTGTTTTCTTAACAATATCAATTATTGACCGTATCCTTGTCGTTAAATCTATATGTATACTTAGCAAATAAGTTATCGCTGATGATAACTATTCGTCGTCATTAAACGATATTCAGTGATATGGATGTACAATGTATATTATTATCGCCATCAAAAGAGGAGTTAATATCATCAGTGTTTATTGGGACATTTTTACATCATAAAGTATGATAAGGATTTCCGATAAGGAGCCGACAGAGTGTTCTCCAGTCTCATTCATCTTAAACACACCAGACACTCCATGCCAGAGAGTGCCGCATTGAGGACGGAAACAAATTCGGGACGAATTACGTGAAGTGACATTGTATCAGACTGTCGTCTCGGCTCTGTCCTAAACAGTTTTCGCATCTTCTTTCCAAGTCCCGAGCCGGACGTCAGAGTGCGAGAAGGTCTCCTTGCATCCTTTGTAACAACAACCAGGTTTTTAACGTCGAATGCTGAGAAGTGAGAACGAGAGACGACAGCCGTTATTCAGCGGACGCTGACAGCTCTAGGCTTAAATTCCACACAGACCTTGGAACAATTCCCTGTGAAATTAAAGAAGTTGATATCTCATGCCCGTGAGATCTCCAAAATCGATATCAGCAAACTTGATTATACTAGTCCACGTGGGAAAGAGCCGGTGGTTTAGAAGAACGAAATATACCTTTACACTAGAAACTTCACTGCCAACAAAGAAGTGAAACATTGTTCAGTATGTCACTAAACAAGAGCCGATTCAACAAAGAAATAAACAAGCAAGCGTTTCCTCAAATCATACATGTCATTACTTCCATTAAAGAAACGGATTCTCTATGGCATTCTCTGGATAATAACACATTTAACAACACCATGATGATGTTTAACAATCGTTTAAGGATTGGCCCACTATAATATAGGGCAACATGCAGATGGTCGTGGGTTTCCCCCGGGGCTCTGTTCATTTTCCTCGCACCATTATACTGGCTGTGAATGAAATATTGTTGAATACGGCGTAAAAAGCCGATAAAAATAAATAAATATAACACTTAGACACAAACAGAACATATGATACACTATCACTGCAACAACATGGGTGAAACAGAAAACGACATGCTACTCTGGGTGACAATGACGTCATTCCCACACACCTACGCATCCTATACCAACACCTTCTCTCAATTGCTATCTTGTTCATTATAAATTCCTGTCCTCCCAGTTTATCGAACCTATATTTATCATACCTAAATCATAAATCCATGTTGAATCAACAAACATACTGGATGGTGTTGATTTGTGCGATGTTCATAAGACTGACACACATAAGATCCTCTCAGTCTAACCTGGCTCGGACTCAAATTGTTTTAAAGCGTAATCGTTATGGTATTTTTCAACACACTTTAGAAGCTATTCTCTGCCTCCTACACAACAGAGGTAAAGCGTTTATTGAGGTTGCAAAGCTTTCAGTGACTTCGAAAGGCTTTTGATCTAGAGTTCCTTTTGTTTCTAACTCTGTAAGGTTGGTAGCTTGGTAAAGTAGTCGCTTTTTTGTATTACCCTGTGGTGTTCATCAAGCCTATTTGGACTTGAAAAACGCCAAACATCCAAACTCACTCACTCACTCACTCACCCACCATGTTGATAACTGTACTGTACCATTAGCCTGAACAGTGACCTCAAATGCAACAGATCATGTTACATCAGTCGCAGTCTGTTCAGGCCAATGAGTTAATGATTGTTTAATATCACAATCGCATCAGCTCTACCCTACTCAGTCGTGGTTAATTACGGCATGGGTCAATACAGGAGTACAGTATTGGGGACGAACAAAAATGGTAATTGCCCTATCGATGATTCATATCTTGACATGTATGTATTTGCTTATGTTGTATGCATTGTGTTCAGGAATACTCCAAATCCACGTGATCTCAGTTACGTTTCGGAATGAAAAAGAAACCGTTGAGAACAAAGCCCAAGAAAAGATAAATGAAACAAGCATTGTGTCTTATATCTTCGGCATATTACGTATAGGATATCACCATCAGTATATCTGCAGGAAGAGAATGGTATCACGAAACATCATCATAATACCAAAATCATGTTGAAACATCGAAGGCAACTTTAAAGTTCATAACAAGAAACAAAACATGTATAATTCAGAAAAAAGGCATGTGTTTAGAGTGGGACGCGATTAAGTTCTGGTGTTGATGAGACAATATCTCTCTGGAGACACCGAATTGTCTCTTGAACTTGATGGATGATATGTACTTCCTGTTAGCACAGGGCTAATTTTCGGATCGCGGACTGTTTACAATTACACACAAACACGAATAGTTCGGCACAGGAGGGGGCACTCTTTGGCAGTCAACACCGTCGGTACCATGCCTCATAAACGCGAAGTGAAAACGGGTTGTTCTTATATCTCACGCTCCTTTACATCTCCTGTCCTCTCTATACTACTTTAGTTCATGTCTTGTAGACATTTCTGATTTACTCGCCAAACTTTGCTGGCCTTTCTTTGTCCGCCTTGTCATTTTAACTCAGTGGTGAAGCAGCCTCTCGAAAACAGAACATACAGCTAGACGACCATTGTATATATGTCATACATTCGAGATTCTGTAAATCAAGTAAAAGATATCTTTAGTGACTTCGGGAAAGGCTGTTGGAAATGGATAAAGCGACCGTGAGACCCTTGACCCAACAGGCCGTGCGTTCGAAACCTGCTCTTGCCGGTGAAGTTATGTTAAAATCTGACTGCACCGCACTGGCACTTAATGATTTTTTTTCATTTCAAAAATATTTTCCGCCGTATATACTCAAGATTCCTGTTTACTTCCTTACGAAGAAGATTAACTTTATGAGTGATGGGAGCAGGGGCGCCCAAAGTAAACAACCGCTCTTCACCAGTTACCTAACAAACCCTCTGACTTAAAGCCACTGCCAAAACAAACTAGGGCTGAATTCGGGCCTTAATTCATTGGTAAGAATCTGATCGAATATGACCAAAACAGGGATTAAGGCGAATAACAGACAACACGGGGCTTTCGCCAAAAGTGTACAAAAAAAAAGGGGGGAGGGGGGGAATCGGTCAAACATATCTTCATTTACACACGCCTCCTACCATCCATATGAAAAGGATAGAAACTCTTATCAAAGATCAAGCCACTGTCCGGTTTGTCTCTATGAATATTCATGGTGTTTCCCAGACCAAAAGAACTGTTCGAGATCCGGTATAATCATATACACATGTGTAGACGCAAAAATCTGTTAAAGAACCTTCTGAAACCTCCTGAAACGTCATATTCTGCCAGCCCACTTGCATTTATTCTAGTTGTCAAGCATTTGTAGACGCATCTGTTTTCCAAATGTCCTTGTACTGCTATTGTCTCAAGAGTCATCAAGTATGCAGTTTGTAATGTCAATCTCTATTAATAGGGAATTCTATAAGGACTCGTAATGTGTTTCAGATTTATAATGATGAAAAGCATTATTTAAGATTTAAGTCATTATTTTCTTCTCACCTTTTTAAGCAATGAACTTTTAAATGCTGTCCGTTGAGTGGTAAAATTGTATTATATGATAAAATAAACAGATGATGTCTATAAAGCACAACTTGTATCGAACGCCGGTTTGATCTATTTGCTTCATCGATGTTTTATGTCGTACTAAAGAATATTTTGTTTATAGTACGGTAGCCAACATTTCAGTGGGAGGAAACCGGACAGAGTCTGGGGAAAACCCAGAACCACCTGGTAGACCTTTCAACGCGCGACCCGGGGGAAGCCAGCATAAGCTGGTCTTGATCAAACAACGATATACGAACGCAAGTCTTTGTTAAACACATTATCATGCACCAAGCTAGTTTAACAAAGTCGCTAATTTTTTTCGAATGCACTACGCGTCATGAACAACGCCTAAGTCTTCTAAACTTTTTGGTTGTCCAGAGCTATTTATTGATTTTTCAGTCAATCGTGAATTCAATTCATTACAGCCGTGTCAGTTTACTTCCCGTGAAACCTCGTCACTAACCTTAAACGAACATTATCATCTGGTGCACGAGTCTGAGACTGTATCATCACAGGCAACTAGTCCACTACGCTCCCTCAGGAACGCTGGCGCCTAAAATAAAAACATCCAAGCGATGTACTCCTTTTATGTCTCTTGTAATACCTCACTCCTTTAGGATAGAAGTGCTCATAAAGTACAGTGGCTAAAAGGCATGGTGTAATTTACATCAAAGTTTGACATTTTGGTAACAATTCGTTAACCCAGGAATTATCAGATGCATTGTAGCGATCGTGGCTTCGCAGAGCTCAGGAGTAAAATGTTATATTAACCCCCCCAAACATTACGAAAGTATCCTTGTTTTGAACTCTTCGATTCAGCAGATATTTTTTTGAGTCACCAAGTTGTGTTTTGTCAATGATACCAATATCCGGCCAGAAAGCCATTTACCTATGTCAATAAAAGATTCATCTTTGTCGGTAAATCTATCTACATTGGATATAGAAGTTATCGCTGATGATAAATATTTGTCGTCATTAAACTACATTCAGTGATATTTATGTACATTAACGTCGCCAGCAAAACAAGAACTAATATCATTACTGTTTATGAGGGCATTTTTACATCATAAGTTTTGATTTGGGATTTCCGATAAGGAGCCGACAGAGTGTTCTCCAGTCTCATTCATCTTAAACACACCAGACACTCCATGCCAGAGAGTGCCGCATTGAGGACGGAAACAAATTCCGGACGAATTACGTGAAGTGACATTGTATCAGATTGTCGTCTCGGATCTGTCCTTAACAGTTTTCGCATCTTCTTTCCAAGTCCCGAGCCGGACGTCAGAGTGCGAGAAGGTCTCCTGGCATCCTTTGTAACAACAACCAGGTTTTTAATGTCGAATGCTGAGCAGTGAGAACGAGAGACGACAGCCGTTATTCAGCGGACGCTGTCAACTCTATGCTTAAGCTCCACAGAGATCTTGGTACAATTGTCTGTTAAATGAAATTTGATATCTCATGTCACTGAGGTCTCAGAACTCGACATCAGCAAACTCGACAAACTTTATTATACTACTTCTGAGTGGAAAGAAAGAGCAGAGCAAAGTATTAAAAAACCAAATACATCTTTACCCCTAGTAACGTCATGGCAATGTTTCGGTAAAGTTAAATAGTCTCAAATACGAACGCCCAATCAACAAAGAAATAAAGAATCACCAGTTTCATCACTTTCTTTTAAGTGAAATATCCTCACTGAGACGTAACAAAGCAAGAAGAAAACAATTCTCTTCATTACCTTAAGCATACAGTAGCCTTTAATATGATAATAATAATCTTAACGTCGTACTCAACAATATCTCAGTCATATGACGACGAAGAGTCCTTGTGGTTTGTGTATACAGTGTGTCTTCTTGTGGCAGGGCGAATCCATGCCGCGAAAGTGGTGCTGTCACTGAAGCACCATCCGAAGACGCCAGACATGACACCCCACGCAGTGACATTATACTGACACCGGGCTGACAAGTCCTGTTTTCTTGGTTTAACCTCTCAATGATGAGAGCCAAGCGAGGCATCAACAAGTACCATTTTAAAGTCTTTGGTATGACCCGACCCGGGCTTGAGCCTGGATCTCCCGTCCTCGAGGCGGACGTTCTAACCACTGAGAGGGTCCGGGAGCGAGACGAAGCTCTCGTGTTGCTTAGGCACTGTCTCTCTGGAGAATCCAAATGGTCACTTGAACTTGATGGATGGATACGTACTTGCTGTTAACACAGTGCTAATCTTCGGATCCCGGACTGTTTACAATTACAGGCAAACACAAGTAGTTCGGTACAGGAGCGACCAGTTTTCGGCAGTCAACTCAGCCGGTGCCGGGGCTCATTAACTCGAGGTGAAAATGGATCGTCCTTTTATCTCGCTGTCCTTCAAATCTCTTGTCCTTTACGGACTACTTTAGTTCATGTCTTGTGGACATTTCTAATTTACTTTCCAACCATCGCCAGCCTTTCACCGTCCCTGTTGTCATTTTAACTCAGTGTTAGCGCCATGGTTCTACTTGTGTCAAGAGAGAATTGATTTCGCCTCCCATACATAGTCTTCAGCAAGACGGCCATTACGTACATGTACAACCTCATCTTTCGAGGTTCTGTAAAGAACTCAAAACCCTGGTAAGGAATGGATGTGTTGTCACCCTGGGGATATCTTTAGTGAGTTCAACCATTGCTGTCTCATACGGGTACGGCGCTATATCACCGTGACTCTGAAGCCCTTGACCATGGAGTTCGTGCGATCGAATCCTGATCTTGCCGGATAGGCTGGGTCAAGTGATTTCTCCAGGTTCTGGCTGGACGTCAGATCCTTTGGATCCTTTGTAACAAAGAGCAAGTTATTAACGGCGAATGCTGAGAAGTGAGAACGATGGGCGACAGCTCTAGGCTTAAATTCCACACAGTCTTCGGTGCAATTTTCTGTGAAATGAAAGAGGTCGATACATCCTCTCAGGGAGATCTCCTAACTCGATATCAGCTAACTTGATTTTACTAATTCTAACGGGGAAGACCGAACAGTTTCCCCCGATTAAACCTTTCATCACCTTCATTGAAATGATATATTGTTTGTAATACATAATAAAGGAAGAGAGAAAAAAAATCACCTGACAACTTTAAGAATGTAGTAAATTTTAAAATAACAATGACAATCTTAACAATGGACAGTATATTTTTTCGATCGTTCCCAGTGATATCAATGCCATATTGACTGTCGAGTTTACACATTTGAACCACCATGACATATGAGACAGTATCAAATCTAGCAAATTAACACATAAGATAAGCTACAAATGCAATTCCATGGATTAAAAATAAACAACATGCTAGTCTGAGTGATCTCGAAGTCATTTCCCAAAAAATTCCTGTCTCAAAACCAACATCTGTGGTAAACCCAACCCATCTGAACGTGTGTCTTTCAGCATAAATTCCTATCCTCTGAGTTATCGAACCTATATTTACCATATCTTCATTACAAATTCATGTTGATGGCAACCACCGCCTTTTCAGAATAACTGGATGGTGTGATCTACATGATATAAACGAATTGAAACACATTTTCATTAACGATGTCCTCGTTATAACGTTGCTAAGGCTCAGATGTATGTAAAACTTAATATTATGGCATTTATCAGCACATTTTGGGAGCCACTCGTTGCCCACGACAGAACAGAAGTAAGGTGTTTAGTGGGGCTTCAAGGTTTCTAATGAATCCTGGGAGATTTCGATATTGTTTTCCTTTTTTAACACTGTAAGGCTAATAACTATATAAAGTAGCTTCTTTGTTGTATATCAGTGTGACGTGCAGTCACCGGGGGCTTAGACCTTGGAGTTAATGCAGGACACCGGGGAAGTATAACGTAAACTGTAGTGAAAAGACTAAGGTTTGAAAATTATGAAATCACCATCCGATAATTATTTTGACGTTCTCAAATTATTTTGACGTGAAATGTTAAGCGAAGCTCTGTCCCGTCAGTATTCGATGTGCTGTTTGTGCAGCCAAAATCGGCACACTCTGACATCCTATCAGCTCTTCGTTTTTGTCTGTGCATTGACAAAACAACCGTCCGTACATTCATATTCGTTCATTCCCTAATCGTTCGTATATGATTAGCGTTATATACATTCAAAAGACGGAATAATAATGATTCAAGGGCCCGATTCACGTCATATCCGCTAATCGGGATTTTCATAACCCTGCCCTGTGATTGATCAAAATTTCACTGTCACTATTTTCACAGTTACTTCCCCTTTTGCATGGCTGTATTTATTATTCGCGATTGAGTGTGTTATGACCTACCTTAAAATCTGTTGGCTCGGAACTAAGCAAAATCTTAAAAAATAATTGATGGTCGTTTCTAAATTTTCAAATTATACTGTTTTAGCGCAAATTGCTCAATACTTCCTAGGTCTTCTCCCTTTAAAGATCATTTAATCACGATATCACACATCAGCTGTAGCCGGAGTTGGTCGTTCTGAATTACTGCATGGGTGAAGTTCAATACTGGGAACAAACAAAATAGACTTTGTAACTCTCCCGCTGATCGCGGTAATTGCTCCATCGATAATTGGTATCATTATTGGCATTATTTGCTTGTTTGTCTGCATTGTCTTCAGGGATACTTTACCTCCAGATGTTCTCAGGTCGGTTTTTTAATGAAAAAGACAAACCGTACGGAGCAAGGCGAAGGAATGGAATGACATATGCAGCAAGCATTATGTTTGGTGTTTTCGGCATACCAGGACGTTACCATAAATATGTCTATAGGTATCAAGAATCATCATTTTCGTGATGAGACTGAAATCATGTTTAAACATCATATTCAACTTTTAACTGCAAAACAAGAAACAAACATATATTCTTCAGAAAAGCATGTGATTAGGTCGGAACGAGATGTATCTCTGGTGTTGATGAGGCAGTATGTCTCTGTAGAATCCTAATGGTCTCTTGAATTTGATGGATGGATATATACTCCCTGTTAACACAGAGCTAGTATTCGGATCCCGGACTGTTTGCAATTACAGACAAACACAAGTTGTTCGGCACATGAGGGGACACTCTTCGGCAGTCAAGATCGTCATTACCATGGCTCATAAAGGCGAAGTGAAAATGGGCTGTCCTTTTATTTCGCTGTCGTTTACATCTCCAGTCCTCTATTGACTACTTCAGTTCATGTCTTGTGGACATTTCTAATTTACTCGCCAACCTTTGTTGGTTTTGCTCATCATGTCATCTTAATTCAGTCTTAGCGCCGTGGTTCCACATGTAAGAGACGTCGCGAACCAACCTTCATATGAAATCGATTTCGTGTCCTATTTACTACATTTGCGACTTCATATTGTCAGGATTCCGTAAATAATTCAAAACCCTGGTAAGTAACGGATGAGTTGCACCCTGGTGTGATATCTTTAGTGACTTCCACACATAAAGCACTGGATCGCGGTGACTGTCAATCTAGGCACCGAAATCGACATTCGTATGCTAGCGGTCAACTAAAATGGGTGTTCTGGGTCAAAAGTCGCTAGACCGCTTTCCAAAACGACAAATAACACAAACGACCAAAAAGCTAAAAAAAGTATATAAGATAAAAAAATTAGGACGGACTTATGCAAAGAGAAGCAGTTCATTGTTTTCCACGATGACAAAAATGGCCGTTTGTCCTTGTCAGGTATATATTTTGTCAAATTCCTGGGCAAACACTTCGGTTTCCCTCACTCAAGACTCCTGTCATATAAGCAAAACTTTCTTGAGGATATATGTCTTCAAACTTTCCTCATTTTTGTTACTTTTTAAACTTGTCCATGGAAAAGATTTTCCATCAGCGGCTTTATTACAACTGTTGTAACCCTAATAAATTGTACGTCGAAACTAAGATTAAAATCTACCGCAATGAAAAGTGACCAAACGCTGAAGCGTATTGCATGGCGAAAATGAAGATTTCTTTTTAAGTTTATGCTTGATTCAAGTTCCTGGGGTAAATAACTGCTCTTCACCACTTACCTGACAAACCTCCTGACTTAAAGCCACAGCCAAAACAAACGAAAGCTGAATTTGAGCCAAGTAATTGTCAACAGTCTAATCGAATACTGCCAAAACAGGCTTTAATGCGAATAAGAGACAACAAGACGCTGTCAAAAAAGGAATCGGTCAAATCTATCTTCGATTTACACACTCCTAGTACCATCCGTATTGAGAGGATATAATCCCTTACGGTCGAAGATCAAGGCACTGTCCGGTTTGTCTCTATGAATATTCATGGTCTGCTCTAGACCAAAAGAACTGTTAGTTGAGATCCGACATGATCGCATACATATATATACACAGAACAAGGTTTAAAGATCCTTCCGAAACGTGACACGCTGCTAGACCGCTTGCGTTTATTCTGACTGTCTGGCATTTGCAGACGTATCTATTTTCGAATTGCCCGTACGTTATGCCCACACAGACTGTCTCTCCAGTAATCCAGTCTGCAGCTTGTCATACCAGTCTGTATATTGTTACGGAAATCTTGGAGAGATTATGTAATTCCTCTCTTAAAATTAAAAGAGGGTATTTTACAAATATGAAATGGAGACTATGTTGAATGTACCCAGAACTCCTGCTCGGGCGTTTGTTCACGATATATGCAATCCATTATATTTTTCTGATGCATTTATCAAGAATTTATCACACATTCATAGTTGACATTAGTTATAATATTGATATTTAGTCAAGGAAAATGAAATCCGTGCAATCTGCCTTGAGATTTACCATTGCAATGAAAAGGTTTCTACACTCCCAGGCAAATGGCGACATTCATTTGCCGTACAGGTCAGATAAAATTTTTTGTGACATGCTTTCCATGGATGGTTGATTTTTATAGACATCATGTTATCTCATCAAGAAACTGGCACAATAAAGATGACCAAGGGATGACATTGGAAAATTTAGACCAATATCAGATTTCTAAATTTCATTTGGACCTCGTGCAATAAATATAATTCACTCATCTAGATCCAAATAAAGAGATTATACACTTCCTGGGAAAAAAAGCAGGAGTCGAAAACACGATGGTTTCATAATTAACATTATATATACGCCTACTAAACGAATAATAATCACGTCCATTAAAAGTTATTCATCTATTTATTCATTTGATAGGAGTTTTGTGTTGAGTTACGCCGTACTCAAGAATATTTCTTTTATACAACGGCTGCCAACATTACGGTGGGAGGAAATCGGTCCGGTCCCGAGGAAAACCCACGACCATCAGACGTTCCCACGTACGACCGGAGAGCAGACAAGCAATAGCTTGAGATTTCTGGCCTATTCTGTTGCGCTAGTGCACGCTAACCACTTCGGCCACGTCCTCCATGCTCTGAAACTCATACTCCAATAAATGGTAATGGCTTTTCAAACTTAAACAGCTTAAACTTTATAGAATAGATTCATTTAGTATGAGACTCACATTATGAACTTTCAACACCTCTCAGTTTAGCCCAACCATATTTATTCAAACTCTTTAAACTGAGTAGAATTTTTTTACCTCTTCTCACTAGTGCTCATAAGACATCTATATTTGGACTACGGCGAAAGGCATCCACAATTCTTTCCAGCTTGAAAGAATATCTCATTTGATACATAAGACCTCTCCAAGCATGTGACGCGGAAAAGAACACAGGCGGCGATACGGCTGTGATCAGTCGGCCATGTTGGTACCCTCCGTTTCCAGGGTGTTCTCGGCTGTTCTTTTCCAAATTAAGATTATCTTCTTTTCTTCATAGCAGTTGCATATAGCTCCTTCTTTCCATGATTAAACCAAAATATAAAGCTGACATTACCAAGCAAGTAGTCGATCGCCATTTTAACAGTGTATACCCTCTTAAAACGCTGCACGAGTTTATCTATTTGCGGAAAATGCCGAGTGTATCCCACTCGAATGGGAAATAGAGGTTAGAGAATTTGGATTGCCTTCACTGCACCAGCTACATTTTTGTTAATTGTGAGGTTATGGCCTTTATTATTCACGTATAACTACGTGATATGAAATCATAGATATGTTTCTTGTTGCGTATAGCTTCTACAGCACTCCCGAAAAGTGCCCCATGTTAGAGGATGGAAGAGTAAAGATCTGTAATGCTGAAAGCTGAGCTGGAAAGTATAGAACAGGTCTCACATCCAAGGCGGGGAGTGATACAAGTGAACTGAATGGAGAGTCTTCATATACTCTACACTATGCCAATTCGAAGGCTGTTTATAACGTACTTAAAAAGGTACTTTAAAACAAAGATTTTGGTTTGTGAAAAGAAATCAAGAAAATTATGCCAAGGAAAAAATAAAGATCATTTTTCAGATGTATTTTATATCTCTTCATAGGTTCTCTATTTTATGCACATGTTATGTTCATGGTAGGAAATGACAGGAAATGACGACATCGATGGACCTGGCTCAGTTTCTTTCATTCGGATTCTTTTCCTTACAATTGTTTAGACATCTATCACCGTGGACCATATGATTGCAGGATACCGTTGAGCCTCTAGCAAATGTGTGCACATTAAAGAAATTTTTACGCCCTAATAAGACAGGTGAGAAGGTTTTGCATACTTCTTGTGTTGGGAAAAATCCTAAACTGCATATTGAAGAATAAAAACATAACATTTCATGGATCATTAAAACAGTTTCAGGTAGGTACATTAAATATATCTGCAGCTGTACGGCAGTGTCAATTTGACGGATGATGTTATCTCCATTTTTTCTTAAGCTTCTGGAAGAAAATATCGCGTCTTTAGAGGCGACATTTAAGAGAAGGATGAATATTCATCTGTGTAGATTAAGGAATAACATGTACATAGGCTGTTTTATCGGTGGACGACCACTAGTAACGTTTGGAGATCCGGTTTGACGATGTCAACATAGCAGTCCATGAAAGAACAGGCGAATCCAATACATATGTAGAAAATGTGTGAAAAAAAGCTACAACGTAGAGAACAAAGTGAGAGCAGTGACGACAGTGTGATACTTGTTTAATGAATACACCATACCGGTAAGGTACGGCCTCTTGTCATTTTACCTTGGTAAGGGTTTTATTGTAAGTGTTGATGCAAGTGTCTAAGAAGTAACAACTTACACATCTCTATTTCCCTGGTTTAAGTAGCATTAGGTAAAAAAAGTTTTTTAAAAAATCTAGTGATGTTAAATGTAATTTATAAGACGTCAATAGTCTAGAAAATCTCACTTTTCTACCCTGCCTTCCTACCCTTGCTTTTATTTGGAATGGCCTTTCGTATCGCTTTTAATATATGCCGGGGACCTCCTTTGCCGGTTGGTTAGCTCCCTAGCGCAGCGTAATGACCCAGGCCCCCCCCCCCCCATCAATGCGGTCGCTTTGAGTTCGAGCCCAGCTCATGCTGACTTCCTCTCCGTGGGAAGGTCTACCAGCAACCTGAGGATGCCTGTGGGTTTCGCCCGGTTTCTGCCCGGTTCTCTCTCTCCATTATACTCGGCCGCGGTTGTATAAGTGAAATATTCTTGAGATCGGCGTAAAACACCAATCAATTAAATCAATATATTAAGTCATTTTACTACTCCTGTGTAAATCTTCCTAGTTGACTGTCAGTGTAACACAGTGTAATAACATAGGGACAGGACGCTGTTTCAGTGCTGTACGTTTGCGTTATAACAAGTACATGTGTGAACAACACTGCAAAGTATTTCCAGGCCATTGTATTGTGGCGAGAGTAAGTTTCTCGATCATTTCATGTTATAAATTCACATATATACTTAAGTTTCAAACACAAACCTAGCAGGTTACTACAGTCTCAAGTGACAAGACTGTTTGGAAGAATTACGTCACAACCCAGACGCAATGGCTCCGTTGCATGCTAGACGACGGAGCACAGTCAAATGTCAATTTCCACTGTCGTGGTAGCGTTAGAAAAAAAGCTGTTACTACTTTGCCGAAGTAAACAAAATATTGCCCAACTTTTTTGGCAAACTTAACTTAGAATATGCGAACAATTTTCACTTTAAGCATTTACACGAATAGTTAGAATAAAACCTTATCTTAGGTAAACTGGCAGGAGGCCATACTTCACCGGTTACCAATTGTAACCAATTGCCAATTCTCACTGTTTTTACTTTCTAGCTTGATGTGTTTTATATAATATCATTGGATTCGATTATTTTGAAAAACAATTTGCAAGCTTAGTAACGAACGTGTGTTTATTTAAACAGTATAGTTGGACGGGCGTATTTCTTCACATACCGGAAATTGATACATATTCTCAGTCACTTATCACATTTAATACTTGAAACACACTTGAATCAATGACTCATATTTTTTATATTAAATGGTATTGACACATGAGGAAACCAGATCCGCTTGTAACTATCTATTGCACTGGAAGGGCTAAGGTCTCCAATAGCTGTTTGATACGCTGGCCTTCTCTACTCAAGCAAATGATGACAATTATTTTCCGTAAAGGTCAGCCGTACCCCCGTTTTACATCGTACACAAAAGTATAGTCTTCCATGGAATAATTTCTGTGTGGGGACAATTACATAGTCTGGTAAGCCTGTAGATAATCTTTACTCACGTAGACACACGGGCCACTTACCGTATCCTCCCCAATTAGTTTAACAGCATCGGAAGAAGTCGGGTAAAGGCTGTCGAGTCTAATACATTGCCTCGTCACACTTAGCCTGTCGATGCAGTAGTCGTCTATATTGTATTCCTGCATAAACCAGGATTCTACTGGTGGAGTAAGTATCCCAGAGGCCTGGTCCCTCGAGGAATGGTCCCCTTGTTTTCATGTTATTGTTTATAGATATTAAATGTAGTGACAAGTCAGCAGTTTGAGTAATTCTAGACCAGTGATGTCTAATTTATTATATTTATTTTTAACTTAATTCTACCGATGCAATGGTGCTAGAGGGAGTGTAAACTGTTACTTCTTAAACGCTCACATGAACGGTTAGAATAAAATCCCAAGTGACGTAAAATGAGGAGAGCCTGGTAAAGTGTGACCATTTGCCAACTACCACACTGTCGTCGCTGCTCTGGTTTTATTCTCTATAGTGTAGTCTTTTGTATTACAGTTAATTCCTGTCAATTGTCGTCATATGACCTTTATTCAGATACACGGTTTATTGTGTCACACTTTTCGGGGATTATTGACGTTCTATCAGCGACCTCGGCATTTGCACAAGCAGCCAAGGGAAAAGACTATCTATTGTTACGACGCACATGTCGTGATTACATGTGTCCGAGTTAGGACCTGCCTGAGTTTAAGGCCCACACATTACTATGTGCCGTTGTCCCGGGTTCAAAGTGGAGAGAGAGCGAAAGCCAGCCAAAAAGTTGATCCAAGTTCAATTTAGCAAAGTCCGAAAGCAAAGGTGCATCCAAAGGAGAGACGTTATAGTTCGAGAACGGGAGTATCAGGAAGCACAGTAACGTGGCGTGTGTGGCCAAAAGACTTCTTCTTGATTAAAATTTGGAATTCGCTTATATAGCAGCGAACAAGTAAATCTTTTGTCTCTAAATCACCGGTCGTAAATTTTGAAGCTTGCGTTATCTCACTTTCGTGTATTGTCTGGAGGTGCGCTCTTTCCGTTTTTGGGTAACATTAATGGGGACCAACGGCGAGAACCATCTTTGACGCATCTGTGGGAATTTCAGCTTGGGCCATGGTGTAGCATTGTTCCATCTGGACAATCAGCCACGCCAAACGGGCTTCCACCCGACAGTGAATTTAACCACCATTTGTTTGCCTTAAACTCAGACGGGTCCTAACCCTGACACATGTAATCACAACATGTGTCTCGTAACAATATGGAAACTGGAAAACTGACTTCACGAAAAGATCAAAATTTTAAATAGATCTCGTTTCTCGACTATATATGATTTTTTCTTGCACATTCACAAAAATACAGGTTTCAATAAACCATCTCTGCGGATTGATCGAATCAGGGGCCTCCCGCCAATGCGGTCGCTGTGAGTTCAAGCCCAGCCCAGGCTGGCTTCCTGTCTACCCGTACCTGTGGTGGTCCGCCAGGAACCTGTGGGATAGCTGTGGGTTTCCCCGGCTTTCTCCCACTACAATGCAGGCTGTCGTCGTATAATACACGTAAATCATCAATCATATCTGTCGATATATCTAGCAATATATAGAACCCTAAGTAGTTTCAAAAAATGTAATCAACAAAAATGAATTTCACAAACTCTCCTTGAACATTTTTTTTTGTAACAACTTTTATCTATTCATCCAAGTGTCAACAGAACTGAAGGGCAAACCGACAGATACACGAGGCTCTGAATCAATGCATTGTTTCAATGTTCTGAGTACTGAAAAAGAATTTCAAGTTAAACATTTCAACTGTAAGTGAGTGTCAGTTTCATCAAACTTTGTGAGTATGGTGCCTGATAACATGTTTCCGGGTGTAACGCTTTTTGGGCACTTTACTTGCAGTTACGTAAAAATATCAAGGAGGCTAACGTGGGGAGCTTGGAGGGCGGAGGGACAGATATACAGGCCATATTTTAATACACTTACACCGTGAGAGTCATAATGCGGAATCTAAAGAGGCAGCCATCCCACATGACGAACAAAACATCAATCACCTGACCCGTTTTCATGCTTAAATTCACAAGAACATCTTCGTACCAGCATGTGTAGGCTTCGTGTCTGGTTTATTTTGGGAATGAAATCTGGCATGAATCCGCACAGTTATACAAATTAGGTCGTCTGAACTTATATAGAAGGCGCACGTTGAGCTCCCAAAACGTGACTGTTACCAAGAAAACGGCGGGTTGTATTTTTAATTAAGAAATCTCACAGTTTCGCAATCATATATAGGGTAAGGTTAAAGGGAATATCACGTGACCATAATTAATCAATCAGTCGACACAAAAAGGAAAACAAAGGTTTAATAAGCTCTTTCATAACAATGTCAAAGAAGCCATCTGTCAATAACAGAACTAGTATGTTGATGATACAATCATTACAATGCTCTATCACATCTTCCATACTTAACACTGCCTACTTTTACACTATTGAGGGCGTATCAAAAATATCCAGATGTACTACATGTACCCATGAAAGTCTGTCAGATGCCCATCTCTTAAAATTTCCTTTAAGCACAGTTTTATTTTGACCTCAGCCATATCTGTTCTTTGTCCCAGGAGTTTAAACGATTACAGCCTTTATTGATATCACCGTTTGAACACTTCTGTCTTTGCCGACCTGTCTAATAGGCTATTCGGGACGACAATTCGAGCCTTGAGCAAATGAGGTCAGATCTAGCTGCATTTCACTTATTCGACGGCGGCCAGCATTCTGGTGGGAGGAAATCAGGCAGACCCCGGAGGAAACCCACGACCATCCACGGGTTGCTGGCAGATCGCCCCACGTACGGCCGAAGACGAAGCCAGCCAGAGCTGGACTTGAACTCAGAGCGACCGCATTAGTGGAAGCCACCGAGGTCATTATACTGGCATTATTACTCGCATATCGATATTCCGTATCTGATTTACATATGTGTCAAAAGAGACAGACGCCTAAAAGCGTTCAACATCATTTACTGTACAAATATGATAAGCAATAGATGACGTTTTATTTCACATTTATGCATCCAGTGACGTACTTTTTGTTTTTTCCTAGCATATTCCATATCCTTTCTATAGTCTGAATCTCTCGAAATATTTTTTAAAACCAGGTCTTGGCCATTCGGTAATTAGCAGGACAATGTCTGTTTAGTTCACATGCCCTTTAGCCCTTATATGCTATACGGAAGACAATATTGGATTACTATTTATATATTTTTCAAACTGAACAAAATACGCTCTGGTCGATAACTTAATACCTCTATATATAGTTCCTCCTCTGGAAGCCGTCAAGCTTCGAATGGGCTTTTTAATTACAACGTAGACGATATTTCTATTTTCGAGACAGTTGCAAGTGTCGAGAGCCTGGCTCAGATAAAATCACTTGTCGTCGTAGTACATGGAAATTCACTTTAAGTTGTTCTAGTATCTCTCGTGCGTGGGGCTTCTATAGCTGGAAAAGTTCGTTCTGGACAGTTCTCCTTATGTCGCCAGCTACTGGTATTGATTTAGAGAGTGCTGAACAAACAACTTAAGCAGACATGCGGTAAGGCAGTGATAAAGGCCTAGGTTATTTAGGCGAACAGCTGACAGCCCTATTCACACAAAGTCGCATAGTGGACTGGAACTATTAACATCCCCGGCGAAAGGCAAGCTTCCCGATCACGAACAGGGACAGCGGGGGGAGGGAGGGGGGGGATATATACAAACCACATGTCCACGACCGGCATTGATCCCGCACCTGGTGACGCGTTTCTCGTGGTTGGGAGTCCCGCATCTTAGTCACGGATACACGTTCTATCTCCATCCCCCCGAACCCAGCCAACCTGTTTTGGTTTATGATTGAACCTAAGTTTCAGGCTTTTTATTTTTTGCTGGATTTGGATGCTTTCATTTCCCTCCAACTTCTTTTTACAGTCTTTTCTTTTTATTTAAAATGCAACGCAGTCTTGTTGTAATTTCCGGCCGATGAGGTTGCCGGGATACGAAATTGTCAATTCCAGCTGTCATGTTTGTTATGTCTTCTAAAATACGTGTTATCCGATAATTAAAAACTACTTTTTTAATACGTCTTTCAGATAAGAAAAAGCCCTAGTTCAACCCGTCGGAAGTAGCCTGACGAGATTCTTCCGTTGTTCAGTAATTAATTCCTCCTGATAAAAACTCAATCGTTCCAACCCGTCTCCTGCTAATATCAAGTGCTTGTCGTGAAAGTCACAACTGGGGAATTCTTGTTTTTCTTTTTTTTTTTCCTAAGTCGTGAAACACGAAAAAAACTAAAGCGCAGGTTTCCATATGTAGACGTGTAAGGAGGATGCCAAATAACCACTGCTTTGTAGTTTCTCTATATATATTCAGCAAGTAGGTGTGTAAAGTAGATACATTAAACCTGAGCAAGTATAGCTTTGGTAATTCTATAGAATAATATTTAGATAAAAGAATTAATTAAAGTAACACTGGGCCAAAACTGGGCTTAATGAAATAATATATTCCTGTTAGTTGGGATACTA
This sequence comes from Acanthopleura granulata, assembly GCA_016165875.1. Lineage (NCBI taxonomy): Eukaryota > Metazoa > Mollusca > Polyplacophora > Chitonida > Chitonidae > Acanthopleura > Acanthopleura granulata. The sequence continues at coordinate 6,702,044 of JABBOT010000017.1, forward strand.
CAATGGCAGTTCTGGCAATAAATTTATGGCTTGCAGTTGACAAAGCAAACCTTCTGCTTGAGGGAACTCATTGCAGAGGGAGGTGATAAATTCTACTAGATTCCAATCTTGGCAATGGCTTAGTGGTCTGTGTTTTGTTTTCTTTCTAAGCTAACAAATTTGCGAGCAGTTCTACTGTGAGAGTTGAATGAGCTGCTCTATTGACGGTTCTAAAGCTTAGCTGCAGAGCATCGACCGTGTAAAATTTCTCAAGTGTTAAATTGTCAGCAACGTGTAGGAAGTTTATCTTCGTGCAAGATGACTTTTTATTTATGTGCTCTAAAACTGTACACACTTTCGCAAAAGAACGTCTTGAGGTCTGTAACTTCTACAACCCCACATATACCAGTAAAACGAGCTTTGCTTCCATCTGGGCTATATGTTAATGCTTTCCGGTACTTCATGTTATGTCGTTTTAGGCAATGGAGTTTTCTCCCGCGGTAGCGAACATAAATTTTCCATCCTCCAAAGTTTAGTTAGATTAACCACAACCTATTAAGTTGCAAAAACAGACATTCTGTGGAATTTTTATTCAAGCAGTAGAGTTTCTGGCTTTCCAACCCCAAGCAAAAACCAGCTCAAGTTTGTTAATTCCGTCTCGTTATTCCGAAGAATTTCACAGATTTCTGTGAGAAAATAGATGTGCGTTATGTTCAGCGATTGCACTGAGGCCCTTGGAAATACTTTCTGTCCTTCAAAATCATCTCACTTTTACCATAACTTCATATAACAGAAGCTAATTCTTTGCAATACAACTTTGGGTTTAACGCTACACTGACTCTATTTTAGACCCGCAGAAAAAATGCTAGAATCATGAAACAGTTGTCTTTCGATGAGCCAAAGACAGCATCCAAAATCAGACAAGGCAGTGAGCAGACGTTTTTCAAACCAACGAAAATATCATAAAAATAAACCCCCCAAAACAGAATATACAAATTACATCAAAGATAATTCGTATACGATAAACTTATAAACATTTCACGAATTATAGTTCATATAGGCTACATATATAATCTTAGAATTATCACTGCAACACAGCCAGCAACAACTGTAGACGTAACATTTGGCGGTTTAGTGTCTATCAAGAACAAATTCTTTTAAACGATGTGGACCTACTTTATTTAGCGAGTCCACACAGAGGAGCCTTTTAGTAGCCCTTTTCTGATGCCCTTAGCCACAAGTGGAGGGAGGATTAATATGACACATGACATTAGGCAAAGAGGCAAATCTCAATGCTGACTCATTCATCGCCTAACCTGACCAGCCTGTATCCAATGAGATGTCGTCTTTGAATCTTGAGATTCGCCTGCGGTTTTAGGTCAGGAGGTTGAGTAGGTACCTGACAAAAGACGCCTGACACCTTCACCAGTTGCCCTTGCCTCGATTGGCGTCACCAGAGAAAGTACAAGAATGTGTGGCTCATTTCGGCATTTAATTCACCGTGCATGATTTCGATTGCCTCACTGGGGTAGGTACCCAGGACGGATCTCCTTTGTACTTGTGGTTCTTACATTGCAGACTGTGGAGAAAATTCCCGAGAGGCGGAGATCCACTGATACGACTTTAAGCAGTTCTAGACAGCACAAGAACCTTGACTGAAGCCTTGGTAGGCATGCTCTTGTGTGCATGTGAAGCCGCGTTCATGTGAAGCCGCGTTCACATGAAGGCTTATCGGTGTGTTTTCTTAGAGTTTGGACGTAGGAATGGTCTTATCTAAGATCGCCACGATTGGCCCGCAATATTTCCGGCGTGGTCTTAAAGCCTTGATTATTTACTCATTCTTAATGTGAGAGGAAGGTGCTTCTCAGGTTTTCCATTATGGGGTGAACAATATTTGTTTGGAACAGTTCTATCCAGATACAATAAAAATAGTTGAGGTGTCAGGTCTAGTCTAGTTGGTTGGCGCGCTAGCGCATCGTAATGACCCAGGGGCGGTTCAAGTTCATCTCACGCTGGTCTTCCTCTTCGTGGGAAGATCTGCCAGCAACCTGCGGATGGTCGTGGGTTTCCTCAGGGCTCTGTCCGGTTTCCTCCCACCATAATGCTGGCTGCAGGTGTGTAAGTAAAATATTCTTGAGTACAGAGTAAAACACGAATCAAATAATTTAATTAATAAATGATAAATTCTCTTGTCGTAATGTGACTGGGAGCATCGCTTAACTGAATACTTTCTTATCTGCATGATGCTCGTAAGATGTGGTTGGAGGGAAACCGGAGAGCCATAACCTGAGCACCGCACTTCTCCACGTACATGACGAACCTCATGACTAAGAGGCACAGCCGAACTTGTTTGAGTTAGGTTCGGCAAGACTAACTGCAACTTCATTGATCAGGGGCGGAATGTCTCGTCCGAAAACAATCTGTTTGATCAATGAGCCTGCCCACTCCTCCGGGCACCTGACAAACTCACTGACTTAGAGGTACAGCCACACTTTCTAATGCTAAGTTCGACAACCCTGCGACTCGAATTTTAATTATTCTTCGCTCACCAGCAGCTTGGACACATCAGCAGGCATATAGGTTTACAAACAGAAATATACAGGTATCATTGCTGGTATGAATGGAGGTTTGTGGGAATAACACTCCGACAGAACTTGTTCTATCTCATTAAATAGAAAAAAAAATCGCACCTACAGGACATGCATGCCTTCATACGACCGTTTGATGATAAATATTATTGCAAATATGTATTATGATAACATTTATTCATTGATCAGGGGCGCATTATCTATGCGAAAACAACGAATTGTACAGTTGGCTTTTGGTAGGGTTTATAAATGCTGTACCACGGTTCATCTCGTGATTTTTTAAACAAGTTCATTTCCAAATGATTTTTTCTTGAACAACAAAAATATTGAAGATGGAACAAATGAGTAATCAACTGAAAGTACCTGGTACAATGAAATGAAAACTTCTTCAACCGAAAGAGAAGGATTTGTTATACTTTCGGTTCCTGACCCAAAGTAACATTAATCTATATGAGAGGAGTTGGTGCACTAGCACAGCGCAATGGTCCAGGTGTCTGTCATCAATGCGGAGGCTCTCATTTCATGTCCAGCTCATGCTGGCTTCCTCCCCGGTCGTACGTAGAAAGGTCTGCCACCAACCCGCAAATGGTGAGGTTCCCCCGGCCTTTGTCCGGGTTCCTCCCAGCATGGCGCTGGCCGCTGTGTTATATGTGGAATATTTTTAATTTCAGCATAAAACCCTAGTGAAATAAATCAATAAATTAAGAAATACTAACCTATAAACATAACTTTGTGAGAGTGCACTTGGTTATGCTTGACCGTATTAGGTTCAGAATCAGTACTTTTTCAAATACATTACTGTGCTAAGGTTTGTGCTAGCTTGCCGATTTCATAGCCATCTTTTGCACATTTCGGGAACGAAAAACTGCAGCTTCTGTTGTTCTGAATGACATGTGTGAAGAGACAAAAACATATCCTGAGACATTCATTCAGTCCATTTTCGAAAGGTACTTGGGGCTTTGCAGCCGACGTAGGAGAAGCCATTTTGATTTGCGACCGTTGGGCTTGACACTTCGTGGAAATAAACGCCAGAGCCACGACACAGGCTGGCGAGCATGAAAGGCATTCCAACTCCTCACAGCCTCCATTTCTAGATGATTTACTCTGAGAACCTGTCGATAAATGGGACTATCAACAGGGCCTAACTGCTCCACATCCGTCTGTCACGTGCTGCTGGTGACATCTCCTAAGCAGGAAACTGTTGCCATCAGACAGGTTTATGGCTCCTACATTTCTTTTTACGACTCAGTTTGCAGCATTTCACGTCAATGTGTGCCACACGTAACGTCCTTGTTTACGGCATTGCCCCTGTCTACAGCGTGCCAGCCCAATAAACTAAATACCTGTTCGCAATGCGCATGATCGAGATTACTGCGCTGTGTGACAAATAAACCAGCGTGGCTATTTTAAAGTCATGCAACCCTTGACAGTCACACACGAGTTTAGCAAATTTCGTGCATTTTATCCTGGTCACGTTGTTATATATGAAGCTGTATATGATTATATAGTTTCAAGTAGAAAACATTTTAAAATACACATAAACAAATTATATCTGAGGAGAATACCGCGTGGGCTGTCGCCAGTTTTTGTAATGTTTCAGCATAAGAATGAATGGCCACAGTCTTTTGCTGATCCTACGTTTGGCCAGTTCTGTCCATGTGTACTGACGCGCTCTTCCGGACAACCATACAGCATATTTGAATCTGCCAAGTTGTTGATCCGAGCCATTAAGGCTAATTGCCGTCTGTAACATATAAGGGTGACCGGTTTATAACAGGGAACACCCCTCCTTCGTGACGTTATGAAACAGCCTATTACCCTGCACTGAAAGTAAATTCCTGCTTTCAGTATTTTTCATGATTTTCACGTTAACTTCTTGCTGGAGTCTTTTCACATATTCATTTACGCTTGAATCGCCAGGTCATGGCTGCAAGATTACCAACGTGTCGTTAAGCCATGGTCGTTGATCCATTTATGCATTACGATTTAATACAGTCTGTAAGGGTACCACCATCGTAGAGGAAAATGATAATCAACTCTCAGAGAGCGATAAGCCTTGCACAAGATCAAACAAAGAAACACGGAGGCCCTTGACTAAGTTCAATACATATATTTAAACAAAATATCCAAATAGTACAACTGACAATAATATACAAAAACAATGCAGATAACTACAAAAAGATACATATATGTTGTTGATCCACCAACTAGCTTAGCAAAGCGCAAAAGCATAGAAACTCCGAATAAAGAAATGTAACGCATGGTTGACGTTCTCGACCTTCTCCTGAAGATGACAAGTAAAACTTAGTGGAAATATCGAGAACGTCAACCATGCATTACATTTCTTTATTCGGAATTTCTATGCTTTTATATATATATATATATATATATATATATGTGTGTGTATATAGCTTCTTACTGGTGACAGCGTCAAATCCGGATGGAATATTCCGGCTTCCAAAGGCAAGTCATTCCACCTAAATAGAGAATCCACAGTTTTGGGGGATTCTCAAATCGAAGAATGACAATGACAAACAGCAGAAGGGAACGGAGTACCGACGATGGTATATATCCCACTCCCCGGCAAGGTGCAATTTTCCCGAGCCGACGGGCTAGACAATGGTGTCCGTGATGCCGAGCTGGTGAGGTATGTTTCACTCCACGGAAATATACACAAAGTCACTTTCAGGGTAAACTGGGATGAAATGAACATAATCGCACAGAGACAATGAGCGATACAAGTTCCAAAAGAAAGTTTCAAACCAAATAGCAAGTGGCGAAACACAAGCTCACAAAGTGCTTCGTACAGAAAAATGGAGTACAAAATGATGTATGTCGAATGGCGTGAGAGACGATATCTCCAAATCCCATAAAGTCCTTCTAACTGAGCGAGAGTAAATATGACTACTCTCATGTGAACTTGAGTAAAAGACTGCTCTCAACATGGACATGAGTAAATGACTGCGAGCTTAACAACTTCATCGCTCACATTTATAGACTGACGTAAAGAAAATTCTGAATGGTTTGTTCGTAAACATGTTTACAACATGGGTACATCTTTCCAAAATGTACGCTCTATGTACAATGACACGAAACTGATAAAAACAGAAGCCTCGCGACTGACACCCACTGTAGGCTGCCACGTAAACAGGGGAGAAATGTAGATCAGACACTTATTTATTTTTTTTTTTTTTTTTTTTTTTTTTTATTTATTTTGTTTTATTTCTTTCAGACAAAAAATTGTCGCCGCTTCTGGATCTCTTCCTATGGTGCATCTCATAGGCTCACCTGCTAACGTAAAAATTTCACATCTCAGTGCAGTATTTGTAAAATACGCCAAGGAGTAAGAATATCTTCGTGGTATCATGTTTTGCATATCCGTAACGTGTAATTTCTTCTTCATGGAGACAGCCGATTATATATATTATTGATACATTGAGCTTTTAAACAAATGTTTGTATTAAAAAGCAGTTACGACATACACTTTGTTTCCCCATTTACTATCTGCACATTGATAAGGCGATATTGTAATGCAGACTTGGAATCATTTCATAGTTTCTTCTGACCAGCGTTTTCCCACGTATGAACATTGAAATATGTTGACTAGATTTATAATCAAAGGTTGGGAGTGGGTCGTGGCTTACTGGTTAATGTGCTTACGAGGCCGGGGTTCAAATCCGGTCATGGGCGTTCTGGGAAGTTGTAGGTTTCACTGCTCTGGCTGCCTTGGTGACAATAAATTGTCCTCCACTCTCATGTGATCGTTCGTGCAATCTAACATTCGGTGGAGAATTCGTTCCGCGTGGAAATGTTTGTTAATTAATTGCCAAAGGTCGAAGCTTTACTCCTGCATGGCAGGAGCTTAAAGGCTTCCTATTAAAGGGTTATTGAATTGTGATAAGACTAATGCATCGTATAATGTAGGGAGTTGAGAGCTAACAGGTGCTGATTTGGGCTAAATGGTGTTTTGCATATACATATAAGCTAATGGTGATAGATACAACTATCCGACTAAGTTACGTCATTTTTCAAGGGGAAATTTATGCAATGTAAAAGACTACAGCTTGGAGAGTAAAACCAGAACAGTGGCGACGGTGTGGTTGTCCGCAAATGGTCACAGCTATCCGGTAAAATCTGGCATCTTTACCTCAGTTAGGGTTTTATTCTTACTGTTCATGTAAAGGCTTAAATAGTGTGAAATTATGCCCCCCCCCCCTCACACGCACACAACACCGAGGCTTCGGTAGATTTACGTAGAATAGTGAACCTGTGTTAAAAGCAATGTTAGACGTCGCTGGTCTAAATGTTGTGTTGTCGTCACATTTAATAACACTTCAAGCACAGGAATCCCGAAAGTATCACCAATCTACCACCAACATTTGGCTTCAGGCTGCATAACTTAATGGCTGGAGTGCTGATAAGTCACAGTGCTCGATCAGTATGGAAGCTGATTGTCTCAACATTCTAGTACGGACACAAAGATTCCTGCTGGACAAATTTATGGCTCTAATGCTACTACAGAGAAATGACACTGTCCTCGGAAAAATATTGCACTGCTAAAAATGTCTCCGTATATCAATATGGTAAAACACCTGTACAAAGAAATACTCAAGGAAAAGGTGTCACCAGCCCTGTTCAATGCTAACATTCTGAGTTTTATATTGCGAAAATTGCAAGGACGACAACTGAATTTAACTACATTTTGAGTTTGAAGTTATTGTTATGTCAGATTTATAGGTCACAAAGCTATACGTTATGTGGAACCAGGAATGAAGTCACTTACAGCACCGTACCAAGTATGTTTTCATAACTAGTTGTAAATTGGTGTCTTGTTCGAGACATCTGATTTGGCCGGGCGCCATTCCTGGATCGGTGTAGATTATTATGTCAAACTGCACAATATTTCATTTATTTGTTGAACTGATTGTTGTTTAATGCTATACGTTTTGGTTTCTAGGTGAGTAGATCCTCTAGCAACCTGCGAATTGTCGTGGGATTCCCCCAGGCTCAGTTGGGTTTTCTTCCATCATAATGCTGGCCGCCGATGTAGCATAACGGAAATATTGCTGAGTAGGGCGCAAAGAAATAACAGATGTATTTTTTAGAAAAATGAATAAATTTACTCCCATGCTGCTAATGTATCTTTTCCGCCAACAAGATAAAATTTCTGCAAACGTTATTTTGTATTTAACCGCGTACTTCCCTGGTAGTCGTTAGTGAAATTCAGCAAGAGTTGTACCCAGTATTTTTTTTGACTGACGCCATCTTACATCATTATTCCACCCGTCCCAAAAATGCTCCCCACAATTGTACTCGTAATTATTCTAAGTTTACTCGGCTGCATCGTTTTAATCGTTAAAACTTCCCGGGTTCACACAGCTTAGCAAATCTGTTCTTCTCAACTTTCCTCGCAAATCACTTTGCCACATCGCTGTGAGCAATTTGAGGAGATTCGTTTACATGAAGCTGAAAGTTCAGTGTTATACGCTTCCATAGAAGCAAGGCATGATAGCCTAGGTTACGTCTCTTTAACACATCATCAACGGCTTAAAAATCGATTTTCTTAATCTCACTTTAGATCAAGCATTATCGTTATCAACATGGTGTGAATATGGCTTTAATCTAGGACGGCTGGAATTAGCTCTATGTGAGGGGAATATTTCGTCGCCATTTGCCCAAATTTCCGGTTCACGAGGAATGTTATAATCTAAGAAGTCGGCTTTAAACAACGGAGTTTTTTCACCGCAAGTTAACGCCAAAAGTAGGCCTCAAAACACCGATGACATCTGGAATTTACGACTTCGTTTGCCAGCAACCTGTACTTTTTGCCCGTAAATCACAGCACAACTACCTTATAGCAAATCGTTCGGATTAAGAAAAGAAATAATAAAGAAGGGGAATAAATCATTTTAATCCGAATATAAAAACAGTTGTCAAAGTGGTATTTGCACTTTTAGCTAACAATAAAAGCGGATGATTCCATGCTCTTAAGTATTTGTGCCTCATTAACTGTAGCATGACTGTTGTTGTTTTTTTTTTGTTTTGTTTTTTTGAGGGGGGGTTGTTATATTTTTTTTTGAGGGGGGTATTTTGGGGGGGGTTCTTTCCTGTTTTACCTAAAGCATAATGCACTACTAAGCTGTGAAAACTTGCTAGATATAAGACATGAAAGAAGAAGCATTTGAGATTTCTTGTCCAAAAGTGATATTTTTTTTCCTTCAATAAGAACATTCGAGAAAAGCAAAAGACATGGTTCGTTCAATGACGGTCTGATAGAATTTCTATACCGTCACGGAAATCAGATGTTATCTTGCATGGAGAAACAGTTCGTAACAGTATCTCGTACACTGGAGGGCTATTCAGTAGAATGCAATAATAGTGGATTTGCCAGGTTTCCTCCCACCATAATGCTGGCCGCCGTCGTATAAGTAAATTAGCTCAGTTGGTTAGCTCGCTAGAGCAGCGTAATGACTCAGAAGCCTCCCACCAAAGAGATCGCTGTGAGTTCAAGCCCAGCTCATGCTGGCTTCCTCTCTGCCCTTACGTGGGAAGATCTGGCAACAACCTGCGGATGGTCGTGGGTTTCCCCCGGGCTCTGCCAGGTTTCCTCCCATCACAATGTTAGTCACCGTGGTATATTCTTGAGTACGGCATAAAACACCAATCGAATAAACAAATGAATAAATTTAATTGGAATATTCTTGAGTATGCGGTGTTAAGACACGAATCAAATATATAAATATAAATAATAATTTGTCCCATATTCTCACGATTCAGCCTTTGAGAAGTTTCGCTTCACATTCGCAGAGAACCATAGGGAAGGAGTCAGATCAACAGCTCATTCAACTTTCACAGTAGAGTTGTCGGCAAATTTGTAGCTTGCAAAGAAAACCGAAGAAGAACGATGAAGCCATTGTTCAGGTTTAGCTCTCGTGGAATTTATCTCCTCGCTCAGCAAAGAGTTCACTAGAGCGGAATGTTTGCTTTAGCAACTGCAAAGCCATAAATAGATGTGTTTTTTCTAGGCATATTTTTTCTCTGCTTTTACGGAAGCCCAATTCTACAACTTTAAGTGGAAATGCGTGATAAGGAACACACAGGAAGGTTACAGAGTGACGGAGTGGTATATGGTGACTTGTCCATATCTGTCTACATATAGATGAATATTCCTAGGTTTGAACATGTTCCGAATTGTTTTTCATAGAGAAAGAACCCCTGCAACTTGATGTATAAAACATTTTGGTTCACGTAATCAGATTATTTTTAGGATGAGAAGCCCCAGGGAAAATTTTTGTAATGGGAATTCCCTCGGGAAAACGCCCTAAATAACGAATTATGATTTTGATTTTCGTCTTCTGATAAAACAACAGGTATGAATAACATTATTCCAATCTTTCACCGATGTGTGCTATATATAAACCGTACTTTAGATTCAAGTCACTTTTTTCTGTTGCTGACTACTGGACCACTGTTGGACTATTTCTGTGTAATTGCAACGGGGATTTTCGTTCTTAAAAATAATTGGCTCAAAGAATTTTTGCGAATAAAGGAAACTAGGAAGAAGTCTTAGATTACGGTTTTACGAACAAACCGAAGCACTAGACATCCCTTTGTTAGTATTTATTTTAGCTAAGTAGTCTATCGAGATTTGGCCCAGGCTATATATAATTCCTTTCATTAACAATATCTAAACTTTTCTCCGTATCCATTATTATTTATTTTCACCCTATCTAAATTATGTGATATCTTTACAAGAATACTGTACACTCCACGTAGATCTGTTGCATCTGCTTTATATAAGACTTGCCTGAGAGAAAATCAACAGCAGCGAGTTTTTTTTAAGTGTCCACCGTTTACATATGGAAACCTACATCTCACTCTTTTTACAACGCTTTCTTGTCATCACGGCACACTTCAAAAGACATTGAATGCTTTTGTTGTCGCTTCCAAGCCAGACACATTTCATTAGGATACGACATCATGGAGAAGAAATCAGTTTTAACAAGGTAGCCTTAATTACTAGGCAATGGGAGAATGTCCTACTTATCCTCGATTTGGCCCATGGTTTTTCGAGGTCTGCTCGTGTCGCCCTCGTAGCGTTTGGACTGAGTAAAATCGGTAAGGCGAAATGCAAATGCCTAAGTTGCCCCTTGGGTCACTTAAGATGATTGACCCATAGGAGGGTTGATAAACTTGTAGAGACAATATGAGTGGACAGATATATTGAGATCTCTAACTTTATTTAATAGCACTATGATAATTAACATCTTTGCAAATGTAACAAAAAAGAAACAGAATCTGTGTGTTGCATAGGAGATTTCATGTTACTGGCGAGCTGGCATTTGAGGCTGGAAAGTCTGTCATCCATGCGTTGGTAATTTCTTTTCTTTCTAGGGGGCTTTTCTATCTAGCTGCATAACTTTTACTTCGTTGGCCTGTTCCTTCTTTAACATGTTGATAACTTCAAACAAGTTAGGATGAGTTGTGTTCAGCTTCGAATGCCATCCTTCCAAATGATTTGTGGTCCTTCCACCATCGTTGTTATGACGATTCCACACAGATGGTGGAAATTGGTCTTCCAGGTGTTCTCGTCACGATATGGCTGAGATATTGTGGATGTGGCGTTAAGCCATAATCATTCATTCATTCCATCCAGGTGTCTGTGACACTGTCGGCCAGCTTGGTAGCTGCATCCGTATTTGGTTGTTAGTTGGCAATCCCAATCCAAACTTCGTCAAGAAAATTCCCTGGTACGAGTGGCAGTGCACTGATTCGCCGTACGATCCTGTGTAGCGCTATATCTGTCAGACAGATGCTTTAATGTCCGAATTTCTGCACCTCTCTACAAATACACTGAGTAAAGTGGAAGAAGCATCATCTGATCTGTATTTACAAATACCTTTTGGACCGGCATTGTGGGCGGTTTTTTTCGTAGTCCATCTGAAACCGGGCTGGGTGGATATCAGTATTATATTCTCCTGCCTTAACACCAAGTAGACGAAAGAGATGTTCATGTGTAGTTTGAGACTTGTCTGACAGGAAAAACTACAGACAAGGGGAAACATCTGTCCTTCAACAAAGCCATGGAGTGTGTAGATCTGCAAAAACAGGTGCGGTGGGCAAAGAAGGTTTCATCTCCGTATACTGTTGGATAGACGGAAAGTTACCTCAGGTTTTTAATGCTACTAAAAACCAAGGTCTTGTTGGTGTCACCATCGTTGATCTGAAGGAAATCATCATCAGTCAGACTCCTTGTCCATTCTTCTTCTACGTGGATTGAGGATCTGTTCTTTGGTAAGGCTGGTAACTGCTTACACCGCTGACGGTACAAGGAATCTTTCTTCTGCTGAAATGTGGCCGTGCGACGAGAAACATTCAACATCTCCAAGGCATTCATCTGTACATAGGTTCACCAGTTCGTCATTATAGATAGATGGCACTGTCGTGATTTCTTCAAAAGTTCCCTTCTTGGTTACAGCGACACTGTGGCAAGCAGGAGGAGAATGGTGGTCATTTCCGATCTTGGTTATCAGATCATTCCTGGTACATAAGTTAACTCAACATCCCCTGTGTACGCACTTTCAGGACGTCCAGGCATCTCTTTGATTATTTACATGGAACTTATACCCATTTCTCACAAACAGACGGTCTCCTCTCTTGGATGAGATGAGATTTCCTGGATATCAGCTTGTGCCATGTTGATATCTGTACGAACTAGAATTTAGGCAACTTTAAATCTTTAAAACTTTAAAACTTCACATTAGTATTTTATACTCCTGGGATAGATATGAAAATATTTTTCAACGTTGATTAAAAGTAGACAAGGGAATATCTTGATTAATAACTCACTGTTTGGCACTGGACAATATATCCTGTTTGTTGGTTGAAAACTACACTCAACTACACTATTTGTAGGTCACGAGTATGTTTAACAACTCGGCCATGGACATAATCCCTTCCGTCTCAATTTTCGTAAGTGTTACGAAGCCATCGTTTAAGAGGGAACGGGAAAAAATTATTTTCGGCCTTATCAAGCCTCGCCAACAGAGGACCGTTCGATTCTGTAACCACAGAGCTATACATCGATGTCTTGTCCCCAGTCTCCATCTCAATTATCTTTGGCCAGTTCCGACATCAGCATGAAAACACATAACTGAAAACATAGAAAATGTGTCTTCTAAGTTAGGACGGTGTTATCTTTAAACTATTATATTATATTTTTTTACTTGTTTTCATGGTAACCAGGTCTGTGTCTGACCTACATTTTTTTCTCTGTGTACGTGATAACCTGCGCTGGTATTCAGTCGCTTGTTCTCTACGCTTCGATGTTTATGATGTTCCCATGTTGTAAACATTCTATACGAATAAACCATTCAGAATTTTCTTTACGGCAGCCTATAAATATGAGCGATGAAGTTGTTAAGCTCGCAGTCATTTTACTTCTGTCCACTCGACAGCAGTCTTTTACTCAAATTCACGTGAGAGTAGTTATATTTACCCTCTTTCCTTTAGAAAGATTTTGTGGAATTTGGCGATATCGGTTTTCATACCATTCGACAATTTTGTCATTCTTCACTCCTGTTTCGTACGTTGTACTCCTGTGAGCTTGAGTTTCGCAACTTGCTATTTTGTTAGAGACGTTCGTTTTGAGCTTCTATCGCTCCTTGTCTTTTTGTGCGAGTACGAATATTTCTTCCCAGTTTACCCTGAACGTGACTTTGTGTATATTTCCGAGGAGTGAAACATAACTCTCCAGCTCGTATCGTGGATGCTATTGTTAATCCGTCTGCCCAGGAAAGTTGCACTTTGCCCTTGAGTTGGATATATACCATCGTCGGCATACAGTGCCTGCGCTGTTCACCACTACAGAACTGTCATCCTTCGATTTGTGAATTCCCCAAACTGTGGATTCTACATTTAGGTGCTCTGACTTGCCTTTGGCAGCCGAAATATTTCATTCGGATTTGGACGCTGTCACCATTAAGAAACTATATATATATATATTTGTAATTATGTGTATTACTTTCGTATATTATTGTCAGTTGTACTATTTGTACTTTTTGTTTTGTTTAAATATATGTATTGAACTTATTCAAGCATCTTCGTGTTTCTTTGTTTGATCTTGTGCAAGGCCTATCGCTGTCTGAGAGTTGAAAAAGCCATTTGTTCATCCTTTTTTCTCTCCGATAGTGGTACTCTCACAACGGTGATTGCTGATAAGCCTCTATCAATATCGCCATAACATTACTCTATAAAGTTACAAGTTGGAGGCGGTTTTCGTTTGATTTTCTTCACTTCCTGTGTCACTTAGACATCACCAGCGTTTATAAAACTAGTTTGCATTATGACAGCGTATTCGCAGTGATCGGAAGACTTCAAGAATTGTCGTGTTTTATGGAGTAGGGTTTTTCCACATTTACGTTATTTTTTTAGAAATGCTCGTTAATAATTGTCGTACCTTTCATTGTAATTATCTTCGACTGGAGAATCCCCAGTCCGTAGGTCCCCTGTTCTCGGCTTCCATAGAAACCAGGTGTATTTTTACCTTATTCAGGTATTGCTCTGGTAACACATAATTAAAGCTGATCATTACTCGCTGATATCTTTGCTTCATTTGTTTTACCATAGGTCATCGTCGGGTATCTAATAAACCCCAGATTTAAAGCCGCGATCTATCGACAGTGGGGTTCGAACCACAGATCCCCTTACTGGGCCACATAGCTGTTTCGAAATATGTGCTGTATAAATGAGGGACACGCTACCCATTAAGCATTTATTTGATCAAAGTGTTAGTCGAGGGTTGATAAGCCTGTCGTCAAACCCATAACCTTTATTGATGTCTTTCCTTTTTTTCCATGTAAAGTACATATTTGATCTTGAAAAGCGACCACAGTAGATTTCAGCTAACCAGTAGGACATTTCAAGGATGCATCCACGGAAAGCATATTATGCCAACTTAAAGGCAAAAAGATTTAGACAAATGGCATTTTCCGGTTTCCAGTGGCGAGCCAGCAAGTAACCATTAATCCTAAAGCGGAAGTTAAATGGCCGTCGCTCAGTCCGCCCCCATGTGTCTGCTCACCTAGGCCAACAATCGCAATGTTCTCACAAACTGACTGACAATCAGGAAATGCCCCATTGCCTTGTCGCCGGTCAGCAACACCATAATTACCTCCACTCAATGAGTCTTGGGCATCTCGCTAGGAGCCGTTTCATCTGTTTCGCACATCCAATCTGCAGTGGCATGAATCTTGATTTATTTTTCTCAAGGCAGCCAATTTAGCAACATGTGGTTGCTTAAACAATGACAAAAATCCCTGTTTACGACTTGGACGACAGGCCTCACCCAACCGTCGGATGTACCAATTCCAAGGGACATGTGTTCTTAAATTTCTCAACGACGGCGCCGAAAATTAACTTCTTAAATTGATATCATATTTACCTGACCAAAAAAGCACGTATCAATAAAGTTTGGTCTGAAATCAATTTTATATTAAGCGGCATGAGAGGTAAAATACATGGTTCATCCATGTACGATCTGATACAATTTCTATACACAGAGAACATACAAATAAAATGTCACCTTCCATGCATGGAAAGAAACTGAACACTGGGTTCTGACTATTCAGCCCTCGGAGTAATTTCCATGATGATAACAGCATCCAAGCATAAGAAGCATTCAGCTCAACCGCTCCTTTAACTCTCACAGTACAGTTCCTCGTAAATTTGTTAGCTTAGAAAGAAAACCGAAGGCGGATAACGAATCCACAGCTGGGGCTGTCCTTTCGTAGAATTTATCACCTCCCTCAGCAAACAGTTCCCTGGAGCGGAATGTTTCCTTTACCAACGCAAAGCCGTAAATAGATGTCTTTTTCTGGACACAATTTGCCTCTGCCCACACCGATCGCAGTTCTCTGGCTTTAAGGGAAAATCAGTGAAAAGGAATATAAAAGACTGGAGCATATAGAGTGAAACCAGGGCATCGACAACAGTGTGATCTTTGGCAAATGGCCACCCGTTACCGGTGAAGCGTGGCCCCTTGCCATTTTCTGGATTAGGATTTCCTTCTAACCGTTAAAACAAATGCTTAAGGCTTAAAAACTAATGTGCCCCCTAACACCATGTCTGAAGCAGAATTAGGTAAAACATTTATTTTTTTATATTTATTGCAATTTAATATAAGTCACTCAACTGGAACTATACAAAACGTTATCATGAGGTACATTATTTACATCTTAACAATGCAAAACGATAAGGCCATTTGGATGCTTAGTCGTCCAGGAGAACCCTGGCTTATGCTCGTATACAATATAAAAGACTACAGCATAGAGATTTTATACCAGAGCAGAAACGACAGTGTAACAGTTGGCAAGTGCATGGGCACATGTATACGAAGGTTCAAGAAAAACAGAATTGCATACAACTATTAGCCTGGATTTATAGGGGGTTCATCTACAGATAGATGCGCTTCAATTTTTTCTGGGGTTAAACACCTTCATTTCCGGTTTAGAAGAAGAAATGTCTTATATAAAACAGTTGGCGTAAGCGGGTGTAAATTAAAGGGAAAGGGCTCTCGATGACCAGGTGTATTTCAAGTCAACCCACGGGGTATTTTATTTTTAGTATTTAATTCAATATTTAATAGCAATAGCCCCTCCAAATTTGGTCAAGACTAATTTATCTTACAACAATGTGTGTTCTTTCTTTCAATACCAATACCGAATATTATTTCACATACATCCTATCAAAATAATGTCTTATCGATTCAAGAAAACTAAACGCTATAGACCTGTTGCAACTGCTTTACGCACCATTCTATGGAGAAAATCAATAACAGCGGGCTGTTTTACGTTTCTACCCTTTACATATGTAAGGCTCTATTTTAGCCTTTCTACAACCTTTTCTTGTCATCAGCACATGTGAAGAAAGAAACCTGGAATGACTTTTTTGTCGATGTCAGGACAAATCTCCCAGCTACGCAAATTCCGCTCGATTGGACCAACAGTTTTTCTTGTCTCAGAGTCCTATTAAAAAGGGCACCTTTTAATTGTGCACTACCAGTTTAGTACAACACATGCCAATCCTGAGAGCTACGACTGACCATTTCGTATCACGGCTACAGCTTCCACCGGAAATTACAACAGTTCCGCTTTGTAGTGCAAGACTCCTATTTTTATTCATTTATTGGAATATTGGAATGTTTTAGTCGTAACTTTAACAAGCATACAGCGGGGGCGGGCATACTAACTATTGGGAGCCTCCCCGCCCCCCAGTCAGCCCCCCCCCCCAACCCCTGCCGCGGCTAATTTCTGCCACATACCAAGCCATGTGGTATGTAAACTTTTGCCAATGATCTATGTACACAAACGGGCGTTCACATTCATAAATAATAGCCTCCAGGGCGGCTCACCACCCTCGCCGGCCGTTGAACTCCATTTAGAGATCTGTGTTGCTGTGTGTATACCTGTGGTGATTATGAGGAGTCATATAAATGTGCATGATTGAAAGTGGGTAAGCTAGAGATCAGCTGGAAAACCTGTCTGGGAGGGTCCACCTAGCCAAAATCCGCAAAGGCAGCAAAATCGCCGCGCCCTATACGTCTTGTCGTAAGAGGGCTTGGGGCGAAATAGAAGTCTGTCGGGCCTGTGAGCGAGATAAAATTCGCCACCAGCATAGAGCCCTCAGGAAGAAATCCAAAAAGATAGTTCCATCTGGTACTGAATCAACTTCTTGTAATTCGACCTCCAATTTACACAATCTCGTGTTATGGACATACCCATCCAACAACATGACGACTATTGATGTTTTGATTGACGAGATTCTTGCAGAGTATGAGCCAGGGTATATTCTCGATGAACCTATTCCGGAAGACACTGAAAGCCGCCTCCATCGGCCGTTGTGGCCACAACGGCCATTCATCGACATAGATGATCAGGTCCCTCCCCCGATCCAACCCTTGGTTGAAGACTGGGTTGAGATTCTGAACGATGCCAAAGACGAGTTTGAAGTTGATGGCTCCACTGTGGTCTTCTCCACGTGGCGGATGGAAGCGGAGGACCCACTCGACATCGGCGATATTAAAATCGCTGATGGTATGCACGCCAGAGCTGGGTGACTGGCCCTAGATGCCCGCTTGACTGATACGAGGGCGGCTCAGCTTCTCAGCGCGATTCCTGAGGGGGATGAGTTCTTACTCCGAATAAAGTTCCTGCGTCAGCAGAACGAAGGCGACTGGGCGACTGAAGACAAGTTTGACCCAATCTGGGCTGAGAAGAAAAAGGGGCAGGCTATCATTGAGATCTCACGAGGGGTAAAGCCAGGCGCTCTGTCTGGGATTGACAGCGTGTTCTATCAGAACGCTTACCCTGTCACCGCGGTCGTGTAAGGGTTCTACCTTGTCATAGACCCAGATCTTGCCAACCTCCCTCCCCTAAGGGATGGCGATCTCAACTGTGTGGAAAAGAGGGAAGTGGAGCACATCGAGGGCGCCTTGAGGGGTCAGTGCATCACTCATGCAAGCCGTCAGAAAATCCAAGAGTGGGAGGAGAGAGTGCATGAAACGGGCGGTACGGTCGATGATGTGGCTAAACCGGAAAAAGTCCTTAAAAGGGCAATCATCCTGCGTGACAATGCCGGTGAGGACATATACAACAGAGGCATATTCCAGGTCAGTAAGTGGAAAGGGTTTCGTAGAAAACGGCGGGGTCCCGACACAGCTCTTTGCCTTCTTGAAAGACCCCCGCCTACTGAGGTCCCTCAGGTTGCGTGAAGTTGATGCGCCAATGAGATGCCAGCTGGGTCATATCCTCACTGCGACGGCTCACAACGCCAGTTCCCCCACCTCAGGGCCTCCGATTCCATCTATGTGACGAAAACCGCATTCTGCAGGCTCGAAGGAGTTGAGGCATGAGCCTGCAGCTGCAATGAAGTTGCCTCAGGTCAGTGGCACGACAAGGGTGAGCTTCTGTATATGACCATGGAGCATGCAGCCTACATTCCCAAGCCCGAATACAAGAAGCAAGGAAAGAACCTCTCCTTGAGCAATGCGCCACATCACGACGACCCTCTAACCCGCCACCATTTGAGCTACATGAATGGTGGCGGCTGATCAGGCAAAACAACGAGAGCAATCGAGGTCTTCCGCGGTAAAGACCCCCTCGTCTTCACCCCGACCCAAGGTCTGGCCAAAGAGATGCCGGCCAAGGGTGTCTAGGCCCAGACCTATCACAGATTCTTCCGATGCAGTTGTCAGCCTGAGTTGACCCCAGGAACGATGGGCCACAAGTACAAACCCCGCGTGATCATCTGGGAGAGGTGTGTCCAGGCCCATTCTACAGACCTTCCTTGATTGGCTGGAACAGACGGGTGTTCAGGTCATCTGCTGCGGCGATCAGGGTCAGCCACCACGGATTTGCTGGCGAGATGCCACACAACTGACTGTGTCAGAAGGCTGTCTACTACGAGTGGGTCGAAGAAGACCGTAGGGCAAAAGACCGGGCCCTCAAAGCCCTCCGGCTCAAAAAGTTCAGTGTCAGGAGATGAGAAAAGTACTTCCCAGATGCTTTCAATTGCTTAGTCGTCCATAACGCCTAGTTTCTCGGGAATAAGGTCTTTTCCAAGGTACTATCTGAATCGTCCACCAGCAGCGAATGCGGTTAGCTGCTCTCGTTTTGGCAGACATGCGGCAAGATCCCTGTCTTCTGTTCATCGCGTTTAAGATGAGGAACTGGCACCCCCTCCATCAGGCTCTGGGTTCCCGTGCATTTCATCTATCAAGTCGTGGATAAGTTCACTGAAATCCATGGTAGTATAGTATCTTTTTGTTCAAAATTCAACAGAAAATTGATTATCAATGCTTAACATCTGATTAGCAGTGCTTAGCAGTGTTACGCGATGAACTTAGTCGGTTGATCAGTATTCAATATTAGCTGAGAATGTTTGGTCTCTGCAAGGTGCTTACGCAGCGCGGCGAGTTCTTCTCTTCTTGGGATCATATCATTTTCTGCGAGGCATTCTTTAAGCGAGTTGCTAAACTTCCAGTGGAAGATGGCGACCTAGAGCGTCTGCTCGCGGAAGTCCTTCAGGACTGAGTTATATTTCTGGTTGAACACCCAGACAATTTGTTGCGCGTGCCGGCCGGAGAAGGCCAGCGCATGGAACATGTCTTTCTTTTTGGTAAGCCCCTTCGAAGCCGAGCAGTCATCAATGAAGTATAGGGTTCGCTCGCGTTGAAACACCGAGTAGCCAATCGTGCAGCCTCTCACCCGGATTGAGAACATAGATATCGGATTCTTCCCAGATCCAGCGGCCCGACAGATAGAATGGCATATGAGTCTCCAGCAGCTCAGAGTCGAAGGTGACGAAGTGGCGGTTCCCATAGGCGTCTGTAACAGCTTCGCCTTCGTCTACAGTCTCGTCATTATTCTCTGCCCCAACCCGGATTCGGGTAACATTCTTGTTGCGGCTTGTGTCGATGCCCTGGTATTGGGCCTTCTGTCTCCCCTGAGCTGCCTTCCGAAGTCCATGTATCAGTTCAAGATGTCGCTGTCATTGATTGCCTGCACGGTATTACCACTGATCTTTGTTATGGTCGTCTTTACCACAGCATGGCCGAGGTTCTGGACCACTGTTCGCTTGACATCTGTCGAGTTCAGGGAAATTGTGAAAGCGTCATGGACGCCAAGATTGAGGAACCCAACCATAAGTTGATGGTTTTGGTGTATCCTACTAGGGTTATTTGCGATGACTACCGACTGCCGCACACAATTGAACCCAAGGGGGGGGTTTCAAGCGGCGATCCGGATTAACCTTTCGCGCGTATTGAATCATGCTTCTTAAAGACCAGCAGATGTTATGAATCAGTAGGCGTCTATGCCATATCTTTAATATCACATGGCAGATTTGAGGTTGTACCCTCCAGATGATCTTGATATTGAGGAACAATATGATCTAGGGACGCAAGAGACCTCGTTCTCTTCAAGAGTGGAGCAGCCGTATGGCAGTCAAAGAAGGGGAAACACACAATCACTTGCCCTTGAGGTCGCACGAACACTCGTAGATGACTATTATAAGGCCATTGAGTAACAATACGGTGTGACCCCGCTGAGGAGAGACATTATTCTGATTTCGAGGTGTTCGAATTTCGACTACACCTTGTGGCTTATCCCAACTTTGATATTATCAACAAAAGCACAGGCAAGCCCTATCGACACTAGAGAAGGGTTTTGGGGTGGGTTTCATCCGGGATAAACTTGGGTTTGTTGAATGGAAGCATGTAAGCTGACATCGAAAGTTGTGACAGTTCTTCAGAAAGCTAAGGATGGCTTACGTGAAGCCGCGGCTGCAGAGAATGTGGAACAAGCGGTGCAAGAAACATCAGAAATGGTCACATCAATCGCAACCAAGTTGACTGAATCTCGGATAGAGGGGCTCTCAGCACATATGGTGATACCCCACTGCCCCTCCGTGAGCTGCTGCGGCTTGATAAGACACTGGAGACCGTCAGAGAGGAGAACACAAACAACCTTGCTGG
This sequence comes from Acanthopleura granulata, assembly GCA_016165875.1. Lineage (NCBI taxonomy): Eukaryota > Metazoa > Mollusca > Polyplacophora > Chitonida > Chitonidae > Acanthopleura > Acanthopleura granulata. Next base: position 6,723,143 of record JABBOT010000017.1, read on the forward strand.
ACTGACTGCATTGGACGAGCGCATTACTTTGAAAGAAAAACAACTTGATGAGGATACCGATGAGTTCTCCAGGCGCCGCATTGCAGAAGAAATGCGAGTCCTTCAAGATGAAAGAGCAGCTCCCCTCGTGGCCGTCTCTGCGACCCATGCAGCTCTGCGCACACAAATCAATCGCAACAGGGAAACGATCACCTGCCTTCTTCATGAGGACACAACTCTTACCTCACGTCTTCGGACTTATTCCGCGAACAGGGATCACCATAGCCAGCATCCTAACTGCGTTGGGTTTTATCGCGTCGACCCTTGTGCTTGTTCTAACTGGTGGCGCTTCACCAGTCCCACCAGCCCCACCAGCCCCTCCAGCCCCACTAACCCCACCATTCCAGCCAGTGGGTGGCGTTAAGGAGTGGGTAAAAAAACTACTGCACGCCCTGGGCAGGCTTCTATCTAAGCTCGCCGATAAAGCCGCCGCGGCTCTCCCAGGTATTATAAGGAGCATCTTCACTTGGCTTCTCAGCACATTAGCAAAGCTAAGCGTGAGATGCACGGCCGAAAATACTTGTGTTCAGGTTGTCGCCAGAGTTGGAATCATTTACGCGGCCGTTCGGCCACATCAAGCAGATCTGTGCAACTCCCAGGGCGGCGCTAAATATTACTAACACCACTTTTTCTTCATTGTGCTATCTCGGTGAGTCACTACTGCACCCTGCTGTGCCGCTCCGCTTGAAGTCGGCACAGGTACTGCAGCTGGCAGTGGCTTAACGATGGTTGTCTCCCCAGCCAGAGGTGTGTGAAATATTGAGTTTACGTCTTCATTAATTCCGAGTTTTTGGTCTGCTGTGGCTATTACGATCTGGTTGTTACAGCCACTGATTTTTCCGATTCTTAGGTCCATATTGCTTGGTGCCAGAAACAGACACGCACGAAACGCATAATCCACCTTGGAGCGGGCGTCCCCCTGGATGTTCTGGTACCGCTCTATGGCCGAGGGTAGACCAACAGATCTTGCTATGGCGTCTTCGACATTAGCGAAGAACAGCGCGTTAAATGTCGTGCCCCCAGTGCCTAAGGTACTGCTGCGGGTCTGTGCCTGTGCTCCGAGGATGGCCTAAATATAAATCCGAATGATGTCGTTCACGCGTTCCACTCCTGCCTGGGTAAACCTTTCAGATTTGTCGAGGATGAAGGTGGCCCATGCTGGCTTGGCCTCGCTGCCTTGTGGGATGAAATCGATGTAGAACTTTTACGGTGTTCGCTGAAATGACATGCGGCTGGGATCGTAGTCGTAATGCTATTTCATGTATCCTGTCCTTGTGACATACTAATAAGCCGCGCCTAGCCCGTGCTTTCCACTTCTTTTTTGCCGCCAATCTATGTCTGTGGAGTGGGGGACCTGAAGCTCGGCGCAAATTCCCTTGTATGACCTCCGGTCGTAGGAGTTGTCGATCGGACGCCATGCACCGTCTTGTGCGAGTTGTGCCTTAATCTCTTCCAGAATACGGCGCACTTGACAGTACACGTGGAAGTGGAATACAGAGTTGCTTACTTTAGTGTTTGCTACAAGGTCATTTTCCTTTGACACCCGTGGCGCACCATTCGGTGAAATTGATTTGATTCTGCCACCAGGCCACCGGTTGCGTGTGCCATTTCTCGTCCAATGGGTTGCTGTTGATTTTTGGTAAATTGTAGCGTTCAGGCACATTTTGAAGGTTAAGTGGAAAGCAGGCTGCGAGTAGTTCAGGCTGGGATCTATGACCGCAATTTTACTCGGCTCTTCGATCCCATTGCTCGAGTATACTCCACGGACATGGTAATGGGCTACCTTCCTGTTGAATGAAAACGCTTTATCAAATATATTGCTGAATATGTATGTCACACGGGGCGATATTCAACAGGGGGACACTTTCATCGTCTAATCATATACGGACAATCTAAACGCCAGGACGTGGTCCAGCTACCCGACATGACCTTGTGCCCACACGCGAATGTCTGCGCCGACGTACATTTCAGGTTGAACGATGTCGATAAACGTGCCAAGCGGTTATTACACCGTCCGGACCCTCAACAAGGAAGTGTTCCACCCGTTGGTTGCTAAACTGCAACTAAGTGAAGCTACTGATCGTTGGACTCAAAACGAATGATGCTATCAGTCTGTTAGATCTAGCTGATATCCTGGTATTCTCAAACGCAGAAGAACCCATGAATGGAATAAATGAAGGGGACAAACTACCTAAACTGACGCCTCACATAGAAGTATTTCTCGACTTAAATGAGGTGAGCTCATCCCAAAACTTCGTCCCAGTGTCTACTAGTATGACAAGTGGCTCTACTCTTCTGAGAGCAGTCGCGGTATACCAAGAATGCATAAACTCCGGAAGGACGGTGGCATTTCCCAATCACAGTACAAAAGAATGTCGGATGGACCGGGATCGGGGCTTACTGTAAAGCTGTTAAACAATCGCGGCCAAGCTATAAATAGATCATAATTAAGCGTAACTTTACACATTCGCCGGCGTAATGGGCCCCAATTGGACTGACATAGCCTTATCGGATCTGGCAGATGTTGATTGTTTGGAACAAGGGGTGGATGGACGGATTTACGCCTTCTAAGTCCAGCAGGGTGTTTGCTTACAGAAGGAGGCAACGTTGGGGGGATCCAGAGAACCACCAAAGTTACATGAGCTCGCCGATGTGGATATCGAAGCCCCAAATCCGCAACAAAAACTCAGCCTGGTTCTATTTCCTCAGGGGAGATGGGGTCTATTTCAATCTGATGATTCCAAGTGGGACATTGATGACCCAGGTCTTGGTGCAAACAGCAAAGGATGGTGTTGTTCGAAAGGATTTTAATGCCGGTACGGCTTTCCTTTCGTACATGGCCCAGGGAGATGATGTTCATGTGATGAAATCGCCGGAAGGGGGCTATACTATCGGAGGAGGTCCAGAAGCAGGCAGCATCTTACCGGCAGCATCTTACCTCGACATCAACACATCATTTCCCATTAAGATGTTACCGCCACATTCCGTAATCATTCTGGATATTGTATTGGTTCCTAATCTAGTTCCCGATCCCTTCCACATCCTTCCTGGCTTGAGGAACAAGTGGCCGAAAGAGCATGTCAGTAAAAACGTCATGATCGTTGTCTAAATGCTTCCGAGATCTACTTAAGTCGAGACGACGTTAGACAATGTCCAAGCCGCTGCGGCACAAGCGGTGCGTGTGGATCAAATAAATGTAGAGCATGGCATCCAGGTGAAACGGTTAAGAATAAAGGCCAAACTCATGTTGGATTTAGAATTAAACATTCGACCGGCGTCTACATAAAAATTGCACAACTGCATCTGCCCCACCCCACCCTCCGAATGAAGATTCGCACGAGTATAGATACAACATATTAGCACCCTGAAGAAAGAATTGGAAAGCGAGAGAGATGCCAGAGCTGCACTGTACAAAAGATACCTTAGGGCAGTCAACGCAGTTGATGGTATTGATACCACTCTACTCACGGTAAGCATGAGTCTGGGCGTCGCCGGAGTTGGTGGGTTGTCCACGATAATTGCTACGTCTATCGCTATAGGCATTGAAGGCGCGGCCTTAGTCTGCGGCCTTCTCAGTGGGTGGGTAAGTTTGTAAGCCGGCGTCTGTCCGCCAAAGGTAACAAACACAATGAAGTTGGCTTACTGGCCGAAAGTAAGCTTAATACCATCACAGACCACGTCTCTACACCGCTGACTGACGGTAAAATTTTGGATACCGAGTTTCCGGTAATACCCGGTGAAGTCGAGAAATACCGAGAGGTGAAACGGCAGATTCGAGCGGGCTTAGCACATAACTCGATTTCATTAGATAAGAAAACCAAAGACGAGTCAGTGCAGCAGGGACGGACGAGGCTCGTGTAGCTCTCATGAAAAAACTGTCCACCAACTGAACTTCTCGACAAACAGGTGGGATACCGAAGTTTGTTATACTTGTAGTATTACTCGCAAATCGGCTGTAAGATGTGTCCATCACGCTTATCCCATATAATCACCGTCACCGCAATTGGGGTCAAATGGGGGTTAGCTGTGTATATTGTACACAAACCTTGCAATGCTGTACAAGACCAGACAGATGAAATCACTAGACTTAATGATAAATTAGATGATTTAATTTGCTCTGGGTTGCCAGGCCTCAATGGTAAAATGCATGAGGCCCCGCCGCCAGGCTCCAACTTAGTTGGATTAGTTGAGGTCCCCTATAATACTAATTTGTTGAAGCAAAAAGAAAAAGCAAAACCCTTGGGTTTTAAATTCTTTCTGATTTGTGCGCTCTGTGACTCCGGAGGCCTTTTTCCAGTCGGAAGTGCTTTCCATACTGTGGGAAATGGTCGCCCATGTCAGGCATGCAAGCCTCCTGCAATATCACACCCTTCTTCGGGCTGAACCAGCCTAGGGGTTTGAACACCCACATGTGAGAGAGAAGTGACTGGCGTGTACCGTATCGGTCTTTGGGAGATCCCACTGCTCCATAGGCCGTTCGCGTGTCTTAGCTGTGAATTTATATATCTATATCTCCCGAACCCTGTAACATATATTGGTGGCAAAAAAGTTCCTATCCGATGTAGAAAGACGCGCTGATAAAGGATATCACCTTTAGTTTTTGCCCAGAGATACTATTTTCGCTGAAATCCGCAGTTAAAAATATGCTAGTCATCAATCCCACAATGCCGTGCGGTAGACATGAGAGAGCTCAGTTCACATTGAAAAATCGCTAATGTAGCCTTTGTATGCTTCTATATTTACACCAGCTAGTTGTAGTCTATTTATCAACCGTTAGAACTAATGGTATGCATAATAGAAGGGCTAATATATTGTCTGTGCTTTACATAGCTCTCTGGAATACAAAAATATAGGGTAGAAGACTGTACTCTACCTTGAAAGCTGGTATGTATCCAATACAGGATATAACACACTGTGTTTATTTCCTTAGTCAGATAAATATAAGGCGGCTGGTCTCGCCAGCTATGCAGGTCAAGTGGCTTTCAATTGAGCTCTTTATATTGCATAAGCAGGTCCACCAGTGTATATCCCGAGTATATGCTATATTTCAAACCAACTTTCGGCTTACTGTAAGCGTGGTCGAACTCGTAGCCTGGGAACAAGCTGGCCTGTCCGGAGCTGCTGTGGTAAGTCTTGGTGTTTTTTTTCTAAATGTGAACGGGTGTTTGTGCACATAGATAATTTGCAAAAGTTTATGTAGCTGGACACCACATGGCGTGATGTGTAGCAGAAATTAGCCGGACCAGGGGCTGGGGCTATTATTTATGAATGTTAACGCCCATTTGTGTACATAGATCATTGGCAAAAGTTTTTGTAGGCGAACACCATATGGTTTGATATGTAGCAGAAATTAGCGGGAGCAGGGGTTGGGAGGCTCCCTGGGGGCGGGGAAGCTCCCAATAGTTAACATGCTCCCCCTTCCCCCACCCTCTGCTAGCCCTGCTTATTTCAACCTGTTTAACGTTTACTGGGGTTTTTTATTTTGCTCCAAAATCGGGTTTAAATTAACCATTGGGAGATTTTGACGATAGACTCTGATGCTTGAGAAAAAGGTATCGTGGCGACGTACGAAATGTGCAAACAAACTCAGGCAAATAGGCATTTCACGGTTTTCAAAATCGTGCCAACATAGCTATAAAAATGCTCTTCTCTGGTTACCACAACCGATGTCCGCTCAGTCTGGTCAACAATTGGTCTCCCAAATTGGACAGTATTTCAGGAAATGTTCCATCACCTCGACGCCGGTCGTCCCATAAGATAATTACCTCCCCTTACTGAGCCATCGGTATCCCGCTATATGTCATTACAATCATCTCGCGCTTCCAGATCCCAATCGCCTGCATCCTGGTTTAATTTCATCAGGGGGCCAATTTAGCCACGTGGTTACGTAACCATAATAGTAATTTGTCTGATCGCTACGTTGGATATATGAACAGTTGTAATCAAAGTGCAAATGAGATACCTACTTGATTGTCGACAACATCCATTCTGAAATGGTACACGATATGGAAACTGTATTATTCATCCGCCTAGAACATTCATTACGTCTTTTCTTCATTATTGAGAACTGTTGACCGCTTCTCTTTGCATGAATCTGTGCTATTTGTTTTATACTTTGTATATTTTTTGGAGTTCTCTGGTGGTTTGTATTATTTGTCGTTTTCGGAAACTGGTCCCGTGATTACTGGCCCGGATCGTCCATTTTGGTTGACTGCTGGTTTCAGGATGTCGATTCGACGCCTAGATTCTGTATATTAGATTCGATTGTGCGATATTTTTTGTCTGGCCGTATTAATATGAACATAATGCATAAAAAACTTCAGAGACATTGTCGGAGATTTTTGGCAAAAATCCGATCAGCGAAAATCCATTCGACTTTTGGTTATTGTTTATAATAGCCCAAAAAATTTCATGTCACCAAATATCAACTTCGTGTGTGTAGTGTTAGCGTTATAACACGGATAATAAATGTCGTAAAATTTATAAATCCCCTGGTTGTTAAAGTTTTTCAAACTTTAGAATAGTATAGGTGATAGCCTGATCTTCCCTTGAGCTATTGTTGGTAAGGCGAGACAGTTTTATTTGATTACGGAATATGGCTTTTTGACAAAAACAAAATCCCCGGGATAACATCTCGAACACAAAGGCTCAGTCTTTTGAATTCTGAATTCCATAGATCCCTCCTAGAAGACAACTGGTCTTAAATGAAAGTTAAACTGCGCAAATTGCAACACAGGTGTCGTTAACCGCTTATTGTCATCTGGGCCGACAGGCAGTGATAGTGAGGACTCTAAACTCCCTGTCTAAGTCGTTGTCGACCACAAACCGCGTGTGTCCAAGGGATCACATGGCAAACACTTCTAACTCCAAACCCACTGCTTGTTTCCGAAATGGTGCTCACATATTTAATGCTGTGCAGAAATTCACTACAAGTACCGATTCAATGGATCTTTTACTGAAATCTCTTACGTAAAGGTGCTTTTTGGATTTTCAAATTTACGTTACTAATATCATCATTTTGCTACTTTTTCCCCCCATTTTTGCGTCTCTGATGACCTCTGTCTTATGATGACCTCTGTCTTATGATGACCTCTGTCTGCCTTATAATATTTCTGCTGAATGGTTATAACAACAGGACTTTAACTTTTCAAAGTTTCTTTGACAAATACACGTCCTTGGGCTTATATGCGTGGTATAACTTGCCACAAAATGTAATTTATACCCAATAAACTCAACATTAGACTATTTTACTCATACAGCTAACTTACATACCTGCTGATTTAGCGCGCAAATAGTTTTGAAGCATTTTAAACTGCTATTCTTCTACCTCGGTATATCGGCATCAGACCTATTTCAGCCAGATGGTAAACGTGTCAAGAGAATGTGGCAAACGAGGTTTTACTGTCGCTTTATTACCTTTTCATAAATCAAAAAAAATATTGAAAGAATTTTTAAACATAACAATCGTAGTGTATATAATATTGACCAGCGCAGGCCTTGTCTTTTATATCCAGTTTATCATTCAGTAAAATTATTGAGTTGATTTATGATACACGCTGTTTATATCCAGCCCATTACTCCGTAGTGCAAGTAGCGATGAGTAGAATTTCAAAACTTCGTAAGTTACATGAAAATATTGCCCCGTATCTTAGTGTAAGGTGAATATTGCCCATCTCAACATAACAACCGTGCTATTTACGTATTCTTCAGTATCGTCTTTACTACAAGAGTTATTTCCCTTTGTATGGTTACGCAGTCTAATACCTTTTTGTGCCTTTATATGTTGGTAGGTTGTATTTTTTTTCTTGTGTCTTAATGTTGATTACGTTTTGTGGAAAAGGGAAAGAGGACCATGTCCCGGGAGCCATCGGTCACTCTATGCAGATACCTACCAGAGTGGCCCTAGATATAGAGGTTAGCAGCTGTAGCTATGCGCCGGCGAGAGCTACAGTTATTTTCCTGTTTGATTCATTTACTGCTTGACATTGCATTTAGTATCATAATGCTGAAAATTGGGGGACATCCTGAAACCAAGGAGACCACTTTTCATCGCCTTATACAGCTCAGACGCCAATTTCATGAAACTCTTTAAGGATGCCTTCTCAGAAAAATGTACACTGCTGGCGTTGTAGCCCAATAAGGTAACATCCATAATTTACGTCTGACGAGAATGTTCGTACGAATTTTCATTAAATTAACCGCTGAATGGTTCATTCCATAACAATTAAAGAGAGGCGTTTGTCCTAAAAAATAAAATAATGTCATCGTCATCGGTAAAACCACTGAAAACTATGTCTACAATTTTTCACTTTTACGAAATATTCCAAACTGGAATAACATGCGTTCAGTAATTCAATTCTAAGCTGTATTTCATGGGACATATTGCTAGTACTAGGTGCACAATTGTTTTTTTTATTATTATTATTATTTTCATTATTTATTATGAGTGATAGATTTATGGTCAGATTGATGCACAGGACATAGTTCTCTCTACAAGAAATTTGGCTCCAGCGTAAACAAGCTGACGTCATCAACGCTCAGCAGTATACACAATCCAACAACCAAACCTTTCAAATCTTACGTTTGACTGCATTTACCTGAGATCCAGTAAATTTAAAACAAAAACACAAGAAAAATTCGTTCAGATACATCTTTACGTGACGTGCCTGATGATAACAAATTTGTTTTTTGATTGCCTTATCATTTATTAATGAAGTCTAGAACAGAACTTGACCTGCGCAAATATGCACGCGTTTAATTGTAGCTCAGTAAGACGACGCCATTTTCGGAGTTCAGTCTGCGTCTGACATTTTCCGAAAGTTTTTCACTTTACAATCCAGGTAAAACGGATTCGTGATTGTCCATATATGATTAGAACATAGCAAGACTACAGGGACAGCCTGTTCAGTTTAATTCTTTCACCTCTATGTTTACTCAAGATCAAATAGTTCCCTTACATGACGCTGGTCAGTTCGCGGGTGGAGGTAGAGGTTCTCATCTCTCTCATCTCTTTTCATTGGTGCTCACTTTTCCACTGGCTTTTAATAATTAAATGTTTAAATCGCAAGAGTATCCTTTTCGCAGATAATCGTCAGACATTTATAGATGAAGGCTAAATAAAAAGATATTTATATAGACAATTTTGTGTGAGTAATATAAGAATAAAGTGTGCTTCAGAGACCAAGGCACTAATCTACCCGTACAATGCCAATAGTGTAGTAATGATTACAGGCACGAACCATACCATCTGATTATCTGTGCAAGTGGTAAATAGGTTAGCTCTTCTCGCGAACTGACCATTGTTCCCAGACAATGCATTACCTGTACTGTATTACCAGTTTGTCTAAAATGTCACCTCAAAGACAAGAGGCTCTATCCCATTTTCTGTCACCGTAATGCTGGCCGCAGTTCTATAAATGAAATATACTTGAGTACGGCGTAAAACGCCAGTCAACTAAATAAATAAATAAAATCAAAGGCAAGGATTAGCACTAGTCTGTACAGCTCAAGCCCGAGTCTCATTACACTTACTGTTGAATACGTTCCCCATGAAGCCCTCATCCAAGCCCACCGCCACAAACACCATCAACTCAAACCCACAACCCCACGTGTTAACGCCTTCCATACGACCTTCGCGACCCCGACCGTTTTACTCCCCCCACTCACCACCACCCTCACCTCTATCACAGGTGTTTGTGATGGATTAGCTTAGCTGACATTCCAAAAAAAACAGGTGTCATTCCCGTAGCTAGATCAGACAGGATTTGTCACCGCCATCTCAACTAAACCGAGTTGACATTTCGAGCGTCTTACATGTTCACGAAGTTGATGCGAGACAAGGGGGTTACTTTCGCAAAGTAACTTGGCACAAGACAGGATTTTACGGCAGTTGCATAGTCAGTCTTCGCTCGGAAACCGCTCGAGAGTGTCCATTTCCTCAAACTTCAATGGCCGAGTAACTCCAAACGAGTCGGCCTTATCTATTAACGTAAAATCACGTCTTTAGCCGTATTAATTTGCGACAGTTCCCCCTTGTCTTGCCTCACTCTGCGTGAAATGGTGACTCCCGTAATGTCGATTCGGCTTGTAAATAATGTACTTGTTGTCTGGAACTCCTGATCGGATAAGTTCTTTTAACGTTCACAGGTGTGACAGTAAGTCGTCTTGACCGTCTCAATGCTTAGCACCTTATTTTCTCTTTGATTTGACTGCATTGTTGGGATTTCAACAAATGAAACAAAATATCCAAGGTGGAATTATTCTCAAAGGTAAATTGTAAACTCAAAAGCTGGAAATTCTCACATGTTCTTAGAAGAGAGAGTCAATCCCTAAAGGACGTGTCATTATAAAGGCAAAAGTCAGTCTTTACATTGTAAATGCAGGAAACGGGAAAATTTCATCCAAGCTATTAAAAGCAAAGAGTCGAATCGGCATCTGCGAGTTCACGAGGATTGTGAGAGTTACTGAGAATTCATCGGATTTGCAGTAAGAGTCACATACTTCTGTTTAAGTTGCCCATCTTATGTTGGAAAGGTTAAAACTTTAGTACATGTGGCTATCCAAATCACCGCAGTTTTACAACATATATACGAATGAAAGGCTTCCGTTCCCCACAAGGAAGATAAAATCTGATAAAGATAGCCAACGAAGGCTATGCGCAATATCGACAATTGCGGTTTTAACCCCTTCCCTTCCTTGGATGACATAGAGGCCTCTTTATTGTCCGTCTGTTTGTCCGCGTGTATGTGTGAATGTTACATGTGGGCGCGATTTTTCAACAAAATACTTACCGAACCAAATGTGGCACACACTTTCTCCTCATTGGGTGCATGGCCTGATTAAAATTTAAACATGACAACATTAGTTTTTTCAATGTCCTTTCTCCATTCTTTGCATAATTTGGATTTAGGGGCTTTCTGTACTTGCACAAAACGGTGACATGCATGTATATACTTTTACAAGAGCTCGCCAGAGCCTTTAATTGCCCATGACAACAACCAGTCTCATAATAGTTTTATCTCATAGCGTGTTGAGGGATGGGTCTTGTGAAATTAAACGGAAGTGTTTTAACAAGGTCGCTGACAAGTCAGATTAAGAGATAACTGTCTGCTGTACAGTTTAAATGCGGGCCAAGTCAACAGCGAGTATTAATTAAGCCACCTGTGAACGGAAAATCTGCCTGTAACTAGGCAGAAAACAGACGTAAGTTATTTATATACATGTTTTAGTATTAAAACCGATGCTCTTGATGTGCGACACACGCCAGAGTCATTCTCTTTAAACAGCTTGTTCTGAAAACACCGTATTTCACCCGTAATGAGCAGCCATTTGCCAACTATCACACTGCTGTTGCTGTCCCGGCTTTACTAGCCATGCTGTGGTCTTTCATTTATTTATATATTTCATAGATGCTTAACGCCGTACCGGTACTCAAGAATATTTCATTTATACGGCGGTGGCCAGCATTATGGAGGGAGGAACCATCTTTTAATCTTATCCGCCGGGATACTGGTATGAAAACATGTTGAGACTGACAATCTATCAATCAATCAGCCTTGGTCTGGTCTCCACTTTATTACATCAGTGATTGATTGAGTGAATGGGTGGAGGGGAGGAGGGGAAGCTGGGGAGCCCGGGGTAAATCATCCACCTTTGGTAGCGCAAGAGTGTTCCCACGTGTCATCACTCAGTCGTCCACAAGAAGACACAGTATATATACATACTAAGGATTCCCCGTTGTCATATGACTGAAAAATTGTTAAGTACGATGTAAAACGTGAGCACACATGCATACATATATACAAATGTCATCCACGTGTTGTATGATGGAAGATTTCTTGGAAGACGAGCGCAAAACCACGCAAACGGAGGCACGCTCGAGCGTTGCCGAACACTTACTGTCGTTAAGATCTCACGTGCACTGAGAGCAGAGTAATCTGCAAATCCACCCAGGCGTCGAAATCGACATTTGTATACTAGCCGTCTACCAAAATGGGCGTTCAGGATCAATAATCGCAAGCCTAGTATCCAAAAACGACAAATACCACAAACCACCAATGAACAAAGAAAATGTATAGAAATAAAAATTAGGGCTGATTCGTGCAAAGAGAAGCAGTCAGTAGTTTTTATTGATGACTGAAACATGTAATGAGTTTTCTAGGCCGGTGAATAAAATCAGAATCCAAATCGTGTACCATTTTAGTATATAAGGTGTCGATAATCAACTACTCAAGTTCCCTACCCAAGGCCCGCATTATAAGAACCATGTGCATGGCGTCTGAGGAAAACGTCCTGGAATTATCATCGTCGTTATTTAATTGCCACTTACATGGTCAAGACGTCTTGACCCCAAAATGGGTACTATTGCGGGTCATTAGCGAGCCAAACTGACCGTCGGCCAAGACTGCTGCCCACCTAATCCCCCGGACTGACCACATGCACACTCTCCTAAGACCAGAACCACCTGCCAACTAGTCAAGTTGGCCTGGACGCCCAGCATGGCGTAATCTTGGAAGAGACGCCAACTTCTTCACCTTGCTAAGTATATTACAAGCTTAGACAGCTGGAAACTTGAATTAACTATGCACAGCTGGGAAAACACGGCCGTGGAGGGGAATCTTTCGGACATCCAAATGTGTTAGTCGTTACTCTTCCAGGCCATTTCTCTGTTTTGCCGAGACTGAGACTGGACCGTAAACACGAACGTAGTCCAGGAACAAGAAGTAGATTTGGAGACGTGGATTGGATTTTAAGTGCTACGGTGTTCCATCTTGACATTGATAAACCCGATGTGGTAAGTAAACTATAGTTATGTGTCGATGCTTTTGGATCGGAACACTTTGCTGTCAGCCTTAAGGACGGATTGAACATCAAAGCTAGCCAGAATTCTCACAAGAGAGGCATGGGAAGGATTTCTATGTCAGCGTCCGTTAACACTGCGTTAAAGAGACAGGTTTTCGGATACCGTGATATATTGCATACATTCAGAGCGCAATTAAATAAATACATTACCAACGGGAAAATCGTTCAGATCGTGTCTATTGTCGAACTACTCCCCGACGACTAATATACACACTGATAACACTGGTATACTTGCAGAGTCAAGAGTGGTATTTTAGACCGTATTTGATTTCACATTTCCTTTAATTACCAAACTCGATCCTGATATGAACATTTTGATCACATTATATTCCACCAGTGGGAACGGTTAACTTTCGTATCTTTAATCGACCCTTAAACTTTCCATACGGGTATCACTCATGTTCCAAATTAATGCACCGTGCTAGGTGTAGGGCATGTCTACGTCAATTTTCCATTAGAACAGCTAGAATGAAACTCAGACTGAAGTAAAACGGCAAAATATTCTCATACATCACCAGTTGTTTCTAAGCAGACATGCACTGTTGTTTTTGCTGCACGTCTTTCGTTCCTGTTCATTTTGATCTGCAGACATTAGACCTACTCGCCAATGTATAACGTCGAACGTCAAGAAAGGTCGCATTTGTCATTGGGAAGGAACTTTAACACAGTGGAAAAGTGACACTTCTTAAAACCTTAACAAAGTCGCAAAGATCTGGGTAAATCTGTGGTTTATTCGACTTGATAATCGGCACACAGCTTGGAGAACTTGAAAAAAAAAAGACAACGAGAGAAAATGGGTTAAGAAGTCGCGGAGTAGATAAATTGACAAGAGGCCGGATTTCACCGGTAGTGTGTGACCATTTGCCAACGGTGGTCGCTGCTCTCGTTTTACTCTCTACGCCGTAGTCTTTTGCATGTATGTCCTTCATCCACCTACCTACCTCCCATCGAAACAGATACCATCAGGGCTGATGCAGTAAATATCACAAGAGACTATAGGCTAATTAGACGCCAGCTTACAAGCATGGGACGCTTTCTTTATATGGAATTAGTAGCACAACTGTAATTGTTGCACTGGGTAGCTCATATACAAGTGTTTGCGACTCCATGGTTTGCAAAGATTTTCGAAAGCACGATTCATTGGTTACTGCTCATGGTTTCCGCTTGAGATATTATTGTTTACCGACATTCATTTTCTTTTCTTAGAAAACAAAAACTCAGACCAAATCACTAATGATGTAAGTGTACGATACTGTTGTATATTTTATTTTGTATGTGTGTGTGTGTGATCATTCACATCAAGGTTTGCACCTGCGCCTTTATTGATAGCCAGTGTGCTTTGTGTGGTACGTCATGGTTTACATCTTCAAGCGATAAACATCGTTTTTACTGTATTTTTCACCAAATCATCTCTCCCCACACCCCACCCCACCCCCACTTACGAAAGAAAATATTTAAAAAATATAATAAATAACAACCGTTGCCTCGGGTTTAGTTAGCAAATGTCGTGTTAGTCATGCTTGACGTGACCCTGACCCATCTCTATGCATGCACACTGAGGGTCTTAGGAAGTAACAAAACATAGCAAAATGTAACAAAAATATACAGTGTAACAAAATATCACATGAAACTCACCACTGTCCTATACAAATGATCCAGTCATGAACACAACGCGAAGCACCAGTGGATCTGTGCCTCACTCGTGTGTACTAAGGACGGCGGTGCTGCGACATCTGACGTGCGCGGGTTATTATCATGAATGTATATAATTAGATATACGGTACTTAAATTTAACAATCGTCGAATTCCCCCTAGACTCCACGTTGATGTACTTTCTAGCAACGACGGTGTACCATGGGTATACAAACTTTGACAATATTGAACTTGTGTACGTTTGGATTTTAGAGGCACACAACTGTGTGTGCCTTTCATACACATGTTTTTGCTCAAGTACATAATTTGTATACCTCCAGTGCACAAAAGTTGTAGATGTTCAATTTTCTTACACTTTGTGCACTTTTGATATAAATCGTTTTTAGAGATTAGATTACACAGAACTTATTAATGAGTAATGAAATTTGAGATACGTGACAGTGCTTATATATACAAATGAGCAGCCTTGAAGTAAGCATTAAATGGAAGTGTGGAATGCATATCATTATGCTAAATGCGTGGGTACGCAACTTTTGCCGGGGTGCGCAGAAAGCCCAGAATTGTCATACCGCTGGTTAGAAACGTTTACCCCTCTTGTTCGACTCAATGCTTAGATTTCCATTTTTTTTTTTTTTTTTTTTTGTTTTTTGTTTTTGTGTGTGTGTGTTTTTTGTTTCCTTTTATTATTGTAATTTTTTCTGAATGAACGTGATGATATCACGGCATATTGGTGTTTTTCGAGACCAACGATGTCTACTGAACACTCATTAACATGACTGCCTTTTACTTACCCAACTCTCCTTAAGCCACGATGCTACGAGGTTGTGTAATTTTGTATCCCAGTCTCTGTATGATCTCTAAAATGTGCCCGTCTCGTGACTTGCACTACAATCGCAATCAAAAACCTGCACCGCAAAGATTTGCGACTGATCCTGAAAACCGTTTTTACTAAAAGTATCTTGTCTTTGTTTATGACCGAAATGCATGTTAACATCACAGCATGTTGAGTGATTTTCAAACCGGCAATGTCTAACAAATAGCTATGAATAGCTCTTCCTAAGCCAATGTGCTAAGTGGGTGTATAACTTGATACTTGATGATAACTTTGCCCCAGTACCTGTGTAAAAGACTTTCTGAAACGTGCCAGCCACGTGACTTGGGGTTCAATCACAACCGATGAAAAACAAATTGTTCGGGTCACACAAAGTCACCGCTTTTGTTTTCTTGAATCATTCGTACGGAAAATCCCCCCAAGTGAGAAAATCCATTTAAGGATAAGCCTTCTCAACTTTTTAAGACCGTCGACAAATTAAGATTATCAATAGCCCGTGAAATAACATATTTTTATGTGTATAGTCGTAATTGGTACGAATGCACTTCACAACTGCCAGAGTTTTTATATGGTTCGGCTTTGACAACGTAGACTAGAATTTGTCACTTATTCAAAGGGGGTCAGACCGTATCGGTGACTTAGTCGTTAAGAGGTATAAAAACAATAAAAAAATTGCTTACTATTTATGTAGTAATTTCACAAGGAACACCCACCTAGAACTGTGTTCCCTAATTTTTGTTGGCCCAAATGACACATATTGTCAAATAACTAGATGCCTACAACATATCCAAATATTATCAAGAATTGACCACCATTTTCTCAAAATAAATCAGGTAGAATGCGGGAAATAGCGTCCTATCGGCGTACAAACACTTGCTCATTGGATAATATATTTCCCTGCTTAATTGTAGCCACAAGTAATGGACTTTTTTCAACCATTATTTGTCATAGTTTATGCCTGCAAAATTACCTGGTACTTTAACACATTTCAGAGATACAGCCAATCCCTTTTTTCCCCACCCTTTTCTGTGGGCCTGAGTCTAAATCGAATTAGTGTTTTTATACCTCGATCGTCCGCCTCAAAGTCGCGAAATCCGGGATTAATCCCGGGTCAGGTCAAACCAAACACATTCGTAAAAATGACTCTCGTTGCAGCCTCGCTTGGCTCTCAGCACCGAGAGCTTAGAGCAAGGAAACAGGACTGGCCGTCCGGGTGCCAGTGTGATGTGACTGCGTCGGGCGTCATATCTGGAGTCTCCGTATGATGTTCTAGTGGCTGCAGCATTTTGGCGGCATGAACTCGTCCTGCCACAAGGAGATACAGTATATATGTATATGAATCCTCGTCGTCATATAACTGGCTACGAGGTAAGCCTAAACATACAATCACATACATACGAGGTCAGACTCGCGAGTGGAAGAAACGGTGCCTTTACTAAACCACCTCGCTATGTTATAGGCTACCCAACCATACAGCCAACCCAGCGGGAGTTGGTTTTGATCCCGCGACACCATATGCCAAGCTTTCCGCGGGTGACAGAGCTATTTTCATGGTGCTCATTCGTATAAGGTTTTTTATATGCTTTGTCGCCATTAAAAACGCACGAGTAGAGCGTGCAATGTACTTCTAGTACACAAGAGACACCCAAATAAACTGTCAAGGTGTTTCTAGTCAGATAATGAGTAAATAAGTATATTTTTGTAGAATGCATCTCTGAGGTATTACAACACCTTATTTACTCATTATTTAACAAGAGAGAAAAAACATCACTTTATTTGAGTGTCTCTTTCGTGCAAAGTGCGCTGCACGCTCTACCAGTCCGTTTTTAATGGCACTAACCACTTTTATGAAAATATGCGCTTTGTGAGCGCCCAAGTATTTGTGTGCTTTGTGAGTGCCCATATATTTATGTTACTCAGCTCACATTTTGAGGTCACAAGTGGTCATACATGACGCTGATTAAATAGTCAAGAAGATTCATTTGCCATCCACAAATATGAAATATATATGTACGGAATTTTTATCATAGGAGTTTTCCTTACCCAAATCTTGCAAAACTCCAATGGTTTTACTGGGAACACTCCGATATTCTCCACCCATGAAACTGGCCGCTGTTATATAAGTACTATTTTACTGAGTACGACGTTTATCCCTTATCACGTAAATAAATAAAATTCTGTTTAGGAAAAGACATTTGCCGGCTGTGTAACCTGTAGCCGTAACCCGAAGCAGTGTGCTGACTCTGCGAATAGGGTGCCGTAAATCGGATTGACATGTGTAGTGCTCCGAAACTTGAGGAGATTATTTGACCCTGTTGAAGCCCGATGCTATCTGCCTTCACGCTTCGCCCGGAATTGATGCAACTAAAGATATGTTAGAAGATAGTGAGGTTATCACTTATGTTATCTGTTTTCAAATAAGCAATCATTAGAAGTCTTTGAAAAGAAAGTAGCGCTAATTGGAAGGCTGGCGCCATTTTGTCCTAACGATTATTCGAATGCTGTCTCGAAAGGCCATGAGCGGATCGAGAACACAGGGACAAATTATACAATTACTTCTCAAGTATATCGCCTAACAATTAAACAGTCCTTTACACAAAAATATATTTCTAAAAAAAAAAACATGTTAAGAAGATAGCTGGATAACAAGACATTTTCAGAATTTACATCGCCCACATTTTTCTCACTGTTTAATTTGCTTGCACGGTCCAGCACGCAAAATCAGAGGAATTAGAAGAGAAGAGATGAGCAGATACTATCACCCTCACCCCACACCCTAGCAATAAAAATATGAAAATAATAATGTATTGTAATTAATTTGCTTGAATGTACTTTTTATGGATTATATCCTGGCACATACGTGGTAAACATGAACATGAAATTGGCTAAAATTTTGACTCGACATATTTGTTAGGAGAAAGACGAAATACTGGCGCAGATAAATTTTAAAAACATGCATAATATTCTTATACAGCGCCTACACATAAATGTGTTCAACTTCCCATCATGGTAACAAAAGGTTGTGTTTTTTTTCGGATGTCCCCTCTCTGTTTACAGAATAAAGAACTGAAAAGAAATCTAGAAGACCATGTCTATAAATCACGTGAATCAAAACTTTGCATAATGTTTATGTTTTCCCACCATGTAATAATACCTTGTCGCAATAGTTTTAGCCCATGTATTTTTTTTTTTTTTTGCTATTTATATTTTGGGTACAGTATACTTGTTATTCGCTGTCTTTTTCATTGGGCAGTGCTTGACCTATTATGAGGTTTGTAATATGAGGTCACAAGACCCTCAGATTAACGGATTATGGGATTATAGGCCATTATTGGATTTACGCTAATAATGACAGCACAGGGCACTTACACATGTACACAAAAGCAATCAGATGAAAGAAAATTACCTCCTTAACCCGGATCAGACCGTTGACAGGTTTTACATTGATTGTATTTGTTTGCAGTTTGTTAAATTTATATCAAAGGTTTTGATCTGGGTTTTGTGTGTTTTTTATTTGTGTTTTCATTTTTTTTATTAAAGACGCGGAACCTTTGTTATAAGTCAGTTACATTTCAAATCATTAAGGCGTAAGTACTTAATTGTAGTGCCATTTACATGTAATGTCCTGAATAACTGAGGTTCAAATCCAGTTACCATTTATGTTTCTCCAACAATGGGGGAGATCCGCAAGGCGACTGTCCTGTTAATTATTTTGCCGCACGGATTAATCACACCCGCAGCTATATTTATATGGCTCAGATGAACTCTTGTAGTTGGATGTCCTACATATACCTCTACACACACACTGAAAACGTGATGCTTCGCCGGACCCATGAATAAATGCCTGTATCTTGACCA
Organism: Acanthopleura granulata; assembly: GCA_016165875.1. NCBI lineage: Eukaryota > Metazoa > Mollusca > Polyplacophora > Chitonida > Chitonidae > Acanthopleura > Acanthopleura granulata. The sequence continues at coordinate 6,742,386 of JABBOT010000017.1, forward strand.
TCTGTTTTATCTTTTTGCATTTTTACAAGCACGGTCAAAATGACTATTGCTTGACCTTTAATGCGGAGAAGGGGGAAGGGGAGCCAGATGACAAGGCGAGCTAAATAAATGACCGCTTTTGTTAACTCGCATATAAACCGGGTAGTAAACATGTATATGAATTATTAATACTACACACGCTCAGAGGGTGGACACTAGACTGGGAGATATCAAGAGGTATGTCGGATTTTTATATTTATATACAGGCATTTTGTAAAACAAAACACTAAAGACAAATGTTTTGTATGATTCTAAAAGTATAGATCATACCCGCTATAATCTTTGACGTTTCTACAAAAACGTCATTTTATCGCGTGAACACCATTGTATGTATATATATATATATATATATATATATCATTTTTTTTACAATTAGGAGCAGTTGTAGGTAGATGTGTTGCTTTGATATCTTTATTTGTTATTTGTTTCTGAGATTAATCGCTATCTTGCTTGTATTATTTTCATGAAAATACCATTGTTTGACATCATGGACCGCTTACAACATTTCTCCGTGGTATACGAGATAGAAGACAGCGTTTAGCCAGTGAGGTGACGTGTTCGAAACCTGGGATTGGCAGGGTTTCCGCTTGAAGGCCAGCACTAAGCAAATTAACCAAACATAAATTATAATTTTATCACTTCACGACGACTTGGGAATCTGACATATGAAAGACAATGTTGCTATATGGCGTTCGGAGCCTCTCTGATAAATAGCCTACATACATAAACGTACAACCACGGACAATTATAGCGAAAAAAAACTGCTAAATACCGAATTCTATCTGACAACATAATGTGAAGTCAAAAAAGTAGATGTGAACTCCCTTAATCCCAAAGAGAAAAATACTTGTATTTAACATTCCATGATAGATGTACGAGTTATCAAAGTTGCGCTGTTGACATAGTGTAGGAGACTGTTCATTTCATAATAACGGACAAATAAGCGAGGCCATAAATCACAGCGAGAATTTCATTACATGATGTTTGCTTATACTCCATTCATCTTCCCGAGTTATTTGGGATATTGTGTTTCTGAACTTATACTTCCTGTAGCGCGCACATTCCTCTGAGCTGGGAATAATACAGATTGTAACTTTCCTGTGTGTCAGAGGTTTTATTAACTACACAGCTTACCTTCACGCCAAGGAAAAAATATAACTATTTAACTTGTATGTTATAAAGCTTGCTTTTCCAGAAGCTTTTTTCCCTTTTTTTTCAGTAACTTAATTCACTCTGTAATTACTTCAGTTCAGTTTTTATCTTTGAAGCCTGAACCGCTTATGTTTACTCTGCTCTGCTAACATGACCACACGTCCACATATCCACACGTTCACATAGCAACACAGCCCACACGTCCACATATCAACAAACATATATCAGCGTATATGTGGACTTGTGGAGCGGCTACTCTTTAAATGGTTACAACAAGACGCCTAGTTTACTTTTAATTTCCGCTCTGAATATTGTATATTGTTTGACGCTACCCGTGCTAGTGACGTCACTGTGGAAGAATTCGGGAAAGTCCGGAAATTGAAAGAAAAAGCCGATTGAGTACAGAATGTATTGTGATCTATGGGTGTAACATTCCAACGAGGGGAACTTAGTACTAGTTTCGTGTTGTTTCAACGTTAAAAACGTAGTTTGGAAATAGTAAAAGTCCTCTGTTTTGCACTCAAATTCAGAATCTATGAGGAATTTGGTTCCGGATGCCGATGTAATAAGGTAGTATAAAAAGGCTCTCTCGTGGGATGAAATTCTATATTGTTTGCGTGCCGTAAACAGAAGACACCGTAGCCGTTGTATGATGTACCATCTGACCACAAAAGGCGTGTGATTTGAGACTGGTAATGTAGCCCAGAGCATTCAAGATTAACGAAAGAAAGATTATCAGATTTTGTAAACTACTCTAAGGGTACATTTTTGTTAGAAAGAACAGAAAATGGTATAATTACTGAAGAGAGCACCTTTTTTATCTAGTTATTTATTTATTTTTCTCCATTTAGTGATTGTTCACTTATACAACATCGGTCAGGGATATATCTGCCGTGCATATGGGTTTGGCCGCTTGATTGACAAGGGCAGTAACTCTGCTTCCCGGGTTTATTGTCACCGAACCGTGCCCAAGTCACAGTCCACTGACCAAACTATACATGCTTAATTCTATTGTTACAATACATACAGCCACAGGTCTCTCTGTGCTTGTGCTCAAGTGTGTTGATTTATTTGGGCTGTCAATTTTAACATCGATACCGTCATTTATTCTTTTCAGAAATAGTAAACGAGTCTCCTCAATACAATCAGAAACTAAAAGCTGGATCTGAATACTACAGAAAGAAATCTATAAACAGTGCTACGAACATACGGTCAAGTGGTTTTCTTCACTCCTGGACAAAACCCTCCGCCGGAATCCAAACACCATTTCACAAAACGAACAGGGAGACCCACCACGCGGATTGACTGTGGAAGAGAGCAGACGACAGGTTCGAGGGCCTAAACACTAAGGATTACGTCACAAATTTCCGAGGCAGTCAGCCCGCGTCAATTTTTAGTGGAAATGTCAAAACTGTGCCCTTTCAGCTTGTTGTCCATCTTAGTTTATTTTGTAATATCACAGGTAAGCCATCATAACCTATGTGATTCGCAACGATAAGAACTACAGACATATGATTTTTTGTTGAGACCAAATTGTCATGGTATATACTGTCGAAATTATCTGTAACTTTATATTAAATTTGATTGCAAAATGTCATTTAGCATTCCATTGTGAAACGCATGCAACAGTATATTATATAGGTTAACATGTATCGGATGTGTCAAGCTTTGCATGGCAGAGTTCTTTACTGTTTGTACATTTTACACTGAAAGGAATTTGTGGCAAAATTGCCTGTAGATTTGAGTTCCTAGTGTTGTGGAATGAAATGAATTGAGAATCCTGTCTTCCATAATTTTTGGGAACAAAATATACGTATGTGGCCTGAACCAGACGAAAATCTTATTAAGTTGGAACTGTCATAACTCTCACTTGACTAGGGGCTTCATTGTGAAATATTTCCTTTTTAAAGCACTCAAATCCTTTCTCAGTGTGTCTATGTACATACTGTAAATAATCGCCATGAAGATAGACGCATATTTGAAAACTTGAAACTTGAAAAGCTATGAATTCTGAACAATATCCACAAGCATCAAACCTGTTTAAAAACATCCGTTCAAGTGTTATAAAATGTCATTGAATTTCCGGTGTGTAACATTCATAATAACATTCATTTTGTGACTTTTCGTTTGTTTCAGACTTCGGCTTTTTATACATCTGACACTCTTCCCCTAGAACTCAGTAGGCATGCTCGCAACACGGGCCTTCTGGAAGGTATTTACTTAACCAATCACACGGTGGCAAAATTTGTGTTCAATATTTCAACACTTTCAAACTACATATGAATAAGTTTTATTGAGCCTTTTGTTTGTATGCATTTCTGAGATGTTTGTCTTTTAATAGTGAATATTCAGCTATTAATAATCTTCCATCATAAATACTTTCATTTCTGTTTGATTTATTTTACAGGAAATGTAGACCATGACAAGTGGCAATCATTCTTGGCATTTTTCTATTACATTTGTGATCACTGTTTTCAGACAATTTTGTGGAATTCGATGTCAGCACACTTGTTCATGACAGTCAATTGAAGGGGTAAGCCAAAGCTGTTAATACAATATTAAAATAAATTTATATAATTTTTATATGCGGTTCGTCTTCTCTTGTATTTTCTGAGTAAATCACAAGTTTGGAGAAATTTCCTGAAATGCAAATATTAATCATTATTAGCATACCGTTAAGGAATATCTATTTCTAGAGTTTTCTTATGCGGCTAAAATTTCTTACTTTTCTTTTAGGGGAAGACGTAAGCGAAACAGCAATTTCCATGACAACAGTCACGTGGAAATTGCAGCATTCGGAGAAATCTTCGTTTTACGCCTGCGTAAAACAAATAGTGTGCTTCACCCCAGTGTTACTGTACAGTTCAGCAGTGAAAATGAGTTGACATCACTTCCGTATGTACCACGTGACTGTGAGTGGTTGGCTGAAGTGGTTTCGCATGGAGGTTCGGCAGTGTTTTCAACGTGTGGCCCGCATGGAAGTGCGGTATGTCACTCTTTCAAAAAAAACATGCACATAAAAAATTTTGTTTAATGCTTAAAGAGCAATCAATGAAACTACTTCGGTTCAGGATTCGTTTGTTGTTGTTGCTGTTTTTTACCCCTGTAAACGGATGGTTAGGGCAGAGCTCAAAACTTGTTCAACTTGTTTTCTGTCGTTTCAATGTCCATTGCAACATTGGTGTCTACGAATGTCAGATTAACATATAATTTCTTGGGAATTCGACGGTTTGGGTTGCTTAATGCGAATATGACCAAAACGATCATTGCCGCTTTTGCCAATCTCAGGAAGCTAGTTACGAACGTTCCCACAATCAGTCAGTCATTCCAGCAATGTGATCACTCAGGTCTTTCTTCACCCGTTTTCCAGATCGGTAATATTGTGGCTGGACAGCACCAGTATCATGTGCAATCCCTTCCATCACGTGACCGACAGAAGCGATCGTCTGCCGACTTTGACGAACATGACGTCATCGTGGCGCGGAAGCCGCTCGAGGAAATACCTTTACAGGATGAAGGTGAGTTATTTTAGTGTGTCGTGCCATGCATTACCTGTCGCCCTTTCGTCGGTATGGTAGAGGAGTATATAACAACACCTCCACAACATTAAGTGCTGACGTCAGAAAATTCTCACTTCTTACCAGCTTTGTAATGGAATGAAACTTCACTTTGTTACGCTTTTCCTTATACAGAAAGGAACCAAATGAGAAAAAAAAAACATAAACGCATGTGTGTATGAATTTGTCTTCCTTACAGACGCAGAAATTGAGTGGCACATTCGAAAGCGCCGCCAAGTTACAGGGGAAAAACCAAGGGCGATAACCATTGAAGTGGCTGTCTACCTAGACGAGGACTTCACGGCTAAGCTTCAGTCACGTGGTATAACATCACCACAGCAAAAGCTAGATTTTGTTATTCTGAAATGGAATTGGGTAAGCACAGACACATTGATATCTATCGTACATTTGACCTTCAGTATTCTATTGCGAGGGTCAAAGGTTGGCGGTTGACACTGGCCTCGTCCTCGTTTCCTCCTTCACCCATCATCCTGACCGCCGTCACGGCGAAGCTTGGCAGTTTGCACCGGACTCTGTCTTGTTCCTCCACATATATACCTGACCGCCGACATCTGACCTCTTACGGGATTAGTGTCGTGCTGAGCTTGCCAAGGCCCTAACGGGAGCCGTTGTTTCGCATGACGTCATGTATTTGTGAACTTAAAGTACGCACCATCTAAAAGACTCATTTCTTGATGCTGTGGATTTTTTGGACCAGATTAAACAGACTGAAGTACTATGACGTCACAGATTCTTTTTGCTACTAAACCTGCTGTAATTGTTGTAGTTCCACATCTCACACAGATACCGGTGTTGCACTGCACGTAAATTCATACAGAACGTAGACATACTTCCATCAGATGATGTTTAGCAGCTAACGGGAACCTGTGACGTCACTGCTATTCAAACACTGTTTCAACATGTTACAATATAAAATTGTCTAGTCTAGATGTAACCTGGGGGAGGATAAGAACTGTGAAATAATTTGGCTAATCCCTTTACAGGTGCGGTATAACTGGAATAGACCGGAACTTGGCTATAGTGTGGACATCCAACTTAAACTCGTACATTTCTATGAGACAAACCCGGTAAGATTCCCTGACTTTACAACAATTGTACCACTCATTTGACTCATTTTACTGTGATATACGTCACTCTTAACCTGTGATATAGCGCACTCTTCAACTGTAGTATACGTCACCCTTTACCTGCGGTTTTACCAACTCATATAACCTGCGGAGCACGTCAAGCATTTTTATAATAGCTGAATACCTCTGAAATAATATTCCTTGAAAGTGACATATTTGTTTTCAAAAAGTATTTAATAATAAACACTGTAAGTAAATAAGAAAATGACTAAAACCTTTCCTTCTGGAAAAACATGCACATCGACCACTGACCAAATTCTTTCCTATTTTAGGTCTGGTATGAACGAAGTAAAATCATCAACAAGATGTTGAAGAGCGTCTGTAAGAATCAAAGAAGCGGTCTACCATACGACGTCGTCTTTATTCAAACCGGGTATGGGTATGCTGTAAGGGGGCTTCCAGTTTTTCGACATTTTTGCATGCGCATGAGCATCAGGAATTTGGTTTTATGCATTCATCAAGATCGCTGAATCATAGGGAAATAAAATGAGTGATACTTTTGATATTTTGCCCCCAAAATTTTTTAAATATTATAACTGTCGAAACGAAGTTGTATTATTGTAATGTAAACAAATGCATGCAGAAATGTCGATGAATTACTATGCGAGCATATTATGAGTAAGAACTAGGTTAATTTATTGTAACCAGTTTATTTATTGTAACCAATCATATAACTAAAATTCATGTAACCTCTCTTGTGTCATTTAGAAGCCTGTCTCTAAGGTAAGAGGAGAAGACTTTCACTACTGATAACGGCTTTTTGATTTCTTTTTGATTTTTTTTTCATACGATATTTGGCTTGATAAATTCAGATCAAAACGTTGCCTCCCGTTGCGCTCCCATCTTATTTTAATTCACCCATTTTTACAGCTTAAAAAAGGTATGCGGTACCTGTATTTGCCAGGAAAACAATCGGTAAAATAACAGCAGCAGTGTATGTTACTGGCATCCGCCAAACTCGGGGAATTTGATATAACGGTATTTGTATCTCCAAGACCCTCATCACTCATAACATTTCATGCAGCAGTATTTGTATCCCTAATATCCACCTCTTTGAATTTTCTGTCCGGCCGTACGTGAGAAAGCCCGCGGATAGTCGTGGGTTTCGCTGTGCTCTGCCCGGTTTCCTCCCACCATAATGATGGCCGCCGTCATATAAGTGAAATAGTCTTGAGTACGGCGTAAAACACAAATCAAGTAAATAAAATGATATTATTTACCTTTTCAATCTGCTCAGGGTGGATCAAACCGACGTGGGTGGGAGAGCTGCCGTAGGCGGGGCCTGTAACCAGAACCAACGGTGCGGAATCACCGCCGACCCCCAGTGGGGAGCCGCTTTCTTACTCTCGCACGAGCTAGGACATTTGTGAGTGGCTCATCATCCTGTATAGCATAATGACAGCATACACTCAATCTCCAGTGAATCATGGGATTTCAGATGAGTTAAGAGGAAAACGTAAATGTCAAAACGTAATGAAGAATTACATCAGGTGGAAATAAGGGAAGCCAGCTGCCGTGTTTTGTAAAGTCCAACGAAAAAAGCTGTCCCGCCACCAAGTAGAAAGCAAGCGGATAGAGGATTTGAAGTGCTGTGTTGAAAAAAGAGGCTCATCAGAACATAATGGTGTTGTTTGTTATCACTTTTACCAACGCTGGCTCAATTCCAGCCATTGCTAATAAGGTGACTGTTTTAAAGTGAAAGGGCTGATACATACAATACGAAGGATACACGGAGAGAAAGGTTTAGGTTAACAGGCTAAGAAATATTTTTTTCCAGTAGCGCTAATTGAACTCAGCAAAGCGGCTGATTTGACCAGATTGACCAGTGGTCATTGAAAACTCATTTGATTGTTTGGGTGACATACAAGAGAAATCAAAGGACTAATGAGACAATAACGCAATAAGAGGAGTCTTCAGTGACTCAGCCGATCTGGTCATATGACCCAATTTTCTGAGTAGAATTAGCTCTACTGCAAAACTCCGATTTTTGAGTCTGTTGACCCAAACTTTTCTCTCAGACGCCTAATCCTGCCCAACGTCACATATGTGAAAATTTCCTGAGTGCGACTTTAAATATCGATCCTTAAATAAATCAACAAATCATTAAGCAATACAAGAGCTATCCGCATTTCGGACAATTTGCTATTTAGAAAAAACATATTTTTTGTAGAATCGGCATGAAACACACCGACCAGACGCCATGTTTGGCCAACAGAACGGAAGTTGGGGGAATTATGGGAGGTCCAAACCCGGGTTGGTCGCCATGTTCGGTGGCCAGCGCTCATGCGTTCATTCAGTAAGTTATCTCGCATTAAAATATTATCCCATTAACTGTTATTTTAGTGTCACTTGTAGAGTCACCACACGAAGTCGTTATATTGGTAACTTGAAGCATCTTTGTCTTTCACGTTACTGTCTTCAGAACACTATTTGTTTCAGTTTTGAACATGCATTTAAGAGAAGAAAATACATAGATGGAAGCAGGAAAGTAGCTTTACAGTGCTCTCTGCTGAAGCGCGCGCCAATGTTTGAAATGAAACGAAGCTTGTGAGGATATATATATGTAACTAAACACTCCATACCCCTTACGGCGCATGTGCCGCTTTGTACACTGGCTTTACATCACTGCTACCACTTGAATCATGTTGTAGATACATTTTAGATGAAAATGCATGTGTATCGGGTGTTGAACAAAACTTAAAACATAGTTTTGTATGTGTTTTCCTCCTCATCACCGCCAGTGACCTTTGCGTTGTGCAAGATTATCTAATTGTGGCAGGCAGTCGTACGTGGGAACGTCCGCCAGCATCCTGTGGATGATCGTGGCTTTCCCCCGGGCTCTGTCCGGTTTCCTCCCACCATAATGTTGACCGCAGTAGTATAAGTGAAATGTTCTTGAGTACGGCGTAAAACACCAATCAGTTAAATGAAGCTCATGATGGCAGTGGGGGTGACAGTGATATACACCGCATGCGCTGTAAGAAGTATACTAAACCTGTCTCTCTATGTCATTTGTTTTTGCCATAAATGCACGGTCCACAGTGGGTCACTAGATCTTTTCGAACTTATCTGTTATTTTTCCTCAGATCGGATGCTGGGCAATGTCTATACGAGGTGAACGTCCCCGTCCTTGAGCCCAAACAGATTGTCACTGTGCTAGGCGGACTTCTCCCAGGTAGGTTAGATCTCATTTCCATTACATACATACATAAATTACTTTGCACGGCCAGTCAATTCCATGGAACGATTTGATCCAAGGCAGTAGGGTGTGTTTCGTCTTTGCAAAATGTACAGGGGACACACGAGTGAAACATGATGGGTGGTCTCCTCGGCATAGCAAACATTTCGTGTTATATTTCCTAGTCTGCCTGAAAAGACCTGCGTGTTACAGTTTCGAGTACCTCAAGGAGATGACACATGATGTGTCATGTAATGGCAATAATACACCACATGTATGATTTTAATTTCAAGATGACGAGATTGTTATTTGGACCATAGTTAAGCAATGTCAAATGAAGAAAGAAAGAAATCTAGAAAGAAAGAATTTTGGGAAAGAAAAAGTAAATATAATAGGAAATTAAACTGGGTGAATTATTTGCGTCTTCAGGAATGTACGAGACGAAAGACGAGTCATGTGAAGGACAAGTTGGTGCAGGATTCCGGTATTGGGTATTTCCCCATTTGGCTTCACTGGTAAGCTATTACGGTATTTTGTACATGTTGTCAGGTTATGGCTGAAATACTGCTAACTCTGACCAACCCACATCATTTGGTATCTGGTTGGTTACCAAAAGGGGAGTTTCCAATTTTAACTCTTTTAGCGATAGAGTTATAAAAGTCTTACTGCATCACGTTACGTGGCAAAAATGTTAGGCAACAATTTTAAGTACATTTACTATAGCATGGGCCTTTGAAAAAAAATTGCTCAAAAGTGGTTAAGGGTAGGCGAGCGGTAGATAAAACTGAGGACCTGGGCATTTGTTAAACTCAGGAAAAAAGTTCCTGAGGGGAAAATGTGTCATTTGTACCTCCGAAACAGAGTGATGTAGGTGACTTGTACTACATGTATTTGTAACATTTTGACACGCTACATGACAGAGTAGCTCTTTTTTAACTTTACCGACAAAGGAGTTCGAACTCGAAGCTCACATATCGGTTCAGAACAGAGTAGTACAGGACCAATCCGTGTAAAGCTGAATGGTTACTGATTGGCTAATTGTTGGTTAGCTGTTAGTTTCAATGTGTAACTCATCAGTTACCAGTTCTTTCGTAATTAATCCAACTGATTGATTTCCTATCAACAAGTAGCCAGCCTGTAACAAACTGGCACTGCAATGAAGGGCCCAACTTTGTACCAACTTGTGAAAGTTTACTTGTGTATAATTGTTTATTTAAATTGTGATGTGTTACATTACTGTTGAACCCTTCCTCAACTACGGCTCCTTGACATTTTTCCCTTGGATCAGGTCATTATACTAGCTTCACAAGGCTATACCCAAACAGTGGTTTTAATGCACCTCTATTAGAACTATGGCAATCTTAAACATCCTCTTTTATCTTGACTTTGAATATCCTTTAAACCAGGCTGAAAAAAAAAAAACGAAGAAATTTCACATTTCACTTGCAGGACAGCTGTACCTATCATGTGTGCCTGAACACCAACATAGGTCCGCGGTACGGAGAGATGGTCATACGGCGGAATAACATCCCCGGGATGTACTGCGGTCCCGGCAAGGTTAGTCATCGTGAGATAGGTTGTAGATTATTGCGCTCGTGTCAGTGATGAACATGATGAGGATACACTTCTACGAATACTTTCTGAGAAGAAAAAACAACTAAAACAGATTTTAGCTTGTTAAGAACTCTATCATTTTTACTGATAAAATCAGCTCTTAATAAAGGGAGCCATGCTTCCAATAGATAGTATAGTAGATAGGATCCAACAAGCTGGCATGTGTAGTCTGCCGGTAGTTTTTTCTTTTCTGTAGAGAGGAACTTGCCGAAGGGTTGGGATTTAACCCGGGTCATCCCGTTTTCTTCAACCATAAAACTGACTTCCGTCAAAAACGTGAAAAAGTCTTCTCGCGCCCTGCATTAAACTCAGACAATTTGTACAAAAATACACGGGGTAAGGTGTATAGGTGGAGAAAATTCACTGACATTCGGAAACAAAATTTGGCTCTTTTCGCCCCATACGTTGTCAACACAGTAGTATTATGCCGAAATAGTTTATAAATGAAGTTTATAATTTAAAAATGTTTCGCCTAACATTAGGCATATACAGTGTTTATATGCGTACTGGAGAGTGAAATTATCACACATTCGTTTTACAGGCTTGTCTACGCAGCGCAGGCGGATGTTTGACCTACGAGCAGCTGCACCTTACCGCCGACCGAGTTCCGGTCCAGCCAGGTGGATGGTCTGAGTTTGAACCGTTTGTTCCTGCCAGTCGCTCGTGTGGGACAGGGGCCAAAGTCTCCCGGAGGAGATGTGATAACCCGAAGTAAGTCCATCATACATTTATTTATTTATTTATTTGATTGTTGTTTTACGCCGTACTCAAGAATATTTCACCTATACGGCGGCGGCCAGCATTATGGTGGGAGGAAACCGGACAGAGCTCGACGGAAACCCACGACCATCCGCAGGTTGCTGGCAGACCTTCCCACGTACGGCCGGAGAGGAAGCCAGCATGGGCTGGACTTGAACTCACAGCGACCGCAATGGTGCCTCATACATTTAATCACGGCTTGTTTGAGTATATGTTTGCTTAGGTTTTCACGTCGTGCTTAACAAATTTCATTATGTCATACGACGACGAGGAGGCCTCAAGTCCAGTTTCTTCCGCCCGTGAACTAGACCACAGCCTGAGACATGAAACATTTGCACTGAACACAAATCGAGTTAATACGGAAATCGTCACAGCCAGTCGATCTATGACCAATGAGGACACACGCTCCAATCCAGCTCTCTCTGGTTCATCTGTGACTCTGTACGTCAACAGATGTGGGTCAGGATTCTGCTGGTGGACTAGGCATCCCCTAGTAACATTGTTTTCATGTTACTGTTTGGCAAATCTGATTGCAACACAGCATTTTGATTAACTCTAGACCAATGACATCCAATAAATTGCATTCAACATCACTGCACCTTTCATTTAGCTAGTTCTGCTCAAGTCATGGTGCTGTAGGGGTGTCAAGTGCTCCTATTTTATGTAATTACATGAATAGTTGGATTTAAAACCGTAACTGAGGTAAGCTGACAAGAGATTTCAGAGGTTACGCGTGATCATTGCCAACTATCACACTGTCGTCGCTGTTCTGGATTTACTGGGGATGCTGAATACTTTTATATCGTATCAGCTTGTAATATCTTACGACAGATGGTTTTACACCGGACTTTGCCAGTTCCCTTTGACCCGTGAACTTCATCACGCTGGCTTCCTCTCAGGTTGTACGTGGGAATGTACTTCAACAACCTGCAAAGGTTCGAGAGTTTCCCTGTAGTTGCCTTTCACCATTTTGCTGCCTGAGGCCGTATAAGTCAGATATGTATGAGAATGGAGTATACAACCAGTCATGTAAAGAAATAAGTGTGCTTACATCGTATATGGGAGTTTGGTTTCTTTACACACAGACCACTGAATAGCCCAGATTGTGAAGGCGAAGAATACAGGGCAGAGCTCGTGAACACCCAGGTATGGAATAAGAGAGCAAACATCACTGCCTCAAGTATGGTGGCGTCTGAGAAAGAAATCGTATTAATGAGCACACGTTTATATACAGACTTAATTTGGATTTTTAAAAATTACTATTTTTTGTCTTTTACATTTCATTTCTGACAAAAACTTTGTTTTCGCGTAATTTATCTCTAATGATACCAGTTACCGGCTGCAAATGCACCGTGTAGATAGCAGTGACTCCGATTAAGAGCACGAAAGACAGAGAATTCTTGTCGTATATGTACATTGCGAAATGTTTCAAATAGTATATCATTAACTCGTCACTATTTTCGCGCCTGTTTGCATGCAGGACTGTCCAGGTGACGTCAGCGACGTCACAATTCTCCGGAATCTCCGGGCTGGAGAAGTTTGCCGGAAGCTTTTACGTAACGGGGTCTTGGACAGCAGTACATACGCTCCAACAGGGTCCAGTTACCGTGACATTGGTGAGTGACAAATCTGTTAGGTGTCGGGGTGAGAGAGGGGATGGGGGGGGAGTTGGTTTTAATCTGGAACATACCTTTCTATAATGACAATCTCTGACAAAAAAATCAACATTTTTAGGCTGTTTATTTACATGTTAAGTTCCGTTAATGGTTAATAATATCATAGAGCTGGGGATCGTGTGTTTTCCTTGAGCTCTCCGTTTTCCTGCCACCACAATGCTAGTCATCGTCATTAAAGTGAATTATGCTTGAGCACCTCGTAAATACAAATCAAATAAATAAATAAATAAACAGAGAGTGGCTTTTTAAAACTCCGTGGGAGCATAACAGTTTCAACAAGGTTAAAGAAGAGTCGTACTGCTCATTTTTCCTGTTTTTTTGTGGCAGCGTAGAAATCTCTTTCTCCTTCAGGAATTGGTCAGTGCGAGGTAAAGTGTGATCGCAAAGACGGCGGAAGTAACGGTCTGTACACCAAGTGGGGACTTTACGACGACGGCGTGCCCTGTGACCTGAATATAGAGAGATCCGATTGGCCCAGAGCTGCTGGACTCAAAGGTCACTGTGTCAGAGGTCATTGCAAAGTAGGTAACTCCGTCTTGTTCGAGCACCGAATGATGAATCTAGTTTTAAAGGTTTTCAAGGAAGGTCGTGAGAACAAATCTGCGAAAGCATTACATTTGACGAGGCATTTGTTAAAGAAACAAATATTAATCTTAAGAAAAACATTTCTGTATGTACAAACACCCCATTTTGTTGTTTGCGTTTGTTTGTGCACACATTTGAAATATGTTCTTGACTTTAAGGCTTTTGGTTGTGACGGGAAACTTCCGGGGAAAACTTTTGATAGATGCGGGGTTTGTGGCGGAGATGGTTTCAGCTGTGACGCCATATCCGGTATGGATATACGCTCAGATCCGGGTACGCATGTCAGTTTCTTTCCTTCTCAAAACAACATAACTGTGTTTGCACCATTCTTTGAGTGATTAACATTTCCCGCCTAAATAAGTCCATTCCAAGCCCTGTAAAAATACATAATTGCTTGCTATTACGCTGGAGTGCTTGTAAACTGGCTCTTTGCTTTACAAGCACAACTATGCCGAAACAGTGACATATTACAGAATTGATAGGGAGACTACACCACGTGGCGTTGACTTACCTCAAGCGCGCTGCGTGCGTTATCCTTAAAATTTAGCCAACAAATGGAATCGTGTACCAAAACCTGTATTTTCATCGTTATTCCAGTGATTTTGTATAAGTGGTCTTGGATCAAAATTCTCTGTTGAATGGTAGGTGACTTTAAATATTAATGCATAAATGCATTGCCTGAAATGTTATTAAATGTGGTGACAACATAGCATTTTTGGTAATCCTAAACTGGTGACGTCTAATAAAGTGCTAATAAACATCACTGTATCCTTTTTTTTTATTTCATTCACCTTAAGTTTTCATGAGCAGTTAGAATAAAACCCTAGCAGGGGTAAATTGACAGGAAGCTGAATTTGACTGGTTAATTGTGAGCATTTACCAGTTATCACACTGTCGTCGCTACTCTGCTTTTACTCTCTATGCCTCAATCGTCTGTATTATTGGGTGTCCCTGCGGATCAATACACCTTAGCCAGAACTGTTTCCCTTTTAAAATGACGAACAATCTGGTTTCTCTTATGGCTTTACCTCGAGAAAGTGCCCGGTGAGATTTCATCGCTTTGTATACTTTTGAACATTTCACCGCCATTGTACGAAGTAATTAGTCCACATATCGTCGTAAAGGACTAATGAACTAAATATATATATATATATATATATATATATATATATATATATATATATATATATATATATATATATATATATATATACGTATTCCATTCTTGCAGGAAAGCGTATAACTGTGGTCGACATCCCGACTGGATCGTACAACATCGAGATCGTGATGGAGCGACAGAAGCAGAGGGCTCCCAGAATGTATTTGGGTAAGTCCTGAGCAGAGTGACTGGTTGAAATATCAATCCCACAACACTCAGCTGTTAATTTCTATAACTCAGACTAACTAACATGTGTATTGCCGGGAGATCCAGGATCAATTTCCGGGTCGGGTCATACCAAAGACTTTAACAAATGGTACTTGTTACTGCCTGGATTGGCGCTCGGCAAAAGTGAAGTCATAATGATTAAAACCTCCACCAAAAATTATATCTGAAAATACTTTCACTGATTTTTACAGATTTTCACACCAAATTAAATGCAATCAAATGTTTTGATCGTAAGGTGGATTTTATGAACCATATTGAAAGCGTGTTATAGAAGACTTTCTTATGGTTCGCCTCAACCTGTTTTTTCTCATTGTCATTTCTTTGAATTTATTCTCAGAGCTTTGGACAAAAGATGGCGTGGCGATTTTGGCCCAGAGGGCAGGAAGTAGCGGCGTGGCGAACACGCTGACATCAGAGGTCAGTTTTGCTGGGACAGCGTGGAGATACGACAGCCGAGAATATCTACTGGCGAAAGGACCAATAGACCAGCCCGTTATTGTGAAAGTAGGTAGCATTCAGAATGGTACGACAATTCCGATTGGGTGATGTCAGAATATATCAACTACTCCAAAACTGTTTTTAGTTTCTTAGTCAATGGTAAAATACAGTATGTTTATACAGAGATCACATCATGCAAATAAAAAACCAATCAATGCGTTCTCACGTCTATTTCTCAGTAATTTATGCGATGCCTTCTGCTGACCATCTCAGCTATAACAACTTAAGTAGATTTTGTTCACTTCGTAGGGGCTCTCAAACGGTAAAACAAAGACTCCCTCCTCATCCCCTCCCTCACCCCAAACTGTAAATTTATTTATACATTCAGATATGCATCGCTCTCTTTCCAAAGTGGGATCAAAGACTATTTATATTTGTGGTGAATTCGAAGCAAACCTGATTTTAGATTCCATCAAAGTTGTGAGCACCACAGTTTGTGTACTGTAAATAAATCGGAAAGTTTATGCAAATCGTGTGCTTATGATAAAACGCGTTTCACGATGGTACGTCCTACATGGAATAAAGCGTTTCCTTGTGACAACAATATGAATCTTTCTTTATCGCCCAGGTTTACCAGACGACTGGTGCTGTAAACAGTGGAATACACTTCGATTTCTCCATGCCACTTAGCAGTAAGTCCGGGCCTAAAATGCATGGTATAGCTATAATTTTACAATCACTGGAATTATGACAGCCCTGAAAATTTAAAACGACTGTTTTAATTAAATTTAATTAAATTTAAATTAGCTAATAATATTTGTTATATTTTTACCTGTCTTCTAGGTGCCGTTATATCATTATCGTAAAAGCTTACATCTTTATTTATTAAAGGAAAATTTCTGTTTAATGTTCAGCGTTCACTTACATTCGTATGCTGAAATGCCGCGCGAGTAAAACAATTGGTCTTCTTTTCAGATCGTCATTGTATCGGAAATTGTCAAAACGGCGGCACGTGGTCGAACTGTGGATGTCAATGCCCTCCTGGTTTCGGGGGTGAGTGCATTTTCGATAGAGCATTTTTATCCTATAGAAATAGGGGCTTGTAGTATTTGCTTTTTTTAAGCAATTCCTGGTTTTCAGTGTTTATACTTGCGGTGCTGTATTCGTGGCCACTTTGAATGACATGGCTTTGTGGAATACTCAGGTAAAGATCTCGCAATAAAATCCCAGTTAAATCACCCTTGGGGTTCTTCTCCTTCCTAATCTGTGACGGACGTACCGATAATGATTATTCCACACTTCATACATAAAAAACAATGTATCTCTAAATTATTATACCGTTTAGAAATGGAAATGAAGAAATATTGTTCTAACTTTTCTTAAAATGCCACATTTACCAATGCGTTTTACTCGTAGGTCTTAAAATCTACACCTTTCTCGCCATTTACATCGCAGAGTGTTTTAAGATATGGAAGGCAAGACCGACGCCTTTTCTTTTAACACAGACTCCTCTGCTGCATCATCTTCTTTCCCATTTCTTGGCAGAGGCGAATCGGTACATTTTCTTGTTTGGTGCTTAACGCTCTACTCACCTTTTTGGCACAATATGCGAGGAACCAGGGCCCACTTGCTCGAAACCCTCTTAACGGTAGATACAATACCCACCGCGCCGGTTGCCATTGTAGTTACGTTCCCTTAACGCTAAGAGGGCTTCGTGCGTGTGGAGTGTCCAGAGCAGACTAGCCTTGTAAGAGGTGTTTACAAGTGTGCTTTAAACCGAGAGTGGTTTGTTTTATCCTTTCCAGGTACAGACTGTAGCTTAACTACCAGAAAGGTGTGCTTTAATGGAGAATCTGTGGATCCAGTGACGGGTGCTTGTCAGTGTAACAACGAGCGAGAATATGGCCCCAATTGTAGGTGTCGTCTGCCGTTCAAGGGAGATAAATGTCAAACTTGCAAAATAACCGCTTGTCACAACTGTGGCATTTTAAACAAGTCGACGTGCCGTTGTGAATGCCCAGTTGGATATGGTGGACTGCAGTGTGAAGGTACGATTGGCAGAACTGCGTCTCTAGCAAAGAGGATAATCAAGAGATGTAATTGAGGTCTTGTGTTTTTGTCAAATGTATATTTAGATTTTTTTAAGATAATTAGGCTGATAAGAATTAATGTGATCAGATGGTGGCTTGAATTGTAAGTGTTCATGCCACAACTGTCTTCTAGCAACTCATCCCACCCTCCGGCACCGGTGGTCGAGTTGTTAGTGAACTAGTGCTGCAGAATGACAAGAGTGTATGACCAGTACAGTCGCTGTGAGTTCAAGTCCAGCTCATACTGGCTTCCTCACCTGTCGTATGTGAGAAGGTCTGCCAGCAACCTGCCGATGGTCGTGAGGTTCATTCGGGATCTGCCAGATTTCCTCCCACCATAACGCTAGTCGCCATCATGGACGTGAAATATTCTTGAGCAGAGTGTAAAACACCCAATCAAATGAATAAGTAAATACTGTCTTAAAGACAACTAATATCAGGGGGTATTCACTCCCTAGTTCTTTTAATACAGTTTTTTTTTTTTTACTTTTCCGAATAGCTTTCATTCTTTATGAATGATAATTAGTGAACCGTCGTTTTAAATTATCATTTACCTAAAAGAAACACATCGTAAATTGTTAAACAGTTTGTTGGAAACAGCCCTTGAAATTTGAAGCCATCGTGTAACTGTCAAAAGAATAGATGTAAACTTAATAACAAACAAATTTGGCGTAACTCGTAAAAAGTGAAGACATTTTCAGAACAACCGTTTATAATTGTAAGTCACTCTTAACCTTTCAAGAGTACCTAGAAAATTGTTCATAGCAATCAAACACGATGTGACTCGTTTCTTGTGACCCATTGGCTTTGACTCTTTCGTTTCAGGACTTTGTAAGGACAAGCTTGGGAACTGTGCTACGAAGAAAGCCAATGGCAAATGTGAGAGTGATCCCGCCTCCATGGAGTTGAACTGCCCTCAAAGCTGTGGCTACTGTCAGACTGAAGGGATCATAAAGAAAGTCTTAAGTAAATATGGTTTCATTGAAGTCTCTGTGTTGTGTGCATGACTGCATGTCGCCGAAAACAGGCCTTCATTTTGTTTAACTTCATTTTGTTACGTACGTTTTACTGTAATAACTGATAGCCTCATAGCTGTAGTCTCCCTTCGTCCTTGAACTCTTTTTACCCACGGTTGCATACTCAGCAGGTTAATGACCAGGCCTCACCCCAGTGCCTAGATGCCATACCTGCACTCACTCACATATTCACCAGATGACAATCTAAATTCAAGCTGCAAAGTAAAAAAAGATTCCCTGTCCACATTACGAGCACATCATATGATTGCTTCACCAATGAGACAGCAACGTTATTACCTTGTCGCTCGCGTCATTGCCTCAGAATTGGATTGACATGACATGGAGATAGCACCATCGTTTCAACTGACTAATGGGACCATTACCAGCATATCACACCATAGTTTGCCACTGTAATGGCAACATTGCAGGACACATGGTTTTGCCAGTTAAGATGCTAAGAAAAAGCCTGGATAATATTTCATGGCTTTACCAGTACAGTTCCAACCAAAGCTGTATAACAGGCCCATATCACGGTTGTACCACGCAAATATCAACGAACCCCAACCGGACATCACAGCAAGGCTCTACCGGTGAAACCACAACAAAATTTGCATCATATATTCATGTCATGGTTTTAAGGAGTAAAACGGCAGTGAGCAATGTGAATTTATGTTGGACCAGTCTTATACCTTTCAAGGCAATACGTTAGAAACAGAATTCCAACTTTGTAGCATTTTCCAAGGGTACTTGCTCTTGCAGTTTGCCTTTACACCAATTTGGTTATCTCGCAGCCGTTTCATGCTTAAAACATACCAGATCAAAGAAACAGTATACTAGTGGATTGATTTCTCGGAGGATCTGCTGCCACTTTAGCAATAATCCTTGCAGTATGTCAGTGATATAGTGAAGTTATATGTCAATTCAGGTAACAGTTTTATTGCGATTTTATATAATGATTTAACTACTCTACATGTACTGACAGCTCCAATTGAAATCTTAGCTTCCATGTCAACTTACGAATATTCATACATATAACTTCACGAGAAATTTTCTGTTTGTTTACAGAAGTAATTCCCATTGGCATCTCTTCTCCCGTAGTCTGTAACACAGAAAACGTTTCTCTGGCTGAGGTAAGCTCATTCATTTAGTAGCCGGTTTCTGATTGGCTTGCATTGTATTGTATTGTTGATAGTATCATACATCATACGTTTCTTATCGAGTTTTTGGCTCACAACCTGTAGACGGCATCCTGCCAGAAATATGGAACTGTGGACAAGCGCGCAACAGCTTTCACCTATGGAAAGCTTTGAACACTGTGTTTTCTGCTCCAAAACGCATTTTTTTGTCGTCCTTCTCGTAGAAAGAGACATACTTAATCATTACAGATGTCTTGAACCCGTCTCTTACCTCTGTGTTTCAATATTTTCGCCTTATGAATGTGCATGTTTGAATAAAATTGAGAAAGTCGGTTGTTTGTTTTTTTTTTGGAATCGGTAAAAATTAGAAATTGAGAAAAGGAATGTCTTTCACGTTCAAAGAACAATAATATTGTCAAGTTGGCTTTATTCATACAAGGCACTTACAAAACTGACCTCCGTCATATAAGTTGAAAATTGTTGAGTATGACCTTAAACAATCAAACAAATACATCATATGTGTGGTCATAGGGAAGCGGGCAAAGCCGGGGGGGACACCCACGAGAATCTGCAGGTTGCTGACAGACAATCCCATGTACGACTAGAGAGTATAGCGACCAAACAATTCGTCACTTACACTAATTTTAACATTTTCTCCCACAGTGCACGCCGTCAGAGTTCACGTGCGGTAACGGCTCGTGTATCGACCTCCGATTGGTTGATAACGGAGTGGATGACTGCGCAGACGGAAGTGACGAACCTGTCCCGACAACACCAAAACCTAGAATCCCCGGTCAATCATCAGGTACTAATTTACACCACACTTCCTCCATTCTGAGCCTCTTGCGCGAAGGAGCGTGGATTAAAGTCAGGGCATTTCACCGCAGTTTACTTCGCTGTGGAGTGACGAACTCTGTCATGTGCGACTGTATACTAAGTTTTCACAGTGTTTTTTTTCTTTTATTTTGCTCTTGAAGTTTAATGGCATCAGAAAAAGTTCTTCATAGTTGCTAAGGAGCTTGAAAGACTTACCTGCTTTCATTAAAATCTACTTTTCTATATATTACAACCGTATCTTACACAAAATTCTCAGGTTGCAGCTGCGCGGATATGCCTCTGGGAATGTCATTATGAATGTACGGTTTATATTAGACTTCTAGTTAACCTACAGTGGCCGGGAGCGTGTAAGTTGCTACTTTTCAGCATTTCCATGAACATATTGAACATACATGACCTAAATTGACAAGAGGCCACATTTCACCGGGAACGTGTGATTATTTCCCAGGTATCACACCGTAGTCGCCTTTCTAGTTTTAGGCTCCATGCTGACCTAAATTGATAAGAGGCCACACTTCACCGGGAACGTGTGATTATTTCCCAGGTATCACACCGTAGTCGCCTTTCTAGTTTTAGGCTCCATGCTGACCTAAATTGATAAGAGGCCACACTTCACCGGGAACGTGTGATTATTTCCCAGGTATCACACCGTAGTCGCTTGTTTAGTTTTACGCTCCACTGAAGTCAGATGTAGTAGCCGCTCTCGGTGCTGACTTGTTGCTGTCAGGATCTGAAGAAAAAAACCGTCTGTGTGTTTGGTGACGTTGAACCTTAGCACCAATCAAAAAGGGCGTTCCAAAATGTCTGTATCAGCAGACTTAACATCCCAAAATACGTAAGGAAGAATTCGATTGGATAAACAGTGGACGGAGTAAGTGAAGATATTTCTTTAGATCTGGTTAGTAACAAGCCCTTACAGGTAGTCTTGGAGCCCAGTGAATCCTGGTTACCGACAGTGGCGAATTCAAATGGATAGGATTGTAGAGCCCTGGAACCAGGATGGTGTATTGCTTCATGCGCATGCTCAACCTAACAAATTTCACTTTGCTTCACATGGTTTTGTACACGCAGCATCTTACCGAACGTGGACAATATTCAAGTAGATAAGCATGGATGAATGATATGCCACAGCAGACAGTAGCCTACTCTGTCAAAAAGAGTCAGTTGAGATAATTCTAGTGCAACTTACAGCTGTGGTGTTTTAAGTGTTTTGTTTCTCGACGGCTGGTCGCGGAACGCACTTGAACCATGGACTGAAATCTGAATTGCCGGTCTTAGATCCATCAAGACGGCGCCAGCCTACCATGTTTTCACGTTTTGGAGTTACCTTATTGGGAACGACTAATATGTAAGACTCTGGTGAGATTATCGTAATATTCCTATATGAATGATTTTGTAATGTAACCCGCAAACCATTACAGCCACGGGTTCAAATCCAGCTGTCGCCAGTTCCGTTACACCTTTAAGTACGAAGTTAGGCCAGGTACCTGCTGTACGCCGGTGGTGTACTCCGGGCACGCCTTTTTGGTTCATACAAAAAAACTATTCTGAAGTACGGCGTTCAACACCAGTCAAATCAATAACTGAACGTCTGTATCGTGTTCCTGTAGGTTGTCAGTAATACTCTCTGAACCGAAGCGTAAGTACCCGGGTATTAGCTTTCGCTAGTTTAGCAAGTAGTGGGAAAGATATGAACACAGCGATATAACACAGCACTATATTTCTATTACACTAATGCCTTCAGTATTTGCAGATTGTTGGTTTGATTTGGGATTTTAAAAAGACATTGAACCCGAATGTGGTTTTAGAGGATAACGTCAGTCATGTCATTAATTTAGGTACTGGGTTAAGTTTCGTGACAAAAAAAGATTAATATTAATTTGATATTAATTAATATTAAAGTTTTCCCGTGTACTTTTTTCTGCACCTAACGTGTGATTCCCGCCACAAACTTTGATTACGGCTTTTGAAATTTTGATGCTCTGAAAGCTGGCAAGGGACAGTCACTGGAAAGAAATATCATTTATTTGATATATGTAAATGTAAGGGAAATGCACTTCAGCTACGTTTTCCGTTGATGTTTTTAAATCTGTCTTACTTTTTTGCGATGTTGTTATTACTTATTAAGGAAATTTTGCTACGGTTTATCCTCTAAATTCAATTCTCTACGATTGAAAACCTACGATAAACGAGATAGCATACTCAGGCCTTTGCTTTTGTCGGGGACTAATATATCTGTTATACCAGTCCCAGCTGTCATGCATGCCTTACCGAAATCTTGCGCTTTATTTATCTGCTTTATTACTTTGGGTTGCTCTGGCTTTTCGCGCTGTAAACGATCGCCTTGAATTGGATATGTATAGCTTTATATACAGTCACTTTATATTGTCGCAATTTTTATCCTGACTCAAGACCTGAGTCATCTGAATCACGCTTCCATTCATTTAACTGGGACAAGGTCAGCACTTGTGACACGTGGGCTATATGAGTCAAATTACTAACATAGCATTTCTTTCTCACGTTGTCATTTGACTCATTATGGCCTCATCACATAAAACCGTAACACTGCACGAAAGAAGGGTGTTTCTATACACACTTCTTCTTACATCAATGGGGTTAGCAGGGTGTGCTTAAAAACTTTATTATGCTTGTAATCGTGAAATGAAAGGACTCCTTTTGCAGGTAAATGAGCCATTTGCAACCACATTTTCATTAACAACCACAATGGTGCCTGCACGGTTGCACGATAGTAAAACTTTATCTCACACACACACAAACCCATCAGTGTCTCTTCCTGTATTCCAGAGGGGCATAACTGGCCTTAATGGTTAAAGCAATGGTTCGCTGCAACTATCAAGCCCTCGACTCGCGAGCTCTAGCGTTCCAATGCAGCTCTTGGAGCTACGGCTCCGGCTTTACGTCAGGGAGTTAGTCAGGTACCTGTTGAAGGTTGGCGGCTTACTCCGATCACTCTGGTTTCCTCCACCCATGAAACTGACCCTTATGGTGGTCAGAGAATTCCCTGAGTATATATGACGCTAAACACGTCACAAACGTGACGGAACAAAGACAACAAATCACCTTTTCGTTTTAACAACACGTAAAAAGTTTACGGCCCAACTTTACAAATACGCTGCATGGGTCTGAAAAAAATTATGTATTTTATGTATTCTTCCCGCCATGGGAACTTGACTCCAGCTTTCGTCGACTTGACTGCGCCAAGATTTTTTCTGATGCTTGACGATGAATAATGGTTATCTTCAGGCATTGACTATCCCATAAACCTGATCCGCGTCATGTAAAATAGAATATATATATATATATATTGCGCATTTTATACATAGGCTGACTATTTTATTGGTATAGATGTACTCCAATAAAAAAAGAGTGTGTAAATGCATTACAGGTTTTTATATCTTACAAAGGTACTTTTTCAAAAAGGAATGGAAGCCCTAGGTCCAATCTTTATAACTTTATTGCTTTTCCATTTATGTATTTATTTTTTCTTTGTTTTTTTTTATTCCCATTTGCACTATTCCCATATACTTTAGGTGGGCTGAAGGAGAATTTTTCCATCAAGCTTTTGAAATTAAATTTACGCTTATCGTATTCTTTAACGCTATTCTCAGGTACAGCAGACACGAATTTCGGGTGGTCAATCCATTTCGGTACGCTATCGAGTCTTTTCTTCTACCAGTGGTTCTGGAAACTTTACCGTAGTGACGACAACCTTCCCATAATTCCCGGGGTGAGAACAATGAATGAACAGGAATCGAGCAGTCAAGAAGATTAATAAAGAGTGACAATCAAAGGGAGAAAATCCTGCCTTTGTGCCTTATGTTTTAGAATGTAACTTGCACCTGGTGTAGACGACCATGTCGGAATGAAAAGAGTTTTGTAAAACGGGTCTCTGAACTTCCGGAATTAATATGTAACCTCGGTTCAAAACATATTCCCCAAACTTACTTTACTAACGTTTTTTATCTGTGATTTTGTGTTTGTAACTTTTTTGACTTTTTCTACTTTTTCAAATAAATGTTGATAAATGTTATTAGTGTGTGTTGGGGGTTTGCGTGATTCTTCTTCAGACGTGTTTTCTTTTTTTTTTCATCGTTATTTCAGTCATTTCACAAGACGCACACTGCTGGTGCATTAAGATTTATTTTATTCACGTACTTGATTGGTGTTTTACATCGTACTCATGAATATTGCAATTATGCGACGGGGGTCAGCATTATGGCGGAAGGAAACCAGGCAGGGTCCCGGTGAAACCCACGACCATCCACAGGTTGCTGGCGGACCTGTCCACGTACGGCCGAAGTGGAAGCCAGCGAAAGCTGGGTGTGAACTCACAGCGACTGCATTGGTGAGAGGCTCCTGAGTCATTGTGCTGCGCTAACGCATCAGCCTCCAGGCGACTGAGCGATGAAAGGACTATTATTGATGTTAGCTTTTCAGTTACGTCTCTCAGGTGGTATATCAGAAGTTGCTGATGTGTGATTTGAAATCCGTCATACCTCTGTTCGGGTACGACTTTTTCATGGTGGAGTGCGGTCTCCACGGAGCACTGTGTGGTTCATATGACCACAAGCATGATATCTCTCGTACGTGTATAATTATTAGACCTCATATAGAGTGATTCTTGATTTCCTTGGGTTAATACACGGTCACAATTATATCATGAACACCGACAGGCCTACGTTCAACGCGTTTATGAAACATCAGGTAGTTGAACATCATTTGTCTCGAGCTGACAATTCCTGATATCCCATCACACAGCATGCATTATGTGTGTAATGAAAAATTCTAAATTTCAGTGTGAAACACTAATAAGTATATACGACAGACAGAGAGTAACTTCGCAAAAGGTATGAACGTACAAATGCCCAACAAAGGGATAGTGCTCTGCGTTTCTCATTTATATGTCAATGGTTTTTAAAACAAAAATTTAAAAATCAAAATTAAACGGATATATCCTTAGCCCAAGGGCAACAAATTATACAAAAGAATTCCTTACATGTAGATTTGAAATCGTCCCCCTCTCACTCGGGTCGATCACCAACTTGATCGCAGTGATAGATCTTAGAACGAAATGACGGGAGGATATTCTAGGATGTGTTCATAGGTTTTACTTCCCACTTTAAAAAATTCAGTCATTTTACGACGAGGGATCTTTAGAATGTATATATATAATGTGTCGTCTTGTGGTAGGGTAAGTCCATTCCGTAATAGTGCTGCCGCCACTGGAACTTCATACCGTTGACACCAGACATGACACCTCATCCATTTACATTATACTGACACCGGACCGACCAGTCCTGTTTCCTTGCACTAACCTCTCAGTGCCGAGTGTCAGACGAGGATGCAGCAGTGACATGACCCGAAACTGATCTCGGATCTGCCCATCTCACGATGGACGCTTCAACAACAAGGCGTGAGATCTTCCCTGATATGTGGTTGAAGCGTTATTATATGACAGGTGTAGAGGACGGAATAATCCGGCTAAAAAATATTCGATAATATCCATGGACTAAGCATGTCTATTTCTTTTTAAATACATGGCCGGGTTTCACCCCTTGCCTCGTGTGTCCCAGTGATCAATGGCGCATGTATCATATTTATCATATTCATGAAAACCCATCGTATGGACATTGATGGCATGGTGAACTTTCAGGCGGTCTATATTCCGTCAGTGAGTAGTATGCATATACACATTGTTTGGTTTGGACAAACAAACCTATAACATGTATTGTTGCACAGTAATGCAAAATAATTAGCATGCTTTTTTGTCCAATTAATTAATTAATTAACAGACGTAATTCAATTGTAGCATTCTTGATTACGACTTTAAACAAAAGTCATCAAACCAAAACAAATCAAGGAACAAATATTTCATGATTTACTACAGCATTATACACCATAATGGAAATGTCTTTATTTAATATCCGAGCTGGGTTAATTTTGTAGACAAAAATGCTTTTGGATAACTGGATTCATACATATCGACCAAATGTGTGTTTGTGTATCGTGTGTTTTCTGATACTCCATGGTAAAAACCTCCTGTGCTTGGACTATATGACGTATTTCTTTCTATATCCAGGTAATCAGTTTTAAACTTAACAGTGGTGTATATCCTTCTAGCAGTTTTCTTTTCAATCTTCCAACAATGTTGAGCCTTCTGTCTCAAGGTCCTGCTCCCCGCCAGGCCCTAAGATTCGTTCCATTCATCTGCAAGAAAAAATATATGACATTGCTAATTGTAATATGGGTACATCCGAGATACAATCCTGTGCGATATGGGTGCACATGTAGGTACTACATGTGCTTCTTTTACAATAGAAATGTTGAAGAATTGCGATTAAAGAAAAATAGATCAAAAAGGTGTGGGCTACACGGAATCTGCAGTTGTGATATATCTTACGTATTTGCTGAAGCTTAACGTAAATTTTAACATCGTGATAATTCTGTCCTCGCATGACGATGTCTCCTGGTAGCATATCGGCGACAGTTCCGACATACTGAAAGCGCTGGCTCACTGAAACGCCATACTGAAGTCAAAAGCCAGAAAACCCCACCTAGACACCTCGTGCCGTGAGCAAATTGAGGAAGTATCAAGGTCATAAGAAGAAGTATCGAGGTCAAACGAGAAGAAAACAAGTCATAAAATGGTACCCCAACGTCACATGACAAAGTACAAAGGCTATATTAAGAATCACCAGGGTCAAATGAAGAAGCACCAGGGTCAAGCGAGAAAGTACCAAGGTCACGCACGGAAGCTCCTGAGTCATTCGAGAAAGTGCCCAGGTCAAACGGGGAAATACCAAGACAAAACGAGGAACTACCAAGGTTAAACGAAGAGATACCAAGGTCAACAGAAGAAGCACAAAGGTCAAACGGTGATACACCAAAGTCAAACGCCGAACTACCAATGTCATACGAGAATACACCAAGGTCATGCGAGGAACTATCAAGGTCACATAAGGAACTAACAAAGTAATTTCCTGAGAGAGGCCTATAAGTCTCCTTTGAATTGACACGCAGTATGATCTATTGGAGTTTTACGCCGTATTATGAAAGTTTGTTTCACTCATACGAGGGCGGCCAGCATTATGATGGGAGAAAACCCACGACCATCCACAGGTTCCTGGCAGACCTTCCCAGGTACGACAAGAGATGAAGCCAACCTGAGCTGGTCATGAACTCACCGCCACTGCATAAATGTAGGTGGTAGCCTCATGAGTCATGGTGCTGCGCCAGCACACTCATCACTCGGCCACCAAACAAATGGATAAACCGTGTCTTACCTGAGGAGTCCTCTGGCTGGCACCAGCGCCTTGGGGCTGGGCAGTAGCAGTGGTCCAGATCCGAACCCGTGTCCACTGGGGGCAGGCAGCACACCTGGGTCTGGTCTTCTCGTTTGAACGCCCTCTCACACTGCACCTCAACGGCCACTTCCGGCGGGGTCACGATAAACTGCTTTTTCTCGGCGTTGAAGGCCTTGTTACAGCGATGGGCGTTGACCATGGCGTGACAGCAGAACTTCTCGAAGCAACAGTAGTAGCCCGCCCCCAGGGACAGGAATTCGCATTCTTCACTAGACCCGTTGGCCACGACAGACATGCGCATAGCACAGGCGACGAGCAGCACGGCGAAGGCGGTCAGCTTTGGAGACATGGTGGCGTCTGGAATCGAAGGTTCGCAATGATCGATTGATTGTTTGATCAGTCGATTGATTCATTCATTTGTTGATTGATTGTTTGGGTGGTAGGTTGATTGATTTATTGATTAAATGATTGATTGATTACTTGGTTGCTTGATTGTTTGATTGACTGATTTATTGCCTGATTGATCGACTGGCTGACTGGGTTAATTGTTTATTTCTTCATTGCTAAATTTCATGATTTAACCATTCATTCATTAATATCACAACATACAATATAAAGACATAAATTAGTTTGCATGGCGACTCCATTCCATAGAATTATTTGCGCCAAGGCAATAAGATGTGTTTTAGGGATTCAGGATGTTCTAATTGACTATTGTCTGTCCGTGAAGAACTATTGTCACAATGCTGTGGCTTGAAATCTTTGGATCATACATAAATAGTTCCCCAAACCTGTAAAAACTAAACTTCCATTATTTGCTGGACAAAGCACGGCTCTCAGAGTTGGGTGAACCATTCCAGCGACTACAAGGTCAGAAAACAATATTCGTCTTGGCAAAGAGTACCGGGTACTTCACAGCCTACAAGACTGAGATATATTTATGCAAACACAAATCCAGATCGGCGACGACATTGTGATTTATGGTAAATGGTCACATTGACCGGTGAAGCACGGCCTCTTGTAATTTATAGTAAGGGTTTTATTTTACCAACCAACCTCAAGAGTTTTTCACCTCTTGAGGTCTTGGTAAAATACCTGTCATGTTTTATATTTTTTGGACTCGAGACACAAAATCATCAGTGTGTGTGCTGAAGCGAGCTATCAGTTCAGCGCAAGGAGAAAGTGTGATCAATTAAAAACCATTGTTTTCGTCAGGTGACGGCTCATAACTCCCGAAACGGTCACGCTACACAGGTCAATTTCAGAAGTGAAGTTTCAATGTCTAACGACACTGTGAGCCGATGGAACTACTTGTGCGCTGAAACATGAATTAGTGCTGTTCTGTGCAAACCAGGAAAGGTGTTTTGCTCAGCTGATAGTTCCTGTCTGCGCTGGGTTTAGGACGCCTTTGGCGAGTTTGGTGACTCTTATCAGTAATTGAGCAAAACATTTGACTATTTTCTAAGCATTTGAGGACTATCTCTACGACAGCATTTAATTGGTTTGTTAAATCAAAGGAATTGTCTTCAACTCTTAACCTGTTTTTGGCCAGAAGAGTTTTATCTCAAATTGAATACATTTATGCAGTTTTGAATTTGGCTGTTATATGTAAACAAACCGCATTACGTACTTTTTGCTCACGAGGTACAAAAAATTTAACTTCTGAACGGTTTTTCATTGGAACACGTTTCACTCAAAACATTAAACTTTCCAATAAACAAGGTTTCTTCATTTCGTCATCAATTTTATGCATATCACAGTAATATGATAACTAATGTTTACTTGGTTTTATTTGCTCTCAAGTAATTTGCATATTCATGGTCAGGAAGCATTGTTAACAAAGAGAAACCTTTAGCCAGGGCTTATGTGCCTTCTTTGTATAAAATGTTTTAAATTAACGACCATGCCTTTGTACATAATAGCAATTTTTGTGCGTCGTGGGTGAATGCTTATTAGCATCTCTTGATAACATAAAATGGTAACAAGTAAAGGCACTCACCTTTGGTTTACAAAGTCTCTCCAAATGTTTAGCGAATGTCACTAGGCAATCTGTTCAACATCAAGTGACACGTTACACAAGCCGAGGGAGCTTCACTTGAGCATGCGCGCATCGGCAGATTGCAAAAGTAGATAGGATACGATTGCCGTTCGTATAACCCCATTCCCCATCCCCCACCCACATCTCATTAAATCCAATAACCCTAACCTGTAAGCATAACTTTTAACTGGTGGGGAGGATTCTCACTGGATCAGACTGTTTGAGCACTCACTCACTTCCTGACTACCAGATCACCTGTCAACGAGGATAAGTTGTGCGTACATTATATCTCACCTTATATAAACATATAGAAAGCAAAAATTAATGTTGTAAATGAAAAACAAAAGTGAAAATGAGCAACTTAATTATTAAATCAAAGAAATCAATGACTTGCTTCCCCTTTTATTTCTTTTGAGAGTTAAGGGTGTTATATCTGCTGATTGTAAATTCATTTGTGGGAAGGTCTGCCAGTAACCTGCGGGTGGTCGTGGGTTTCCCCCGGGCTCTGCCCGATTTCCCCGCTACCGTCGTATAAATAAAACACCACTCAGATAAATAAATAAATAAAGATAAAAGCATTAAGTGCACAGGAGTTTCTACATAGGAATGTTTCTATTTAACAGCAATATTGCATAATTTTCTCTTCAGGAAATACTTCTTATAGCGTGTTCCTTCTTGTGAAAGCTCAACGCATGAAACCTGCAGGACAAAGCTCTTGGATGAATAAAAAAAAAATAAAACATGGCAATCGGAATAAACTTTTGAACTTTCCAAAAGAATTGTTCATTTTCATTGCCAGTTAAGTGGCCTTATAGCTGATATAATCGTTAATAACTGTCGAAAGTTAACAGCAGCTGCTGTAGTCTACACAATACAGCTGTATTGACACAAGTTTTTGTAGATGTAATCTCTCCGCATGAGCGGTTAGTTTACAATAACTGTGTTACTTGAACCCATGTTGGCAAGTGTGTGTTCAGTTTGGTGTCATGCTGTTGTCCACGAACAGGTGTGAGTGGATTATCGCCGTTTGGATGACCTAAACAAATTTCCTGTGGTCAGGCTAAGGTAACAGGTGAAATTAAAAACTGTAACCGACGAAATTACGGGTTCACGTTTCACACTGTTTACTTTATGTGCACAAAAGTAAATCCTCATGCAAATGTAACACACTAACTGACCTGGAGTTAAATATATATTACAAGTATAACGACACACACAGATTTTCAAATTTCTATTTCAATTCATTCAGTATACAATAATTTGCCAAACGCAGAAGAATATTTCTTTACTATCGTTATTATCATGATTAGTGGTAAACAATAATTATATTAAACTACCATTGAACGTTTAGCTCTCAACAATAAAGTCTATCCGAGACTTATTATTACTTTATTTAAATTTAATCCAATTTAATGTTCACCAATCATTAAGTATAATAAAGCTAAATTACGTTGTTATTATTTTTCTCCATGTTTACATAATATTATTTTAAGGTTTTGCAACACAAACTAAATAGATAAAACAGAAAACAGAAATTGAATTTATATACCATAGAACTGCGCCGACAAATTCAGCATTGTATTTAAAAATACTCTTTTTAATAAACTATAAATAAATATATCATTTACTTTTCAAACTGGGTTTTCTTTAATGGCTATTTCTTACATGTTGTCTTAAACATCAATACTACATATCACACTTGAAATGTTAAATCCAACATTTTCACTTTGGTGTGTGAGTGATATGCTCTACCGCACTGTCAATTATAAAATTCTTGAAATAAAACATTATGAAATAGTCTCCAAGCAATAATTAAGATCTTAGCATTCGCATTTTACAAAGATGTTGTATATTTTTAACATTTAGCAAATGTTATCATTTTGCATTCGCATAATAAGATGTAGCATTAACTCTAGCAACTCTGATTCTAACCCACAGTTGTGTAATTTTTGCTTTACAAATGTCAAAACATAATGTACGGGGGTTACCGTCTCAAATTCACGGCGACACGGCCACGCATTGGTCCGTAAAGCGGTGTGACCGATTGAGTGTGTCACGTGACTGTTTCTTGCCAGGCCACCATTTACCTCCATTAGTCGCAGACTTGCGCTGATCATCCGACCCTCGTGAGTTGTTTCATCTTGTTTACCTTTATGAGCTTTCACAGTATATTATTTTAAAGCACTGCAATGTTTGTTTTTATTTTTTGTCCGTTTTTTTTTTATTTTGTGATAAAAAGTAAGTACCAGCTAAATATGTTTAACAGTTACAATTGTCTACTCTTCATGTCCCAAACTGCCTCAAAAAATTGAAATTTAGTCTTAACTTTAGGTCACGGACAAATTTCATATGCACGAGTATATACTCATTTTGAAGAAATCTCAACGACAAACGCGAAGTTCGCAGAGCTGCCTGATTGCTGAATGGTATTTGTATTAGATGATGCATCTTTTATGTATTGAGTCCATTGCGGCTCGTAAAATGCAGTTACCTGCTGAAAGTTTACACCAACACTCCGGTTTTCTCCACCTATAAAGCTGATAACCTGTCGTAGGACTATAACCACCCTTGAAGTGCCTCATTATTCAAAGGCGTTCAAAAATACAGTAAATCAGTCAAACATATTGCAATCGGCATCACTTACCTAATTCAGCTTAAGCTTTTAAAGAGAGGGTTGGGGTGGAGGTTATGAGATGTTGAATTTTAAGGTTTCTTAATAATGTATTACGACCTGTGTCAATTTACTGAGAAAATTTACTACATGTGATTTATTTAATTATTTGATTGGTGTTTACGGCGTACTCAAGAATATTTCACTTATACTACGGCGGCCAGCATTATGGTGGGAGGAAACCCACGACCATCCGCAGATTGCTGGCAGACCTTTCCACGTACGGCCGGAGAGGAAGCCAGCATGAGCTGGACGAACTCATAGCGACGGCATTGGTGGGAGGCTTCTGGCTCATTACGCTGCGCTAACGCGCTAACCAAATGAGCCACGCAGACCCCCTTCTACGCGTGAGGCACAGATGTGCACACCAAATAGTTGGAAGACAAGTGGTCTTCAACGAATGTAAGACAAAGGCAATGGAGTCGATGCTATGGTTTAGGATGGCCTTTCTTGAATGTTTGTTTATCAATTTGAATGTAACTGTCTTTGCAATCTTTTCTATTAGATTCCTACAGCTATAACCGCACATATGATATAACCCCATTTGTATCTTCTTTTGGGAAATATAACCAAAAAGGCGAAATTAAATTAAAACATTTACAAAAATAACGTTCTTAAAAATGGAGCATTTAAAACAGTATTGGTCACATACAAAACACGTCGTGTGTTCCTGCAAATATGGTAGTCTAGTATCTGCCACACTTCAGGATTTGTAAAGCAACTATTCTCGTGTGTTTCCCATTTCAGCTTTCCCTTTCATTTCTGTCTGGAGACATCATGAAGGTCAGTTACGTCATCGCAGTAACGTGTGCCATGTTCGTTGCCATGACAACCCTGGTGTCGGCAGCAAACATGTGTGAGCATCTGAGGATAAATTTGCTGGGAAAGAAAGTCCATTGCTGCTTTAACGACATTTGTTGTCGTGATTACGAGACCATGTGTAGAAAGGTAACGCGTATTTATGACCACTGCTAATACTTATTTATATATTTATTTATAGAACGACGGAAGGCACATCTCAGTTCTTACCTTTTCCCGTCAAAACAAAAGAGAATAATACAACTATACTGAATTCCAAAGGAAACGCGAATTTTTACAATGTCAAATCGGAAGTACATTCTGAGTAATCGTGTGTAGATAATTAATTGATGTTCCAGCGAGTGCTTTTCAATTTCAAAGTTGAGTATCTTCCGCAACCGTGATGTCAGGTGGCACCAAACTGATTTTAATTTTCATATTCCTCGCGAAGTGTTTGCTAGTTGAGTTGAATGCGCTTTCGTTTGACGAGATTGTTGGTCTGAGAATGCTTCTTAAGGAACATAAATCGCCGAATGTCGGTACTCATCAGCATATACAGACTGCTTAATCACTAACAGCAGACAAACACCGTCAATGACCTTGCTCGTGGCGAACGACATCGTGTGACGTTACACCGTCAAGACCGCGTCATTGTCAATTCCCGACTTCGGAATCGGTTCCTGTAAGCAGCCACTACAGCTCGAAACACAGTTGGAACAACGAACCGACCCATCAGCACCAATACTGTACGTCGCCGACTCAACGACGCGGGTTTGCGTTGCCGTCGACCTTACGTTGGTTCACGTTTTACTCCACGTCACAGACGCGTTCGACTTAACTAGGCCTCAGGTCATCGGAACTGGCCCAATGGTCAATGGCAGAATATCGTGTTTTTGGATGAAAGTCGATATTGCATCGACGCATTGGAGGGCCGAGTGAGGGTACATTGGAGAATGACCGTTGGGGAGGGCTCTCCAGCATGCTTTGGGGGACGTTCCGTTCCCCCCCGTGATCTTGGAAAACAATGGACAGGGACGTGGTAGAGGCGTCACGGCACAGCGCTATGTCGATGAAGTGTTGAGGCCTGTAGTCCGTCCTTTTTTTTGCCTCGAAGATCCAATCTTGTTCTACAGCAAGATATTGCAAGAGCACATAGCGCAAGATTGACACAGACTTTTCTACTGACCTACCGCATCCAGACGGTGGATTGGCCAGCTTTCAGTCCGGATTTAAGTCGTGTCGAGCGCCTCTGGGATGAAATTGAACGCCGCATTCGCCATTCATGCAGCCAGTTACCTTGCAACAACCGCAACAAAGCGTCATTGACACTTACAATAACATTCCTCGGAGGTTCATCCGAAGTCTCTTCAATAGCATGGGCAGAAGATGTGCTACTGTTGTTGACGCTAATGGGAGTCACACTCGTTATTGGCGTTAATTTTTATTCCATTGGAGAAATAACTCCCTAAAGGCGTGGCTATTGAGCCAAATTAAATGAGTTGTCCCATTTTCATTCATTCAGAAGAATCAGCACGATCTGAGCTTTTAATTGAGTTATTGTCTTGGTGTGTAAGAGAAATGTGTTTTAATAAAGTCAACCGGCTCTTAGTCATTTGCAATTTATACTATTTCTCCCATTCGTGTTTCTTTTGGAATTCAGTATATTGCCAATTAAATAAATAAGTAAATAAAAATTGTTCTCCACTGCCGTATGACCTGTTGTTCGCATATTTCGGCATTTCCCCGACCTGAAACCGCTACCTAGCATGTTCATTCTCACATAAGTATTGAAACACGTGACCGCGTTTGTAAAGGATGAGTTGTCTCCCTTTACAATGATCAGTCCACCAGCATGGGTTCCCATTTATTCTCCATCACAGGCCTTTCACATTTTTATCCCCTAGGTGGAGCTGTCAGAGGGCCGTCTTGAAATCATGCCAGTGGAAGATTCCTTTGTGACCTGTGCGCTTGCTCAGAAGAAGAACCGTGTGTGTTGCGATAACATGAGTTCTGCCTGTGATTGCCCAACTGGTTACGTCATGTGTGAAGAAGATTGAAGGAGGAACTTTGGAAGAGTTCTGATTCCAGAAATGTAAGGCTGGTGATCTTCTGCAATATAAATGAACAATATATTCTTTCCTTTCGCTTGTATAAATAATATCACTTTTTCTTTGCCTTTCTTTTCCTGTCGTATGCGGAGGAAGGTATGCCAGCAAAATGCGGATGGTCAAGGGTTTCCCCGGGGATCTGCCCGGTTTCCTCCCATCATAATCGAGCCGCGGTCATATACGTGAAATACGGTATTCTTGAGTACGGCTTAAAAATGCCAAAAAAATTTTGTTTTAAATTGTCAAAAAAATGTCTTTCTTGTTTCCATTCAAGCCATTCGTCCATTAGCCTTGGAAAAGTTTTCTTTTCTGTGTGAGCTATGGTACAGTATGTATAATCAAACCCGATGTTGTTTATTCACAACATACAGTATAGCAGCGTAATTTTTTTTCTTCAAAATTTTGCTTCCATTACTTGTTTTACATAATTTTGTAAAACTTTATGTCAGATTGTGCCAAGGAGTTATGCTTTACTTGTGAAATTTCTTCGAATTCAGTTTTTTCACCTATGGGCTATTATTCCTTACATGCATAAACCTACGAAAGAATGGTTAAGAAGATGACAGCCCTGAATATATACCCTGGCTTAGTATGCTGTATATATTTAAAATTAAATTTAGATTAAGTAAAATTAAGTTTTCTCCCCCATTTGCCTAACACATTAACATATACACACCGCCACGATATGGTTGAAATACTGCCGATGTGGCCTTAATCCATAATCATTCATTCATATTTACAATATATACGGCCATTTTGATTGACAAATGGTATACGAATGTCGGTTTTGACGCCTAGCTTCAAGAAGTTTTTTTTCTGTTTGAGCTAAAGTATATACACGTATAATCAAAAAAGATGTGTTTATTCACAACATTCTGCATAGCCACGTCCATTTTTTTCTTCAAAATTTTCCTTTGTTTAATTGTGTTTTACCTCGTGACAGCCCTTTATATGTGTACTGGAGTAATACATGGTATCTAATTAAATTTAATCTCTATACACATGTTAAAATTACAATGATGCACTTTCAGTTTTGTCCCCGATTTAGTCTATTAAACACAACTACTCTCACACATTAACACCTACACATCGCCACAATATGACTAAAATAATGCCGCTGTGGCGTTAAGCTCATTCATTCACATTTACAGGAACTTTTAGAAATCGCATGACTGACTCATAAGACTGATTTTATATGCATCTTTCCACACTTCTGTCTGGTTTCGGGAGTGGAGCACATGTTGTCCCATGGATCAAACAGCCTTGATATTGACTGGCTGTGCACCAAAGTAAAGCTGACAAGCCATCGATAAAAGGTTACCCAAAGTTCTGCGATAAATCGGACTGCATTCGGGTTGAGGATGTAATTAAACCTAGTCATAACTTCTTCAATTATTATCGGATGTGCAAGAATTTGATATGTAAATTTTCAGAAAGTTTTCCACAGTCCAATTACACTATTTGTTTTAGTATTTTGACATGGTATGTGCAGATATTAGCGATTTTCTCGGTTTTTATTGATTTCATTACTGCCTATGCCATAACAACTGACTATGTAGTCTTTGCTGTCGGACCAGGGACCTGCCCTCACGGAGGTGTTTTTATCGTGCATCTTCATGGGCTAGAGATAAATTGGGAGGCGCAGCCGTCGATCTATCAATTCTCACAGTTATCGGGGATAAAATCTCTTTTAGAAGGCTTAAAAAAGAAACAAAAAATTAACTATTACTGTTCCTATGTTCCGAACACCCCTGAATGAAGTAAGAAGGTTATATAGTGAACTTGGGTTCAAAATGCTTATACGTTTTATAACGTACGTTCGTACGTTCCGACTTAGTTAGCAAATCACGAAACTCTTTGCGTACTGACGCCTAGGTGGCACCTATGGCGAATGTGACAGACAGAAGGTAAACACGGTAAGATTGACTTTCCAAGACCTATACATGTCATGTATTTTATCTGTCATGGAGTTACCAGTGAAAAAAATATCTTTTCTGAACTTTCAAACAGGAATTCGTTTTCCTCCCAAATGTGACAATTTATGAACATGTCTTTTATATATTGAAGGAAAAAAATGTCTGTTCCATGGTTCCGTATAAACACCAAAATTCGCTTTTCCCTTTTCATTTTGTTATGTTATTATTAATGGTATAGTATTAGCATTTATTGGTATGTTATTTTTAATAGTATAGTATTAGCATTTATTGGTATTACATTAGTTACGTGGTTAAAGATGATTAACGGGGGCCTCAGTGGCTCAGTCAGTTAGTCACGCCATCGCAGCACAATGACCCAGGCGCTTTGAGGTCGGTATGAGTTCAAGTCCAGCTCATGCTGGCTTCCTCTCCGGCCGCATGTGGGAACACTGCCAAGAACATGCGGATGGTCGTGGGTTTCCACCGGGCTCTGCCCGGTATCCTCCGGGAAATATTCTTGAGTACGGCGTAAAACAGCAATCAAATAAACAAATAAATAAATAAATAAAGGTGGTTAACGAGCTAGTGATGGCCGAAGTGGTTAGCGTGCTGGTGCAGTGTAATGACCCAGGAGCTTCTCACCAATGCGGTCGTTTTGAGTTCAAGCCGAGCTGAAACTGGCTCCCTCTCCGGCTGTACGTGGGAAAGTCTGCCAGCAACCTGCGGATGGTCGTGGGTTTTCCCCAATCTCTGTCCTGTTTTCTCCCACAATATTGCTGGCCTCCCTCGTATAAGTGAAACATTCTTGAGTACGGCGTGAAGCACAAATCAGATAAATGAAGTAAATAAAGAGCTAGCTGGCTTCGAGTATCTGGACTCTGACCACTGAGATGGCGTGTTCGAATCCAGCTTTCGCTGTTTCGGCTGTGACAAAATCAACAGTTTTGTCGCGTACCTGGCGAAGGCTGGTGGTTAAGTCGGGGCACTCAGATTTCCTCCACCACATAATCTCGACCGGCGTCAAAAAAGTCAACATTTCTTGAACACAGTATCAGTATTCTTATTTTCAATTTTGTTGTTGTTTCGTTTCAGATTCAAGTCGACAATTGAGCAGAGACCAATCCAGAATAATCAGCCAATCAGTTTTAGGTTCCAAGATGTCATGTGATGCGGTTGAGATTGCGCTTAATAAATCAATTTCATGTCGATATGTATCGGTTATAGGCCAAAACAAATCTCTAATAAAGCAACCCATATAAGGGATGATTTAAAACCTTATTTGTGATGTAGACTTTATCGCGTTAGATTTCTGCTACATACAGGCGGAACCCGAAGGACAAAGAAATTCGCTGTCCAAGGTTGGGAGTAGAACCATTAACCGTGTGTGTTTCATCATTCAAAGAAAAAGTGTTCCATGGCAAGGAACCACGAGTAAGGGTTCGATCCCGGCCTTGGATAGAGTATTTGTTCTACCCCGCTATACTATATATTTGTTATTTACCGCTATACTAGGGAATTCTCCGCTGATATAACATGGCTCTGGAAACCGGGGTTGATATCAGACCCTTGACTACTGAGATCGCGTGTTCGAATCCAGCTTTCCCTGTTTCTGGTACGCTTTTGTCAGTGGTTTAATTCAGGCTCAAGGATTTTCTGCCATCCATAAGCACAGTCGTCGTCATCTGAGTGAAAAATCCTCGAGAACAGTGTTAACACCAGTGAAATAAATTCGTAAAATAAATTAATCCTTCCTCAATATGAAAACGACATTATTGTCATTAAAGCTTTTGGGCAACAGACAAGGTAAAAGGCATTGCACTACCATTGCACCACGGGTATCGCTTCATGAAGCTACCAGAGATACAATGTGAACACCGGCTCATGGATAAAACATCTGCCAATAGATGGCAAACGTTAGTAAACGTTAGATCCGACTTATATTCAAAGTCTCCTGGGGTAACTTTGCAGCCGAGTATACGTGAGTTAGACTCGAACACCTAACCTCACTCCTGAGGCAGTTACTAATATGACCTACCTTTCATACAGAGTACACAGCCGTCGTTTTAGTGAAATATTCTTGAGTACGTCCAAAAGCTCCAGACAAATAAATTTAAATAGTGCAGACTAGAGTACTGAGCCTCCAGCGAGTAGCCATTCTCAGTCATGCTCTGTTTATCATAAAATAAGCGTCTCTGATCAAGATATCTCTGATCACGATATTCGGGTGAAAAAAATCAAGGA
Source organism: Acanthopleura granulata (assembly GCA_016165875.1). NCBI lineage: Eukaryota > Metazoa > Mollusca > Polyplacophora > Chitonida > Chitonidae > Acanthopleura > Acanthopleura granulata. The sequence continues at coordinate 6,782,095 of JABBOT010000017.1, forward strand.
TCTAATCATAGATGACGTAGATTTGCCAGGCCGTTAAACTGGGTCTTTAGACTTAGACACTGTGTATAACAGACTTGGTCGGAGGCGAGGGACGTTGGCTTGCAGTATATTACTATTTTAAAGGAACAGACTTAATAAGGTAATGGTATCAAAATCGGTGTAAATATCCTTGGAACACGTGATGTGCCGCGATAGGAATTGTAGTACAGTGCGACGATATATCTTGAGGTGCAGTGCCAGGATGTCAGTTGTAATGCATTGCCACGATATATATTATAGTGCAGTGCCACGATTCACATTGCTGTGCATCTCCACTGTATTGACATTAAGTTGTAATGCAGAGCCACGATACAAGTCGTAGTGCAGTGTCTCGGCGTAAACTCTAAAGCATTTTCACGATGTAAGTTGTAGTGTATTGCCATGATGTGAGTTGAAGCGCACTACCACAATATATACTGTAATGCAGTCTCCTGATGTAAGTTGTAGTTCAGTGCCACCATATATGTTGTAAGGCAGAACCACGACACAAATTGTAGTGCAGTGCCACGGTAAACATTGTCGTACAGTGCCACAATATAAGTTGTAGTTCAGTGCCACAATATCAACTGTAATACAGTTTCACGATATAAGTTGTAGTGTAGTGCCACGATGTAAGATGTTGTCTATGTGGCACAGAAGCAGCGAAACAATAAAAAAGAACCCAAAATTTCAATGACCAACTTTGTGGCTTTAGGTTTTGCAAGTGTTTATGGGTCATCAATGAGTGTAAGCGAAAAGGTGAGAGATGTATTTTGAAAGCCATAAATAAGCATTTTCGGGGTTATTGCACATTTTTTATAATACCCTAGCATACAGAAAGTCTATATAAAAAACAAAACAGCTTCCCCAGTATGAGACACGGAATGTGATTACATATGACGTCTTTAACCAAAGATTTTGTTTATCACAATATCTATACAACTGTATATCTGTAACAGAAAAGTGCTATAGTGTCAAAGTGACATGCGAAGAGCAACAATTTCATATCCGTAGTGAATGTTCCTTGCCATGACCTCACTGGGAGGTCCTGTCACCAATCAACAGTCTATTCAAGCATCAAACAATGGTTTTGTTTATTTTATGGAAAGTCAGGCGGAAGAACTGGGTGGACATAAAACCATGTAGCAAATGTCTGTTCTTATTGCTTATGCTTATTTCATTTAATGATTTTAGCATTTTAGTTTTTATTTATTTATTATTTATTTCATTGGCCTGCTGGATCAGAACGCTCTATTGCTTGCACACGTATACAAATGTCCCAGGTCCTGCGTTATCAAAAGATATAGCAGTTTCGTTCATTTATCACTTTTTGTTTTTAGAATAAAGCGTCCTGAAGAAGAAAAGTTCATATTTCACACACATTTAGCAAAACATGCATTTATGTCTTCATATTTCAAGGAATATGAATATGTATGAGGAAAGATTTATGTCATGTTTTGCTAGTCAACTAACCATATTGAGGCCTTCTCTAAACCCAGAGGCCTGAGATTAACCAACTTCGGCAAAAGTAAGGTCAAATACGATTTCGGGTGGCCCTGAAATCAGGCCTTTGTTAAGTGAATGGCTCATGTCAAATGGATGCCTATGTTAAACCACAGAACTGTCAGAACTGTTACATTTTTTTTTCGAATCTATGAACTTCAGCGCTTGAACTTATGACCTCATTTCCGAGACAATCAATTATTCTGAACTGTGCGTAGAAATCATCCAGTCATGACAGGATGTTTATAACACCCGAGGCTATTGGCACTAAAGGCAAATGCCTTCGTTCATGTCTTAAAAAAAATGCCTTTGGCAATAGCTCTGTATATGTCCACGCATTAGTGCATACTATACATAATATATTTCGAAAGAATGGGACACGTTTCCGGTGCGAAAGCCACTTGGGAACAAGATGAATTGACTAATGTTCTCGTGCAAATAGGCCTGCATAACAGAGCACGTTACCAGTTAACTCACATATCAACGTGCAGTTATTAATAGATGACTGCACAACTTGGACCTGAATTAGATTAGGCGGAAAAGGTTAAATATGACATCAACTAGCACACGCGGTGGTCAAACACGTCGATGTTACTTAAATGGTGACCAATACTGTATACGAATGTCGTCCAGAGAGTGCGCATTACTAGTCAATTTACTAGACAAAATCCTACTCTCTGTTGTAGAGTAGTGACTGCAATTAGTTCAAAATTGGGCGTTCAGGTTAAGGGGAATAAAAAGTGGGAAATCTTACATGAATTTGGGGTGCTTTGAGAGGAAACCATATTTCGAAATGATCACGGTAAAATACAAAGCTTTTAAAGTAAAGAATAAGAGTACTATCACGTCATCGTTCTCCCCCCCCCCCATTCCTTTCCGACGAATGTTCGACATGCAACTGTCTGTAACTTAGTTATATTATGTGTATGCTTATGGTTCAATTGGTACAAGACAGTAAAGATGTAACTAGTAATTATTTCTACTGATATTTTGCAAAGAGGAGCAGACTTTGATCCAGGAAGCCAGTGAGGTGTGGGTTCAGTCCCGATCTTGGGCACGGAATTGGTCAATCCTTCTGCCCTCAACGTCCGTGGGCACTTGATAACCCCTTGTTTGCTCTCAAACGTTCGTTGAAGACCGCTTTTCTTCCAACAATACCGAATCAAATCAAATTTGATTTCAAACATGAAAAAGCCATGAAAAAACATTAGCCAAACGTGAGTTATGTTAACGATTATGAAGTGACGTCACATGTGGGAATGTTCATCAGTCATTTGTCAAAGGTCCCTGATTTACCCCTGGCATCGGGGGTTTATTCCACGTATCATACTTACCCCTGTTTTATACGGGAAAATATACCTGAGTATGGCGTTAAACAACAAATTAATAGTTTAATCAATCATCGACATTATCTAATAAAAACTAGTTTTTGAATGCAAAAAACGCGTAGAAGTATCCCTTTTTTGACATTTGTGTACAACCAGAATTTCAGTCAAAGAACAAGCTTAGAAAAATCTGAATTCACCAACTAAATATATCAGTTTATTATTTCACCAATCAATAATTGTGTTCTTTTTTTTCTTTTGTTTTTATTGTCTTTACAGACTATCCACTAATCTGCCATGGCAGACATCAGCGAATTCCTTGAGAAGAAATATCGAATGTTTTTTCGTTACCTGGACCGAAACAAGGACGGTATTCTCTACCGTAAAGACATCCTTGGGAGAGTCGACAAAATAGCCAACGTGAACGTGGCCAACGAGGAAGAGTCGAACTACACCCGTCAGTGCTGGATGCGATGGTGCGACAAGTCCTTCCCCATGATCGACGCGGAAAAGGGCGTCAACGAAGATGGGTGGGTCGACATTTGTCGGTATATTCGCTCAGATGGTCAGCTGGTCAAGCTTCACATGGCCATTTACGACGTACTGTTCGACCGACTGGACGCCAACAGAGACGGCCACATATCACGTGAGGAACTGAAGGCGTACTACCACACACTGGGCAAAGCAGACGACAGTTTCATCGATCGCGTGTTCCGGAAGATAGACGAAAACATGGACGGTTTGGTGAGCAAAGAGGAATTCATTAATGCCGGGCTGGCTTTCTGGACAAGTGAAGACGTGAACTCTGGTTACGAGATAATGTACGATGTTAATTAATTCTGACTTTGCTACTGAAATTAAATAATAACCCTAGTTTCCTAAGTAAGAAAGGATGTCAGTAGCCGAAGTCTCCCCTCTTGCAAAGTGCGAAAGTATCAGAATTTCAATATTTAACAAATATAAAGAGAACGAACTTTGGAGACATTAGAATGTTCCTTATCTGAAGAATTTGATTTATGTATACAGATCCGCTTTGAAATCGTCTATATAGTTACACCTGTTAAAATAATAATTTCGTCAAACTCATACTTACACGAAGCTTTAAGAGTAACTGATGTTGATTAATCTTCATTTTTTGTAGTAACATGTGCCCTAAATATCTTGAGTTTCGGGTATATTTGAACATAGACTATACATGTACAGATGAGTTATCGGAATATGGTGTAATGTTATTATTAATATTAAGCAGAATGATAGGTATATGGCCTACATTTACAATTTGTGTTCACACCAACCTCTCACCTTGTAGTAAACTGTACCATACATACAGCTTTGAGTACAAATATAACGAAAGACTGAAATTGTTTTCAGAGTTCACTGTTCAAAACTGAATCACACATATTGCTGTCGGAACAATTCAAAAGTTGTTCACAGAAGTTAGATAGAGATTCTAAAAGCACGAGTGGTATATACAGGCTTAAAAACACAATATCTAGAAGAATTCGAGAAGCACGAGTAGTATACAGAATCGACAACCAAGACTTAGATAAAGGATTAAAATCACACTTACACAAATTCGAGAAGCATATATTGTATAGAGATTCGAAAATCAAGAGTTTTATATGAAGGATTAAAATCACAATGTCTATACAAATTCGAGACGCCTACAAAAAATCGAAAAACCACAAGTTGTGTACAGAATTGAAGAGCAAGAGTTATATATAGAGGAATGAAAGGACAATATCTATACAAATTCGAGAAGGCTAACATAAGTCGTGTGCTGAGTCGAAAAGCAATAACTGAACATATGCTTTTAGAGTTAAAAGCACAATGTCTGTATAAATTCACAATACATAAGTTGTATGCAGAATTGCAAAAGGCAACATTGTGCATGGTTTATATACAGAATCGAAAGGCATAAGATATATTTACAGGATTTTAAATATACGGGATTAATACCGCAATGCATGCAAAAAGAGAAGCATAAGTTGTGTACAGAACTAGAAAGAAAAGATGAGGCATCAAAAGCGTAAGTTGTCTACAGAATTGAAAAGCACAAGATATTTGTATATGTATATAGTGTTCGTGCGCCAGTACTTTGCACAGAGCACAAAAACTACCCTACGAATACATAACTGAAAAGTGCCTCCATAACAGTTTAAAATGTCTGACGTGTGCAATGGAATGATTTGATTTGATTATTTGATTATGCCGTACTCAAGAATATTTCACTTATACAACGGCCGCCAAGATTATATGGGAAGGAAAATGGGCAGAGACCGGTGGAAACCCACGACCATCCGCAGGTTGCTGGCGGACCTTCCCACCGTTTGAAAGATTAGACCTACATGCACTATTTGTCATGCACTGGGAGTAAAACTTGTGTCTGGTTTTGTGCATTTTTGCCAAGCAGTAGTTCAATAACGCTTCATCTCTCCGCGCTGAGCACTTCGATATTCGTCAAGACGTTGGTTAGACCTATATGGTTGCACAGACACGGAGCAAAGAAGCCAGGTAGGTAAGTATGCAGGCCGAAGGATATGTAATGTCTGTTAAACACCACACCCCTCCCTAGCTCACCTCCACGTAAAGTTCCGGAGTCTGAAAAACTGCACTAAATAGGACATAGTGATCCGTCCCAATTCGTCTCCGTACAGTTGTGCCTGGGAATATGGGCTGGCTTCTGTTGACTGCCTTTCTCTTATATCTTACCAGCTTTGATGGCTAGTAGGCATATTATTCCTTGCGTGTTCCTTAAAGTAGTGGTGTTTTGGGGATGACTTCAACATGGGTCTAGTGGTTATTGACTTGGTACGCCCTTCCATGGTCTACGAATAGTATACAAATGTCGGGCTTGATGCTCAGACCCAGTGGGATCATATTAAAAAAAAAACACAAATTAATCCATCGCTTAGAGTGTAACATAATGAATCATAATGAACAAGTACCTACGGCTTGATCTGAGAATTAATGCACTGTGAATAGGTGAGCTGTCATGTCTGTATGGATATGAGCAAAACATTACGGTGTGAAATGTAGAAGTCTAAGCATTAAGAAGATATTTGTGGATAATTTATTAAAAGTGGCGCTAATATGCAAATATGGGACTTTCCGTAGCGTAGACTTATAATAGTGAATAACAGAGACGTGAAAAAAAGCTAATAAGAAAATTCGGTAATGGTGGGTGTTATTTAAACGACTTCAGACAGAAGACACGAGAAGATTGTTTTTGCAGCATTTTTGTCGAATGAAATTATTTTCATCGGTATCCTAGGAAACCTTAAACAATAAATATGACATCATAGATAAGTTCTTGTCCTGTAAAGAATGCACACAAGCTCAAGAGGGACGACATAACCCAGAAAGTTTCTGTGGACACCCTGCCATACCCTTGAATGGGAACACCGTTTGATTAAGGTATCCCAGTTGAGGTCCCATTTGGTGGGAGTGCCTTCTTACCCTTTAATGGGAATACCCTTTGTTGATAGAACACCTTTCTTGGGAATACCCTTCGTTGAGAGCATACTTTAATGGAAATACTGTTTGTTTAAAACACACTTTGATGGACCTAAGCGTCGAAACCGACATTCATATACCATGTGTTTGTTGGACATGGCTTTGTTGAGAGCGTAATTTCATGGCAGTACCTTTGTCGAGAGTACACTTTGATGGGACTAGTGTTTCTTGAGAACATACTTTGATCCTTATACCCTTTGTTGAGCCCATGTGTCAATGGAAATACCCTTTGTTGGAAATACACTTTGATTTAGCCAGCCTTTGTTGGGAGTATTCCTTGTTGGAAACGCCTTTTGTGGAGAACATACTTTATGAAAATACCCTTTGTTGAGACTTTATTTTCATGAGAATACCCGTTGTTCCTCCTGTAGTTGTTTAGAACACTCTTTGTTGAGAGATTAGGTTGTAGGGAATACCCTTGTTCGGAGGCTGTACTTCGTTGAAAATACCCTTTGTTGAGAGTGTATTTTACTGAGAATACCCTTTGTTGAGGGTATCTCTTGTTCAGAATACCCTTCATTGAGAGCATACTTTGTTGAGAATACGCGCTTTGTACTTTGTTCATAATACCTGAACATAAGACTTCAGAACATCTTTTACTGAGAATAATCTTTCATTAGAATGGACTTTGTTAAGAAAACCCAGTTTGTTTAGAATATATTTCTCTGAGAACACTGCTTGATCAATCCATTAAAGAACACAACGTGTGTTGTATGTTTTCTTCAGTCTAGGCGAGCAAGCCTGAGTCGTAGTCCCGAGGATACAGCTTAACCAGAAAAATACAAACTGAACACTTTTTAACCATATTTAATTATTCATTTATTTATTTATTTGATTGATGTAAGTGCAAGTGTATTCGTGTAAGTGTTTAGCCCAGGTGTAAAAATCGACAATCGTACATCAGACATCAACCAAAAGTGGTGCTCCTGGTGATTAATCGCTAGACCATTTTCCATTTCCATTCATAAGCTTCACAAAGTAGAGTATTGTGGCAACTCCAACAAATGACACAAGGTGATATAGATAATTCAATATTTCAGCTTTATTTAAACCATTTCCCAGCATGAATCAATGTAAGTAAGGAATTCCGTTCTTTAACTGGTTTAAATATAATCGAAATATTAAATGATCCATCACTTTGCGTCATTTGTTGGAGTTGCAACAGTGCTGCACATGTACCCACACTGTAAAAAAATTGATCATCCACAACATTTGTGTACTACAGGTTGCAAGGGTACCACTGTCGGAGAGGAAAAATGATAAACAAATGGCTTGTTCAACTCTCGGAGAGCGGTAGGCCTTACACAAGGTCAAAGAAACAAGAAGTCGCTTGAATACATATATTTGAACAAAACAGACAAATAGTACGACTGACAATAATATACAAAAACAAGACAGATAATTACAAAAATATATACAGTTTGTTATTGATGACAGCGTCCAGAGCCCAATGGAATATTCCCGTTTCCAAAGGCAAGTCAGTCCAAGTAAATATAAACACCACAGCCCTGAGATATACATACTGTGTACTCGAGAAAGAGAAGAAAACGTGTCTACCGGTGGTAGGTCTGTCCACGTGAAACATTCATCAGTTAATTAAGCAAACAATCGATCATTTAAATATCTTCTTTTCGTTTATAGACCACCCATTCCCGACATGTCGGACCTCCCAGCGTACATTGAGAACAAATGTCGCATGTTTTTCCGCTTTTTAGACCGAAACCACGACGGCGTTCTCTACCGAAGCGACCTTATGAAGCGAGTCGACACAATGTCTCACATGAACGTCGCCAACGAGGCCGAGATTAACAACACTCGTCAGTGCTGGCTGCGATGGTGTGACAAGGTGTTCCCGCCGAAAGACGGAGAAAAGGGTGTCACGGAGGACGATTTCGTGCAAAAGTTCCGCCATTTTCGTACATCAGGGGAAATAAACGAGATTAACGCTGCCACGCCGACAGAGATGGCTACATATCACGTGACGAGATGACGGCGTACTACAAGGCATTAGGGAAAGCAGACGACAGCTTCATCGATCGCTTGTTCCTGAAGCTGGACGAAAACCAGGACGGACTCGTGAGCAAAAACGAACTTGTAAAAGCCGGGATGGCATTCTAGAACAATGAAGACGTGAACTCTGGATATGAGATTATGTACGATACTGATTAACTAAATCATTGCCCTCTTGTGATTTTTTGTATTGTTTTTAGCAGGGAGGGGAAGGGCGCAAAAGTCCCACCTGGTGTAACAATCATGGCAAAATATATACACATACTCCACAATGGTACATGTATAAATACGCTTAGGGTAGAAGTAGCCTATTTCATGAATGTCGCGACAACAACGTGTATGTCAAAACTTTTAATAAATAGGCCTATGATAGGCCTACCGGGTACCTTACGTGTATGTCAATCCAACTGTCGCTTGGTCGTCGTCTTTGATATCATTTCTTTCAATATGCTTTCTTAAAAATGACAGGGCCTCCGTGGCTCAGTCGGTTAGCGCGCATGCGCAGCGTATTGATCCAGAAGCCTCCCACCAATGCGGTCGCTGTGAGTTCAAGTCCAGTTCATGCTGGTTTCCTCTCCGGCCGTACACTTTAAGTGGAAAGGTCCACCAGCAACCTGCGGATGGTCGTGGGTTTCCGCCGGGCTCTGCTCGGTTTCCCACCACCGTAATGCTGACCACCGTCGTATAAGTGAAATATTCTTGAGTACGGCGTAAAACATCAATCAAATAAATAAATAAAAATGACAGTGTGCCACACTGATACACAAACTGTACACAAAACTGAACATCTACACTTTTGTGTACAACCGGAGCACAGCCGTGTGACCCACTATGTTTTTCGTTCTCAGGTACACAATGTATAATATACGGTGACCAAGGTGGAATTAACGTCGACACTGCATAATGTCCGACAGACAGAAACATGCCACCAACATGAATCAATTCAGAACATCAGCTGCTCATGAATAACAGTAATATAAGCATTTACGAACTCAGTCAAACATATAGTAGTTTCTTTGCTGATTGACAACAAAGGCAAAGCGCCAAACACATGCACATCGATCACCAACATTCCAAGCCAATGTCAGGTACAATCTGATGCCACGAACAATCCCTCCTCTCTGTCTCCGCGAGTGGGAACAACAACGCAGTCAGGCCGAGTTGCTGGTTTGCTGTCAGAGGTGATGTAAATGGTAATTCTCTGACCGCTAAATCTCCTGGCGTTAGTGCGGTGTATGTTGAAGTGCTTTCGCTACAGTGCATTTGATTAAATTTTCTATTTGCATAAATCTTTGGCTGACTTGAGCAGTGAACGTCTGCGTAGATAACGAAGCGACAGTGTGTCTGATTTCGATAGGAAAACTTTCATATATAGCCGTCGGTTGAAGAATGGTTGGTAATCGCAGCGTAATGACCCAGAAACCTCCCACCGATGCGGTCGTTGTGAGTTCAAGTTCAAACTCATGCTGGCTTCCTCTCCGGCCGAACCTGCGAAGATCTGCCAGCAACCGGCGGATTCCCCCGAGCTGTGTCCGGTTTCCTCTCACCACAATGCTGGCCGCCGTCGTAAAAGTGAAATATTCTTGAGTACCTCTCAAAATTACATGGAAGAGATTCTTGGAGATGTACAACTTCTACGTTTCGATGTAGTCACTAACATCCTTATCAAGTCAATGGAATAACAAATGAGTAAGTGGAATATACATACATACTTGAGAGATACATGTATATGTAATTTGTATATACATTCCACTTGCTCATTTGTTACTTCATTGACTGGATAACGATGTTAGTTACAACATCGAAAGGTCGTCTACAGTAACAATTAAATACAAGTTGTACATCCATAGGAATCTCTTCCGTGTTATGTCATTCCCAACTTCTAAATGCCATTGAAAGAGTTAATACGGCGTAAAACACCAATCCAAAAAATAAAGAAAGTTTTTAAACATTTGTTTCAATCAAAATTCAAGTGATCATGAACAATCCTAGCTAGCTGCTATTGTTATTCAACTTGCATCGTATTAAGATTTATTTATTTATTTATGTGATCGCTATTTTACGCCATACTTAAGACTATTTCACTTACAGGACGGTGGTCAACATTTTGATGGGAGGAAACCAACCAGAGCCTACGATCATTCGCAGGTTGCTGGCGGACCTTCCCACGTGCAGACGGAGAGGAATGGGAGACTCTGACGGGCCACACGAAAGGGTCCAAGTTGTGCTGTGAGTACGCTGCAGTGTTTGTGTACTACCGTGGTGCTGTTTGAGCACACATGCATCTTTAGAAATGTGATGTATTCCACGAAAGAACAAACAGTACACGGCTTTGGACACCTAGGCGGGGAGCGGTTTTATAAGCTTCGCACTGATGTTAAGGAGCAACCCACGCCAATCACTTACAAGAATTGCCTCCCTTTGATGGAGGTTGGTGAGCCTCTTTATACCGGTGAGTTTAAAACCTCGAATACTTCGTCGTTTGACTTCACATAAAGCCTGAGGTTCTCTTTTAAAGAGGAAATCGGTGTTCGAAAAGCCGAACTGATAGATAACAAGCCTATCGTCTGTCACAAGGGTTACACTCCAGAAGGTCGCTAGTTCGAAACCCGGAGACGTCACAGACAACAAGAATCTCTGTTATACCCAGAACTGTAAATAACGACAATAATGATAGTATATAGTTATTTCAAACCACTTTCCAAATGATCTCCACCAGTCTGAAACCTTGAGAACATTCGTGCTGTTGACAATTTAACCCTTCAGGTAGTCTGCTCTTTAATGTTAACATGAAAACAAGTCTTCACCCGCTACTGCATTTTCTACGCAAAAAAAGGCTAGTATAAAAAAAAGCCTGTATAAAAGTTATGAATCTTTCTTTTCGTCACAACAGGTAATGAAGCTGTAAATAGATAGCTGTCAGTAATATTCACATGGATAAGTTTGTCTAAGAAACTGAACACCTCGCTGCAGTTAACATTTGCAAAAAAAAAAAAATATGAAAAGTACACAGATGTAAATTTAGCTCAGGGATTGTTCCGGATAAGTGTAGCAGAAATTTACAACCATAATGCAAATTATATCCTTTTTGCTGACAGGCGCGACATCGCGTGCAACAAAACATCCCATGAAGCAAATTAGCTGTCCTATCGGTGGTTTTCTATCGCATAGGATGGAGCTATGTAACTGATCATTAGTCACAAAATCAGTTTGCGTCAGTTATATGATGTGTTCTAGAATTTTTCTTTTACATAACGGAGTTTGGAGGAAACCGATTTGTCCCGAGTAAACCCAGGACCACGTTTAGGTACGTGGCAAACTTCCTGACTTAGACCTCAGCCGAAACAGCGAGAGCTGGATTCGAGCACGCGCCCTCGTCGGTCAAGGCGTTGACAGTCACAGCGAGCCAATGACACCCACTGCGTGTGGGAAGGAGGAGAAGAACGAGGCCTCCGAGAAACCACCTCATGTACAAATCCCATAACAGAAGGATACAGCGCTATATATCGTCACAAGGGCCCACAATTAAGCACTGAGCGCGAGAGGATCTACAAATTTCAGTCCAAGGCGCCTACACTCTAAATGTGCCACAAATTGTGTCCCTGTGTAACAGTTTGTTTACCTATGGTTTTTAGTGACTAGTTATATATAGGCTATACTTTAATACAAAATTCCCAGCACCATTGCCTGTGACAGTGAATGGATTATACAACTGGCACAAGCAACCTTATACTAGTTCGTAAATGACCTAACCTTTCGCATAAAAATGTGCATTTTAGAGGCAAATAAATGTAATTATAAGTATTATTTTGGTGTTGAAACTTACCTACCAAATAGAACTCGAAAGAACTTTCTAAAATTAACAGAGCCTTCCCAATCGTAAAAAAAAATAATGTGCAACTTAATAAGTTATGGACGAAATTTTAGGTCACTTGGGATAGTCTCAGAAAATGTCATGTATGAAGATCTATCTCACCAACATCGTATGCATAGGTAATTCATAAGGAGACCTAGGTGTCATGACTAGGCCATAGGCGACTGTGTTTAAGGCCTTCAAAGTAAGGATATATTTCTAATATGACATGCTTGAATGGCGTATAAAGAGGATAACTTCGAGTGTTCGTGGTTGAAGCAAAGTAAAGTACATCTCTCGTGCTGCTTTTTTTTTCTTTCGGATAAACATAGCCATTTTGATGGTAGTTTTAAAATGTAACATTAACGCAGGACACGAATAGGACAAAAACTTGACATAAACTGTCAAAATGAAAAAGTGTTGTTTTTTTTTTCTTCTTAGGTAAAATGAAGTAGAAAATGAATATTTAAAATAAAAACCATTGCATTAAATTAAAGGTATTACAATTTAATAAGAAAATGTCTAATCTTAAAAAATACTTATTATTTATTTAGGTATTATACAGCGTACTATTTCACTTACAGACGAAGGCCAGCATTAAATAATTGTGGAAAGAAACCGGACATGGTCCAGAGGAAACCAACAGCCATCCGAAGACTACAGGCAAACTTGATTGCTTCTGACTGGAGAAGAAGTAGGCCTATGTCGGCCAGAGCTGGACGTTAACTCACAGCATTCACACTGATGAGAGACTCTTGGGTCAATGTGAAATATAAATATTTGTCATGATTTAAAAGTTGGATGCTTTTTAAAAGTAAATGCAAGGTAAAATTTTCCTATAAAATTAAGATTTGGTCATTAAAAACTTCTGGAATTTTATATTATTATCTCCATATGTCTTGCAATTATTATTTTGGGGGAGGAGGGGATGAAATAGACAGATGCAGCATCCATTATTATACTTGTGCATATATCCTAAGCCACCTATGGCCCCCAAACAATCCTTTTCAGTTTCAACAGGTTGAATATTTCTGACAGATGCCAATCAACAATCTTTCCTTTAAGCCACACACTTTTGTAAGGGTTTATTATTTTTGTGAAAATAAATTCACATAATTGGTTAATTCTTTAATGTTGTCAGATACCTGCATGTCAAATACTTAACCCTAACCCATCTATTTCTAACATTGTAGTCCTGTTTTGAACATTGGCAGTTCAGCTGACTTTCCAGATGCATGTGCATGTTTAGTATGCTGAAAATTAAAACTTAATACACCTTTACTTAGTTTTGATGTGTTTCGCCCAATTAAAAAAAAAGAATCTTTTTTGTTCCGATATAGATCTGACCCAGCTATTCTGTCAGGTCAAAGAAGCGTGTCACTTACTTTCACGATTTCATGCTTCTAGAATGTTTGTTTCCAGATGAAATAGGTTATGAAAACCCAGTGTTGTAGTCAGTCAAAACATTCCCCTATGTACAATTCACTTAAGCATCCGAATCCAAGATATGATCAAATGAAAGAGAGTTAGAAACAAAACTTCCGTTTTAATACCATCGTATACTTTATGATCCTACAATTACATTGTGCAATAACCATATCTCATTTAAACCGATCAGGCTATAGTTTAGTTCTACTGTCCCGAAAAATTTTGCCCTTAAATCCGTTACTTGGGGGATGACGGATTAATCCGTGCCTGGTAAGGAATAATTCAAATGGACAAATCCGTTTGATCAAGGGAAAGACAATCCGTCATCCCTCAAATAACGGATTTAACGGAGAAAAATTTCAGAACGGTAGACCTAGAATGACATAGGAACCTCTCACCAATGCGACGGCAATAACGCCACGCTGGCGCGCTACTCCCCTCGGCCACGGATGCCCGGACGATATAGAATACGCCTACGCTCTAAATATGTGTTGAAATAATCACACAGCAGATCGTATGGATATCTGTTGGTAGGATACACCTCACCAAGAGTGTTTAGGTGTATAAATCTGTGTTCTAAGTACACATTTGTAATATAAAAAGTAGATACAGATTTTTGCCTTGTATCAACAGCTCCGAACCTTAATGGGTGGTTACAAAAGAGCAAGCTGCGTCTGGGCCTGTCAGAGGGTTATAATATAAGGTATTGAGAGAAACTCTGAAAACAGGCTTGGAACTTCTCGGCGTTTAAGTGAAGCCTAACTTGAAAGTGAAATGAGTTACTGTGACGAAAGAATGACTTTTGCTCTAGTTACACCTTTCATTGTCCACTCTAATGACTCAAGGGAAATGACATCTTATTTTGATATATGTGCTACGATATTTTGGATAGTGTACCCGGAGAAGTCCGTTTACCGTTTATTTTAACTAGATCTTCAATTTTGTCTGCATCCGCTTTCGTTTTCAATTTCTAAGTTTGCTATTTTATTGTAACTCTGCCTTTGTTGATTTTTCTGTGCGGGAAAATAACTTTGAAGGTTTTTATGACATTTCTTATCTTTCTTTCTATACACAAACGTTTTGCTGGTATGTACTACTTGGAACAGTTATGCTTGACACACGCGATCAAAATCACACGAAAATAGTGGACCCTGATCATAGCTGAGTGGCTAGTTTCTCTGTCGTCGTCGTTGTTGTTGTAAAATGCATTCATAATATTAGGCTAGTCGCCTCATTCCTCATCAGTTCTAAGTGTTTTAACAACTGTTTGACCTCCCCCCAAAAAACGACCCATATTACGCAAGGTGATGCACGTGAGGGTATTATTCTGTAGTGACGAGTAAATATAGTCGGCATAATTCCGCCAGAATTGGATTGGCCTTCTCATGACTCCTGGCTTCTGACACTGAGTGGTTCTGTTATGTGCAGCTCTAGACTTAAGAAATGTCGGCAATCCACTCTACTCCTGCATGGTGCAGCACCACTGCACTAGGTAAACAAGACATCGTCAACACTTTCTGAGATTTAGCCTAATGAATTAGGCGGTGTATACTTACGGTATAGTATACATTGTCAAATTCATTCGGCCATGTGACTAGCTTGATGAATGAAACGATGCATTAGTATGAAGCATGTGATTCAGTAGGCTAAATCTCAGAAAGTGTTGAATTTTGGAGAAGCCATGTTAATTGGAGACCGCGGACATCCGGGCACTTCACCTACTTGAGGCAGTGGCATGCAGACGACACGGTGAAAGATAACATGGGAAGGGATGGGAAAATGGATAACATTGGACAATATTCTGAGAACTACGAAACCTAGTTTTGGACATATGAAGCTGTGAAACAGAGTTCCTAATTAACTTGCATGTTATTCTGACAATGTTTTCACTGCCGTGTCTCAGTGAGCAAAACGTGTTGGCACAAGTAAAACCACCAATGCACAGATGTCTGTGGTCTCGAATACTGTGTTACAGTCACATACATGTGCAACACCCTCAAAAATTGTGGTTGCCAAATTGCTTTATATCCTGAAATATGAATTTTAATTTTTTCGTTAATGCCATGGAAAGGTTTGTGAATGCTTTTAACTTTTGAGAGACATGCTAATGAAGCTCAGTGTACCTTGCTGTTTGATGTGACATTGTATGTCCTCTTGTTTGACAGACATTGTATGTCCTCTTGTTTCACAGAAGTGATGTCCTGTGCAGGAGTACATGTAAATACGAGCCTGTGTATGCACAATTTGGGTGGGCTTTGTTTACACAATTTTCTTAAATGATAAAACACAAAAAACGCTTTACTACCACCATACATAAGAATGACCAATTAAAACCATGTTGTGTAGCCATTCACACATCTGCAATAAAACACACCCTGTCTGGAACACACAACTCTTCAGCCTGCCGCAATCAACACAGTTAAAAGGATGTAGAACATTTAGCAGACGCTCTATAAGGGGAGACAAACGAAATCTGCTGGATAAGGGACTCACCTGTTTGCTGTGATATCAGATTTCACGCCCTCTGGTTTCACTGATAACCATGGTTTGGAATAGATTTTCCCTTTTATGATGACATGATGTATGTGCCTTGTTGCTGGCAGTTCACTGCGCCACATACCTGTATGTTCACTCTCACACCTTACTGTCATTCTTCAACCTTTTCACATGAATGCAGAATGTTTCATCCAAGCATATTACGAGGGCATCATTTTATGTAGACTGGTAAAACTACACTTTTTGTGCAGCCCTGAAATTGTCCTCCTCAACTAATGTAATGTCTCCAAAATCAAAGTGAAAAAGTGTATAAATTGCACTGAAAGTTGCTGTTTCATATGCAAAAGGTCGAGGAATTAGGGCATTCACCCTGGACTGTAGTCAAGCACTACTTGTATTATAAAACAGCTCACAGGCCCTCTTCTTTGATGTCTCACTGTGTGATGTCAGGTTTGAAATGTGCAGTGTATACATGCACAAGTGCAACTGAACATTTGGCTGTGCATGTACAAAATTCCCAGTACTTCCCCTGGCTTGCTTGTATAGTTGCTAGTTTTAAACCTACTGTTGCATTGACTTAGTTGTATACTTGCTGATCATCCTACCATATATGCTGTGTATGTAAGATCAGAGCACTGATCTTCATAGATTTTGTAATTTTACTCACATAGATTGGCCAAGAATATGTCTCAGTAACCCGTCCATATAAAAATATATGTATCAAAATTTGACCCGTCCTCTAAACTCTTGTTTGACAGTCGTGCGGCCATGTGGCCCCTCCTCCTGGACATGACTCGTGAGGAGTGTAAAAGGGTGCTGAGACGCCTGGAACTGGAGGCCTACTCCGCTGTCATCTCTGTCTTCAGGGCTCAAGGCGATCTCAGCAAGGAGAAGAAGAAACAGCTCCAGGACTTACAAAACACACTAAGGCATGGCCATCTTACTCTGTGGTTGTTATTTAGTCCCTCTCCCTCAGTCAGCTTTGTTATAATTTGTTACATTAATGTTGTCATTGTTCAAGAGCAACAATGTATATAAAGCACTGAGGTAGTAATCAAGTCAGGTTTCAACAAAGACGTATAATAAAAGAAAGTGGGTTCCCTTTTTATAGGACTATCTGGTCTGGTGAAGAGTCGCACCTGGTTCCTCTCTGCTTTTGTTGGTCAGTCTGTCAGGTGTGAACCTTCTTGACCTCTTACATGTATCTTTTAGCCTGAGGCATTCACTTGGCCCGGAACTTACGGCAGGTCTTCAACTGACTCATATATTTTCTTAAAACAATTCCTTTATTTTTTTCCATTTTCCTTTATTTCCTTATTTACATCCCAAACTTCCCATATATCTGATAAATGTATTTTTGAGTTTTTAATACAGTTTTTGTGTTGCCAGAACATCACGACAGACACTTTAATGAACATCACCTTGTTTGGCATCACACTTTGACGTCGGGAACACTTTTCATTTCTGTTGGGTAACATAACACGTTAAAGTGTCACAACTAAAAAGGTGGTCATTATTAAAGTTTCCATTGTGCTACTTCTATAAAAACTCAAAAGTTTATATAGAATATATAGGAAAATGAAAAAAGAAATACATGAATTGTAGGAAATATAGTAGTCATTTGAAAGCCTGTGGAGTGTATTAAGGTGTTGCAGGTATTTTGAGACCACCTCTGTACCCTATACCCACACTGAGTGGGGTGCCATGTCTCTAGTCCAGGACCTGATGTTCCAGTGGTGGCAGAACTTTGGTGGCATGGACTCACCCTGCCACGAGAAGATGTGCAGTATATATAACTCATATATATATATATATATATATATATATATATTCCAAGCACTCTTCTTGTCCTATAACTCACTTGATTGGTCATTAAGAATGAAAAAAATTTGGTACTCAAGAATATTTCAATAATTGTTGAGCGCGGCCTAGCACCAAATCTTCCATACATAAATTCATAGTTGTTGCTAAAAGTCGTGCTTATTAATTTACTTCTCTAATTTATGGGCTTGATTCGAAAATTGTTTGGGGACGGAAAAGGCCACACCACCACCATAGGCACTTGACAAATCACATGACGTAATGACCGTAGCTGAAGCAGGAAGCACTGGTTTTGAAAAGGTAATCTTTAATCTTCTACACAGCAATATAAAGCAGTCCACTAACATGAACAGTGCATTTCAATTGTCGGCTTATTTTGCTTTTCTCCTTCGTTTCTAGCATATCGACTGAACGGCACAGAGCTGAGGTGAGACGGGCGGTGAATGACGAGAAACTCTGTACTATTGCCGACAAGTAAGGTGCTTTTCACTGCTCTCAGATCTACAGCGGATATACTTCATTCTTTGGGCTTGAAAGGATCACTTACATTTTTTATAGAATAATGATGTTATAATATTATCTGAAGACGGTGAAAACTAGCAGAATGCATAGTTTTGCTTAAAAAGGGCTTCTTGTAAGAAAATTTCTATCCATTACAAAGTTGCTCATTTAGCCTTGTCTTGACAATTCTGTTGATCTTAAACAGTTGTTTTGATATTCCTTTGGAAGGTAGGACCATATTCTACTGGTAAAATGTCAATTTTAACACCGAAAGTAATGTTTTATTATTTTTAAATTACTCTTAAAGTGAACGGTTTGGTATTTCTGTTTTTTCTGTGACTCACATATAATACAGACATGTGACATTGTGTATTACAGCACGTTTGGCCCAGACACCAGCTCAGAATGGCTGATAGAAGGGAGACGACTGGTGCCGTTGATGCCTCGTCTCGTTCCCCAGACCGCCTTCACGCTGACGGCCAATCAGGCGGCTAACATGCAGGCCGAGATCAACGCATCGCTACCCACTCCATCAGAGACTGGCAACAAAGACTGTAAGTGCAAATGGGAGTACATGCGTCTTAGCTTTCTGACTTAAAGTCATCCGTGGCCAAGTGGTTAGTGGGTTAGAACAGCCCAATGACTCAGAATCCACTTACCAATGCAGCCTGAGTTCAGCTCAGGCTGACTTCTGCTGCAATCAGACATGGATTGGTTCGCAAGCAACCTGCGAATGGTCGTGGGTTTCCTCCAGATGTGATGTTGGTTTTTGCTGAGATATGTGAATTTCCAGCAGTTTTTTAGCTTGGTGTTTTACAAGAAAGTGAAATAAATAAATAAACCAGTATAGAAGCTATTGCTCTAATTGGAGGTTGGGGAGGGCTGGGGTGTGGTTGGGGGGAGTTTTGATTGCCCAGATGCCCAAAGGACAGACTCTCTGAGATTATCAGACCGTTGACCAATGCTGAATTTCTCTGTGGAGTCCAGTTCCCTCCACCCATAAACCTTACTATCATGTAAAAGTCAAAAATTCCCCAGTCAAATCGTCCTTAAAGTCTTTCTTTTTGTTTTATGTAGCCACAGTATGGTTTTATTTGATCATAACTGTAAATGTGTTCGATTTACATGTACATGTATGTTAAACCTGGCCTCAGGATCACAAAACTGTCTTAGACTTAAGTCAGACTTAGTCTTAGCTCCTAAACACTGTACCGCGCTACAATTGTGACTCAATTTAAATAAAAGTTATTTTTACACCAAGAGCTGTCTAAAACCTTCATGACAAAAATGAAAATTCCCATTTCCAACCTGAAATAAGTTCAGGAATAATACCACAATTAAGACTAAATCTCACTGAAGCCTAACACAATGATCCCGGGGCCAGTGCATCCTGTCATTTATATGTGTGATGTGACACTACAATCATGCGTGATGGGATACTGTGATTATGTGTGTGATACTGTAATTATGTGTGGGATACTGTAATTATGTGTGTGATGTGATAATGTATTTATGTGTGTGCTGTCATAATGTATTTCTGTGTTTGATGTGATACTGTAATTATGTGTGTGATGTGATACTGTAATTATGTGTGTGATGTGATAATGTATTTATGTGTGTGACGTGATACTGTAATTATGTGTGTGATGTGATATTGTATTTATATGTTTGATGTGATAATGTAATTATGTGTGATGTGATACTGTAATTATGTGTGTGATGTGATACTGTGATAATGTTGTGATGTGATACGGTCATAACGTGTGTGATGTGAAGGCCTTGAGGAAGAACAGTTATAGTGTAAACTGAGTAAGTTACCCTTAATAGATAATGATATGTGTATGCAAATACCAATCAATCAGTAAATCAATCAATCAGTCAATCAGTCTGTTGGTTGACTGTTTCAGTGAGTTCCCCTCCAGTGGTGACCACGCCGACCATGACACCGACAGCTGTGGCCAAAATGCCTCGCCCAGGAAGTCCCTCAAATGTGGTGGTGTTGCCCAGTGGAGTCTCTGTACATATCAAGGGTAGGCCAAACATTATGAGTACGGAATAATAAAAGTTAGGTTGGAAGAGGTATCCGAACTGAATTACTGGTACACACATAGAGGGTTTTGCACATTGTCTGGTGGGTTTATATTTTTCTCCTTTCACAAGCACCATGTTAATGGTATTCACTCTTCATTATTTATATTTTGACAATATCAGGATTTTGTGTATTTCAGCAGGCTGCATGTATGCGATGGTTTTAACTGTAGGCCATCATGAACTTGTATGTAGCGTGACATCATACACAACAACTTGAGTATATCTGCATTTGATTGGTAATTAAGAATAATGAGAATTTTGTACTCAAGAATATTTCACTGCTATGATGGTGGTCAGCAACATGGTGGACATCTTGTACAACATCATTGTCTTGTTAAAAATGTTAAAAGTTGACCAAACCTGTTTTATAACAAATTTGCTTGTCATAAGGCAAAATGTTTCGTTTTCAACATGAGGGTTTGAAATATCAAAATACAATAACAAAAGTGATACCTGATGTGTGAAATAACGCTTTTATCAGTGAGGGAATTCCAGAGATTTTGACTGATGTATAAAGAATAAATGGAAAAATCTGTTGCAACTGGTAGATGACCCTCAAGAAATTTGCCTGACCGTTGTCATATAAATGAAATATTCCTGAGTACTGCATAAAACACCTATCAGATAAATACATATACTTCATTTTAGTGTTTTGCCTTTGTCATTGTTCTCAAAACCAAAAAATAGCTAAAAATGGAAGTAAAACATAAATTTGAAAAAAAAAATGTTTTGTCCACCCCACACGACATGAACAGTACCTTCTGTCCACAGACGAAGTAGAGGAAACACAGAGCCGTAAGCGTAAGAGGACCCAGTCTGCTGAGGGGTCGGCGTTAGGGGGTGACCTGGCAACCATACCCCACCCCCGTGCCGGCTACACCACCCAGACCTCCCACTCCCCCTCTCCAATGAAGATCACTATCAGCAAGAGCCCACAGACAAAAACCCACAGCTCTGTGACCACAACACCCCCACAGAAGGTAAGGGTTGGAAGATCGTGGGAAAATTAAATGTCTGATTTAGCCTGTTGTTGATACCAATAGAAAGTATTGGCACCCAAAACTCATTAGTGGCCAGCCACTCAGGTACCACTCAACCACTCAGGAGGAAGGGTGATGGCTTACTGAAGCACTCAGGCACTCAGGAGGAAGGGTGATGGCTTACTGAAGCACTCAGGCACTCAGGAGGAAGGGTGATGGCTTACTGAAGCACTCAGGCACTCATGAGGAAGGGTGATGGCTCACTGAAGCACTCCGAAGGAAGGGTGATGGCTTACTGAAGCACTCGGGCACTCAGGAGGAAGGGTGATGGCTTACTGAAGCACTCGCGCACTCAGGAGGAAGGGTGATGGCTTACTGAAGCACTCGGGCACTCAGGAGGAAGGGTGATGGCTTACTGAAGCACAGGCACTCAGGAGCAAGGGTGATGGCTTACTGAAGCACTCGGGCACTCAGGAGCAAGGGTGATGGCTTACTGAAGCACTCGGGCACTCAGGAGGAAGGGTGATGGCTTACTTAAGCACTCAGGCACTCAGGAGGAAGGGTGATGGCTTACTGAAGCACAGGCACTCAGGAGGAAGGGTGATGGCTTACTGAAGCACTCGGGCACTCAGGAGCAAGGGTGATGGCTTACTTAAGCACTCAGGCACTCAGGAGCAAGGGTGATGGCTTACTTAAGCACTCGGGCACTCAGGAGGAAGGGTGATGGCTTACTTAAGCACTCAGGCACTCAGGAGGAAGGGCGATGGCTTACTTAAGCACTCAGGCACTCAGGAGGAAGGGCGATGGCTTACTTAAGCACTCAGGCACTCAGGAGGAAGGGTGATGGCTTACTGAAGCACTCAGGCACTCAGGAGGAAGGGTGATGGCTTACTGAAGCACTCAGGCACTCAGGAGCAAGGGTGATGGCTTACTGAAGCACTCAGGCACTCAGGAGGAAGGGTGATGGCTTACTGAAGCACTCGCGCACTCAGGAGGAAGGGTGATGGCTTACTGAAGCACTCGGGCACTCAGGAGGAAGGGTGATGGCTTACTGAAGCACAGGCACTCAGGAGCAAGGGTGATGGCTTACTGAAGCACTCGGGCACTCAGGAGCAAGGGTGATGGCTTACTGAAGCACTCGGGCACTCAGGAGGAAGGGTGATGGCTTACTTAAGCACTCAGGCACTCAGGAGGAAGGGTGATGGCTTACTGAAGCACTCAGGCACTCAGGAGGAAGGGCGATGGCTTACTTAAGCACTCAGGCACTCAGGAGGAAGGGTGATGGCTTACTGAAGCACTCAGGCACTCAGGAGGAAGGGTGATGGCTTACTGAAGCACTCAGGCACTCAGGAGGAAGGGTGATGGCTTACTTAAGCACTCAGGCACTCAGGAGGAAGGGTGATGGCTTACTTAAGCACTCAGGCACTCAGGAGGAAGGGTGATGGCTTACTGAAGCACTCAGGCACTCAGGAGGAAGGGTGATGGCTTACTTAAGCACTCAGGCACTCAGGAGGAAGGGTGATGGCTTACTTAAGCACTCAGGCACTCCTGTTTACTCAATAATAAACTAACTTGGGTTGTGGCATTCTGTTTGTTGTTTTGTCTCGGGATATTTTAATTGACATCGCCAAAGCCTGAACATCATTGACTTTCGTTTTGTGTATTAATATTTTTGGAATGAACACATTTGTCAAAAGCAATACAGTGCATGTACTACCAAAAAATCTCTTGGTAGTTCACTGACACAGTATGTTACATGGACTTAGGCGTAAAAAAACATACCAAAAAGTGCTTTTATGAAGCCTGCAAAGTATTGTTGTTTTTCATATATCTAACTCTTTTTTTTTCAGTAATAGATGGTTAAAATCATTGTGTTCTCTATTCCTTGAATAGGTTATATTGCTGTCCAGCTCCGGCCAGTCCACAGCTGCTAACATCTTACAGAAATCAGTGTCCGTGCCCGTTATGCGCACTGGCTCCACATCTCACACAACCTACACCTCCGGCGTCCCTAAAACCTCCATTGTTTACCCAGGGTCCTCCACTTCCCCGGCGTCCAATGGGAATTTAGGAAACATTGTCACAGTGGCGACGACATCAGCTTTGCAGAATGTGTCAACTTCTGGAGGTGTATATACTACAGTTGTATATTAACATGATTCAATACGCACAACTTTATTATATCTATCTTTTTATCAAACTCTTTTTCTTTTCCTAATTAGTTTAGAAATACAACATTTTAAGCAATAAAAATGTAAGTAGACTTTGAGAAGGGAATATATTTTCTTGACATATACAAAATCTGCCCCTTTACACAAGTTTTCACCCAGTGTGTAGGAATATAAAGAAAGAAGTGCAAGACCTGTGATCTTTGGATATTGGATGATATTAAATTTTGAGGTTGGACATTTCCTGACAGTCAGTCAAACTTAGTTTGCCAAATGCAGAATGACCTAAAATTTCACCCCAATTAGCACATATTTAGAGATAAATAAATGTAATGTAATATTGCCTTTAGTAATGAAACCTACAACTTTCCCAATGGCATATGATCTTACCTTCCAAACAAACCTGAAGACCTCTTTCTAAGACCAATAAAACTCTCAATGCCAGGCAAGTCGTGCAAGGTAAACTTGGGTGAAATCTTAGGTCTTTTCCTATTTCGGGCTTTTCAGTGGTCTTCGTAAGGAAATTTATTCATGATCATTATTTCATTTTCCATAACCCATCAGGCTTTGCCTGGAATGGTGGAAGTGTCCATCACTGATCAGGATCTGTGTTTTCAGCTCCCTCGCAGGTTATCTCCCAGCAGCAGGGCGGATCTGTAGGCTTTGCCACGCCCACTGGAGCGCTGACAAAACCACGCATGAAAACTGTCACCCGACAACGGCTGACTCACGTGAGTTGGGCAGAAATTCATACAGAATGGGTCTTTTTTGGCATTTTTGTGGGCAAATACAGGTCATAAAGTATTACTCTTGGTGCTGAAATTTGCATTTTTCCATTCGGATATCATCTTACCTGCCAAATAAACCCCAAACCCCTTTCTAATCAATAGACTTCTAAGAATCAGGCAAAATGAGTACATGTAACTTTGATGACGAAATTTTAGATCAAATATAGCATTCAGATTAAGCTGATTGAGATGTGGCTCAGTGGTAACCCGCTAACTCCCGAACTCTGGTACAGAGTTCAATACCGACCTCGGATAGGGAAATTCTAGATTCTCCTGCACTCGTTTTTCCTTTGGTGACTACGACAGTAAGCGATTGACAGCTTCTTTGACCAAATGCCTTCAACCTTTATGACATTTAATATGTCCTACTTGGGAAAGTTTGTTACACTGGTGGTTTACTTTTTCCAAGACAGCTCATAAAAATGACCAACATTTTGTTGTATAAGGGAAGATAACTCTTAAGTGTGGTGTTGATTGTGAACTTGAGTTAAAGCAATAACAAAATAAGTTTATAAAATTATGTGTGTGAGTTTTGTGTAAATGAGGCAAAGCTATGGATTAGATGTGGTTCACATGGTCAATGTTTCTGAATGTTTGACAACAGAAGAGGTTTGTGGGCTGTCTTTCCCCTCTCTGTCTGAAAAATTATATGGCACCAAGATCAGAAACCTAAGTCAGACATAATCTTGACTTCAAAAGTGGTTTACTGTGCGAAAATTGTGACACTTGATGAAGTTTGATTTTTAGTGCCAAGAGTTGTCGTAGACTTTCACGACAAAAATGATAATTGGCATTCGAGTTGAAATCCAAGTTCACCAATAGGGCAACAAGTTAAGATTTATTCAGACTTAAGCCTAAGTCTAAGTCTAGCTTTGTAATGCTGGGATCTGATGTTCATTGCTTCCTGTGCAAAAAAAATCAAAAAAGGAAAAAGTACCCATTACATTTGTATCCATCTCTCTTTTTACCACCCTTCATGCTTTTCTGTTACCATGATCTACATGTAGCTGAAATACTGCCGTTACAGTGTCCTGTTCATTCATTCGTTTATATTTTTCTTGTTTGCAGAGTGGAGTAACCTCCCTTACAGGGCAGCGTCCTGGCCTGGTGGTGCCAATGTCTCCTCAGTCTGTTCAAGGTCTACCCCATTCTGGTCACATCAAAACTGTAGGCAAACCTACAATTCAGATCAAACAGGAGGGTGGTAAGTTAGACAAGTGAAATACATGTGTTAGAGCTCCTGGAGAGACCAGCTTGTACGCTGCACACCTTGATCGGTCAGCTGACCCTGTGGTAAGACACCTAGTTTGTTTTGTTGGTTCCCTCCACCCATTAGCTTCACTGCTCGGAAATGTTTGAATATATATATATTCCTTCTTTCTCAACCCATGTTGTTTAGTGACATACCCAAGTCTGGCAAGCAAGTCGGCGGAGGAAACCGTAGGAAGCCTTTGACCTCATTGGTTGTTTTCTAGTAACATTTCCACGCAGCTGAAATGATGAGAGCTTGATTTGAATGAACAATCCCATTGGTCAAGAGGAGTGGTTACAGCTCTAGCTTGTGCCTCACTTAGACAAACGAGATGCTCTTTCCTAGTGAGAGTAAAGCGATCAGTCTAACTTTTGTTGAAAACCATCTGTCTTCCATCATTAGATTGTACATATCTATAAAGTCACACATGGAACGTTCATCAGTAACTTGCCAAATGTCTGCGGTTTACCCCACAAATCAAGTTGACTGCCTTCTTTGAAGTGAAAAATTATTGAGTATGGCAATAAAAATCCATCATTCAGTTCTTGATCAGGAACGAAGATTATCACTCAGACCCTGTCCAATTCCTTTAGGTTCCTAATCCTTCCTGTACACCTTTGTCAATTGTATGTGTTTCTTGTTCAGGACTGATATCATCAGCCAGGCCCTGCCCACGTCCACTGAGCTCCCCCTGCTTACCACACACCTCTGTCACTCACTCATCTACATGTACTTTTTATTCAGGAATGAAGATCATCTCCCAGACCCTGGTTACTTGCTCTAAGCCCCTCCTCCTTCCCAGACATCTGTCAATCACTCATGTATTTCTTGTTCAGGAATGAAGATCATCTCCCAGACCCTGGTTACCTGCTCTAAGCCCCTCCTCCTTCCCAGACATCTGTCAATCACTCATGTATTTCTTGTCCAGGAATGAAGATCATCTCCCAGACCCTGGTTACTTGCTCTAAGCCCCTCCTCCTTCCCAGACACCTCTGTGGCATTCATTTAGGAATGATCATTACCCAGAGCCTGCCCACATCCTCTAAACTCCTCCCTCCTCTTCCACCTCTCTAGTCACCTGTCAATCACTCATGTATTTCTTGTTCAGGAATGAAGATCATCACCCAGACCCTGCCCACCTCCTCCAAGCTCCTCCCCAAACCGTCAGCCCTGGGCTCATCGGCCACGCCCATTGTCGTTGTCAGCAGTAGCTCACAAACCAGTACGTCAGGTTCAGTAACCATGGTAACCAGGCCTGTGACCTCATCAGGAGGTAAGTGCGCATTAACATGTAATGAGAACTTGGCCATAAGTTTGTCGTTCTTCCTATGTACAGTAGATGTATAACTATGGACATTCCCTGCTGTCAAACACACTGTTTTCTTTGTGAGGGCATAGAATTGTTGTCTGCACATCAGTGCAGTGGTTGTTTTCTACCATTGAGTTAGTTCCAAAAAGCTTTTGGAGTTGAGTTTGTCTACTTGCAGTAGGCTAAACATTGAAGCTGTGATAGCAAGGGCTCGTTATTGTCCTTAATAGAAAAGACAATAAATGATATATCCTAAGTTATCTCGGAAGAGGCATGGAAAAAAGATCTAAATGGCCAGAGCCAGTTTTTCTGGATGCGCTGGGTAACTCTGTGAATCAATCTGGAATTCTTATGAGATCTAGACCTACACCATGTCTGGAAACACTGCATACACCATGTGACTTGTGAGAAAAGTATACATGACTATTAAAGAGGCAAAGCAATGTTCTGAAAAACTTAAGCCGAAACAATGGATTCTCTGGTTGTGGAAATGTTCAGTGTCTGATTAGGTAAAGTTGACAAATTGGCATAACCTTCCGTTTTCTCATTATGACAAATTGGCATAACCTTGCGTTTTCTCATTATGACAAATTGGCATAACCTTTCGTTTTCTCATTGTGACAAATTGGCATAACCTTCCATTTTCTCATTATGACAAATTGGCATAACCTTCCATTTTCTCATTATGACAGATTGGCATAACCTTCCGTCTTCTCATTATGACAAATTGTCATAACCTTTCGTTTTCTCATTGTGACAAATTGGCATAACCTTCCATTTTCTCATTATGACAAATTGGCATAACCTTCCATTTTCTCATTATGACAAATTGGCATAACCTTCCGTTTTCTCATTATGACATTGACATAACCTTTCGTTTTCTCATGACAAATTGGCATAACCTTTCGTTTTCTCATTATGACATTGGCATAACCTTCCATTTTCTCATTATGACAAATTGGCATAACCTTCCATTTTCTCATTATGACAGATTGGCATAACCTTCCGTTTTCTCATTATGACAGATTGGCATAACCTTCCATTTTCTCATTATGACAAATTGGCATAACCTTCCATTTTCTCATTATGACAGATTGGCATAACCGTCCATTTTGTCATTATGCAGGATTTAGCTTACTTTGAACTGAACTTCGACAAGTGCAATCTAAATTTTCTCCTGGAAAAGATCGTATACAAGTAACTTGTCGAAAAGTGAATAGGTACATTTGTAAACATATCCTGTTTCATGTGAACGATGGAAATTACAGTACGGAGTGTAATTGTTTTTGAATGTATGTACCTTCATTTCACGTTATCTTGCCTTATTCAGTTGCTGCCTCTCTCGGGAGCAAGATTCTAAACATCACAACCCAAGGGGGAAAGGTCATCGCCACGACGAACAAATCTCCAAATGTGGTGACAGTGAATCCCAAGACGCTACATCTGACAGCGGTGAAAACTGCAGCGGGAGTGGCAGGTATGTCAAGCAGGCCCCCTTGTGAAATACATAGAGCATATTGCACAGTGAAGGTTGAATACCATAAATGTTGTTCGAGTGAGAGGTGGAAATGATTGTGCGAAGTGTCGAGTGGGTTATCATTTCCACCTTTCACAAGAATAATATTTATAGTATTCAACCATCACTGTGCAATATTCTATTTATTATTTATACTTCAACAGTGTTATGATTTGTGTATTCAAAGAAGTTTTAAGAAATGTTTTTAGCTCCAGGCCTTGAAAGACATCTCAATAGCGGGACGTTATATACATGACATCAAGTATGACATTGTGTCTTCTTGGAAAATAGCAAATGACTAGACTTGTATAACGATGTCATCCCAGTGAGCTCAGATTGAAACATCATAAAAACAGTGTTTCATTTTTCACGTCTCGGCGTGTGGGTCATACGTCAAGGCCACCAGCAGTGTAGTATCAAAATGTAATAACAAAAGTGGTATCTAACTAGTGAGGGGGCCTCCATGGCTTAGTCGATTAGCGCGCCATCACAGCACAAAAGAAGCCTCCCACCAATGCGGTTGCTGTGATTTCAAGACCAGCTCATGCTGGCTTCTTCTCTGGCCATACGTGGGAAGGTCTGCCAGCAACCTGCAGATGGTCGTGGGTTCCCCCAGGCTCTGCCCAGTTTCCTCCCACCATAATCCTCTCTGTCGTCGAACAAGTGAAATATTCTTGAGTACGGCTTAAAACACCAATCAAATCAAATCAAATCTAACTAGTGAAGATATCACTTTTATCAGTGAAGGAAATACTGGAATATCACCGATGTATAAATAATACAATTCATGAAATATCTGTACTCTTTATTCAAGTGAAATAAGTTGTTTTGTATTAAAACACCAGATAAGTTTATACCTAAAAACGGTTTTCCCTGGGTTCTGCCCAGTTTCCTCCCACCATAATGCTGGTTGCCGTCGCATTAGTGAAATATTCTTGAGTGTGGCGTAAAACACCAATCAAATAAATAAATAATCTGAAAACGAGGCTTCTGTGGCAGAGTGGTAGGTGTGCCGGTGCAGCACAACGACCCCGGTGCCTCTCACGTTGTGAGTAGAAGAGAAGAGAAAAAAACACTTGCCTGAAGTCAAATCCTAGACAGTTATTTTAGAGTCAGTTTGGAAGGGTTTTCAATTTAATAGTCTCAAAAAGATGCTACGAGAATCTTTTCAGTCATGTTGTTATTAGCTGCTGAATTGTTGGAACTTTTTTGGAAATAATGGCAAGAAAAGTTACTGACTCGTACATAGCCGAAAAGCGTTGCTGGCGCATGAATACTTGACTTTGTAGGGATAGAGAAAAAAATGTCCGACGTGAGAGTGTATTGGTTGCCTGTTTTTGCTAATATGGTATCTTATTCAAGGCTGATTGACCAATCAGAAGGCTCAAATTTTCTCTGAATTTTGTTAAACCTTGTTCTCCTTCACCATCCGTACATTCTAAAAGTAGAAATTTTGTTATACTGAAACCAAAGGTTTTGTTCATTATCGTGCCTCCATTTGCAGGTGGCAAACCTAATGTGATCGTCGTTCAGAAAAGTCAGGGGAAGAAACTGATTGGTCAAGGAACTACTATGGTTACCACTAAGGCGGGAACCTCAATACCATTTGAGAAGGTGAGATACGTAAATTGCCAGGGGAACTGGAAATTCACACTGCTCACCAGGTTGTGGCATCTTTTAACTGGAAATTCACACTGCTCACCAGGTTGTGGCATCTTTTAACTGGAAACTCACACTGCTCACCAGGTTGTGGCACCTTTTAACTGGAAACTCACACTGCTCACCGGGTTCTGTTGCCTTTTAACTGGAAACTCACACTGCTCACCAAGGTGTGGCACCTTTTTTCTAGATTTAGTTGATTTACGACTTCAATTTACACAATTTTAATACATTTCCATAATACTCGTTTTTGTGGAAAGAAAGCTGCATCAAATGAAATTTCTTAACCTCAGAGATTCCCAAAAAACTACATTTTTAAACACAAACAGATGTCATGAATACTAAGTTTGGTGCTAATACAACCTTCTGAAGAGGAAAATCAACAGAATCCTCAGATTGAGGGAAAATTGGGAAGTTAGGCAAAATTTCAGGTCATTTACGATAGTTTTCCATCTCTGTTGTTTGTTTCAGGAGCTTGTTAGCTTCATCCAGAAGCACGACCCACAGAAAATTGTCACAGCCAAGACCCTGGATAACAAAGTAATCCTCACTACCAGCGCTCATGACTTCAGTGCTCTAAAGGTAAGCAGGGCAAGCCACATGGTTCAGGAGTGAGGGTGGGCAACCCCCCAACTGATGGCACACTGGTGGCTAGTTCAATCCAACCTTTATACAGAGAATTTCAAAATTTCCCCACTCTTCTAATCCATGTAGCCTTATGTGGTGGATTGCCTATTTTTACCCTTGTTGAAGACCATTGGCTTTCCCCAGTATGGTATGCAAATCTGTAGAGGAAACATGTGAAAATTATTTAGTAAATTGCCAAAGTTCAGTGGTTTATCCCCAGACACTTCTGTTTTCTCTACCTATAAATCCACCTTGCACGAAACAGGATTATGATTTTGTTACCTTTACACCGGAGTCTGCATGACCTAGTTGTTAACAGTGACTCTCGGGAATGCACCAAAGTTTGAGCCCAGTTCATACTGACTTCCTCTCTGCCTGTGGGAGGGTCTGTCAGCAACCTGCAGATGGTCGTGGGTTTCCTCCAGGCTCTGCGTGGTTTCCTCCAGGCTCTGCATGGTTTCCTCCAGGCTTTGCATGGTCTCCTCCAGGCTCTGCGTGGTTTCCTCTGTGTGGTTTCCTCCAGGCTCTGTGTGGTTTCCTCCAGGCTTTGCATGTTTTCCTCCAGGCTCTGCGTGGTTTCCTCCCACCATAATGCTGGATGCGGTTGTAAAAGTTATGTATTCCTAATTAAATAAATTAGTGAATAATTACTTGTAAAACCATTTCACCAAATTCATGATTGACATAAGCAAACTTTTTTCCTTTTAATATATTTTCCTGCATTGTACATCCATTTACAAAACTGATACGCAGGTACACGTACCGTATTTATTTCGTTGATGTTCAGCCCTCTGACAGACCCGGAAGATCGGGATCAATCTCACTACCATTCATCACTTGTGTACTGCTTTGCTGTGGTCGAGCTAGTCCATCAAGGTGGAATCAGTGTGGTATTTTAATATTGAGTTAACACTGAATCCATCACCCCAACTCCACAAAATTGCCGTCCGATTTCCAGACTTAAAGTCAGTGGACACAAGTGGCATTCCAAATCCTCTCTTCTGTCCATTTCTATGTTACTTTCCATCTGCATGGACTGGGGTGGAGCCTCCATTATTTGAATGCGTTTTAAGAATACAAATATAACTGGAGATATAGACTGTTTACCAACATTTAATTTTTTAGAAATGTCGTTCTGAGGCTGACGGGAAGACGTCATTGTTGGCAGAGTTGATACAGGCGGCTGGCATGAGTTCAGACTCTCCCAGTTCTTCCTCTGTCACTTCCTCCCCCATCATTATAGAGGAGAGCT
Source organism: Acanthopleura granulata (assembly GCA_016165875.1). Lineage (NCBI taxonomy): Eukaryota > Metazoa > Mollusca > Polyplacophora > Chitonida > Chitonidae > Acanthopleura > Acanthopleura granulata. The sequence continues at coordinate 6,814,208 of JABBOT010000017.1, forward strand.
CCCCAGCAGGGGAGATAACCACACAGTCTAACCTACCCATCAAAGGTATGTCATTGTTTATAATGGGCCGATATATAGCCGATTTTACTCATGTGAAAGTATGTCATTATTGAGTGAACAGGTGGTAGGGCTGGAAGACCAAAATCAGGTGTTAAGACACAGGCTTGCTCCGCCACGAGAAGACACAGTATATTTACATTCTTGAGAACCTTCGCTGTCATAGGTAAAATTGTTAAGTACAATGGAAAACTTAAGTATGCCTACACACATACGTGGGACATTCGGTTGACCTACTTGTGTTAGTTAATACAGTTACAATGGTAGCTGACTCATTTTCACGCAACTGATAGCACATTAGAGTTTTGTTTGAAGAGTGTGGATTTTAAATGTTTATTTAAGACATGTACATGCATGTATTGCAGGTAAATTGACATCAACGTTACATCAGGAGAGTTACGAGCTTTCTGTTTCTTCAGTTTTACTTGAATTCATCCTCCCTGGCACTAACTAAAAACCTGAATTAATTTTGTGTACCATGTAAAATACGAAACAGGTATTTAAATACACTGATACATATGCATGTGTTTTTGCTATATATCAGTGCCAATCATGAGTCTTGATGTTATTGTTATTTTTTCCTCTCACAGCAGTAACTCCAGCCCTTCCACCAAATTTGACCAATGAATGGTTTGAGTACGACGTCACAGACGATGTCCAATCAGGCTCTGTGGCCTCCCAGACTAAAACAGGGTAGGTTAACAAGTGGGTTAACCTCCCCTCCCAGCATACATGATGTCACATCATTCTTGGGGAAAGGAGTCGTGACACCTTGACATGAAACGATTAGACATATGTAACTGAAAAAAGGGACACCCACATGACCTGTTTGTATCTATGTTGATTATGATGGGGCGAGTGCTTTTTAAACAAACCTAAAAAATCTTTCTGAGATGAATAGAACTTCTTGTACCAGAATTAGGTGAAGTGATTAGATCATTCACCATTGTGACTCCATATACCTTAAAGGATTGTACAGTCATTCCATCTTTGCCTGATATTACCAGTATATTGACCACACAGCACTTTGACGTTGACCTCGACCTAGTTGTTGTTGTTACAGGCAGCCGCCTTCAGAGTTGAGCCAGGATTCCAGTGCTGATCAGCTGTCACAGGAGCAGTTCTACACCATAGGTCTGTGACTTCTTCACCTACATGTACATGCCTGTTGGTCTGACTGCCTTTGTATGTTTGTATTAGTTTGTCCTTCTGCCTGTCAGTCTGTGTGGTAGGGTTAGTATCATCGCTCAGAGTGTATAGCCTAATTGTATAATCAGACTTTAGTTTTAATAACGCCTTCATCCTAATGCATAACAAACGGAATTGTAGTTTGGATCATAGATATATTTTATGGCAGTGTAATGCTTTATTAAAATGAAAGAAACCAAAAATTAGGCAAGTGTTGACTGAAAGACTAAAAACTTTATCTGTAGTAATGTACATTCACTTAATTGTGTTTTGCTTGATTTTTTATCCTGAAAGAAATACAACTAAATCTTGGGATTCCACTTTTCATGTCAATGACATAATACACCTTTCTTTCTTTTCACACCTGCTACGTGTACACTGTATTTTATGTTGGAATAACTTGCTCATACACAGCTGTGAATATATGTGTGGTTCATAAAGCTTACCTTACAGTCCAAGCCTTCGATTCTTTTTTTTTTTCTTTTTCAGTGAAAAAAATCTGAAAAAATGAAATGAAATAGGTCAATTTCAGATATATATTTTTAGCGGACCTTCTGTTCAATACCTACATTCTCTTTATCTATTTTAATTTTTTTTGTTTTCTGTTATTTAAAGATCCATACTTTTATCATTCTGCAAAACTATTTGCTTGTGTCAACAGAACAGGCTATGAGCATGGTGAACCCCGTCCCCCAGCAGAAGGGCGTGGCAGAGGTGGAGGGCCCGGGGACAACAGCAATGACTACAGAATCAGCCAGCATCAACCAGTCACAACAGGTCAGTGTAAAATGCTTTGGATGTCACTGCTCACAAGTTCCCTGTAAAAAGCTTCATTCTCAAATGAGCGATGGTTAAAACGCTTGTTCGTAGCGAGTATCAAGCCAAGTTCAGTTGAGATTGCTGAATCCATAAAGCTGACTGGCATGTAGGAGAGAAAATCCTCCTGCAGGTCATGAAATATCAACTAAATCAATAAACCACTGGCTCCGGAACTAGGAAGCTGTTGCTCATTTGTCTTGTGCTCTTGTATCACAGTTTGCTGTAATAAAATTCTGGCATGCATACTTTTGGAATATTTGTCTCCAGTGTTAAGAGTCGTGTTAGACCATCGTTAGACTTACGTTCAAATCTACCTGTAAGTTCAGGCACTATACCTCTAATAAAGGTTACATTCTGTCTAAACTGAAGATGGCTTTGTGATATTTGGGTCTGTGAAATACTAAGAAATCCAGAATTTGCCTGCTGTAGAAAATCTAAAAAAATACTGTTTGATTTAATACTTGATATTCAGCTTCCACAGAGCAAGATCCCAGGTGAGGCTGAGATGAAGGACAACTTTTCGAAATTAGGGTCATTGACTTCTGTTGTTCCCACATTGAACCCTGACCTCCTGCCCGGTGACCTTGACCCTCAAACGGGCATCTTCCACTCCACTGGATCAGGAGTGGAGAGTTCAGGGGCTGACACCAACAAACCGGCCAGCAGCCAATCAATGGACTTGCTTAGCACATCACTGGCCCAGGCTCAAATTGACCTTGACCCTTATGAGTTCATGGAGGAGGACATTGTGGCCTTGACCTCATTGTCAGGTCAAGATGTCAAGGCCACACCACAGGCAGCTGACCTTGACACCACAAAGCCTGTAGGTCAAAAACCACAGAAGGAAGCACTGGTGAGCATCCTGACAGGAAATGTAGTTCAGGATTCAGGACAACCAACAGCTGGGAAAAGTCCCGTCATCCAAGACCTCCCCTCTGAGGCCTCACAAGATGAGAGCAGCACAACAGCCAGAGCCTCATCCAGCTTCATCCCGTTGGAGGAATTGAGCAACAAACCCTCTGGAGCCTCAATAAACATTACAACACAGGTAAGTGTAGATACCTTTTATTTTTTTAATTTTCTTTCCCCTTCTGTCAACATATATGATGGGGACAGATTTCTCTCCAGAATAGGTCATCATTGGCCAAAGAATGTCATGTATTCCTGGCTGAAACCTGGCAGTGACAAATGTGTCTAAGGCTGGAACGGATAGTTAAAGCACTGCTTTGGTGGAAGCTCCTCTGCTGAGATACTGCCAAGGTGGAGTTAAGCCATAATCATTCATTCATTCAGTCTGAACATCAACACTCCCACATACGGCCAAAGAGGAAGTCAGTGTGAGCTTTACTTGAACTCAAAGCAAGCACATTGGTGACAGGGTCCTGGGTCATTGTAAAATGCTAACCACCACACCAAGGAGGCCCCAAGTGGAACATAAATAGTTTCCGTTGTTGTAATTTGTTTTGCTGTATTAAAGTAAGCTGTTACATGTCATACAGCAATGCATCACTAAATATGATTTTGAAAAATTTATATTCATCTGTATTGATGTTTTTGCAACAATTGTCGTGTCTTCCAGGCATCTGGTTTATCAGGAGGAGATAACTCTAGTGTGACTGTGACCATGCTGCCCAAAGCTGTAGACCCTGGAGCTTTGACGCTAGACGAGCTGACGAGCCAAAGACTGGAAGCTAGCGACGAAGTTGTCTCCCCTCCATCACCAGAGATCAACCTCAGTAAGTGAACTTGGGCTTTACTGAACTTGGACAAAATCCAGTTTTGTTTTAGATTGTGACATTAGAGCATCCAACCTGTAAACACAAAATTTACTTCTACATTACATCAGGTCCTTATTACTTGCTTCTTCTTACATGTGAAATAATTTTGTTTGCCCAATCCATGTTTTATTCATTAGTTTCATGTTGGTGAGCAGAACAAAAAGACTGATGTACCGATGCATCTGTATGTCAAATGTGCACCTCCTGATCAGTAGCAAGAAGAGCACCACCCTCAACAACACCAACGATGATACGCTCCAACAGAGCTACATCATGTCGCTAAAAATTTATGAATACTGCGTTAAATACCAGTGAAATGATATATTTATTTGTTTGATTAGCGTTGTATGCCCTACTCAAGAATTTCACTTAGACGACAGCAGCCATCATTTTGATGGGAGGAAACTGCGCTGAGCCCATTGTCAACCCACAACCCTCTACAGGTTGCCGATGAAATGAATATCACAGCAATAGATGTGTACATGTATATATACTTCGTAAATGACAGCTGCTGATTTGATTCCAGCCCTGAGTGGTTCCTCTGAGCTTGTGGGATCGCAGAGTGCCAGCGAGTTCTCCAGTCAAGGAGGACTGTTTGGTGATCAGGGGAGCCTTAGCGAGCCCGGGAACATCAGCGATGGGGGACAGTCTGACTCCAGCCTCACCCGTGCCAGCAAACGTCGCCGTAAACCACCCACGTCCTATGACGAGAGTCCCACCCCATCCTCCACAGGCAGCTGGATCAGGGCTGCCCTGGGGTAAGAGTCATCCCCCCTTAGAGGGAGGCAGCATGTTTTTTGATCCCGTCAGGTGGCGCAAGTGTGAAGCAGGACCTCATGCCATTGTTACATCAAAAGTGTAATTGTATTGTAACGTAGTGGAACAAAGTCATAATGTGTCAGTTCCTACTGCAACTTTGTGATGTCTGAAAAGGGGTTTCGTTATGATGAATAGGGATAGGAAAGTATGGTGCTTCTGCCAGGTGTTTGCTGAGTTCTCACTTAATGTTAGTTCTTTGTTCCGTGAAACTTCAATTGGAATATTGATTTTCAGTTTTTAGAGTAAAAAAAATTGAGAAATTAAAAGAAGAAATGTAAAAAAGATGTATTATTTGATGTGGTCTTCAGAGATTTGAGTGGAATTTTAGATTATTTTTATTACAGCACTGTCTCGTTTTCGTTGTTGTAAATTCCTGCCTGTTTGGGAAGTGCATGCAGAAATGTGAGATTAGATGTTGTGCTCTTCATATTATGAATGTATTTCATTCTAAACAATGGTTGGTGTGGTGGAATTTGCCACAAATTGTATCAGATCTGTGTTTTCAATGAAACCCCTTCAAATCTAAATATAAAACCTATGTTGAAATGTGTGCCTTTTTTCTTAGCTTTCACAAGAAACTAGGTCCCTTTTTTCCAAATGAATAGTATATGCACTTGTAGTTCTGTTTTTTTGTTATCCTTGATTCTCTTTATGACGTTTTCTTCAGAATTTTGAACAAAGTGTCAAAGGTACGAGGATCAAACAAGGACAAGTCAGATTTTGATGCTTCTTCATGGTTCCTTTATCCAGGTCAGTTTTAACTTTTTGCTTGTTTTTAATTTTATATTTTTCCCTGCTCTAATTTTTGATTTGTAACTATAGAACACTGTTACATTTGAGAACTTCGTCCAGTACATTGGTTTGACCAATTTCAGGTTCAATTCTTTGTATTGCTAAGCTTCAAAATACTTTGCTGCGCTAAAATTTCACTTACACTACAAATTTTCACTTTTAGTAATAATCCCAGTTGTCTTTAAGTCTCATAGCTAAATTGGAAATTAGCATTTACATTCACATGTAAGTTTAGAGGTAATACCACAGGTTAAAGAGACTATACCGGTGAATTATCGCAAATTTTCGGTTCGGTCAATTCTAGTTAAACATTTCGTATTTTTACTCCAATGGCCGACTGAGACATTTTCAGAAAATGTCACCCTCAGTGTCTTGCGATTTTTTGTTTTTAAGCTATAATTAATTTTCAAAAACGTTACATTTCAAACCGAACTATGAAAGTTAATGTATTTAAGAAAAGTAATGAGTATTAACATATATGGATGTAGAAGGCCATGCGACAAAACTTCATGCAAAATAGATGTTTACATTTCATTCCATTCTCGCCGAAAACAGTTGTGACATCATGATGTCACTGACAGATTGAACACGTGTACCCAGTGTTTGCGTGGTCCTCTTTGGAGCAACACTGACGACACATGCATGTTCTTGAGTGACAGCTCGGAAAATGGGCCGCCCGTTGAATATTCATGAGTTTATGCATATCGCACAAAAGTTCATAAAAACGTAATTTTCCAACTCAGTTTGTCTTCTTTTACTTATATTTAAACCTACAGCATGCTGAGCTTCTTTATCAGTTCAAGGCATATGAAAGTCCAAATATAGAAATTCTCCGGTAAATTCTCTTTAAAACTAAGTCACTCTGTCCTAAGTCTAAGATCCCTTTGGCGTCCTGGGACTGGATGATTAGATGCTCCACTCTAAACTCCGTGGTTCAAAATCCATTTCGTGAAATTTTCAGCCTTAGAATAATGAATCTATGTATAGCCAGAGGGTGTAAATTCCCAATGATGATAATAATGTTTATACTCAAAACCCCTTTCGAAATGACATCCAGCAGTGTGACAGTTGAATATACATGTGACTTGAAAGTGAAAACTACATGGCAGTTGTTTGTCAGTTGTATTTTCCTGTTTCAACACAGTTGATCCCGAAGATGCCCCAGATTATTTCAACATCATCAAGAATCCCATGGACTTCAGCACCATCAAGAGGAAACTTGAAGTAAGTGTGAAATAGGGATTGTTTGATAGATAGGGGAAAAAATGATGACCATGCTATTTTTCACTGAGTAAAACAAAGTTGGTGGCTTCATTTACTGTCCAGAAAAGCACAGAATTTATGTTTTTATTTGATTGGTGTTTTATGCCATACTCGAGGATATTTCACTTATACTACGGCTGCCAGCATTCTGGTTGAGAAGAAACCGGGCAGAGCTTGGGGGAAACCCACGACCATCCGTAGGTTGCTGGTGGACTCTCCCACGGCCATTCGCAGGTTGCTGGCAGACCTTCCCACAACCATCCACAGGTTGCTGGTGGACCTTCCTACGGCCATCTGCAGGTTGCTGGCAGACCTTCCCACGACCATCCGCAGGTTGCAGGTGGACCTTCCCACATAAGGGAAAAAGCACAGAACACACGGATATATTAGCAATCTGTGGCAACTACAACAAATGATACAAGGCGATACATGATTCAGTATTTTGCTTTTATTTAAACTGTTTTCAAGTAATTTCTTTATCAGCTGAGATGGTTTTGATAATTTGAGTTCAGGTTGAGCAATGTGATGACATAAACCCATCATACAACAGCATCATTGAGCTGCTTCTTTCTCCTCAGCCTTAGTTGGCCCAGTTTGTACATGGGAAGGTTCGCCAGCAACCTGCAGATGGTGGCTTCCCTGGACTCTGCTCAGTTTCCTCCCACCATAATGCTGGTCTTCGTCATATAGCCTAATTCTTCAACCTTTTCAACTGCCATTGCAACCATAATTTTGAATTCACATCTTTAACCATACAAGCGAATCATTTTTTGCATCATTTTCATAATCATTGTATGCATAAATGCCACTGATAGAAGTGCTTTAGGGGTTGAAAAGGTTGAAGATGTACAGTACATGGAATATTCTTGAATACAACAAAGAATTGGCCTTAGCTGTATTGCCTTAGCTGGCAGCTTCATCTGCCCAGTTCCTTGTGAACGATCTTGTGAACCCTTAAAGTAAATTATAAGTCAGACTTTTACCACACACCCTTAATAGTGACAAAGAAGTTTTTCATTTTTCAGTGGCCTTGGCCTGTTTTTTTGTTTACAATGTCATTTGGGTAGTTTATCTGATAACCTGCAAGAAGGCTGTTAACACATAAGGTCATATGTACCACACTTAAACATGTTATACCCCATGTGTACCTAACCATGTGGAAGAAGGCCATTAAAATCCAGTGACCTTCACTACTGTTTTCAAGGTCATCAAGTCTTCTCATGTTGATGCGCATAAGTTATGTATGAACATAGTGTTTTGGTTGTCACAACACTCAGATGTTGATGAGTGGAGTTCAGATCTTAGTCTAGCAGTTTGGCAGTGCTTAGATCCTACTGAGTAGTGTACGAACCTTGTGTTTCAGTTGTCGCAGTCCTCAGAATTTCATGAGCAGTGTACAGATCTTTTCTGGCATTTTGCAGTACGCAGACGTTGATGAGTTTTTTATGAATCTTGCAAGATAGTTAGAAAGTACCCTATGTTGATGAATTTGTGTATAAATCTCTCAGTACTCAAACTTTGATGCATTTTGTATGAATTTTGTGTTTCAGAGCTCTCAGTACTCAGACTTTGATGCATTTTGTATGAATTTTGTGTTTCAAAACTCTCAGCACTCAGACTTTGATGGGTTCTTTTTATGAATGTTGTGTTTCAGAGCTCTGAGTACTCAGACTTTGATGAGTTTCATGCGGATATGATGCTGGTGTGTGAGAACTGTAACGCATACAACCCGCCGGGCCACCAAGCCAGACAGGACTGCCAGGAAGTGTTTGGTATCTACCATCAGGAATACGCCAGACTGATGGACAAGTGGCAAAAGGTGGGAGACAAGAGCCCGCCTCATCCTGTGCCTTCATTGGTCAGGTGCTGATGAGCCACAAAAATGGACAAGAGGATTGATTTATTCGTTTATCTATTTATTTATTTGATTGATGTTTTAAACTGTACTCAAGAATATTTCAATTAAAAGACATCCACCAGAATTAAGATTGAAGGAAAATGGAGCAGAGCTTGAGGGAAACCCACAGCCATCCACAGGTTGAGTGAATCCTGAGTTGGGTGAGGTTTCAGTGTGAAACAGTAAATGTCAATCAGTAAAATTGCATTCATCAAATTCTGTATGTAAAGTTTGAACCCTAAAGTTGCCACCTGACCTGTAGTTATACTGAAGAGCATTGAGCACTTGAAATCCTCATTTAAGGTCATCTATTGTTGATATTGAAGAAGATGTCTTACATTGACTCGTTTGTTTCTTCATGTTCTCCAAGCCTGCAAATAGGTTCCTGACATTTTCGAAAACAACACTTTGGATTAAATGGGATGACTGTGTTGTCCATATTATAAATACTGGACAAAGGTCTCTTTGGCCATGGGACTTTCACCAAAGGGATGTTTTCAAAAATAGCACCTGGTTGCCAAATGCCTCATAAAATAACCAACTGTTCTTCTGTTTCTTGGCTGTTGGCCTTCTATGTATGAAAATAGTTCATCCTTCTCTTTTGCCATTAATGATTTTTTATGTACTCACATAGTGGTTAAATTATGTTTTAACCTATGCGTTGAATTAAAGAAATCAAAAAATCAGGCAAAGTCTAATTATCTATCTGTATTGCTGTTTTTGCAGACGCATATCTCTTCTCCAGTTGCCAAGAAAATAAAGTTTGACAAAAGTCCAGGGAAGTCATGATAAAGTGATGGGAATGTTTTTCAAACGTTGACAGTTTGTCCTCATGTTTATGGATGTTCTTTTACGGCATCTGGTGTATCCTTAGCTGAAGATCATGTGAATCCGACCATGAGATACTGGGTAAACTAAAGGCCATGTGAATCCAACTATCTGATCGTGTTAGCTGAAGGTGCTGTGAGTCCCCAACCATCTGGTCATGGGGTAAGTGCAGATTATGTGAATCAAACCATCTGATCCTGGGTTAGTTAAGATCGTGTGAATCCCCATTCATTTGATCCTGGGTAAACTGAAGATCATGTGATTCCAACCATCTGATCCAGGGTTAGTTGAAGATTATGTGAATTCAACCATCTGATCCAGGATTAGCTGCAGACCAAGTGAATCCGAACATCTGATCCTGGGTTAGCTGAAGATCATGTGAATCCCCAACCATCTGATCCTAGGTAAACTGAAGATCATGTGAATTCAACCATCTAATCCCGGGTTAGCTGAAGATCATGTGAATCCAACCGTCTGATTCAGGGTTAGCTGAAGACCATTTGAATGCAACCATATGATCCAGGATCACCTGAAGACCATGTGAACCCAACCATCTGACGCTGAGTTAGCTATAGACCATGTGAGTCCAACCATCTGATTCACTGTTAGCTGAAAATCATGTGAATCCAACCATCTGATCCTGGGTTAGCTGAAGACTATGCGAGTCCAGCCATCTGATCCAGGGTTAGCTGAAGATCACGTGAATCCAACCATCTGATCCAGGGTTAGCTGAAGACTGTGTGAGTCCAGCCATCTGATCCAGGGTTAGCTGAAGATCACATGAATCCAACCATCTGATCCCCAGTTAGCAGAAGACCATGTCACAGGATCCTGAAGAAACTACAACGTTTTCTTGATCACGCCAAAGAGAATGTGTTGACGTGAGACTGAGGGAAGGACGAGTCAGATCAAAAGACCGGCAGGGGTTGGAAAATTCCTACCCCCAGAAAATGTGTAAGAAAAACCTCCAAATACCAATGCAGCACAGGTGGGATCATCGAGCATTACTTCTTCTGGTACATCTGCAGTATGTGTTGTCATAGTAAACTGTGCATGGGGTTTACATGTAGAACTGAAGCATTCAGGGTAAAGCGGTGTTTGTAAAGATTAGGGCTGTGCTATTGTTCGTCGCTGACCCTCTTGTCTGATGTTCATTAAGAAAAGGACATTCTAGAATTGGGTGTGAGTCAAGACAATCACTTTGCTTCGGATCTGCCTCCGACGTATCAGTTCTAGCCTTGAGGGCATTTGTTGGTATGTGTTGTGTTTGGTGTTGGTATTTTACCTCCACATCAGAACATTTTATACGAAGCATTTTCCATACTAATATTTTTTCATGGGAAGTTTTCTATAAAGTACAATGTCTTTTAAATTAAAGAGTTGCATTCAGTAGGAAACTTCTGTTTATCTTGTAATTGAATGTTTCACAGTAATTCATCCCGTGCACGTAATTCATAAATCTTGACAAAGTCTTGACCCGGGTGCTGCACTACGTGCTCCTAAAGTACTTTTTCCGACGAATGGATAAAAAGCTAGTCACATTTGAAGTTGCCAGTTGGAAAATGTGCATTACCGTATCTTTGGCAAGTTTTTTTCACTAACTGCCATTTCTAATCTTTTGCATTTATAGCATTGATATCATTGTATAGCCTTTATGTTGAATCTTCAGCGGTTGTCTCCCTATTTAGCTGTTTTTATCCATATTGATAACTTGTCTTTATTGTTTTTTTTTTTGGTTTTGTTTTTTTTTCTTCGGAGGAGGAGGGTGAGGAGAATTCGCTATGTCTATGCTTTACTTTTATTCCAGGCGAAATGGACATGCAAATGGCTGCATCAAAAAGTTCATGAATGGTACATATGTCACATTAGATAGACATTAGGGGTCAGGTAGCAAATTTCGCATTTTGTCTCAAGTGTTTAGTGAAGAAAAAATTAACGTATTTCCATAAATTGTGTCGGGAGGGTGGGGACTCACTATGAAAGGCATAGATACAGTAGTCACACTGTCAAACCATATTGTCTTCATACACATACATATACAGGCAAAGGTAAAGCCAACCAAGTCTGACTCCATGATATAGCAACTGAATTTTAAATCCAAATATTGTGAATCGTAGAATTGTGGAGTTTGATGACAAATGAATCATGGTTGAAAGTTCACTCATCAAAATCAAGCAGTGAGCATGTACATTTAATACCTATGATGTCTTAAATTTTGTCTCAAAAGATTTGTCCACATTGGCTTTATACAGTCCTCTCCGGGTGCATCTGGTTTTGAGTTACAGAGCGACAGTTTGATTACACACGTCAGTTAACCTTATCCAGGTATCAGGGCCCAGGAACCGATTCCACAAAGCAATTTTGTACTTAAGTAAAGCTTTTAAAACTTAACTAAACTTAAATCCTGTTAAAATTTTATAATAAATGCCTGGATGATTGCATGCATGTCGTGTTGAAGCACAAGTAACACCAGGTTGAAAACCCTGTTGTTTCAAATAAACTGTGAAGGTGAGATTAAAAGTTTTGACTGAAAGTCCAAAATTGCTTTGTGAAATCGGCCTGAGGCATTCACTTAACTGTAAATCATGAAAATTGTCAAAAACTAATTACCTGCTGTAGTGCGTTGGTTTTAGATCACATGAAATTTATATGAAAGAAGGAAATTACGTGAAACTTCACATGAGTTTTCACCCACTCATCACCCTTCGTTACTACTTTTCATACTGTAGTAGAGATATTCATACAGATTTACTCTTCTTCACGTAAAATTTATCTCTTTCAACCAACTTGCTATAGCAGGATGACTTAAAGTTTTAATAATTATGAATGACTGACTGTTTACGGCATTTAAACTTAGGCAAAACATTAACATTTGTTCTATAGTTCTGTTTGTTGTTTATAAGAATTAGGCTGATGTTAAGATCATAGTTTGACTTAGCTTTTAACAGTGTTTCAGATATAATACTGATCGTGTGTTTTTCTCTAAATACACACTGTCTGTGCTGTACATGTACCTCAGTAAGGAGATATCTCTTACAGTGGAAAACATCAGTACAAAGTTGTATGAAATTGGTCCCTGGTTTGTGGTATTGAAAGTGTGTGTATTGTATTGTTACGATGCGGAGCTCTGTAGATGAGACCTGATGTAAATGTAAGCCCAATGAAGGAAGTAGAATTAGTCCTGTTTTAGGAAGGAGAAAAAAAAACTTTGAGTTCGAGAAAAAAGTTTGAGAAAGTGCTCACTCTTTTGAGAAATCCGTCTCCTGTTTTGAGAAATACCATAGTTAGGTTTTTTCTTCTCATTCACCTGGTGCAATGGGCACGAAACATCAGTTCATTTGTCATTTTTTTTTTAGCTCAATCCTTTGAATATCTTATGCCAGTCTGTGACTTCAGTAATATAAATCTTCTGCCTGATTGCATACAGTTCATTTAAAATTTTGCGTAGTTGTGTGTACAGTTTATTTTGGAAAACTTCTTCCTTCACTGTAAACCAGTCAAATAGCACTTTTCTGTAAGTGCTGACTTGCAATTTTACACACAGCAATCCTGGTAAAACATTAAATTCAGGAATACAGGTTACATGTAGAATGCTTTACTGGCTGTTATGAGGGGAAGGGACATTGGCGAGAAGTGGTGTGACATTAGAGCCACACTGTTGTACAACAATGACACAGTTTTAATACAACTGTGAACAGTTCTGTTTTGTTAAGTGTTATATTTGTTAATATATGTATAGTATATTGCACAATTTCATCTGTGTGTCTTCGTTTGCTCTTCTTGGTTCATAAGCTGCTTGGCTCCCAAGCGCTAGGAGAGGTTGCTGTGAGTCCGCCTCATGCTGGGGAATGTTTACCAACAACCCGTGGATCGTCGTGGTAGCTGTCAGATAATTTAGTTATTTGTTTGATTGTTTTTTTATGCAGTGCTCAAGAATAGTTCACTCAAATGATTCCCTCTCACCCATGCAGTCGATGAAACTGGGCAGAGCCCGGAGGAAATCCACGACCATCTGCAGGTTGCTGGTAGATCTTCCCACGACCATCTGCAGGTTGCTGGCAGACCTTCCCACGACCATCCGCAGGTTGCTGGCAGACCTTCCCACGACCATCCGCAGGTTGCTGGCAGACCTTCCCACGACCATCCGCAGGTTGCTGGCGAACCTTCCCACGACCATCCGCAGGTTGCTGGTAAACCTTCCCACGACCATCTGCAGGTGGCTGGCAGACCTTGCCACGACCATCCGCAGGTTGCTGGCAAACCTTCCCATGCCCATCTGCAGTTGGCTGACAGACCTTCCCACGACCATCCGCAGGTTGCTGGCAGGCCTTCCCACGTGTGGCTGGCAAAGGTGAGATAGGCATCATATAACTACTCTTGAGCACTGCGTACAACACCAATCAGATAAGTAAATAAGCAAATAAATCAACTGTCAGTTCACCAATGATGTATCAGGTTCAGCCCCGTTCATGGACAGAGAATTTTCAAAATTCGAGTGCTTCTTTTGTGGCAATAAGTGGTTGAGGTGTTCTTCTGTGTAGTGTTACACAAAGATCGCTGCATATTGGCTTCAGTCAGATCAGGAAGGTGCAGGTGTCTCCAAGCTGCAGACTAGACCTAAGGCCAACATGCATACACCTTTATAATACCAAGTGAAAAACACCGGACAGCTAGATTTCTGTTATGACAACAGTGATGCCCCTTTGTTATGTAACATCGTCATTTTCTAACGCATAAACAATGACACTCTGACTGATGTTTAACCAGTCAGTAAAAACACTAATTGTGACCTTCCTTTATATTCAAGTATAAGATACTAATAGACCCACCATGCCTTAAAGCAGTGACATCATTTTTTTACTCAAAGGTCTTTCTGTTGTCACAATAATGAAAGACGTTAAATGAAATGCCAGCCGTGTAGCATTGTCAATTTAAAAACCTTAGGTACATCAGGATTTTTCTTAAGACTCGGGCTCACGAGATAAACTAAAACTGCTTTTGAGGCATCTGTCTTTGATTAGTCCCACTGCAGTACTCCGGAGATGCAGTCTGTCTGTCTTAACGTGGTCGAGTGTGCTCTGTGGGCGAACTGATAGCATGTCACACATGCACTGTAGGTTCTGTCACGGACTTTGTGACCAAGTATTCTCATAGCTCAAACTGATAGTGGACTTGCTATACATCCAGAAGATGGATTTTAGTTTTGTTTTCTTTTTTGTTGTCATTCCCTGGCTGGAGATGTTGTTAACCACAACCACAAGTTGCAGTCCTATACCTTGTTTCACAAAACCTCCAAAGTTTCGACACTATGCTCAGCAATGCCACCCATCCCAGGCCGGAGATGTTTTCAAACACGATCACATGTTGCAATCCTGACTGTTTTCACGAAATTTTAAAAATTTTTTACACCATGATCAACAGTGCTTTACTTTTGCATGGCTTTCAGTTTTTTCTTTTGGTGACTTCTCCAGGTTTTACGGATATCTTGTCATTACTTCACCAGTGTTTCACAGCGAGCTTTAAAATATCTCACTGATGAGACAACAGGCAGGTTTATGGCTAGAGGAAACCATGTGAACATATTACGAAGAACAGAATCAACACTCTATGGTGTACAGATGAATTAGGGACTAAGGCCATTGTTAGACAAACGCAGCAGTCTTCAGTTACTCGGTTGATTAACCCCATATTAAGGAATATTTCATTAAATATCATGGCAGCGGGAGAACCCAGGTCGCCCTGGGTTAAACCATTCACCTTTGGCAAGTAACTGACAAACTTCCCCACTACAGATATGCACAGCTTATTGGTGGAAGACAAGTGTTCTTCAACAAAGGTGATACTACATAAACGGCCAAATGAGCACTTACTGTCTCTGAAACACCCAAAAAAAAAAAATGAAAGGAGCCTCTCACCAATGCGGTCACTGAGTTCAAGTCCAGCTCTGGCTGGCTTCCTCTCCGGTCATACGTTGTAAAGCCTGCTAGCAAACTGCAGATGACCATGGGGTTTCCTCCCACCAGATGTGTAAATGAAATATTCTTGAGTACAGCATGAAACACCAATCAGATAAATACTGGTCTACGGGCCAATCATTGTCAGCAAGACCTGCCACCCATTGGACAACTGGGCCATGGTAACTTTCATGCCAACACAGTCCAGAGAATACGTCACCATTATAAATGCGCTTAACATAGCTTTGTGACAGCTTCGTAAGACGGGCCCCTGATTTCTATTTCCACAATTCGTACAACATTCGAGCAGTCCACTGGGATTAATTATTTAATTGGAACACTTAAATTACTGGCTGTGATTGTCAGCCCTACTACAACTTGTGAAAAGGCAATTTTTACTCGCACAAGGTTGAAAATGCCAGATCAATGCCTTAAATGTAGGCTTAGGTTTCCTTTCGTATTCAACCATTTTTCAGTTATATGATGACAAGGAGACCTTGGAATGTATATATACTGTGTCTCCTTGTGGCAGGGCACCTCAATGCTGCCGTCACCCGAGCATCATGCCGAAGACACCCCAATCACACCAACACTGTGCCCACCAGTCCTCTTTCCTTGTTCTAATCTCTCAGTGCTGAGCCCCAAGCGAGGCAGCAACAAGAACCATTTGCAGAGTCTTTGGTATGACTCAACCTTGGACTAACCCCAGATCTCCAGACCTGGAGGCAGAGGCTCTAACTACCAGGCCACTGAGATGGTAATAATGCCTTGATAGTAGTAAGCCTAAATATACGTACACAGTATGAGACAACAAACAGTGGGTGTTGTACATGTAGGCACAAGAAACCAAACACAAAGCAGACAATAACATGCATTATAGCCAGTTTTATTCTTACAAGTATATTGGAGTCAAACAACGGTTTACCCAGTCTGAACACTGATTCTTCATCGTTATCCTTCAGTTCCAAGAAAATAACCTGACGTCTGCGTTATAAAATCTGTACAAAGTCTCTCCATGCAGCCTGATCATTGCCAGGGTTCTGTTTTGACCAGACTGTCACAAATCTGTAACTGCTGCCTATAAATGTGTGGGGTATTAGGAACGGGGTGGGAGTGGGGGATTCTAGGAATAGGGTATTGGAGGAAAAAAAAAAAAATTCTTATCAACCCCAATGGTTAGAGCGTACGTTATATTACTTCTAAAGGAAACGACAGAAACATTTCCTCAGTTTATTCAAAGAAAAAAAAAAATCACACAGGCACTTCCTCCAGTCGTGTTTTCATTTCTACCGTTAGAGATCGCTTTTACTGAATTAACGAGAGAACACATCTCTCTTAATTCCTCCTTTTGTATTCTGTTGAGCACACCTATGGCTTATTGATGATGTGAAGTATGATCTGAGAGGTTTTGAAACACAGTGCTGAAGAACTTTAGCCTCACTCCAAACTCAGAAAAAAAAAAAGCAATAATATGGAAGCAATTTTCTGAGTAATATGTGTACCACAAATGACTGCCTCAAAGAGAATTGCTTAAAAATTTACATTAGCAGTGTGACTGATTAAATACAATTCACACATTGCCTCTTCTGTTTCACAGGGACATATAAACTAATGTGATGGCATCCAATTTAAATGATTCTATGAACTTGTATACAAAAAAACATAAAGTGAACTTTCCCTCCCAGCATTTGGAATCTTTGTTTTTCACTAAGGTCTTACAGCTGCAATTCTACAAAACATTTCTGACATGAATTCACTTTCTATCCCATCTTTGAAAGATCAAAGAAAGATCACTGGCAAACTGTAACAATTTTTCACGGGTGTGTGTGCAGGCCTTAGCTTCTTCAGATGACAAATATACAAATTTTAATTCAACCAGAAAAAATTTGGTAACTAACTCCGTATGACACAAAATTCACCGGCAGTTTACCAGTACTTCTTCACAATTAACCAATTTCCACTCTTCATCAGGTAATGAATTATCTGAATTAACACACATTTGTGTTTTCTGTAAATATGCCCAAAATTTTCCTCACCACTTCCTTGCACTCCCCCAAAACTGCATGCAACTCACTCTGTGAAGCGTTTATTTGATGCATTTAGTTCTGAACTTATTACAAAGTCAAAATAAATAACAAACCCAGAGCAAACTAACTAAACTTCACACAACACAATTGGTCAGAAGTCCTAAGAACATGTACTAGAATCTCAGTTCCTAGAATGAGAGAAAAAAATTTAAAAAAAAAAAAACCAAAACTTTTTTACAGCAGACCTACTAAATATTGGCACCTGTTTTATTATTAAGCATTAATACAATGGAGTAACATCTCTACTGTGGAAAAACTGCAGGAATTATCAGAAGACAGTGTGTACGGCTGACGACTCCTTGGTTTATTTGTATTTATTGAAACGGAAACTACATGTACTCGTACCATTACTTGTACCATCGCTTGTACCATCGCTTGTACCATCACTTCCCCTTCCCTGCAGTTTATAAATGTTTGAATGTTTGTTTCTGGGACAGTTTTCTACTCTAATTTCACACCTATGGAAGAAATTTTGGGTGTATTTGGTCATGTGTACTGATCCACTTAAATAAGCTACTTCAGCATTACACTCTTGGCTTGGAGTGAAAAAAACAAAAAAAAACAAAACATGTTGATTCCAAAAAGTGATCCATAAAGCCCATCTCACAAATTCAAGCTTTTGTCTGCCTTCAATAATCAGCATTGGAGCCCTCTCGCGAGATTAACGCTGTTTGGGTGAGACATGGGTGGGTGCTCTCGCAAACTAATACAAAACAACACTAAAAAGACCTGATTTCCGACAGTCACTATACAACAACAATCCCCTGCAGGGCCTTTTGGTTTAACTTAGGACCAAAGTGCAATCGCTCTCAGCCTACAGTGGGCTTGGACATCCTGGCATCTAGAAATTCTCTTCACCTACTTTTTGTGTGAGCAAAGTCTAAAAAGGGGACTGAAAAGGGGTCACGCGCAATTGTGTCTGTCAAATTGTGTATCCTATAGCGACCACCAGAAATGATGTCTTTTCAACACTGTTTTCCATTAGTTTGCAAGAGCATCAACCCATGTCTCGCCCAAGCAGCACTTATCTCGCGAGATGGCTCCAAAGCCCAAAAGATTCACACACTGTAAGTCAAATGATTGTCCTGGTAATTATGTCTCACCAAACGCTTCACCGTCTTCCTAAAAACGGGTTTCAGGGTAATAAAACATATAGAACCAGTATCACATAAAGTTTTTAACTTTAAATATTTAAACTGTTACACTTCTTACAAAAGCCGTAAGCTTATTAGGTCATTTATGTGAAGAATTCCTTGTAAGCGAAAAGAAAACCCGGAAAACATTCACCATGAGCAAAACTCAAAAATTTTTAACTTACACAAAAATACTTTGATCAGTTTGAAACCCTTTTCAGCCAAAAAAAAAAAAAAAAAAAATTTAAACCATTAAGCCAACGCATTTCTAAAAACCTACACAAACTGCAGAAAGCGGAATCAATCATTGTTCAATAATGCATACAAAGAAAAAAAATACATGTATATTAAAAAAAGTTAGTAAAAATAAATTCATACTCGTATACAGTCCATCAAGGAATTTAGCTTCTTCAGAGCAGATTTCATTAGCAGTTAATCGTTTACCTGTACATGCAGCTTGCTGGTTCCTAGTCGAGCCCTATCTCGTACTTCCCTCTCATTTCCTAGCCCCTGGGATGCTGAATACTACATCAGCAAAATTCAACTCAACTTCCACAAAACACTACTACCTGAAGCGCGGTCCACAGATTCCCACCTGTGTCGCTCTGCGCCACTCATGCTCATTTTTTCATGGCGTTTACTTACTTGATTGGTGTTTTACGCTGTTATATAATACAATGTTTCACTTATATGACGGTGGCCAGCATTAGGTTTTTCTATACCACATATGACGTTTCTATAAAGTAAACAGAGGGCTGAATTTAATGTTGGAATACAGTACTCCAGAAGAGGACACAAATGACCATATAAGGGGGAGGAGATAGCATGATAAGTAACACATTATCACTGCCAAAAATCAAAACAAAAAAAACCTTCTAAGCATTTGGAGAGAACTAAACCACATCTAATATGCTAAGCCTCCACTAAGGAAAGTAAAAAGAAACGAATAAAAAATAAATTAACTTCTAAATCTTGTCACTGAGGGTAACAGCAGAAAGTCGTTATGTTAAAATCACACAGGTAGTAAGAATAGTATGTAAGAATATGTGATTAAAGGCGTTGGTCTTTAAGCCTGTTCTTATCCAACAAGTGTACATATGATCTAGGATTGTCATTTTGTACCGTCTCTACTACTCATCACCACCTGTACCACTTCACGCTCATTCAAGACAGGCCTGGGCAAGCTCAACGCAACAGCTCAACATTTATATAACAAACTATCTTGGCAAATACTATCTGTATTCAGATACCAGAGGTTTCCGTTCTTCACTGGTCAGCCGTGAGCACCAGACCTTTACTTCCACTAATGAGCTGGTCACGACTCCTCCCTGGTGGCACGATCACACTCCTCCTGACCTAATCACAAAGTGCCACAAACTAAATAGACTACACAGTAATGTATTCATCACACTCCTCTTTAATGACATAGTCTGGAACTTTTCCTGTCTACCATGGCTCTCGGCTTTATGGGTGGATACTATCATAGTTAGATAAATACATACAACAGACATGAAAAGAGAATACCTTGTGTCGGATCTAATGTCTAGAGCTAAACGTAATTTCAGCGTTATGATAGAAATAAGGGTGGTCTGGAATTGCCTGGCCCCCCTGAGATAAAATGGTTTTAGTTTAAAAATACCATGAGGTTTTCAACTACATGTCCATGTCAACAGAAAGGTGCAGCATGCATTTCCCAATATCTCCTGACGATTTAAGGCAGCTTAATAGCACAAACTTGTCTATCTGATTGCACGCATTCATAGTTAATAGAATAGCTCCCTGTGGAATGAAATGAATAAATCCAAGACACAGATTATCTCCCCTGAAGCCTAAAACATGAGTTCTCTCCCTTCTCTCAGATATCCTCAGCCCAGCCTCTCTTCGATTGCCAACTCACACTCACAAACAGCCACTCCTCCTAATGGATAAAAATGTTTCCATTTTGGTCATCATATATAACAGTTATTATCATACATGTATGAATAACAGAGAAAAAAGAAAACAAACCAACAAAAGACATAAAAAGTGGGGAAAAAAAAACACAAAACAAAAAAATACAATACATACGAAACCTCTATCATTTTGAAGTGTGGTCTTTATGTAACATGGTATATCTTATGCAAATAATATACATGTGTATAATATGTAAAGAACTACATGAAGTCTCTTTAATTCCAAAATAGCCCCACTTATTGACAGAATATTTACTTGAAAGAAAAAAAAACATAGAAACAAAACATCAGTGACTTTCTAAACACACCAGAAAATGTAACTCTTTCTCAAAAGGAAAACTAGGACAAAATCTGATTGGCTGAGTATGGCGAACGGAGGTTTATCATCTACTCTGTTGATACCATAAAATTTCAGTGCACATGCACCCATGTGACACTTGGAAACAAAGACGAATACATAGCATTCTCCATTCATCAGAGATCACACAAATAATTCTAGCAGCCAATCAGTGACAATTCTCTCCAGTTTCAATCCCACTGTTTAAACCACCTTTATATCTTAACTTGAAAATAATTTACTTAATAGAACAAATTTACTGTAAACACGGCTTCGAAGTGCCAGAAACGCTCTCTGCAGAAATGGAGATGAGCACACGTATGTGCATGTGGAGGGTGTTAGGTCTATCACATGATCTTGGTATCCAATTAAAAGTCATTTACATGTATCGAACAGGCATTGCATGTAAAATGTGTGGTGAAATCATAAGATGAGGAAACGGTAAATGGGGACGAGCTATGCATATTAGCCCAATGATACCTAGTCGACTCCGGGAAAACTAAGCATCTGAAGCGAGGGCTTTTTGAACCAGAAATAATTTGATGAACTGACAAATGCTGGCTCTCCTAGTGTCCTTGAGGCCTTGAAATCAATACTGTCCTCTGGAAGGGTGAACTCGCTTAAAAATGTCTCAATGGCAAAAGTGAAAAGGAAAAAAAAAACACCACAGACATCTGCGTGAAATCCTTGTGAATGTATAAGGTGAAACACTTGAGGAAGGACACATGAAGTTCTCAAAACTGCTTATGGTATGCTACATGTACTGTTGAGTGTAACTGTTG
The DNA here is from genome assembly GCA_016165875.1 of Acanthopleura granulata. Taxonomy (NCBI): domain Eukaryota; kingdom Metazoa; phylum Mollusca; class Polyplacophora; order Chitonida; family Chitonidae; genus Acanthopleura; species Acanthopleura granulata. The sequence goes on from JABBOT010000017.1 coordinate 6,835,894, forward strand.
CTCTACGTCTGAAATTACATAGCCTGAGGAATTGTCAAATGCTCCTTGGATTAGTGTGAAAACTGTAACAGCGAAGAATCCATGTCAATCTCTGAAAAGTCCCATGGCCTTTGAACTGATGTATTTTACACAGGGCTGTCTCGTTTTGCACGAGTTTTCTAAATCCCTCTGAACACACCTCAAGGTATTGTAAAAGTCGGGAAATTTTCATCAAAGTCGCTGTTATTATCTGAAAGTCAACACAATGTAAAGTTTCCAACAATGGCCACACCTGCCCTGAATTTTAGCGTTTACCTTCAACAATCTTACAAGCAAAATTTATCAATCCCAGAAGACCTTGTAATCCTCAAATGAAGAAAATGAAAAAAAACTGTATGTATGAACAATCTTTCCGGAGCTTAAATTTGCATACTGTTTAAGATATCCATATCAGTTATCCGTACAGTAGATAAAAATTTCCATAGTGTACAATCTACCAGCACAACATCACGGTGTTCATAGAACACAAAATTTCACATCATCTCAACAACCATTATTTATGTTAATGGGCCTGCAATGTGTTTTCCAGGCCTGTAACAAGACAAACTTCACAATCTTCAGGAAGCTGGGTTATGTTACCTCTTGCTTAGATCAGAACGCCAGAAGACGGCGAAAAGATTCTTAGGGCATTCTTACTTTCCAATCTTTTCTGTAAAATCGCGGTGTCCAATGTCGTGCTCGGCCCTTCGTCTGCCGGATCCAACAGGGGAATATTGAGTGTTTCCAGCCTAATGAGGCAAAACAGAGACACAGAGGGTTCCCGGGACAACACCGGCCTTTTCATATGCACATGACACTCACTAAATCGCGGGTGAGACATCCTTGACCTGTGATCAACCTGTAGCTAGCAGAACTGGGTCCAATAGAAAGCATCTGGGTCCAAGTGGCATCATCGTAGGTCCCAAGTACCATTGTCTTGTGTCCCAAATATCACGTCGAGTCTCGAGCCAAATAATTTCGCGTTCTCCGAAAGTGCCTTCAAGTACCACACATTATCATTTCAGGTACCACATGTCTCCGTGCAGAGTGCCAAGTACCACCATTTCAGGTCCTCAAGTTGCCTATTATAAGTCCCAAGTATCAAGTCCTAAGTAACATGTGCCTTCATGCCCTTCGTCCAGTCTCAATAGACATCACTTCGAGTCATCCCCGGTAACACCAGAGTCTCAAGTGCCATCATGTCCAGTCTCAAGAGACATCGCTTCGAGTCATCCGAGGTAACTTCCCGTCCCAAGTGCCATCATTCTGAGTCGCAAGTTCCATAATTTTCAGTTCTAAGTGCCATCATCGCTTCGAGTCATCCGAGGTAACTTCGAGTCCCAAGTGCCATCATTTTGAGTCGCAAGTTCCATAATTTTGAGTCCAAAGGGTCATCATTTTCAGTCCCAGTTAAGGTCTCAAAGCAGCAGGATTCAACAGAAGTACAATCTGGTGAAAACTTTGCCAGCAGCAGTCTAATGGTTTGATGTGAAAAGAACAGCATGATAAAGAGTCAGGCCAGAGCACGAGAAGAAGAGTTAGCTTAGGTCTACAGGACTAGAGCGCTCCGAATCGCTCTCTCCCGAGTACTCCGACGGTGTTTCAGTGGCAGTCCGCGACGCGCCCTCTGAGTGCGACACTATACTCGACTGGCGGGACAGGCCAGCCCCTGTTGCCATGGCGACTTCCATATCCATGCTGTCGCTGGAGTGGCCAGCCAATGGGGTGGCCAGTGGAGACTGAGGGTTGTGCGATCTGTACCTGGAAATAAATGATGTGATAATAATGGATTAGACACAAACACAAGAAACATGCAAACTTGGAGAACTTGTAACCCACACTAAATTTATGCACAGCTTGCAAGCTAGTCGAGTTGAGGGGCGGCAAAATCAATTTGCACACAAATTCTTATCAAAACCAGGGCAATATTTCAACCAGTTATGACCAATCACAACCCTGGAAATTGTAAAATATGTACAAAGTTTGCATATGTATGGTTGGTTTTCAAATTAGGTTACTCAACTTTCAGAGCCATTAATTCATGGAAACCAAAGACCAACAAAAATCATGGTATTCACTGAACTGGCAAAAACCTATGCACCAATGTTTATGATCAGTCACTATCTTGGTCATCCTATTCACCAGACAGAACCCACTTTTGTACAATCAACATCACCCTGTTCACCAGAGAGAACCCACTTTTGCACAATCTGGGTCATCCTATTCACCAGAATCCACTTTTGCACAATCTGAGTCATCCTGTTCCCCAGACAGAACCCACTTTTGCACAATCTGGGTCATCCTGTTCACCAGACAGAACCCACTTTCGCACATTCGACATCATTCTATTCACCAGACAGGACCCACTTTTGCACAATCTGCATTATCTTGTTCACCAGACAGAACCCACTTTTGCACAATCGGCGTCATCCTGTTCACCAGACAGAACCCACTTTTGCACAATCGGCGTCATCCTGTTCACCAGACAGAACCCACTTTTGCACAATCTGCGTCATCCTATTCACCAGATCCCACTTTTGCAAAATCTGGGTCATCCTGTTCACCAGACAGAACCCACTTTTGCACAGTGTTGTAAATCAGTCCTTTTTGGGGGAAGGGGGGGTGTCTTTTCTTTTCAAAACTTTTCTCCTACATAATGCTGCCATTTGAAATTTCATATCCCATTCAACATCAATTATCAAAAGTTCTTAGCAAATGAATTTGTGACCTTTTGCGAAAATGACCCAAAAGTCCCAGTTATTTTTTTGTTTTGTTTTTTCATTTGTTTAAATTTAATACCTTTTAAGTGGAATTTAAAAGTTGGGAGTTATATAACTATGAAGATATTCTTCTTGATGTTACAACATTTTATTTAAGGACAATGCTCACTGTAGAATCTAACAATGTCATCAAGTCATTATGAGCAGCCTCAAATTGTTAAGGCCCTTGATCAATGACGTTGCATGCTCAAATCTGTCAATTACTGGTTCGACTGTGGCTTTTAATCAGGAGGTAACTAGCAAAGGTAGATTTACTCAAAACACATCGATCTCCTCTATCCATGCACCAGACTGCCCTCACGTAAATGAAAACTGCCTGAGCGATGTCAATGTCATCCTAGACTAAAAGGCAGTTGTGCCTCCATATTAGACTCTCTTCTTTGTTATGTGTGGGTGTATACTCACAGGTGGTCAGGGTGGCTGGACGAAGCACTAGGGGGTCGGATACCACTGGAGCTCGGGGCCAGAGAACTTGAGTTGGCCAATTCTGCAACAACAACAAACACTGCAAAAATACACCACACGCTATCCATTAGACAGATTATTGACCAATGATGAGTAAGTAATGGCAGTTTCACATAAATTTCAAATGTTACACAAATTTTCCGCACTAATGCCGGGATCTTTTCATTATCAAGTGAATTATTCATGGATTTCAAATAAAATGGTATACGACTGAATTTTGTAACTACACCTTTTCTTCATTATAGCACGGTTCACTGCAACACATGGTCACAAAGCTGTCCCTTATTTTAACTCCAATTTACTGCTGGACATAACTGTACATAACACACGTGGCGCTGGAAATTGAAATTTAAAAACATGCGTCTCAATGGAACAAGGTTTACTTACTAGGGTCCAAAAATAAGCTCTAAAATTGCATTTCAAATTTTCACTTGAATCACCAATTGCTTTCGTGGACCTGACTTAGGATTTACGAGAGTTTTGCGAGCATCGTTGTTGGCAGCACTCACCCAGCACGTAAGGTTTGAGGGTGTCAGGGACCATACTAACCCACGCAGAACTCACCCAGCACGTAAGGTTTGAGGGTGTCAGGGACCATACTAACCCACACAGAACTCACCCAGCACGCAAGGTTTGAGGGTGTCAGGGACAATACTAACCCACGCAGAACTCACCCAGCACGTAAGGTTTGAGGGTGTCAGGGACCATACTAACCCACACAGAACTCACCCAGCACGTAAGGTTTGAGGGTGTCAGGGACCATACTAACCCACACAGAACTCACCCAGCACGTAAGGTTTGAGGGTGTCAGGGACCATACTAACCCACACAGAACTCACCCAGCACGTAAGGTTTGAGGGTGTCAGGGACCATACTAACCCACACAGAACTCACCCAGCACGTAAAGTTTAAGGGTGTCAGGGACCATACTAACCCACGCAGCACTCACCCAGCACGTAAGGTTTGAGGGTGTCAGGGACCATACTAACCCACGCAGAACTCACCCAGCACGTAAAGTTTAAGGGTGTCAGGGACCATACTAACCCACGCAGCACTCACCCAGCACGTAAGGTTTGAGGGTGTCAGGGACCATACTAACCCACACAGAACTCACCCAGCACGTAAGGTTTGAGGGTGTCAGGGACCATACTAACCCACACAGAACTCACCCAGCACGTAAGGTTTGAGGGTGTCAGGGACCATACTAACCCACACAGCACTCACGTAGCACATAAGGTTTGAGGGTGTTGAGGACCAAATGGATCCACACAGAATTCACCTAGCATTTGAGGTTTGAGGTGTTGGGGACCATAAGGATCCACACACGACTCACCTAGCACTTGAGTTTTGAGGGTGTCAGAGACCATATGGACCCACACAGAACTCACCCAGTACTTAAGGTCTGACGAACCCACACACAACTCACGCAGCACATAAGGTTTGAGGGAGTCGCTGACCATACGGACCCATGCACAACTCAACTAGCACATGTCTGAGGGTATCACGGACCATACCTACCCATGCAGAACTCACCTAGCACGTAAGGTTTGAGGGTGTCGGGGACCATACGGACTGCCTTGTCCAAGTCCTGGGGTGAGCACTGGCCCTTCTCCAGGCCGTAGGCCATTCCCATTCGCTTCAACACTTCTATGTCGTCATGAATTTCAAATGTGTTGTCAAAGTTAAAGAGGTATTCATATCTGAAAAGGAAGCGTTTTATTTACCTGCTTATTTGATCGTTGTTAAATGACCTCCTCAAGAATGTTTCACTAACAGCGGCAGTCAGTTTAAGGGAGGAAACCAGAGTGCCTGGGATAAATCACTGCCCTCGGTGAGATTAAGACGTATTTTCCACATCTGAGATAGAGATATGAAGGCCATATTGGTGGAAGGTGGGTGGTCAATTGCCAAAATGGACACAACAGTCCTTGACCACTTATTATCATGAAGGGTCCATAAGCAGTGGATATATTTCAACAACTCTTGAAAACAGATCACAACTCTCCACACAGATCAAAAGTTTTACTATCTCATTATCGGTGCTATACAAAGTTACCCTCCTGACTGACACTCAACAAGATACATCTTAGAATGAAATAGCCAGGATAACCTACACAATAGACACCATTCTTTACACATTTATGTCTTAAGGATGAGATTAATGAAGTCTTAAGATATGATGAGGGCGGTAATAATATAACGAAAGAGAGGATTGTAAAAATAACTGAAAACCTAACTGAATGATGGTTACTACAAATACAGGAATTCAACTCACTTGTCATTCGATACCCTCACTCTAACATTGTATTTTAGTTGTGTCAGTGACAACATTCGCTTATCATTGGGTGCACAGCTCATGTCACCAATGATACTCACTCATCATTCCACATACCGGTACGACATTCTAACATAGTCTCACTTTTTGTGTTAACGATGATACTCACTCATCATCAGATATACTACAGTCTAACACAGTCTCATTGTTTGTGTAAACAATGATACTCACTTATCATTGGATATACTACAGTCTAACACAGTCTCATTGTTTGTGTAAACGATGATACTCACTTATCACTGGATATACTACAGTCTACCAAAGTCTCATTGTTTGCGTAAGCGATGATACTAACCTATCATTGGATATACTACAGTCTAACAAAGTCTCACTGTTTGTGTAAACGATGATACTCACTTATCATTGGATATACTACAGTCTAACACAGTCTTATTGTTTGTGTAAACGATGATACTCACTTATCATTGGATATACTACAGTCTAACACAGTCTTATTGTTTGTGTAAACGATGATACTCACTTATCATTGGATATACTACAGTCTAACACAGTCTTATTGTTTGTGTAAACGATGATACTCACTTATCATTGGATATACTACAGTCTACCAAAGTCTCATTGTTTGTGTAAACGATGATACTCACTTATCATTGGATATACTACAGTCTAACACAGTCTCATTGTTTGTGTAAACGATGATACTCACTTATCATTGGATATACTACAGTCTAACAAAGTCTCATTGTTTGTGTAAACGATGATACTCACTTATCATTGGATATACTACAGTCTAACACAGTCTCATTGTTTGTGTAAACGATGATACTCACTTATCATTGGATATACTACAGTCTATCAAAGTCTCATTGTTTGTGTAAACGATGATACTCACTTATCATTGGATATACTACAGTCTAACACAGTCTCATTGTTTGTGTAAACGATGATACTCACTTATCATTCGATATACTACAGTCTAACACAGTCTCATTGTTTGTGTAAACGATGATACTCACTTATCATTGGATATACTACAGTCTAACACAGTCTCATTGTTTGTGTAAACGATGATACTCACTTATCATTGGATATACTACAGTCTATCACAGTCTTTTTGCTCGTGTTAACGATGATGAAAGGCAGCTGAATGGCCGAGTTGGCCGCTGGCGATCCCTGGGTTTTCTTCACTTCCCGGTTTCGCTGTACAAGGTTTTTAAATGCTATTTGCTGTGGACAAGAAAATGAAAACCTATGTAGAGTCACACAGGTACAGCAGACAATAGGAATAGCAGACATGTAACTGATGTCATCATTCACTTCTGCTTCTTATTTTCAATTTATTTATATATATAAGTAGAGGATAAATTTTCTGATGATTAGGTGTAGACTTAAACATCCAACAAGGCATGGCCAAGAGGCAGCTCATAAAAACTCCAAAATCATGGCTTTAGTTGAGCAAGCATCAGGTGGATTTGACCACACGACCTCATAATGTTAGGGGCAGTTGCCTGAACTGAAAATGTCTAGACCAGTGCTGGTGATGGTACTAGTGTAACATTACCATGCATATCACTCAGGTGATGCAAAGTCAGTAGGTGGGAGAGAGAGGTCGCAATCTCATTGGTCGAAATCGTAATATACGACACATCAGTCTTAAGCTGATTTAAGTTGACAAGAACTTACCTGTAAAATTAACTCCTGCAGCTGCTGAGTTTTGTGCTTTATTTTGTCCAACTTTCTCTGTTTTTCCACCTGTAATTCACACAGTCGAGAATCAGCCACACAGAGAGTTCACCACTGTATACTGTATCTTCATTTTATGTTTGCAAACGTTTAATACCACATGTACCAACTGTTCCCTTTTCTGTACAATGTCAAACCACAAGATAAGCTTCCATTTCCAAACAACTAGTAGCTCCTTAAGACTTCCTCATTACAAACCTACCTCCATTTACATGCACAGGTATTCATTTATATCATTGTTGTTTTCATGCCATCCTCAACAAATTTTTCACTTCGGTCAGTTTTTCTTAGAGCCTGGTGTAATCCACTGACATATGAGTAGTTAGTGACAACCATACCTACGAGATGCACATATATACACACTAGTGGTTGAAGACAAACTTGTGGTCTTCAGCACTCACTAGACTGTGCAAACGGTCATACAAGCATTGTTGACCACTCATTGCTGAGTCACCACAAAGAGCCAGAGCGTGCGGAATCTTACCTCCAAGTTTTGGCATTCCTGAGCAGAATTTGTTGGCAGCCCTATCCACCGTATTTCCTTCTTTTCTTTCGATATTATGTTCATGGCCATTAACACGTTCAACGCGTCATACACTCGCCTGCGAATGTTTTTCTGATCATATGCCTGTCACAAAAAAAAGGGTTATGTCTCTTTGGAAACAGAAATACATGTGGTTTACACATTTCAACGGCCACTCACCGTTTCACTTTCCCTACATGACGTAAAATTTGGTCTAGAAAGCTGTTTTGAGGTTCATTTGCAAGGTTGGAGGATATCCTACTGTAAGTGCGTTTTAACACCAAAGATGACATTTTATGACAATAATTCGTTTCTAAGATTGCATTCTTTGGGCACGATTTAAGGTTAATTACAGTATAAAACAACAGTGCACAGTGGATTTTAGCACTAGAATTAATATTTTAAGCCAATAATTTGCCTCGAAAACCGCATTTCATTGGAACAAGAGTTGAGGTCACTTACAGTATACGACTGTAGTAATCAGTAGGTTTCATGGGTGGAGATACAATGTTACAGTAGCTGTTGATTTTCACAGAGCCCGCCCTTGTCCTGGTTGTCTTAGGGAATCTCACCTGATCCGTCGGAGAGCTTAAATTCCGGGGGTCGCTGAATTCGGCCACTAATTCATCGGCGACTTCGTTATATGACGTCACCCCTTTCTTCTGCACCTTCTCACATACCTTCATGGAGAAATGTCTCAAGCCTTTGCCTCCTTTCTCACCTTTTTTGCCACGTTTTCTGAAAAAGAATTAACATTTACACGTCTGATAAGTCTTTAGACAAACCTTTCAAAAACAAAAATACAATCCATTGGACACCTTCCATTACATCATCATGAAATCCTAAGGATATTTAACGTACAACTTTCATGCTTAACAATTCTCAATACACAATTCTGCATATCGTTGCGCAGTGAAATAAACATTACTGGAAATCAGAAGTTATTCAATGGAATTACAAAATAAATTCACAGACTGAAAATTTCCTTTATGTTTTTTTTTACTGTTATTTAACACATTTTTCACTTACAAGATGGCGGCCAGTTTAAAGAAAGGAGAAATAATCAGTGTCCGAGATTATTGACAAACTTTCCCACATGATGTGATGTACAGATATGAACACTGTAATGGCGGAAGACAAGTGGCCTTCACTAAATGTCAGACTACACAACCCTCCACATCGTGAACCCCTGAATCTGTGCCACAGTGACAGCAGGGAAATTTTCACATTCAAATGATTGGAAGACAAGCAATTTAAATGGGACAGAAAACTTTTCGTACACGTATATGGTCAGCTCAGAATAAAGTTCTAGTGAACCGTACTCCTGTAATATTTGCATTTGTATGAAAGAGCTAGAGTGACGCTGAAGTCCAGCTTTGGAGCCAGGGAAAAGTCAACATAACGTCATTGGCAACGCACATCATCAATATGGTCCATAAAACCCACCATACAATCAAAACATTTGACTGAATTTAATTTTCCAAAGCAAAAAGAAAATCTTACAAACTCAATGAAAGTATTTTCAAATACAGATTTTACTGGTCTTTTTATTCACCGTAACTTCATATTTGCAGTTTCAATTCCTTTATGAATAATGACAACTAAAACTGCTTCCCTTTTGCTCTTGACATAGAGGCTCAGATCTGTCCTTACCCGTCTGTGAAGTCGGCCTCTATGGTTAGGTCTGGTGGTCTCTTCCTGGCTTGCTGCCACTGGGCACTGTCTATCATGGGGATCAGCTGGGCCCGGGGACTGGTGGGCACTCCCAAAGGCCCGCTAAGCGACACCACCCTCTGAAAAAGAAATACACAGTGTCAAGTTCTCAGACAGTTCACCCCTACTTTCGGGTTGTGCATAACTGCCCAGGAGCCGGACGAGTCGGAGGCGGGACAAACATAAGCAAATGGTCAGCCATGCCTATGCTTTAACATTATAGGCCTTGGTGACAGTCCAGCACTCTGGTCAATTTTTCACAAAGTTTTCAACTGGAAACTATCAAAAGGCCCATGTAAAGTCTCCTCCGTCTTACATTAACTGCGCGAAATGGGTCAAATTATGTTTGTTTGCTGAGGGTTACAATGCTTTAACATAGCTGCTGGGGTTTGTTTATTCCACAGCGAACAAATGCCAGTCATGTGCACTTGAAAAAAGTAGAAACATATAACGTTTGTCACCAATGCTTTTGAGATTACAATTTTATTATGCTTTCGGCTCATTTTTCTGGGACAAAGAACAACATTCATTTCGTGTAACCTTCAACCGAACCAAACAATCTGTCACGTGGAATTTTTAGTATGCTACACACAGCAAATACACCACCATCCTTACACGAAATGTTTATTTTTTTCACTTCTGTATTATTAGACAACAAACATTTTCGATTGCCATTTCAGTATCGCATTTCCTGAATCGCTTAATCTCACCTGTTGTCCGGAGGAAGCAGACCTGCCCAGGACATGAGTCTGGGGTGACAGCTTGACTGGTGAGTTGGTGATGGGCAAGGCAACCATCTGGATTGCTACAAACACACAAACAAAACAAACATTAATCTGATGCCGTTACTAGTTCCTCATGTCATCACTGATTTATTGCAATTCTCCAACATTTCTAGACGTTGGCAAGATGTGTATGTATCCAAGTATATTCTGAGGGCATGTGTATGTAGGCTGATAAATTTATATATTGCAATTTGGTTTGCCCTGGAACTGCCAAACCTAACCATTGTAGTTTTGCCCCCAAAATCATGCCTAAAAGGTCTATAAATCACACAGAAAGTTACTTCCCTTTCATATGTGAAAATATTGAGGAATTCGGGTGCTCTACCTTTGTTCACTCCACTCCAGCAAATAGGTGCCTGACATTTTCTGAGACACCCCTCTGGAAAAAAAGTGGGATGACCATGTTTGCCATGTCATATAGTGCCACTTCAAACAAACGCGTATTATCCTACTTGCAGGCTTGCACTACATTAAACACATTACCACTGGAGGAACTGCCACCAGAGCTGTTCTGTGTAACATTTACAGGAAGATGTATAGCCACATGTAAGTGAGGTCATCTCTATTTGACTGCTGTTTCCTAAACATACTCAACAATAATTTCCTTATACACCAGCAGTCAGTTTTACCAGTGGAGAACACCAGGGTGCCTTCAGTAAACCACCAACCTTCAAAAAGTAAATTATTCGCAGGCCATCCTTACAAGGCCTTTCTACTTTGCATAGAAACAAGCACTAAATGAAAACTGTGGAAGCTATTCAAATATACCCTGTAGCATCATCTACCCCATGCCATTCAGAGTTCACATCTAATGGTCTTTTCCTCTTTTTCAAATTCAAATATTACATTTGCACGTGTATGAAGGGAAAGGTTATCATAAAATACCGCCATAAAAAAAGAAGAAAAAAAGAAAATTAAAAACCAGTTCATTCCCCTGGGGGTGGCACTATCAACAATTACTGCTTCCATTTATCCAGATGATGATGTAAAATTACTACCAGCAGAATAAAACACCACAAATGTAGACTTTCCTTATATCCCTTCCTTCCCTGACGTTTCACTTAGTAGATTGTGGCTAAATCCTACAGGGGCCACATTCAAAACACAGTTTAGTATTAGCTTTTTCATAAATGATATCATCTACAAGCTATACAGTTCAAAGGCAACTGAATTTACGGGCAAAGTTACAAAAGACAGATTTACCGAGTTATGTGAAAATGGACTATGTTTAGGAGCTAACATCTGCTTAACAATTAGTGATTCACACTACGTTTTCATTTCTGTGTAACGCTGGATGTTGCAAACTGAAAAATTCACTTATTTGATTCTTGTTCAACACCATATTCTAAATTTATTCACTTCTGCATGTACGGTTGTGGTCATGAACACTAAAACACATTCTTCCACTTAATACATGTACCTAACAGTTTTAGCATTACTACAGATTATACATTCTGGATACAGTACCGATTCTAGTGCTGAAAATTGGCGGAGACCTCTACGAGTTCCACAACAGCAACCTCAAGTCAAACGTGTAGACCACTGGAACTGCAGTGACCAATGACATCTACCAAACTGATATACATACACTTCTGTGTACTTAAAGGCTACAAGTGAATACCATCACGCAATGTACATGTATTATATAAGGGCTGTGCAAAAACGTCTTTTGCACTAAATTTTTAACTCTGTCAGTCACATCATTTTACTTTTTTCCTCTTCTTTTTTTCACTCTCTTCACACACAATTTTTCTGCAAATATCTGCCCACTCCAAATTAATGAGGACAAGAGTCAGTCAGAGAAAGCGATGTGCAAGTGGATCTGTATATATAGTTAAGCGTATCTTGCGCATCTTTATTAACTCGTACCCTCTGCAAGAGCTTGACAGAAAACCAGTTTAGTTTCCTCTGACAAGGCTACAACCACAGCAGTACACCACTGCGGGCTGCTCCAAGCTCTGAGTAAGGTTTTTCTTGAAACTAAAGAGAAAAGCCGGGGTAAACTAGGTCAGATAGACCTACACAGGAGGGGTAAACTAGGTCAGATAGACCTACACAGGAGGGGCTGAGAAGTGAAGAAACAGGCTGCGAGAGACGACAGGACAGTTTGTGGGGGGGGGAGAGAGAGAGAGAGCTCAGTGATGTATGGAAGATGTTCAGCTATATGTACAAACTGTAAGTGTTATCTCAGCAGAGACAGCCAGATGGTAACTTCCTGTCTGACACCAAATCCTTCCCACATATGGTTGTAATTCACACATACATCTGTGTGGATATGACCAGTTAGGGAGACAAAGAATATGTCATGTTTTACTGAGTTTCCTACTGCATGTACAGTATTTAATCCTAACATCTGAGGCATGTTAACAAGCAAGTCGTTTCAATGAGAGTGCATAATAAGAATTCCACCTAATTACACCTTAATTACTGTTATTGTTTGGATCAGTCATGGGAACCGATGCAATGGAAAAAAATGTGAAACCTTTTAAAATAATTTTTGCCTTAAGTTACTTGATTTCATGTCAGTCAGATGTACAGTTACATCAGGGAAGGACACATCAGAACACATAATGCAAACTGCACACAAACTACCCTATACTTTTTTCTCTACAAGACCTTAATGGAAACTGAAGATTCTGAACAAGTGTAAAAACTGTACAGAGAGCTACTGGATCTACACGAAGAGTGTAATACAGGTAAGAGTATGTATGTAAACGTAGGTATGCTTCAGGTAAGAGTATGTATGTAAACGTAGGTATGCTTCGGGTAAGAGTATGTATGTAAACGTAGGTATGCTTCAGGTAAGAGTATGTATGTAAACGTAGGTATGCTTCAGGTAAGAGTATGTATGTAAACGTAGGTATGCTTCGGGTAAGAGTATGTATGTAAACGTAGGTATGCTTCGGGTAAGAGTATGTATGTAAACGTAGGTATGCTTCGGGTAAGAGTATGTATGTAAACGTAGGTATGCTTCAGGTAAGAGTATGTATGTAAACGTAGGTATGCTTCGGGTAAGAGTATGTATGTAAACGTAGGTATGCTTCGGGTAAGAGTATGTATGTAAACGTAGGTATGCTTCAGGTAAGAGTATGTATGTAAACGTAGGTATGCTTCGGGTAAGAGTATGTATGTAAACGTAGGTATGCTTCAGGTAAGAGTATGTATGTAAACGTAGGTATGCTTCGGCCTTCAGTCCTCGTTAACAAGTTTCAGCTGTACATGTATGAAGACGAGGAGTCTCTAGGGCGTGTATATTCGAGAACGCGGACATCAGAGCTTTGACAGTTTTACTCGCGCCAAAATGCTTTGCTCGCAAAGACACGGTGGTGAAAACATTGTCAGAATAAAATGGAACTTAATACAGGCTTCACAGCCTCGTAAGTCCAAAACAAGGTTCCACTAACATTCATAATTTACACCTGTTATGCAGATTATTATGCAATAAAACATAGTGTAATTTCTTACTATTATTAACCGTGGTTCTCAGAATATTGTCCAATGTTGCTCATTTTCCTATCCCTCCCCAAGTTATCTTTCACCTCGTCACCTGCTTGATGCTGCCTCAAGCAGGTGACTTGTCTGGATGACCGCTGCCTCGAATCCTGTTCATGCCAAAGACACCAGACATGGCACACCACTCCGTCACATTATACTAACATCTTGCTCTGACCATTCACTGCTGAGAGCCAAGCCAGGCAGCAACAAGTGTCATTTTTACAGTCTCTGGTATGACCTGACCCGATCTGGGAGTGATCCTGAATCTGTCGACAGTGAGGCCACTGATGCAGTTACATGTAAGGACCTTCCAATTTATGTACTCAAGGCTTGGAATTTGGGATAAAAGTTTATAACAGCACCACAAGATTTTAAACGTACATAAGTGAATCAACAAGAATCTAACTAATGAAGACGACAAAGATTTTCTGAAGTTGATTCACATAAATTCAAAGGAAAGAAGAGAGAAATCCATTTAAATGAGACATCAAGGCTGGAGTTTGGTAACCAGTTACCAGTATGGATTTGAGTCAGTAATTTGTTCCTGATGCTTTAGCCCTCTGTTTTGCCAGTCAGCAAAGCAGTTTTCTAGCCTTACTCCAGAGCAAACTCCAAATCCCCAAATACCTCTAAAGTGCACTTTAGCTCAGTTTTATACAGCTGTACCAAACCATCTGTTTATGACCTTAACACCTCAGTGAAGACATTAGCCAGCTTTCAATTCATGAAATTAATGAATTTTCAGTTTAACTGATTTTATAAGCATATATGTACATTGGAATTGGGGGTTCCTATGGAAGAGGCCCCAACAGATCCTGTTGTGTGATAACCAGGACAGATGTATTCATAAACAGACCAGCAGTCTGGGAAAACCCTCAGATTGGAATCTTTCCCACGCTTAAACAGATTTCTCCATGTCACTTAATACATTGTGTGTATGTGATCATACCTGTAAGGCCATCCTTAAAAAACTGTTTGTTGGGCATAACCCGACCCTATGAGAAAAGATAGGGATGGTTGGTTGGGAATTCTTTTTTTTTTTCATTCTGGCTCTTGAAAAAAAAAATAGGAATTTTAAACATATTAACATGGAGAGAGAAATAAAACAAAAAAAAACAAAAGGCTTTTATCAAAACACCAATAAAAACTTTTGAGTACAGCCCTTTTTGAAGGGTCGGTCAGGTTACGCCCAACGAACATATTTTTAAGAATGGCCTAAGCACGGTACATTATATACATGATTATATCTGTAGGCATGATACATGTATATACTTGAGCATGACAATACCTGTAAGCATATCATAGGACAATCATGCCTTTAAGCATGACATATTATATACATTATCACACCAGTGATCATAATTTATTTCATTGCTGATTTATTTGATTGGTGTTTTATACCATATGTAAGAATATATCACTCATAAGCTGGCAGCCAGCATTATGGTGGGAGGAAATCGGGCAGAGGCCGGAGGAAACCCACGACCTTCCTCAGGTTGCTGGCAGACCTTCCCACGTACACCTGCCGAGGAAGCCAGCATGAGCAGTTGAGAGGCACCTGAGTAATTGTGCTGCTCTACTACACTAACACATCAGCCACGGAGGTCCCATGTCACAGTAGTTTAACTTCATACTCAATTTTTCTCTTGCAGCCAGTTTAATGGATACAGGGGACCAGAGTGCCAAGATTACGCCTACGACCTATGGCAAGTGACTGATGAACTTCCTCACGTCAGGTATTCATATAAGCACCCATTACTGGTGGAAGACAAGTGGTCTTTGACAAAACAAAGCTGCACAAATCATCACCAATTGCCTGTTATTGTAACCAAAGCCTCACGAGCAGTGAGTCCAAGGTTGGGCTTGAACTCTTGACCTAGTGACAGCTAGGAAACCACGTCCCCATTCGGGCTTTGATGTTTCCCGATGCATGACATGTACCATAATGCTTCAACCATTTCAACCACCTGTGCAACCATTATTTTGAAACATTCTCACAGAATTATCAGTTGGCGAGAAAAAATTTTGCACATCCTTATGAAGTTCGCATCATCGATAACACAAACAAAAAATTTTTAGCCTCATTTTGATAATCATTGTATGCATGAATTCCACTGAAACAAAGGATGACAAGGATGAAGGTTTACAGTATATACACAATCCTACTTGTAGGCTTGATATATTACATCCATACTAAAGCACAACTCGCAAACTGTGTGGAACAAGGCTCACTTACTTTTCGGATGTGACGTCTGTTCTCGGAATCCCGGCAAGTCACCGTTTGCATCAATTACACCTGCCTGGAACAAACAAGGTAAAAAAAAAATCAGCTTCCAAGGAACTAACACTTCAGGAGGAATTTCTCTGCTCTCAGGGAAAGAATACAGACTCCTGTTCTTCAGTCAGTCTAAGGTCAGACAATCAAAAGGACAGTCATGCCATGATGTGAGTGAAACAATCTTGAGGTCGCATTCAACTTCATGCTGGCATAAAATTACTGATGTCTACAAATGACCGTGAATGTATACTGTACTTAGTTATGCAGCCAAGGCAAACACTGTAACAAACTAGCATCTTTACTCCATACAAATCATTGGTAAAACTTATATTCCATTCCATTCATTACAAACGTAATTTAGCAATTGCTAAACTACATGTATGTCTTCTTGTGTGTGCTGTCGGTACTAAGGTAGTGCTACAAACTGTTTCTCTAATGAACAGGTCAACAATACATTTGTGAGGGAAAACAAAATTCCCAGCCTGTCACTTATTCAAGAGATTTTCAAGTTGTATGGGTATGGTATATGCTACATGCAAGTCAACAACAAACTTAAGTCTCCAGAAATAGCGCATTCCCACTCGGTATAAATTGCAAATTTAAACAGCTAGTATCATTTAAGAGTTACAAAAGAATGAATAATTCAGCAAGCTGGCAGGTTGGATGTTGGACAATTTTCCAGTTGAGCGAGCGGACCTTCTTCCAATCGCCCTGACAACAGCTGACTTACTTTCAAGCACACATTGCCTGACAAAGAATTAACAGTTAGCAGCCTGTTTTAACAGTAACGAGGCCTAGCATCAAGTTTTAATAACTCAGATGAATAAATTATGACATCAGCTAAAAAGCCAGGTGATAAACTCTTGTAACGTTGGGGTTTTGGGGTTTTTTTTTTTCTTACTTTGCATTTAGTTTACAATGGATAAGAGGTTCTCCTGCTGGCATTTGAAAAAGATTTTCATTAATTTCAGAAGAGTATAAAAATACACTAAATTGCAATCCTGGAAAGCCAAACAACAAAAAAAAAGGGCCAATTAATTGCTTCTTCACAGAATTCAATCAAGACTCAAACCAAACCTAACGGGGCACATGTAAATTAATCATGTCTCTGCATGGAATCAAGTAGGCTTTCAGTTGGTTTTTTTCTGGCAACAGTTTCCCTACACAAAAGTCTAAACATTACACCAGCTGCATGTCCATGCATGCCAGGTTTGAGAGAAACGACCAAATTTTTAAACTTCCTAGGAGGAGGCCTTACAAAACACAAGATAACTGACACCATGGTTTACAAAGATTTTCAAGCTGCAACTTCTTTTAATGCGCACAAGTGAAGCATCCTCGAAAGTGAAAATTTCTTCTAAGTCTCCATACAATTAGAATTCAATGAAGTCACGAAAATGTACATTACTGTAATTATATGTATTTCTGAGGTGACAATAAGGAGTTACCGTAGATATACAAGTATATATATGTTCAAGTAAGGAAATTTTACTGGCATACATCACACTCATTCAATGTACATGTACAATGTTCATCAGTGATGAGCAACAATTCAGTGATACATCAACCCAAAGAAACATGGAATATCTACTTCCGTGCTCACAAAAAGATGCTAAGATACACTTCAAATTGATCATTATTTAGGCAACATTTCAAGGTTTCTTTGATAATCATTCAACTCTTCCTTTAGAAAGCTTCAAAGGCCTTATACCATGAAAGTTTACACACAAGTATCTTACCCACTCTGCCATCACAGATCAGAAGAAAAAGGCTTTCAGGCTACACTTATTAAGTAATGACTTTGGGACCCACCTAGCTCTGAGATAGCATAGGGGAGACCCCTAGTGAGGGGGGGGGAAGGTACAAGTACACAGATGACAGTGCTCCTCAGAGCAATGCTCAACACCTGGATATCAATTAAGACAGCACAACTGTTACGTAATAAACGTCTTGAAAAAAAGTCTCAAGCAGATTCCATTAATGCCCCCTTGTTATGCTCTTAATACTGGATTACCTGTGCAATCTTGTGGACTAATCCTAAGCAGACAGGTGAGAACAAGTGTTCATAGGCTGAATTAAGGGTGCAAACATGGAAAGAGACCTTTCATCTTCACATGTACGTGTGATGTAAGTGAAAGTTTGAATTGTCTGTCTCTCTTATCCAAAATGACAGTAGTTGTCAGCCAAATCGGCATTGCTTATGTCTCTCAAGATTGACGAGATAGGGCGGAGGCTATCTCGAAATACCGTGATTTCACAGAGATTAACAATGCTGTTGTTGTTGGGCACGACAACCCCCACCCTGTCTCATCAAAAACCAGCGTTATCTCGAGGGACATCTGTGATGCCCATTCGGCTTTGTGAACTTACTACCACTCCAGGAAATACCTGTGCTGTCAGCGGTAAAAAAAAAAAAAGAAAAAAAACAAGAAAGCACTTCAGTAGCCAAATGCTCAAATTTCTGTGTTGGCTCCAGAAATATGTCTCAATTACCCTAATTCTTCAACCTTTTCACTGCCGCTGAAACCAATCTTATCTTGGAGAACTGTAGGGTCTAGAGAAATAATTCTCATACATGTAGTTTTATGAAGCTTACACATTGGTGACAAATCATTTTTGGCTTCAGTTTTACTAAAACTGTACGCATATACCAGCCTTTAAAGGCTGATTTAATGATTGACATGGTTGAAGATTTACAGTAAATTCCACCTAACTCAATCTTTTAAATTCCCGAACCAATACAAGAGAACCTTAAACACTGAAAGTAGTCTTGCTAATTGGCATGAGCTTTAAGTGTTTCGGTACACTCAGACTGAAGACAACGCTTTGCCCATATTTTCAGCGCAAAGAAAATGCTTCCCATCAAAAAACCAACTTGCACATTACACATCTCTGTGTCTGGCATGATGCAGGTTAACTAAATGCACAGGAATGGGCACTTCATACTTGATACTTGATCAAGTCCCTTTAATAACATTTAGTCAATGTACATGTACAGATTACAAATACATACATGTAGATATAACACAGCACTTTTGTTTCTAATGTAGGTTTTTTAAAAAAAAATTTCTTTTTAAAAATGCTGAATGCCTTTGCGAAATTTATGAATCCATTAACACCTGAAACTGGTACGTCTATCCGGAATGCAAAGCAGTCTCAGAATAACCTGCAGCGAGACTTCACCTTCAGTGCGGATGACAAAGCCCACTAAAAAGTCACAGAGAAGAGTGATTCAAAGTGGCTGATTATTAGAGCATGCCCTAAACCTAGTTATCACCACCATACACAGTACAGGTACATCTGCAACGATGCACATTCACAAAAAAAAAAATTCAGTTAACTTCACTGTTGTCCGTCAAGTTAACCAAATGCAGCCTCCAACCCTCTCTCCCTACCCATTCCTGCACACACAGGCTTTTTTAATCAGCTACCAGACCGAGTGTTTTTTCTAAGAAAGTCTATGTCTACATCCAAATCCTTCACACAAATGTAAGAAATTTCAAATGATTCAAAACGATTTAGAGGTTATGAATGATAAATTGTCACATACACTAGTACATGTACAGTGCATGTACAGAGAACACGTGTTTAGCGCTTACCTGGGCTTGCAGCTCTGACAGTGGCATACTCAATCTGGAGGACGGGGAATCGCTGAGGTAATACGCCATTCAGACAGAAATCTAACAACAACAACTTTGTAGATTTGGACAAGTTTCTTTCGTCACCGGGAGTGAAGAAAAAAAAAAAAACACCCTAAACACTAAAACAAACAACTTCGTGTATGACTTCTTAGCCAACGTGTTGTGTAAGCCACAATTCCTCTGCGGGCTTTGGTTAGAAGCAACTGTAGTCAAAATCTGTCCCAGTACTTCACAGGCTGCGAGCCCTTTGTGTCAGCTGATGAACCTGTATAATTTCAGCATTTCCGCCTTAATTCCTCCAGCTGACTGCTAACCTGCTATAGTACTTGTAACATGTGCTGCTTCTGCCTGAGCATCAACCACGTACGCACACCCGTTACATCACTGGCCCAGTGCAGCAGGAAAACAACAAACAACAAACCACAAGCAAAGAGGTTTCTGAGCCAAAAAATTCCCCGGTGACGAGTTGCTGTTGTTGTAGAGTATAACAAGGCACATGGAACTGGGGTAATGAGCTTGAACTCAGCTGCCTCAGTTTGGCATAAGACTGCGTACCTGATTACTCCACAGTGATTAACACGACAGCCCCTAGACAACTTTACAAGCCCCGGACCCAGGGACAGCAGTCCTTCCCCTCTCCACAACCGTTGGCCAACACTGCTGCTGGGATTGTTTGGTAAGCTAAAGCAGCTTCAGTGAGGAGGCAGAAGCTGTAGTTAGCACTCACACAAGAACGGGAGCTCATCACTCAGCCATCATAACTCATACGAGTGCAATACGTACTGTCAGACTAGCAGACTTTTTTCATCAGCTATCTGGCCAAGTTCTTCTCTCTGGGAAAATCTCCGTCTACATGTATGTACATCCAAATCCTTCACATACACTGTGCGTGTAAGAAACTTCAAATGATTCAGAATAACTTAGAGGAACTTTATGAACTGTCAAATACACATGTAAATGAGAATGTTTCAGGCAATCAAAGGTCTCACAAGCTACAGGTACCTCAAAAGCTGTACGCTATGAGTCTAGAGGTGCAAATACAGCTGCCATTCATTCTCAAACTTCACTTCCTTAATAATGAACATTGCCGATTACCTCACAAAAGGAGGACAACAGAGTAGAAGCTAAGACAGTAAATCTCCATAAGAATGTGAAGAGAGAAACTCAATTGTGCGCTCAATTGTGACCTTATTACAAAGACCGGACAGGATCAGATCAGCAGTGATGACGGTAAGCAGGAAGACAGGTGCAAACCTGAATGCAGTAAGGACCAGCACAGGTTACTGACAACAAAATTCACGGATGTTTCAGTCAGCTCACTGTCACAAACGACAACCAGTGTCGGCCAAAAATTTCCGTAAATGTTAACACAAACTGGGAAACATTCAGATCAGACTTCCACTCAACAATATGCAAGAGTGTTCATTTAAATTCTGTTTTCGAGCACCTGATTTGGCTTGCATGAGGAATGAAAACTCTAACAACTGACTCTGTGGTCACATTTCTGAATCAAAACTACACTGCTCCTCTCATAACAACCGAGGAAAAGACAGCCAGGCACTAGTAGGAAGAAAAACCGCTTCACTGGAAAGTCCTCTCACAGAAATTTGTGCAGACTGAAGTGAGAAAACCCCCTGAAGTCACACAGTTCATATCCATTTCACTGATCCATCACTTCAACGGACTATCCAGATTTCCACAACAGAGATGTACACAGAAGGCTCTGAAGCAGCCAGTCTCTCTCGTGCTGAATGAACTAAGTGAAAGTTGGGAACTAAGTTGTGAGGAAGTCCATTGTGTCTGTGACCCAAACTTCATTATCAGCATAGGCTGTCAGCTGGCCCCTTTGTGATTTTTCTATAGCCCCCCCCCCCCTCCTGCAATACTCCTGTACCTCCCTCTCCCCCATGCCCTGCCTCATAATAAGCCAACCTTTGTCCCCTATCCTAAGGGCTAGGGCTACCCCAAAACTCCCTGGGTTACCTAAGCCTCAGGTGCCCCACCACTGTCCTTCAAGTCGCCCCAACTTGAACTCCTTTGTGATGTACCCTTAGGCTCTGCCACTGCCACTTGGTGTACAGCTATTCGGCCCCTCTGTAGCAGGCCGCAGTCAGTGTACAGTCAGCTTTCTCCACATGGGTCTATTGTCATGTAAACAGGAGGCAGGTGGGCGAGAGGAGAGCCCTAACCTGGCCTACATGAGGACCGCCTCAATGACTAGTCAGTCACCGGGCCTCTAATAGCTGCCCATGCCTATGAACCCCACAGCATTCTCACACACACTCAGGAGTTCCATTACATGCTATAACACACTACTGGGTGATAGTGCTTTACAAAACGGATTTCACATTAAGATTTATATTTCATCATTACAGCTCAAAATTTTATTACAAACTCACTTTATCATTTAATTATTCATTGAACAATTGGTTGACTAGATTGGTGTTTAATGCCTTCGTGTAGCCTGAAGCCACTGACGAAAAAATATTGAGTTTTCTGATTTGTTCAAATTGAGTTTCTAAAAAGAAACTGGCTGGAAAAAACCCTGCCTTAACATTGTGAATTCTAATATGTTAAGCTAGAATTACATGGCAAACACTGCATTCAGAGTAACTTATTTTTTTTCATCTCCTGCAAAATTTATGAATAAAGACCCGAGTTTATTAGGTTGTTCGAGTCCAACAACTGGATATCACACAAAGAGTCTCACAGGAAGTGGTCAACCGTTTTTTTTATGAAAGGCTTCTATTTTTACCCACTGGGTCTGTTCATCTCTACCTAATAAATCTGCTGTGATATAAATCTACACAGACAAGAAATCTCACATCTAGGAGGGCACATCTTATGCATTCACCAGAGTACAGGCAGGACGACATTCAAAACCATGTAGTTCCACACTTGCTGCTGTGTCATATACATACATATACATACATGTTCAGTTATGCCTCTACCTGTTTCCCTGTAATATGGCATGCATTTCTGGAGGCACATGTAAATCATGCAGATCTGATGATTACTTTTATTTATTTACATATTTTATTGGTGTCTTACACCATACTCAAGAATATTTCACTTATACAGTGGCGACCAGCATTATGGTGGGAGGAAACCGGGCACAGCCCGGTGGAAACCCATGACCATCCACGGGTTGCTGTCAGACCTCCCCACGTACGGCCAGAGAGAAAGCCAGCGTGAGCTGGACTTGAACTCACAGCAACCACACTGGTACAAGGCTTCTGGGTCATTATGCTGTACTAGCACACTAACCAATTTGACAATTAAAACTGACTGATCACTACTGCTTCTTGGAGTCTGACGAGTACTTTATCCAGACAAGAGCACTGAGATTTGTGACAATTGAAACAAAAGACAGCCCTAACACAGAAAGAAATGGAACCATAATTCTGATACACCATCACAACAAGATTGGCTAATTTGACACCAAAAAGGGCAAAAATATTTCAGAGTGCAACGCACATTTCTTAATACTCAGCCAGGGTAACTCCTATAGCCAAGTTGCACAAAGTAATAGTCCATCAGGTAAAATCAAGGCAGTTAGGTCTGTTTAGAAAGTGATCTCGTAGCCTGTCTACCAACGTACAATATCAAAAACAGCGTGAGGAAGTCTTGAGAGCCACGCCATGTCCGATGTGGTGCTCACAATATTTCATCCACCTGAAACTCTCCAATCTTTCCAACAACATGTTTCATCCATTTCCTCGTCTCTTCAAAACAACCATCAATGAAACAAATGGCTTCAGATGTACATTTTCCTCCGATTCACTCTCAGCTGAGGCCCCTAAGTGCGAGGAGAGTTTCCGGCAGAACTAAAAAATATTCTACAAAACAGTCTGCTTCCGTCATTAAATTTGTAACTATGGCAAAATTAAGACTGTTTTCCCAATTTTACTGATAGGTAAAAACAAAACTACCGGGCCGTGCACTTAACAACCATTGACCTTGAGCAGATGTACAAAGTGATGACTAAATACAAATGCCACGCGATATTATGGGAAATACCAGAAATTCATACAATTGAACTTAAATGACCATAATAACCTTGTACAAATCAAGGTCCCAGAAGACTTATAGGGTTCTTATTCATGCCGGAGTGTAAGCGTGGTATAGTTGGGTGATTTGGGGACATGCTGGAGTGTAAGCGTGGTATAGTTGGGTGATTTGGGGACATGCTGGAGTGTAAGCGTGGTATAGTTGGGTGATTTGGGGACATGCCGAGTGTAAGCGTGGTATAGTTGGGTGATTTGGGGACATGCCGGAGTGTAAGCGTGGTATAGTTGGGTGATTTGGGGACAAAATGTTAACAAGAGGCAGGAAAAATAAGACAAGACCAGTGAAAGCGAAGATGGTTCTGTCTCATAACAAAGTGTAAGTGTGATATAAGTTCAGTGAATTTTAGTTCCATTCAAGTAACTGGGTCCTGAAAGGTTTAAACAAGACAGGGTTCATCTGCATCCCTAGATTTACGTATCATCTAAGTCTGGTCAACTTTGATTACAAACATGAAGAGGTATCATGCTTAAAAACCTTTCATTAAATTTAACTTAAATTACCCTGTATGATTTTGAAAGAAATGGTCATGGTTGTGAAAATCAACAAGCTTCTTCTTCCTGCCAAATTACAAGTGTGGTACAAGATTGGTGAACTTGGGCTAAACTGATCTAGAGAAATCATGTTTACAAATCATTCATAAAATTTCAATTCAACGACCCCAATGATCTTGCAGAAAATGGTGAAGGTTGCTGAAAATCAATAGGGCTTTCCTCATGCCAAAGAGTAAGTGTGGACTAAGTTTGATGAACTTGGTCTGGGCCATCTAAACCAAGTACATGTGTTAACAAGTGCACGTATATGGACGGACAGAAGGCCAGCGCTGCCCACTTCCACAATACCATATGGACAAAGGAATATTGCATGATTCTTATGCTCAATTGATTAAATCGCCTAAGCTTATTTAATGATCTATTTCAACTAAAAGGTAAATGTAGGCCTACCAGTGCTGATTTCTCTCTCCTTCCCAAATGAAAGATTGTATAAGAAGCTTATGGAATTACAAATTGGTCAGGCCATCCGTAAAAATATGTTCATTGGGCATAACCTGACAGACCCTTCCAAAAAGGGTCTGCTCAGTTGGTCTTTATTCGTTTTTATTGGTGTTTTTATAAAAGGTCTTTTTTTTTTTTTATTTTTCTCTCCAAGTTACTTTCTTTAAAATCGTCATATTTCTCAATAGCCAGAATAAAAAAAAAGAATTCCCTGCTAACCAACCCTATTTTTTTAATGACAGGGTCATGTTACACCC
Source organism: Acanthopleura granulata (assembly GCA_016165875.1). Lineage (NCBI taxonomy): Eukaryota > Metazoa > Mollusca > Polyplacophora > Chitonida > Chitonidae > Acanthopleura > Acanthopleura granulata. The sequence continues at coordinate 6,860,951 of JABBOT010000017.1, forward strand.
AACAAACAGTTTTTGTAAGGATGGCCTCCACAAGGGTGACCTGCGGCTATGGACATCTGAAAGTCAGCAGGGTCATACACCCTGGTTAAAATCTCACCAACTTCTAACGTTCATTCAGTGAGGTCAAATCAGCCTAAACAAGCAGAGTAGCGGAGGGCGCCCCACCAAGGAGCATGTTTACGGGAGTATGCATGTACATGTAAACATGCATCCACAGTTACAGCATGGACTTGTTTTCCAGGATGACAGCTAGTGCTGCTAAAGCAATGCCCACCATCATCTCAACAATGACAGAGCATGACCCAAGCTTGAAATCAATTCCTTGATTTTGACGTCAACTGGATTCCCAACTGTGTCTGTCCCGACAATCCACAGAATCCAACTGACCAACTTTTTTATGAAAATTAAATTTACTTGAAACAGAACAATGCAGTTAAATAAAGTGCTGCAAATTTTTGGACCTTTTCAACCACTATACCACAGTACAATTTATGAATACAATGATTAAGAAAATGACGTTAAAATGAATTGTTTGTGTGATTAAGGATGCGAGCTTCATAAAACTGTGCAAATTATTTCCCTTCACCCCACAGTTCTGTCAGGATGTTTCAAATTACTGGTTGAAGAGGTGGTTGAAATGGTTCAACAACTAGGGTAATTAATAATCTGAATTTTTCTGACCCATTTATACTGCATGGAACCATCATTTTCAAAAGTTATTTAACTGGCAGTCTATTTAATCCACATGTTGCAATTTTTGTAACCACTTCCTGTGCGCCATCGATTAAGACCATATTCTCATATCCCTGTAGTACCGTGCGATTAACGGTTTTAGCAGCACATTTGAATGGGGTGAATTATCCCCCTTGAATTCTTGCGAGATTAACACTCTTTTTGCAAATTATCTCGAACCAGCGAACGTCTGTCCCTAAGCACAGAATAATCTGTTTCTATTTAGGGGTCTCCACCATCCTGGCGGGACACCTCTTGAAATCATATTATTATTATTATTCCTCTTCAGACCATAAAAACTGTAATATTTCCAAAACTGCTAAAGGTGGAAAAACCAAACTTTGCAGTCTTGATAATGAATGTATGATACAACTTTTGAAGTGTTGTACTCTTGGCTGGTCTTGAATTTTGTTCTTAAACTTAAAAAATGCTCTTCTCCAAAACGGCTGAAGATGTCGGGATGAAATTTCATTTGCTGTTTTATGGTGGATCGCCCTACTGATGTAAAAAGTTTGAAGTTGGTATGCAAATTAGGCTATAACTGACCACTAAACTTAGGTCAAAGTAGGTGGGCACTAGGTCAACTCCAAAAACTGTTTAAAATGATTAACCAAACACACTGCCTGGTGGGCTGTGAGGGCAGGATTACACATATGCAAGAATTCTTTTCGTAAATTGTATAGTTTTGAAGTTCTGACCAAAAAAAAACACGATGTTCCAAAACTCTCCCATCTGAATAACACTGGATCTTTGTGCAACATGACATGAAATCTTTACCTTGGAAGTCACTGGCACATAGAGGAAATCTCGTCTTGGTATTCCCATTTATGTCAGCCCAGGAAAAGGCTTGAAGCTTAAATCACTCCAGCGTCTGTCATGAAAGCGCCTCTAAACCTTAGGACAATGTATTCTTTCTGTCTTTCGCTGTTGGCTGTGAGCCGAAGCTCAAAGCTGCATTTTGAGTGTGCTGGTATAAAGTACTTGAAATTATGTGTATGATACTTGGCAGTTTAAGGTTTAAATCCAGTTCACTTATTTTCAGTTTTGTGATGCTTTTTATCTGCTTTTCCTCCTTTTGTTATTACTATTACAGTTTGGACATGCAGAGCATACATGGCTGAGCCCCAAGGTTACTCTCCCCCAACATCTATATTTATTAATAGAGGTCAAAGTATGAAACCAATCACCGCAGTTTACCATGGACACAGGAGCAAACCTTGCCACAATGTAACCCCTTTGTCTTTTGTTATGGGCTATGAGCAGGAGATCAAAGCTGCCTTGTTTGAAGCCTGTAGTACTATGCCCATTATATACAACACATAGTAGTCTGAGGTTCAAATCCAGCATATTTCCTTTCAATTTTATCCCTCTCTTTCCTTCATATTACCATGAAGTTTGCATCAGGCTATCAGAAATGGTAATTACGTAACAGGGTAGATCCCGGCAACTTTTTTTTTTTTTTTTTTTTTGCTCGAACGAAAAAATGTTCATACTACTTTAATGTTGCTTAACCTCCACAACAAAGAAACAACTGTTCGCATGAAATTTCAAGGCCTGCAGGTGACTGTAAATTTAAGATGGCTGACAGTCGCTTAAAGACAATTCTTACACTTATTTTCCATACACCACATTCAACGCCACTAACTGAAACTGAAGGCATAAGTAAGCAGCCATCTTAGATCAAGAAAGTACCCTATACAGTACTTCAAACAATGAACAGATCCACCACATTTATGTCCCACCACCCCTTCTCATCACCTTACTTTCCATTCCATTTCTAGTGAAACCAAATTTTGATGTCATGACATGGCAGAAAGATTTAACATTTGTAATCATTTTGTGGGATGTCTGGTTGACCCACTTGCAATATTGTTATGACTGGTCAAATGTGTGTTCTTGATTGACAGTTCAGAAAGGTCTATCATCTTACCAATCCCTAAATATACCTATGAAGATAACTAAAACTGGTCGACGGCAAGGCTAATTCTTTTTTAATGACTAAGCCAAGGTCAACAGCAAACTGAGATGCATTAACCCACACCAGGAGTACCTACATCTGAAGACAACTGTTTCTCAAGACAATGGGGAACTTACAACAGTGCAACATTTTGTCGCCTGTAACAATACAATCCAAAAGCTATGATTGTGCCTTTACTATGCCACGATTATTGGATGTGTATTCATAAAAACCCCTAGGTAATACATAAGCACTGCGACACAACAGAGGGAAACGACGTGTTCTACAGCCAGCTGGCAGAGTTGGACCGTCTTGTGTAGCCCATCCATGAGTCTCCCATTCTGTGCTTAAGGACAACTTTTTACATGTGCCTCAGGCACCACCTACAGATGTGGGCAAGGACAAGCCTTTGACCTTGTGAGTTTGTACATCAATACAATTTCACATTGTGCCTTAAGACCAGGGGTCAAAATTCACTTGACTTTTAAAGCTCAGAATGAAACCGAGGATTTCAGATTCAGCCCAGGTCATCACACAGGAGGCTTTTAATCTTGTAAATATTTATACCTTCAGAACCCCAAATGACTGATTGTTGCGAAACTCAATGTTATTTTACAGTGTCTCTTAATGGAATGTAACACACTCCACACCTATATATGAAACTGGATGACATCAATTCTTGCTGACTCTGATGACCTGAAAATATGGGAATATTTTGACCCCTGCAGACAATATCATAACTCAGGCTTTAATGCCCAGGCACACCTTTGCAACTTAAAAGACCTTTAGGCTTAACTGTATTTTTCTATACTCAACATTCAGTTGCATAGCTCAAATCTGTCCTGTTGGTAAAAAAAGAGAGAGATGCATCTGTGGAGACATTCACAAACTGTACGCACCTCCTTCGCCACAGGTTCTAGCCCGGACTCCCTGTAGAACTTCATGATGTCCTCCTTGAGTTCTGAAGCATTGGCACTGGATCCTTTGGTAGGGGTTCCAGCCAGAATTTTGATGGGGCTCGCAACTCCAGCTGCAACAACAACAACAAGGACGTGCTCTAAACTGGACCGGATTGATAATCATTCTGTTTCAGGACTACAATAACCCTTAGTATTATTTGACTAGTGTCACATAGCCTAACGTTGCTTGCATGGCACTCGGCATACAGTGTGGAAGTGAACTGTTTCAGGTTCCAAGTGCAACAACAACACGCAGGACGCCAGTGAACTTTCCCTTTGACACAGGGCAGACGGCAAAACACACGACAACTATGATGAATTACCAGGATACCATAGCACAATGAAACATTTTGATGGACCCTCATCTGACTCTCACCCCTATTTCCACACCATAAATCCTACTTCACCAACCTACAGTACCCATTACTAATGGTAAATCCTACATTTTTCACTCTCCCATCCAAAGCAACCTCAAAACACCTTAATCAATAACATTCTCAATGTTGAGCAGAATGTATGACTTAGTTGTGGGTGAAATTTCGCAACGCTACTGACATAATGCTAGGTGGAGGGTGTGCAAGGTCTGCTAATGGCTGCCATATTGGAACAGTGCTGCTATGCTGGCCCATGTCAATACTGCTCCAAAATGGCAGTTGTTGTTCTAGGCTGATGTCTGGTGTCTTCTAATAGTAAATTCTGCAAATGGCTCTCTATTTAGGTTTCGGAACAAATAAATTTCAACCTACATGGTGACTAGTCAGTAATGTTGATGTGAAACAGAAAGATACTTTCTTTATGAAATAGTGTGTCATCTCTTTATAATGCCTTCTCGTTGAGAGAATGGACCAGTGTGGAAGATGAGCCGCGACATGTACTTTGACAAAAGCGTGAATTAAGATCTTATGTGTGAATGAGCAAGCCTTCTGGAAGTTTTCACACTACATGTCCCCTCTGGATTTGGTCTGTCAGGATAATACATGTACTTGTAATGTAGCCATGCCAAAGACCACAAGTTGTCAGAAGTTGAGCAAGATGTTGGTTTATCCAATATGCCACGCTTGTATTGGAGACTTCCAGGATGACATCTGTCTGGTCTAGAGCTATATATATACATATATATATTTACTTATTTCATTGGTGTCTCACGTCATACTCAAGAATATTTCCCTTTTACACTGGTCAGGATGCTGGCATACTGGGTCAAGCCTCAAGCACTATATGACCAGTGTCCAACACACACATTACTTCATATCACTTTCTGCCCTTTCAATGTACAAACCATACATGCTACTCCATTCATTGTTTCATTGCAGCAATTATAATAATGATTTCTTTGCCTTCCTCACAGTAACAAGTCACTGAATCTTCAATTGTAAATGTCTTCAACCCTTACTAACAGCACACAGAACACAAAGGCTCCAATTCACTTACATTAAATTCAACGAAATAAGTTATTAATCAACTATCATCAGACAACTGTTTACAGTTTGCCAACTTTTGATAAACATAACAAACCCAGCAACGCATTTGGAATTTAGGCAGCTATGATGTTATACGTAAGAGTTGTTATGACATTATGACATAAGTAAACCTGAACAGAAATGACATGTATCTAATTTTCCAGACACCTACTTGACCAATCTGCAACACTTTGTCATACTGCTTTGATTGCATAATTTGGTATTAAATGAGAGGTCACGATGATTACAACAAAACACTTCAGATGCTTTACACACACCAATTTCTACTGTCAACAGCCAACACTCAATCCCTGGTACTTTTGATAATTTACTGAAAATAGGGCTAATGTCACAATTTCACAGCTCACAATATACAAAAGTTCATCTATCCAATCATTATATATACATATATATATATATATATATATATATATATAATGGTATGCTATAACTTATGTGTTCCCATGTAAAACCTGTCAGTTCTGTTAGACAAACACACATACTGCCAAGCCACAGTCAAAAGATCTACAGCTAACTTCTGACCCCCAAGAATCTACTATACACTTAAGATTTGGTCCTCGACTAGAAGATGTGCTGAAATGAGTCACTTTACAAAATGACTATGAATTAAAGTCACAAAGAGCTGCACAAATATGCGCATCACTAACACAGGGCATTTGGGCGCACGGATCTCCATGGTAATCTGGTCATTCATCGTACTGGAGCAAAGTTGTCAACACTGGTTGCTGCGATATTTGGAGCTTATGAACTATTAGGCTATTCTCTTTATTTACAGTTATAGCTAATAATAATCTCTGGATCTTACAAAGTCTGCTTGGCCATCTTGAGAAGTACCTTTACATTTCCAGAGTAAACATTTAAGTGAAAGTTACATCAATGTCATACAAGTTGTTTATTTACCATAAAATGGGATTTGTAAAGAATAGGTTGAGCTATTGCTCGTCGCTGACCCACTTTTCTAATGTTCATTGAGAAAAGGACATTTTTCAATGAATTGATGTCATCCTAATAAGTGACATCACCCTCATCCTTACTACTGCCCATAAAATTAACATGCAAGTTTCCAGCCCACTCTATGGTATGTTGACATTGTATGCACATGGTCTTCAAACTCAGGGGGTAAACCAATTTTAACTTGTGACTGTGAATAAAAAGTCAAAGAATCTGAACAAAAAAGTTTTGAAATAAGACGGTGTAGATCTCAAAAACAAGTTATTTTCTCATAATCTAGCATATCAAACATGACACTGTGGCAAAGGATTAGGCTTCTGCCGTGCCTGATGTGAGGATAATTGGAGATGTCGTTGTTGTTGCAAGGAGAACTGACATGACCCTCGAAAATTTCGGATGGCTGAAAAGTGTAGATTGCAAAGGGGCCGGGGTGGTGGGTAAACATTTACCATCGTCAATCCAGAGGCTGGCAAGGGTTGTGTTAGGGTTCGCCATGTCCTGAGAACTGGGCCAGGGGTTAAACCTTTCTCTTTTCGGTCTGACACCGAAAGATGAGGTGAGTTGGACGCGAATTTCCCAGATATGGACCCCAGTTGCAGGTTACCTCTGCTGGTTTAAACCCCGGCCAAAATGGCGTCCATTCATGGGCTCATCCAAACTGAACCAGATAACTGAGAATAAAATTAACAAACACGGGGCCTGGACCGAGCTGATCTGACGATCCTGTTCATTTGCGACCTCCCGATAAAAATGACGATTTGATCGCCATAACCGCACATTCAGGATCAGCCTCAGATCTGGCCCGTCATAAACAGTCGAGTTTCGGTATTCCTGCTTCCAAAAACGAGCTTGGCGGTGACACCGACTAGACGCTTTTCATTGGCTGACGATAATCACGTGCCCAACTATATGCGCAAGCGTACATACTTAGTTCGGACATCCTCAAACAAAGACCATTACATCCTGTAACTTTAAACCAACTGAATTTGACACGGCGAAGAAGGGTAATGGGGAAAAGGAATTGTTCTTTCTTTACTAAAAACTTAGCCAAGAAATTTGCAGAGGACCACCATATATATATAGGTACAAATTTTCAATTTCCCATCATCTGAAATATTTCCAAAAACTTTATATACTGCATGCTTAGGGAGATATCAGTAAAGAAGAATCCTTAAGTCAGTAATCAGCAGAAAATAGAAAAGAGAAAGGAAAAAAATGGAGGGAGAAACAAAAAAGGGAAAAGAAAAAGCAACACAACTTAGAACGTATCATAAAGTAGACTACATACATGTATGTCTTCTCTTACATACAATTTAACACACCGTAGGCATTTCCTTTTTTTTTATATATATATTTAACTATATAGTTATATTTAACTAGTGGAATGGAACAAACCCTTGATGATATTAATCCCGCTTCAGTTTGTCTTATATCGTTGATGCACCCTAGGCCTGCACAGAGGCATGTCGAATGCATGGAATTTCTTCACGTTTGATGTACATGTGGAAGGCCTACACTATTTGGCTATTTGATAGTCTTATTTATACAGTGTATTTGAAAGGTAAAGAAAAACACAAAAAGTAATCTATTTTATAATGATACGTTAATTATATATTTCAGGAAACGTACATTATATATAGGCCTACACTTGAGGTAACACTTACACTTACTGCATGCTTGCTGTTGATCTTGTGGGGTGAGTTAGTGAAAATAAAAACTAAATCATAAGCGTCACTCTAAATGTATCAACCACTACCACTTCTTATATTTCAATTTTTTTCTCTCTCTCTGAAAATGTGAAATTCCCATGTGGGCGCACAGTTCGAATCCAGTTCTTGCTTTTTAAACCGCGGAGTCAGGAGATTTTTCAGGTATATATATCTGGCGAAGGTATAGGCTAAGTGGTTACGTCGCGCGCTGCATGTTGCTTCCTTGACCGGTGAACCTAAATACACAAATAAGCAATCAAACGTTACATTTCTGGGACTTTTGTACCTTATTGATAATGGTGGATGGCAGCGTTGTTTTTCCGCTTCCTCTTATAGCATATCAAGAAAAAACCGGAAAAGCTCCGAAAGCGTGACGGGTGACAAATAAAACATCACACGGATACTACATTTGCTTTTTTTTTTCAGCTTTAACTTACAGCGTTGGATTATTTCAGCATTAGGTCTACTAGCATGGCATGTCGTCCAGTTTCCGTTCATGATATGCACACTCCCACATTAACTGTTCATCATCGAATTAACGAACTGAAAGGCGATTTTAAAATTATAATTGCGCATGACTACTTATACTGGCATCTCCCGATAACTGCATAAATCTCTTATGTCCGTTAGCTTACAAACAAGAATTTTCTCTTAAATTTTAAATAAAATGTAACAAAAAATTATGGTGTGGCTCCCATGTTAAGAAAAATCTCGTTTTCTCTCGTGTAAGAAAATGAGGCACGACTTTTGAATTTACAAGCTATAGAATTAAGTTAAAGCTGCGTGATATTTACACACTTCTTTCGCACAACCTTCATTCTGTGGGCACAGTCCATGCCACCATTGGCTACAAATGATATCAGACCAGGGATTTCCGCGACCAAATGATGATAAGGTGCTATAGTGCAGCACACTGACTCGGGAGCCTCTCACCAATGCGGTAGCTTTGAGTTCAAGTCCAGTTCATGCCGATTTCCTCTCCTGTCAGTCGTATGTGGGAAGGTCTGTCTGCCAGCAGCCTGTAGATGGTCGGACCATGGTAGGCCTATATGCGCGCGTGCCTGCATATGCATAGGCCTTTCACTGGCCCATATGATCTTTTCTATGGAATCCGATTTCACTGCTCACATGTCTCAGTGGAAAAATTTTCGGGCAGATGGTCTTCAACAAATGTAAACCTTTAAAGGGTATATGGCGGTTCACAAGATTTTATTTGATTTATTTTGATGGGTGTTTTACGCCGTACTCAAGAATATGTCACTTATACGACGGAGGCCAGCATTTATGGTGGAAGGAAACCGGGTAGAGCCCTGCAGAAACCCACGACCATCCTCAGGTTGCCGGCAGACCTTCCCACGTTCGGCCAGAGAGGAAGGCAGCATGAGCTGGACTTGAACTCACAGCGACCGCATCGGTGGGAGGCTTCTGGGTCATTGCGCTGCGCTAGCGGGCTAACGGACAGAGCCATTTCACAAGTTAAACGAGATTCTGTGTTGGAATTCATCTGGCTTGTTCGCGGATTGGTTGCATGCACATTTTACCCATTGCAGTACCAGTACCTTTAACACCACGGGTTTCCCGCAACCATCAATAAATATGGTAAGTGACCGCCATGCTCCGTATAAATATAAATATGAATATATTTATCCATATATTTGATTGGCGTTTTACGCCACATTCAAAAATATTTCACTTACGCGACGGTGGCAAGCACTGTGGTCGGAGAAAACCGGACAAAGCCCGGGGGAAAACCCACGACCATCCGCATGTTGCTGGGGGACCTTCCCACGAACGGACTGGAGAGGAAGCTAGCGTGAGCTGGGCTAGAACCCACAGCGATCGCAGTGGTGAATATAAATATAATTACAGATAACAGTCTGATACCTACACAGCTGTTGCGTTTATTTTGGGCAGTTTTACGGCTTGGCTAGGTAAGGCCAGTGTAACCCCGTACACAGAACAAGAAGAATGGAAAGTGAAAAACATCCCATGTAAACTGTTCCGCAAGCTGGGATTGGAACCCAGAATTTATTTATTTATTTATTTGATTGATGTTTTAAGCCGTACTCAAGAATATTTCATTTATACGACGGCGGTCAGCATTATGGTGGGAGGAAACCGGGCAGACTCCGGTGGAAACCCATGACCATCCGCAGGTTGTTGGCCGAGCTTCCCACGTACGGTTGGAGAGGAAGCCAAGATGAACTCAAAGCGACCGCATTGGAACCCAAAAATTATGGGCAGTTTGAGCATGGAGATATATTGTAAAATAATGAGTTCCTACAACGAAATGCATTGCGTAGAATAAATCAATGCATGCGTGGGCGCATCTTAAACAAATGTACGCAGGCGCATGTACATAAAATGATATCTCTGTAACTATGTGTATCAATTTCGGGTATGAGTCAGGGAAGACAACTCTTCTGCCACAACTCTTTTTTGGCCTTTTCAAAAGAACATAGATTTATTTCCCTTGCATTATTCAGCAACACGATATACATGTTTATAAATGTGATAGTCAAACTTTTTATTCATACAAAATATGATCCTTCCTCTGCTACTACCTAAACAATTAACTCTGAATGACTCGGTGCAGAAACATTGAAACCTATACGTTACGGTACATTACTTGCGAATCTGGGGCCTCCCTGGCTCCTTCCAGCATAATGCTGACCGCCGTCGTATAAGTGAAATATTCTTGAGTACGGCGTAAAACAATCAAATAAATAAATAAATACTTGCGAATCAAGGCCTACAAATACCGATGAGGTAAGGACGGGACAGAGTGGGTCGGAGGGTACCTTAGCCACTAACATTAAATTTCTAAATATTTAGAAGTGACAGAAAATTATATGATGACATTAGTGAATTCCCCAGTGTTGTTCAGTTGTGCACGCATTGTATATGAATATGTACGGAAAACTGAAGCTTGTCTTTCGGACAAAAAATAAAACAAAGAGAAATACGTTTCCATGATTCCAAAGTAAAAAACTGTATATGTCTTATACCAGACAACTGTATATAAGGCATGTTGTGGTAAAAGAAAACAACAGTTATATGTTGTTTATTCGAAAAGTCCAAAAAAGAGAAGAAAACCACCTAAGTTACCCTCCAATGGGCCTAAGTCATTCCGTGTTGATTCGAAATTTAGCAGCCATGACGTTTCCTTTTTCTTTTTTACGGTGAATAAAGTGCATATAAATCCAGGAAATTTACACGTTGGAATTTTTTTTACCCTGGGCCGATAGTGCCAGGGTTAAATAAGTGTAGAAAAAACTCCAAGAGAAAATATACTCGTGATTCCGATAATTTTTCTGTAATTATACGAGTTTGTTTGTTTATTGTGTTGTTGCTGTTTTGGGGGGGTGGGTAGGAAATTTGTTCTTTACCCTAACACTAACCGGCATCCGTAGTTTTCCATCAAACTCAAAGTAGTTTCAGTGTAATTTTGAAGGCTTTGCTTTCATAGGAAAAGCAAACAATCATGATTTGTGGTATAACAGAGAAAGCAAGAGTTTTTTTCCTCACACTTCACGATCTCCATTTGTTATACTACAGTCTCAGCACATGAAGTTAGGAATCACCATATCACAAGTGGTACTGTAGCTTATATATTATGGTATGTGACATTAAGGGTTTTTTTATTTTTTTTATTTTTTTTTTTTAAATATTACGTTGCCACAGTTCAGTCTTTATGGTTACATCGTCTTCTCTTTCACGTAAGGGCCTCTGTGGCGCTAGCGCAGTACAATGGTCCTTGCATCTCACCAAGGACGTTGCAAATCGCTCAAGAATGGTCAGATCAGGAACCTCCGTGGCCGAGGGGTAGTAGGGCGCTAGTGCAGCACACTGACTCTGTCCGGATTCCTCCCACCACAATGCTGACCGCCGTCGTATAAGAGACACATTCACGAGAACTAAGGCATAGAACAGCTGTCATATAAATCTTTTAGATATACAGTGTATTGCGCTTTTGCAATACATTTTGTGAGAGCTATGTGAGTGTAGGGAGCATGTATATATCTATATATGGAGAATAAAAAGGCAATTAATTTCTCCACGGCACGGAGTTTTCGGAATCGAAGAAGTGTGAGCTTGTGGGGTGGGGAGAGATTGGGTGAAGGTGTTTGCACGGGGTTTGGGGGCTGGAAGCTTGTATAAAGGCAGTGAGCGGTAGAGCGAGTTCAATCTCGTTCGTGATCCGAGCCGGGTGAAATGCCTTTTGTATTCAAATTTTCCCTTTGTGTACATAATTTTATTTGTGTGTTTCTAACTGAAAATACATTTTGATAATTAATGTTTTATGGCAGAACTGTAAGGTATAAATAATAATGTTCAGTAATCCAATATCAATGGTGACAGCCAAGGTCGCGTACCAATATCAGTCGATGATACGCTGCGAGCCATATCAGGGCTGGGCGACTGACGAGCCGATATAACACGACGTGAGCCATACAAATGCTGGGCGTCTGAAGAGTGGATGTAATACGTTGTGAGCCATATCAGTGCTGGGCGGCTGACGAACGGAGATAATACAATGTGAGCCATACAAAGTCTGGACGGCTGACGAACCGAGAAAATACAGTGTGAGCTATACAAAGACTGGACGGCTGAAGAGCCGATATAATACAGTATGAGCCAAACAAAGGGTGGACGGCTGACAAGCCGATATAATACGTTGTAAGCTATACGGAGACTGGGCGGCTGAAGAGTGGATATAATACAGTGTGAGCCACACAAAGGCCAGACGGCTGACGATTCGATACAATACAGTGTGAGCCAAACAAAGGGTGGACGGCTGACGAGCCGATATAATACGTTGTAAGCCATACGAAGGCTGAACGGCTGACGAGCCGATGTAATGCGCAAATTGATTGATAATGTTGAATATATAATGCAAACGGGATACTGAATCCTGGTAACAATGATTCTACATGCGGCATGAAATGCGTTTGTGGCAGTAGAGTGTATTACCAGGGGCTAGGCGGCCATCACGATACGATAGACCCTGTACTCTAAGGCGAATGTGACATCGATAATGTGAGTTCGTCACATGTAAGTTATCCAGAAATGTACATACATATCAATGCAACATTTAACATCATGGAATAAACCGCCCAGGTGGCACACGGCTCGTGACACACGGCGCAAGCAATTGAAGTGTTGTCTTGGTCCATATACGGAATGCGCATGTGAATGCTGGAGAAATGTACATTTACCTCCCTTCCCAGCTGTCTGATTAACCACGATAAAAAAACACATCCATTTATGTAGGTGATGGGGTGTTCGAATGCAGCACCAGATTATTACTCCTGTTAACAGCGGCTTGAACCCATTAGGTTTATCAGGTACCTGGCGAATTGCGGTGCTTTGACTCGGGACACTCTTCTTTCCTCTACCAGAAAACTTGACCGACGATGCATGTGAAAAATATGAAATTCCGCGTTATAAACAGCGTTCTACAAGTTATTGAGTATGCCAGCAAGACAACACGTCCACGTTTGTGTGTTTCTGTTTCAGAATTCCGGTGTAAAGCAATTAAAATAACTGAGTAAAGCTTAGGTCCGTGAAAGCTAAAGGGGTGCGGCCGCCCAAATATTAGGTATTTTAGCATTCTTAAAGAATGACATAAGTATTAGGTATTTTTATCAAGAAGTGAAAGTTACAAGCTTTTCGTTAATCCCACCCCTCGACATTTCACGTTAAGTGAATGTTTAAAAATAACAAAAAACTGAAAACTGAGAGAATGCCAGAATATTTAAATGAGGGGCTGTCAATTCCGTGGAACTGGAGCATGCGCGCAGCGCTCGATAAACTTCATATGCAAACAAACGTGGTTGATGACACAGGTATTTATTTATTTGATTGATGTTTTACGCCTTGCTCAAGAATATTTCACTTATACGACAGCGGCCAGCATTATGGTGGGAGGAAACCTGGTAGAGCCTAGCGGAAACCCATGACTAGCCGAAGGTTGCTGGCAGACCTTCCCACGCACGGCCGGAGAGGAAGCCAGCATGACCTCAACTTGAGCTCAGAGCGACCGCATTAGTGGAAGGCTTCTAGGTCATTGCGCTGCGCTGGGGCCCTGACCGACTGAACCACGAAGGCCCCTAATGACACAGGTAAGAGAAGGACTTATGGCTCAACTCGTTACAGGATCGGCCAAAAAGAGGCGTAAAAGAGGGCTCAGCAGGTTGACCAGCAAGTCTAGAGTTGTATTTAGTGGCCGGTTGTCACAAACCTATAGTACTTGATAGGGGGGGTGTGCAAATGTTGTTGTTGCTGTTGTGGCGGTGTTAAACGTCGAACATCGCCCGCCCTCTTGTTGTTGAATTCGAATAACATGGGTGCAAAAATATGTGAAACTTTGACCGGTTCGAGCTCAGGAAAAAACATGGGTAGTAACGCTACACCAGTTCAGAAATATCCCATAAGATTTTTTTACCGCAACACAGTTGTACCAATATCCCTCTTGAATCAGCACAATGTTCTTACACGAATTGGCTGGAGTTCGCTGCACTAGACTGGCGGACTGTCACCCGGACCCTATAAATATACCACGAAAACGACGGAGTCCTGTTCGATTAAAAAGAATTAATAAAGTAAAGCAGGTATTCAGTTGGATCAACAGTGAAGGGCTGACAGTCGGCGTTACTTCTAATGTAGCTATCTACAAGCAAGTGTAGCGAGCTTCTACCAGGCAGGGAGGCAGGGAGCAAATGGTAAGTGTGATCGGGGAGGGGGTAGGGGGACACTATCCTAGCCAATCAGACGAGGGTTTTAGAAGGAACAAAAATAAAGATATCCATCGAAGAAGTTTGGTTAAGTCATGCATATTTTGGTACAAATTTAATTACCGGATCGCTTGTATGCCTTTTATTGCCATGAAAAAGGATCTCGGCCTGTGATCTTTAATATGGGGTCAGGCGTAGATCACAAGGATAAGGGTGACCAGCGGTCCCAGGACATTAGTATATATAAGCCACCCTTAGACCGAGGTCTCGTTCTGAATATGACTGAGATATTGCCAACATGGCTTTAAGCCATAATCATTCATTCATTTTAGGCCTTTTACACACTTGGGCTCCGTCCAACTTAAATTACAGCGGAAATACGTAGTGTGCAATTTGAAGTGGTTGCTTCAACAACACGCGTATGTGTTTCACCTGACCAGTGTTTATTATACATATGTATCGTAACTACTTCTAGAATCAGCTGCTCATTACAATAAATGCATGTATGGCGTCAGTTGGAAACAAGATACGACATTCCCGGAAAATTATTACCACGTCGAAGAACGCCTTCAGAAAGTTTTTTTCTTACAACCCCTTTTCCTGCTATCCAGATACCGATATATATCTTAACTAATATCTGGTTTCATGTCACAGCGTAAACTCGATATTCTAAATTTTTTTTGTGTGTGTATTTGTGTGTGTGTCAGAAAAACCAACCGGCATGTTTAACTGTTGTATTGCCGAGCTGAAAATAGGACAGATATTGCGTGCAGCATTTTTGATTGAGTTTTGATGGCAGATGAGTTTTGACATATAGGTCGCAGCAACGGTGATGGTTAATTTGACGAGGGTTACTGGGTTTTTCCGTCCAGAAATTACAAGAAACTGTACCAATTGCATCGAAAAGCTATATTGCCTGGAAACCATTTGTTTATGGCACCAAGGAGCTGAAAAGTGATTCACAAGTAGTGTAGGCCTAACCCTGTACAAGCAAATTTTCATATTGACTCAGCATTTCAACATTCTATTTTGTCATCATCATCTATGCCATCCTGATCATGGCGAAATAAAATAATGAAATATTGAGTCATTATGAAAGTTTATCAATTTATACTGAAAGGTAAAGTACCCATGCGAAATAATGCACTAATTATTTTATTTCCTGGTCTTTGTTATGTAATTATATCTGTAATTGCAAAACCGATGAAACAATCAGTAATGTTTCGCTATCATTCCAATACCACACACACACACTCAACGCCGCCCATTAAGACCTACCAGGAAATAAAGCGTATGATCTCCTTCCTCCAGCCATCAAAATGACACCTTGCGGTTTGAGAGGTATTCTCGTTTTTTTAAACTGGCAGAGATGTATATCTCTACAGGGTGGCTTACATATGCCCTGTGTAGTCTGATCACGTGTTTACCAGCTACATGTCCTTCAAAGATGTAGACAAACATGTTGCGAACACGTGCTGAGGTGTGCAACCAGTAAAGTGAGTCCGCCTGCTGCTTGTATATGTAACATACGCTGAGGTATGTTATGCCGGGTTTTATGGGTGTCGTATGACTTGAACAGACAGTCGCGCGCGCGCGCGCTATCTGTTTACGGGCGGCATACCAGACAGGTTGTGACATGATACACAATCACCTTCAACAGATAGGTCGACGTGGAAACCGTTAAGCTGACACGATTAGTACAAATGCACACAATTACACCTGTCGGTATGTCATCCAATGTGACAAAGAGATCATTTGAGGGCTTTGTATGTATATATATATATGCATACAGGAGGTGAGGATTCCGTGCGATTAGACGTCGAGGCCTAACGACTATAACCGACATCCTGGCGGAAAATGCCGATGTGCACGGATCGGTCCACAACGGCAACGACGAAGTCCGCTGGATCGTTCCCTCCCGCGTGTACGAGTTTGCACGATGAGCGCGAGATTCAAGCGGCGTACGTATCCCACCATGCATCGCGGACAAACTTGACACTGACAATTGCATGCGTACAGCGAGTTGGGAAAACAGCCGTACAGTCTACACGGGATTGATTCACTTGGCAGGGTTCACTGTGGACTATTTGAATTGGACTACCTTACCAAAGTGTCGTCTGTAAGTGCATGGGGTGACTTTTGACCAGGTGCGAGTTCTGTTATATATATATATAGAGACATATATATCAGTGTGTTTGTGAATTACCAAGTCATGTCTCTATAGGTTTAATGCGTGTCACAGTCCAAGGCTGACGGACAACGAAACCTACAGGGCGTTTTTGTGTTACCAGTGTGTGCCTCGTGACAAAACACACATAAGGTAAGCGAGGAAATGTGTGGCGCATGGGAAATCAAGAACTGCCAGAGCGCCTGTGGTGTTCTGTGCGTGTCAGTTGGTCTATATGGGTTAACTTGCATACATGTATAGTTTCACACGACTAAGATATAAACATACCTCTGTATATAAATGGTTTATTTCAGGAGAAACCAGAAGGTCTAGGTGCCTATTTATACCTTGGGGACGGGTCGTGGCCGAGCGGTTAATAAAGGCACGTGTTTCAATGTCAAGAACACACGGGGCACGGGTTCAAGCCTGACCTTGGACAGGAAATTTGTGCAATTCCCTGTTCTCAATGCTTGTGGGGCTATGGTGTCAGTAAGCGTCGACGACGATCACATGACCATCTTCTAATGCTCGTTACTGATGACTAGTCTTCCACCAATATGGCGTCACACGTGGAAATGTTGGTCAGTAGTACCAATGGTCGGTGGTTTACGTCGGTGTCGGCGGTTTCCCCCATCCATTAAACTGACCTCCGTTGTGTAAGTGAAATAGTCTTGATTAATCGGTTAGTCAATCAAATCAATCAATTAGTCAGTCTGCATCCCTGGGATGAGCGACTGGGTACAAGATAGTGCATCATGACGTATGCATCAAACCATCATATCTAGTTATTATTCCTTCTTCTAAAGTTTGCACCTATATGCATGTCAGTCAGTTTTTTGGAGGGGGAGGGTGGAATAATCCACCGCCCTTAGCCAGGTGTCTACCATACCTCCTGACTTAAATCCGCAGCCAAATTACGCGAGCTGGATCCGAGCCTGTTGCGTCAGTGGCCAGGGAACAGTTGACTGACGAGAATAAGGCTTTTGGCGAACGTGGTTAAATTGTTTCTTCTACTCAACTGCATGAAAACATTTCCCACCTAATTTTCTGGTCCAAGCTGTACTGGTGCATTGTAGTTCTTCCCTGATTTTGTATGATGACGTTTTGTGGTCAAACTGGTCACGTAACCAGTACCCATACATCGTAAGAGAACAATGGTCAATCCTGCTTGGGCCCGATTGGTCATAGCGCGGTAAAACGCGCGTGCGCCTACCCATTGCTTCGTAAGCACTATGTGTATATAAAGATCTGTAAATAGGGTGAGGGTTTCTTCCAGCTGTATTGCCCATTTTCCTCAGCGGCTTCATTCTGGCACGAACCACGTTATGGTGGCATTGAGATCACAGAGGTTACCAGCTTCAACAGCGACGTGATGCATTCTGTGTCTGACATGGCCGTTTAGTGAGGCAGCACTATAATTATATCGGCGTTAAGATCGGCCTGAAAATGACAGTAGCAAACACCACTGAGATATGACCGAAAGTAAACTTGAAAAAGGTGTGAGACTTTGCTGCAGGTTTCGTACATATTTGAAACTTCATACATAATAATATATACCGTTACTGAAGATACGGGTTGAAAACAATACTAGATCAGGCGGAATGTTTTTGTATGCTTTCCTTCCTGTATCTTCGATTCACAATGTCCCAGCTCTATATGGAGAACTATGGGAGTCAGGTCGTCAGTGATTACTTGTTTTGCGTGTGCAAGAGCGCGTGTCCTCTTTTGAAGATTTCGAAGAAATTTTGCATTCTTTGTATGTTCTTGCATTGTTTCTCTTGTTGCCCTCACGAGACTGTCTCGGTGATGTCCGTTGGGACAGTACTCCTGGTGATCATTTAAGTCGGTCCTGTAAATTTACAGCACACTTGAGATAGATGTGATACATCTGTAATAGGTCGTGTTCTTATCCCTCGCTGCCCGTTGGAGACAAATCATTGTATTTGCGTCTGTTTTACCATGGTGTTTTTGGTGTCATTTTCAGACTACACTCATGTTTACATAATCTTTTGCCTCCATTAAGACACAGCAAAACTTGCACTGGATATGGCGCTCTTTCCAACAACAGTAAAATTGACACCAGATATGATCACTAAGTATAAAGATTGTCAGTGTCGAAGTCTCAGATATGACCCGCCTCGGCCGTCTGTACAACACGTAATCAAGTGTGATGCATAGCCTTTAATTACAAGTATTCAAGCAGTGTCTATTCGTGCCTGCGAGTGCGTGGTTCCGATCGTCAGCTGGAAATCTCGTTATCTTATCACGACAGAGTTAGCTGCGTTTATTCGTTTAGCTCATCGTCTGATAAGAGTAAAGGTTACTTCACGTAACCAGTCGATAACCTGCCGCAGATATCTTTTAGCGAATGTATTGATCAACGGCATAGATGTTAAGAGCATCCTTTACTTGAATGTCAGACATCGTATATCATTTAACATTTTTACAAAAAAAAAACAAAAAAACCCCAGATATTGCTGCATGCGCAGATGATATTTTATGAACGTAACCAATACACTCTAAAAAATCATCTGTAAAAATGACAGAGTTTTATGCTCTTTTGCCAAAAACTACGTTATGTTGTATGTATGAATGTCACTCTTGTTCTGTTATTTAAACAGAATACCTCACAGTACAGGACATAGTATTATGTTGGTGTTGCATAATGCTTTCTAGCCTCTCTAAAAAAAAACCAAAAAAAAAAACAAACAACATAATGTTATGTCATATTAAGCATAAGTTTTTATTGTGTATTTAGCCTGCGGTTGTTCACATCAGTGTTTACCAGTACATACACACTCCCTACATTCCTACCTCGTTCAATTTTTTTTCTCATGACGGTACTATTTTAAAGGGCTAAATTACAGGTGAAAAGAGAACCGACATACAGTACCGTACTTTACTGTTCCACTCCCAAATGATTAAGTCTGTATTCGGTCGAGAAATCGCAACACGTAGGACAGTTTCCGGTTTCAGCCTTTTTTTTTCTTTTTTTTTTTTTTGTTGTTTTTTTTTTCAAACCTATCAAAAAACTTATTTCAGGACTTTAGCCCGGACGAAAAATGTTAAATGAGGTCTGTGGCTGTCAGAGTCAGGAACACGATCTAGCCTGTCGTTGCTAGCGCAGTTCAGGAACAGATTAGTGGGGCTGTGTAGAGCAACCTACTGGTGTTACTTACGTCATATTAATTCTCAATGTCTTGTACCTGTCTATGTAGGAAGGTCGTTTACGGAAATAGATGGGCGAACCGACGAGTCTAGATAAACACATTGCAAATGCACAATGTTACCACATAAATGAGTCGAAAACGAGACGGCGTATAAGCTGATTTTGAATGTAAATTCACAACATTACTACATAAGTGAGCCGAAAACGAGTCAGCTTAAGCTGGTTTCGAACGCAAATTCACAACCTCAGTATATAAATGAGTCAGAAACGAGACCGCGTAAGCTGGTTTCGAATCTGTTTTACTGACCTGACTAGCGAACACCGATAAAACCTCAAATAAATAACCACCTTGCAAAGTGACAACTTAACTTACGACAAAAACTAAGCGCCATAAGTTGGACTCGAATTCCGCGCATAACGAGCTGTGTATTACTGTAGGTATATTCTGAACACCTGTGCTTCATAATGATTAACAGGATACATGTACGCTGTGAAATCACCAACGCATCACGCGTTTAATGGGTGATTAAACTTGAGTTTAATAAATATATTTAAGTATTAAACATATGTGTCTAAAACATGTGTATAGGTATATGATATAACCTATAATCTCCGAGTGTTTAATATCTGATGCATAAAAGCTAAAAATTGAAATTTACAGTGTATATTTAACTTCTAGAGGATTCCACGATTGTTCACCACAATGTGTGTAGAACGCAAATGGGTCTTCTCGATCATCGACTTGGAATGTCCCTTCCGCATAGTTCGATATTCTTTTGAAAACTGATGGTTTAGCTTGTTTTAGAAATGAGCCTTGCGATTGTCGGCTTAGAATGCATGTCTCTTAAAGGAAATGTCTTTGAATGACCCTTCGTGATCGATATTCTTCTGAGAGCTGGGGTTTTAAGTCTTGCTAATGGACCTTGCGTTCATCAGTTTGGAATGCCCCTTCATGGTTCGATATTCTTTGGGAACAACTGGTGTTATAGGTTGTTTTGGAAATGGACCTTGCGATTATCGATTTTATCGATTTATCGCTTCTTGGGAACAACTGGTGTTTTAGCTTTTTTGGAAATAGGTCTTGTGACTATCGACTAGGAATGTCCATTCAGAGATTCGATATTGTTTTTGGAACTGATGTTTTAGGTTGTTTCGTAGCTGAATCATGCGATCATCGACTTCGAAAGTTACTTCACGGTGTCATATTCTTTTGGAAACTGGTGTTTTGGGTTGTTTTGGAAATGGGTCTTGCGTTTCACGGCTTGGAACACCCCCTTCACTGGTTCGACATTCTTTTGGGTTCTGGTGTTTCGGTTTCTTTACGAAATATAGGTTCTGTGATTATTGGCTTGAAACAGTCCTCCATGCATGGTTCGATACTCTTTTGGGAAGGGTTGTGTTAGATTATACTTTGGAAATGGGTCTTCTGAATATCGATTTGGAATACCCCTTCATGGTTCGACATCGTTTTGTAAACTGGTGTTACTTTAGAAATGGGTCTTGCAACTGTGGAATGGGTCTTGCAACTGTGGAATGGGTCTTGCAACGTGAAATATCTCTTCATCGTTTACAAGCGAGTATGTGCGGCATACAAATGTAGAGCTTCACATAGTTATATGTAGTATATCAACCCATTATCAAATAACGAGCAAAAAAACGTCCGTTCTGTATCTAGCCCCATCTATGTTCTCACATGCTTATGTTTATATATACAGGCAGATATGAAAAATTTAAATGAAACGAGCGCGCGTGTATATAGGTCATAAATATTTAAACAGGTATAGGGAAGGTATGTGAAAAGTGATTACATGAACTCTATCCACCTGTTGCTTTTGTATATATATATGTGTGTGTATACATATATACATGAATACCTGTAAGCATTGTATAGGTTGTCCCACCTGTACATGGCTTTGGGCGTGTTCTAATCCGGCTGCGTAACTGTTTAATTGGCCAGGCCTACATCTATGTCATTATATGCACCCGTGACACAGATCGGCGTACAACACGCGCCTGTATATATGTGGCGGGTATACAGGCCTGTAGCTGTATTACGTCGGCGAATAGCTCCTGAACAGACATCGACCGCGCCGTAAGTTACAGGCGTTATACACCTGGATGTAGACGGACTGTGTAAGACGTCATATATGAATCAAGCAACTCAGGTGAGGGAGATATATTGACTTTTCTGTTTATGTACATAAATAGATATATGTATGTGTAAATATGTGAGGTCTCCTATTAGCGCATTGTTTAGCGACATCCAATCTGCCTATGTGTCCATAAACAGCGATTCATAGCTATGACTACGCGATGCGTTCGTACCAGTATTGATTTAGGTCTGTCTGCCACCTCTATAGGGAGACAAAACACTTTGAAACTGAGGACAAAAAAAGAGCGAGCTCGATGGCTGTTTATAACAAACAGCTTTGTACTTAGATCGCAACATTCCTCCACTTACAAACATATACACCGTGAATAACATAAAGGCTCTGAACACGGGACCCGGACATTTCTCACTGATGTCACCACGCAGTAAATCGTTAGTAAATACACATGTGCAATTTAAACTTCAATTTCGAATTGTCCAATCTTGTATATGATTGGTTTATTCAAAGTGTGCTCGTGAAATCCATGTAGTTATATAGGTTTTATTTTCATTACGAGCTTCGCATCTGTTACAAGGTTTGTTTTTAGAAAGTTATTTTATAATTATAGAGAAGGGATTATTTCACGCGGACTATGTGATGAAATAAATTCTGAGAAGTTACAGCCTAGTAATGCAGATACATATATAATATACGTAAAATTTGCATACTCGGCCACATTTGTGTACAAACATCATAGGCTATAATATCAAAAAGGGGCTCTATCGCTTAGCGCGTTAATGCAGCGCAATGGCCGAAGTCTCCCACCAATCCGGTCGCTGTGAGTCAAGCCGAGCTCATGCTGGCTTCCTCTCTGGCCGTTCGTGGGAAGGTCTGCCAGCAACCTGCGGATGGTCGTGGGCTTCCTCCGGGCTCTGACCGGCTTCCTCCCACCATAATGCTGGCCGCCATCGTATAAGTGAAATATCCTTGAGTACCGCGTAAAACACCAATCAGATAAATAAATAAAATAATATCAAAACTAATTCAGTTGCTCAAACTGAAAGTAAAACAGTAATTTCGTTTATGTATACTATATCATTATTATGAAATAAGATATTATTAGCTATGTCAATTGTCGTTTCTGGAAACTGGCCTTGCTATTAGTGACCCGGAACGCCCATTTTGGTTGACGGCTGGTATACGAATGTCGGTTTTAACGCCTACGTTCGTCTAGAAAATGTAGGCATTTTCACACGATGATTTCTTGATAACAATTCCATGGCATATAGAAGACTACAGCACTGGACCATAATGGGGGAAGACAGCGTGACTCTTGGCAGATGGTCACACTTTATACCTGGTGAAATGCAGCCTCTTGTCAATTTACCTCAATAAGGGTTTTATACTAACTGCTCATACCAATGCTTATACAAGTAGCAACTTGCCCCCCCCCCCCATCACAATTTTTTACTGGTGTAGAATCACTCAAACACTACGTTGGCATCGCAATTATATAACATATAACCTCAGAGCACCGTATGTATGCTCACTGGTTTACATCCATGTTTGATTTCATTGGCCAAGTTGTCAGTCTTGCGCAAGAGAGCTCTAGATTGGAATCAATTGCATTCACAGCTGAATTCCAATACTGGATAAAGAATCGCAACGTTTTCGCTTTCTTTTCCTCTTTTTTCTAAACCATGATCATATTTACACCTATTCTGGGTGGCCGACATAATTTCTAGACCTAAAACCTTTGTATACAGGTAGACTTCGTCGTAGGCCACGAATTCATGAGAAAATATTTGTTTTTGCATTCCGCGATCAACGAGAGAAAACCGTGATGATCGATAAAAAGATAGAGCCTTCGTTTCATTGGATCAATTGTTTTAACATCCAGCATTGCTTACATATCGTGAAAATAGCAGGGAACAATTACTTGCGCAAATAGCAGCTCTCAAGTAAACAAAACTTGTCTGAATATCAAAATATTAAAATGAAACGCCTTGCCAGTAAAAAAGGACAACAACGTAGAGAGTAAAATCAGAGCGGTCTGATTGGCAAATGGTCACAAATAACAGGTTAAAGTCCTGTTGTCAATAACCTCAGTTAGGGTTTCATTCTAACTGATCATGTAACAATTTACACACCCACCCACACACCCACCCACACACCCACCCACACAGCACTCCTGCTTAAGCACAAAGAGGTAAAATAAACTGCAATCAATTCTACTACAAGCTGTTAGATGTCACCGCACTAGAATTACTCAAAATGATGTGCTATCGTCACATTTGATAGACAAAAACTCATTAAGAAAAATTCAAGGTGACCATTCATCGAGAATGTTTAGTACAGCAGCAGAATACTGGGTTATGCAGGAGTACAATGCCTACTATACCACAGACCAAAAAAAAAAACAAACAAACCAAAAAACAAAAAAAAAAAAATACTAAAAAAAAAAACAAACACTTGACGTGCACCCACCCTTGTCTTTGCCTTGGCACACTAAAGATAACAATATTAAATAAATAAATAAATAAATATGAGGCTTCTTATACTTTTTACTGACTCACCACAATAAATCGATCAGATCAGGGTGTAGGCCCTACACGCACAGATATGAAGTACACCCATGCGCCTCTTATAGCTTCCACAGCTCCCAATTGATTTTGTCTCAGACTGCGAACACAGATAATGGATAATTATTATAACACGACTTATTAGTTGGATAATTTCATTCAGCATCAGATTTGACATTTGTGTATAAATCAGCTCGTCGTTGAACGGACATAGGAATCGCCATGAATGTGGGGTGCCCATAGAACCATGACATCTTGGTTGTTCTGGAGCTCTGCGCTTTGCCAAGCCTGTAGATTTAAGATACAAGGAAAATTTGTTCTATTGCAGAGTAATCTTGCTTTTTTGTGTGTGAAGTGACGACGTGGAGAGAAAGTTCGGTTTGTAAAGATTCTTATTTCATACATCAGATTGTCGCTTTCTAAAACTGACAGAAGTTGTTCTTGAAAGTGAATGAATCTACTGGCAAAAACTTAAAAATATCCAAGTTTTGTTAATTACTTAAAGAAATGTAATAAAATGTAATGGTGACCCGAATTTAACCGTAGCTGGTATCTGGTAATGTAGCAAGATTTTGTTGCTGGTTTGCCCGGAAATGGTCATTCCAAAAGGTGAGAATCAGAATTAGGCACACAGCTTGAACCCTTATGCCCATACTATCGCTAGTACTAGTGAAAAGCATCGTGAGGTATATCAAGGGCGTAGTGCCTGTAATACTTCAAGCCGGATACGGTCTCCAATTAGTCACTATAATGCGGTAAGGATACCATAGTCGTTTTCACTTCTTTTTGAACAAAATATGACCCGAGGAAAGGAACCCGAGGCAATGATTTATTTATTTCTGTATTTATATGGGTTTTTACGCCATATTTGATTCATATTTGATTCATAAGCCGGCGGCTGCCATTATGGTGAGAGGAAACCGGGACAGAACCCGGGGGAACCCAAGCCCCTCTGCAGGTAGCCGAGAGAACTTTCCACGCACAATCAGAGAGGAAGCCAGCGTTCTGCTGGACTCACATCGACCACATTGTTGAGGGGCGTTTGGTCCCTGACTCTCTGCTAGTGTGCTGTTCCCTCGGAAAGGGAGCCCCCCCCCTCCCTCACCCCGAGCAAATGAGTTTTTGGTAATCATTAGGAATTAGAAAAATATCATGACCGCATTTTCATTGCTATAGGATGGAAGCTCAACATATCGATGCATGTGTAGGTCTGCTGGTGTTACTCTTCACTCATAAAAGGCTATATTGATAGTATGCATGAGTGATTTAATCTAACGCTGAATGTAGGTCACAAGTTAAAAGAAACAGGCTGTAGTAAATCGCATTTGCAGGTGCATTTTGTAAAAAAACGTTTGTCTACAAGGGAAGTTTTGTTGATTAGACAACCACGCAGTCAGTAAAATTTCCTGGTAAGTGAACACTAACAGTTCACGTACCCAAGGTGACATCTTCCTTTACGTGAACTAATACACGTATAAATATTTCCGTGAAGTTTCACTAATAAGAACACATTTTCCAGCGCCATAAGCACAACTATATAGTACACTGCCCTCATATCTTTTGACCTCGTGTAGAGACTGTTGGTATATTAGTACCGTAGTAATGTTGTTTGGCAACAGAAACTCTTAAATGTTTTCGGATGCCACAATATGTGCCGTTATTTGCATACATAAATCTGTTTTTTCCATCCACAGGCATGGTTATCAGGAAACGTATGTGTACATGAGTCTTTTAGTTACAACTAACTCCCCACGGCCATTTACCTATTCTAAACAAAAACCTCATACACTGGCCAGTATTACAAATATTTGCCTTTCACGGGTAATCGACCCAAAATGACCATATATGTAATGTAAAGAATGTGTGCGTGCTCTAATCATTTACGGGTCCATGGATATTTGAACAATGGTTTCAATATTCGTACATGCTTCTGGCGCAACATAATTGTGGACGCTGCTTTGGTGCCGTTAAGATGGGGCTTCCTTGTTACAATACAAAGACTGTTCCATTGCATGCCCGCGCATGCTCCATAACCTCCGAGGTCGGGAGATCCGGGATCACCTCTGTTATTTGCAGCTGTCTCCCTTTGTGCTTAGCATTGCGAGGTTTGAATAGAGCAGGTAAACAGGACTGGTCGACCCGGTGTAATGACTGGGTAAGGTGTCATGTCAGGTATCTTCGGCGTGATGTTTCAGGGGCTGCAGCAGTTTTGCGGCATGTACTCACCCTGAATATACATTCTATGGATTCCTGGTCGTCATGTAAGTGAAAATTGTCGAAGACGATGTAAAACCTAAGCGTAAATACGTATAGGTATAGATTGTAACTCGGTGCCGAAGACATCATGCATGGCACCCCAACAAATCAAAGTGACACCTTAGCATACCCCTATAATGACTTGAGCCAAGGGATAGTAGTGCGTGTCAATTCTGTGATCTGCACCAGCTTCGGAGGTTTGTAAGGCACCTGTCGATGGCTTACTGCTGTTAGTTCATGTATAATAAATTTAAAAAATGTTGTCTTGAATTCATATGTTGACACACTTACCTTTTGTCTACAATAGTTTGTGTTTAGTTTGTTTTGCAGACGTTCTTGTCCATGGCCGTAAGGTTGTGTATATTTTATTTGCTTTGCAGACGTTCTAGTCCATGGCTGTATGGTTGTGGATGTTTTGTTTGTTTTGCAGACGTCCTTTTCCATAGCCGTAAGACAGTGTACATTTTGTTTGTTTTGCAGACGTTGCTGTCCATGGTCGTGACTTTGTGTGTATTATTTCGTTTGTTTTGCTGACGTTGTTGTCCATGGTCGTAAGGTTGTGTATATTTTGTTTGTTTTGCCGACGTTATTGTCCATGGTCGTAAGGTTGTGTATATTTTATTTGCTTTGCAGACGTTCTTCTCCATGGCAGTAAGACAGTGTATATTTTGTTTGTTTTGCAGACGTTGTCGTCCGTGGTCGTGAGTTTGTGTATATTTTGTTTGTTTTGCAGACGTTGTTGTCCATGGCAGTAAGACAGTGTATATTTTGTTTGTTTTGCAGACGTTTTTGTCCATTGCCCTAAGGTTGTGTATATTTTGTTTGTTTTGCAGATGTTGTTGTCCATGGTCGTAAGGTTGTGTATATTTTGTTTGTTTGCAGACGTTGTTGTCCATGGTCGTAAGGTTGTGTATATTTTGTTTGTTTTGCAGACGTTGTTTTCCACGGTCGTAAAGCAACGTTTTCCATCACCGCCAAGGCAGAGTAAAGGGGAACCTGAAGGATTAGAAAGGCCAGCATGGGCCACTCCGATAGGCCACGGTTGCCTTCTTTACGGGCAAGGTTAAAACTCTGGCGGAAACAAATCTCCAAGTTGGAATCGTCATTTCCGGCTTTGGACGTCGTAGCAAAGCAATCTGTCACACCGGAGGAAATCGAGGAGCAATCCAAGGTGATCTGCCGAGATTTCATCCACGACAAATTGAAAACGGCCGGTATTCTGACCCAGAAAGTGGGTTTGAACTGCGGCGGAAAATCTCACGTGGCACTAACGGTGATCGCCGTGGGCCATGAGCTCGTGAAACTCCACCCCAAGGTGTACAGAGACTTGTCCCGGAAATTGAACATGACCATGAACAGCGCCACCTTGGTGGACAAAACCCTCACTCAAGTGCTGGAGCAGTTGCTGGGGGTAGGGGAGATAACTTGGGCCAAAGTGATATCCATGTACGCGCTCGCGGGCCAGTTCGCAGTGGAGTGTGTGCAACAAGGTCATCCCGAGTTTGTCAAGGTCATCGTGGACAGCATTGGGCATTTCGTGTCGGCTTACTTGACGGATTGGGTGATTTCTCAAGGTGGATGGGTGCGTTTATGTCATGTGATATGTCACTTTTTTTACTCTTATATTACATCAATACAATTAAATCATGTTTATACATTCTAATAATCTAAAAACAAATTGTCGCTGGACACTTTTATTTACTTACATAGCAAGAAGTTATGTCATATGCAAACCACAAATAATTATAAAAACCACCTCATCTGACACATCACTGAAAAATACTTTTACTTGTTGTTTTAAATCGATAACTTGTCTCGTTATCAGCGCTCCACATTACTGATTTGATTCGTACAACTCAGCCTATTCAGTTGAATGCATTTTATTTCCGTTCAAGAAAATTAACATGAATTGAGAGCATTTTAGATTCGACCTTTAAGAAGTTATGGTGTGCCCTAAAGGTAAATTACAAAGCTTTTTCTCTTCCTGCTGAAATTCAGCATCATTAACGCTTGATGATGATTGTGTTACTGAGATGATTTACCTGCATCGTTAACGCTTGGTGATGATTGTGTTACTGAGATGATTTACCTGCATCGTTAACGTTTGGTGATGATTGTGTTACTGAGATGATTTACCTGTTATCATGAATAAGTTCATCATAACTTATGCTTGGGCACAAGGAAAATATATAAATCTGAAAACTTTGTTCAAAACGCCAATAGCCCATGGTACAAAACAGGATATAAGTCATGTCAAACGTAACTGCCTTGACGACACATACTGTAGAGATATGTTGCCATGGTAGTTACGTTTGACCAAATGTGGCAACTCCTTCGTGAAATAGGCAATAGAGATGTACGTTTTACGTAGTACAACTACTTTATTTAAAACGAACAGGTGGCTTATTTTCTGATCTAAAATCAATTTTGGTTTATCCAAATCTGCGAAGGATGTGAACAGCTTTTCAAAAGCTAAAGCCTTTGGTTGTCCATTTTTAAAATTGATTTATTAATCTGTCATAGTTTTTGTTTTCATCGTTGGCTTTTTAGGTAGGTGTGTTACGTGCCTTCAGGAGCAAGCCAGAATCATGTGCATTCCGGGCGTTGACAATTCTGGCAACTGTTGTGGGACTTTTGGCAACATTTGTGGCAACTGTGAGAATCAGATAGGAGCAGCGTAAGTGTCATCAGGTATTGGACCTCTGTCAATAATCATGGCAACTGTGAGAATAATATAAGATCAACATGAATGCAATTAAGTTTTGAACCTCTGGCAACATTTGTGGCAACTGTGAGAATCATATAGGAGCAACAGAATGCCATTAAGTGTCGGACAACTGTGAAAGTAAGATATAAGCAACATACAGTATGAGAACAACTTTGCAGATCAAGTGGCAACATACGTGGCAACCGAGGGAATCTAACAGCAAAAACATAAGTTGGACATGTGTAAATGTAACACAACTAAAAGTGTCATAACTGTGATAATCTAACAGCAGCGTTGATAGCCAATGTGCAGGAAATTAGTGCTGTAATTTTTTGTTATTTTATTTCATTTTATTTTATATGACAACAGTGTGTACACACAATTGGGAGAACAAAAGTGGTTAGGCAGATATGTGTGTGAACAGAATACTTATGTCACGTTGTAAAGAACCTGTCTGGAAAGAACCCTCATGCATATATGCCAGGTGAAAAAAGACAACAATGAGCGATGGTGGGGAAGTTTTTGTATGGCTAAGTTTGAAAAAAAAAATGAAGTTTAAAGATTACTTTTGGTATGGATAAAAACAACCAGGGAATAAAAATAAAGGCATGTATATAGGCAAGGTGGTGTGTGTATATCCTGTCGAAGCACAAGTGACACAATTTCAGAGCCAGTAAGTATCAAATAAGCTGTAAAAGCGAGTTTAAAGGGTGTGGCTAAGTCAAAAATTACTTTGTGGAATCTGCCCCAGATAAGAGAGGATTAAATTACCATTGCAAAACATTCGTGATAACTAAGGAAGAGTATTAGCAATACGTGTATGTGCTGTTGGTCTTTGACAAGGAAGCGTGTGTCGTTATGTGGTATTTATAAGAAGCTATATTTTGCAATATTTTGAGCAGCGGTGATGGTATGGTAGCAACAACTGTACATAGCAATGGTGATAAATAAAAAGGCCCTTCTCTGCTGACAAACCAGGGTTAATCAAACGAGCCGGAAATGAAAATTCTTGATAGGAGAAGGAACCAATGAGTTGAGAAACTGCTTATGTTATTGTTTAACTTGGGGTGATATCCGAAGCCACGTAGAACCGGGGAGGTTTCCTTGTTCCACCCACGAGAGTGTAACTTTTTGACTACAGTTTCAAATGTACCGGAAACATTTATACACGACGAGAGGAATTCTATGTATTTCTCACGACAATCACGTGATAACCAAGCAACCGGTCGCTGAGCGTCATGGGAAGAGAAGAAAGTTAATCAAATGGGGACGGATAGATGCCTGTGTTCTTACTTTGCGAAGAAGAAAAAAACAAATTCTGAAGTAGTATTGTTTCTGATAAATATGAGAACAAATACAATCGTGATATTCAAAATGATGTAACTGCCGAGCGTTCGTGATAAGTATTGATTGATATTATACTTGATATTATAATAGTGGAATTAAAAACCACTGGGGAGGAGGTCCTTGCCGTCTTGTACATGTACTTCTTTAGTAAGCATTAAAGCAACCAGTATTAGGCAACTGTCATAATGTGAGAGCAACAATTGTACGTAACAAAGACCTCATGGTGAAAACAGCCATCTCTGGTGATTGACCTCCATGTATTGTTCAAAACAAGACTAAAACGTGAATTCTTGATACTTGAGAAAGAGTCAGTGAGCTACATGTGTTACTATACACTGACTTTCATAAACATATTCATGAGAGAGAATACTTTCCTGTATGGCAAGTTTGAGAATAAGAAATGTGAGAAATCGGATCATACGTGTGTGAGGTTTAAAATGTGAGATTTTAAATGTTGTATCTGGAAAAGGGGAATTCTCATTTTATTGTTCCATTTATGAGACAGCATATATGGTTTTCTAGACAGGTATCAAAGAGTTTAGGAAATATGTGTATTATTAATTGGGAAGCAGTTTTATGTAAGACATAAACTGTTTCCGGCAAATGCGAGAAGGAAAAATGTGAGAATCTAATTGTCTTTGCGCAGCAAGAACGATACACCTTAAAAGGTTGTGTATATAACAATTAGAAGATGTTGAGATAGGATAATGTTTCCTCGTTCCACCGTGAGAGCGCAATTTGGGACTACAGTTCTAATATGGAGAAAACATTCATACATGAAAACAGAGAAATTCCTGTATCTCCAGTTCTAGATAGACAACGAAGTGATAACTACGTGATAATCAAACAAGCCGACACTGAGCGCCATGACTGGAAAAAGAAATCAAACAGTGAGAGATGTCTGTGTTGTTACTTTGAGAGAAAAAACAGGCAGAAACACTGTTAATGACAAGTGTGAGAAAAGTCAGACATTTAAGCTTCAAAAAGCATTCGTGAGAAGAGAAGTATTATAACGCTACGTATACCACTGAAAGTCATACAGAAGGAGGGATATATGGCGCCCAGTCATATGCCTACATTAAGTGTTAAAGCAAACAATACTGGACAAGAATAGCACTATAGCAGCCAAAATTGCCCGTAGTCATGAATCAAAACCTGAATCTGTGAAAGCAGGGTTGCACTTGATAATCAAACAACCGAACAGTAAAACCCATATGATAGAAGGGGAAAGCAGAATTTGAGTCATTTTTTACGGGCACACCGGACAAAAGTTTTCAAGAAAAAAAAACAGGCGTTCTATGTCTGAGAATGTCGAAAATTGTCGGAATCAAATCATCATTTGTTTTCACTGTGAGGTTAATATGAGAATCAAACATATTCAATAGGACCATCCATGGGAAACTATTTATTTATTTACTTATTTATTTAATTGGTGTTTTACGCCGCACTCAAGAATATTTCACTAATATGACGGTGGTCAGCATTATGATGGGAGAAAACTACAACCATGCAAGAACCAGTAAAAGTTTATTTTGCATAGTTAAGATCGAGATGAGGTTAACTGTGTTGATGATATAAATTAAATAGAAAAGATAATTATTAATATTATAGAATATTCTTTAAAACTGTACTTTTTTCTTCTCACTACAGTTGATTATACATTTAGTAGCTGTTCCATATAATAACATGTTGTTGTGTGTGGATGTGTACGGAAGATCAACTCATCGCCAGTCCGACGACCTCTCTTTGGTTGAAGGGGTCAAACTAAGCGCCAATCAGAATCACTGTTGCAATTCAAAAATGATTGAAAGAGTTCGGTCAATTTCACTTCCAAAGAATTATACTGGACGAACAGCGCGCGTGCCGATTGTATAGAAGTCTTTGTCCACATCTGTTGTCGGCTATGTAGCCTACTGTATCTGGCTTCAGGAATGTGATTCAAGACTTACTGTAAAAGACATCTGCACGTTCCATCCAGATCAAGCGAGAATTAGACGACTCATTTCTCTGCGCCGCAGTGACTGTGGCTTTAAATCAGGAGGTTTATCAGGTACCCGACAAAGAGCGGGGTTTACTCTGGCTGATCACCTTAGTAGTGACACTCAGCTGAGAATGAGTATCCCATTCCCTTATACGGGCATCCTTTGAACGGGCGAGAACTGCATGCAGGGAAGTGTACACGAGATCTTAGCCTTCATCTGACGATGATTGGGTGTCTATACGTCATTTAATTTTCTTAATTTTTTCACCAAGATATTCTCATCTTCAAAAAGTTATGGGTGCCGTGTTTCACTTACTGGTTACATATAAAAGACAATAGCTTAGAGCGTACAACTAGAGCAGTGGCGACAGTGTGATCGTTGGTTAACGGTCACACGTAATCGGTGAAATCCGGCCTCTTGTCAGTTCACCTCATTTATGGTTTTATTCCAACTGCTCAGGTAAATGCATAAACAGTAGCAATTTACAATTTAACATCCAGTAATACAAACTCGCTAACTTTAGGCTTAACAACACAAATTAGAAAAATTGTTTAACAACACATACAAGAAACGCCATCGTCTTCAACATGCGTGGTATATATCTCCATATAAGCTCTGTATTTCGCATATCAATATATGAATGAAAATACACCAAGAAACCTTCTCAAGTTTCTAAATCGTTGCACCCCAAGTAGAATTTTAAAATACAAGAATACAATAAGGGTTTACCATAGGCCCTACCTGTATGAAACGTAAGAAAGTCCAACCTGTTACCTATATCAATATACATATAAACCCTTAGACTGGCCTTAACAACAACAACCCTTTAGGTACATAAACTGCCGAAATGGCTAACTCCCCAAGCATAATTTTCCTAGACAAGCATACATCGCATTTACCATTCATGTCGCAGTTATGTTACCGGTTCTAATTCAAAATAATGGCAACAGTTTCTAGCAAGAGTTAAAAACCCACAGTGAGGGCTTCGCAGGCCTATATACGTGGTTCCTGCCTGAAGTTCCCATGTACAGGTTTACATATCCGACAACTGTTTACCCACATTTGTATTTATACTGAATTCGCAACTGTAAGATATATATTTATATCGATGTACTCTCAAAAACGACTGTGTACAGAAACAGAATGCGTACAGATAATGATAACAGCCGACAGAAAAGAAAACAGAAATGTAACTTGTAAAATGTATGATACCATCGATATGTTGGAGAACACTTCATTTAGGACAACTAGTATTTGTGGCCTGGGTCATATACGGTTCAGCCAGTGTTTAATTCCTGGACTTCGTGTACTTGCATAGTTATTGTTTGATTCCACGCGTATTCCGGGAGTAGAGGTGATATACAAATCCATGCTTGGGATATACAAGCGCCATGCTGAATGCCTTTACTGGAATAGTATTTGTGTTACGCGTTACGTCTGGGGTTGTATCAACACCAATGCCTTTTACGCACATGTTGTATAGGCATTGGAGAATTTTACTCGCGGGGACGTATAAACACCGATACCTTTACTCGTGAGGTTGTGCTAACACTAAAGCCTTTGCGGATGGGGTTGTATAAGCATCAGTGCCAATACGCGTGGGGTTGTACAAACATAAATGCCTTTGCGCGTGGGTTTGTTTTAAGCATCCATAGCCTTACGTGTGGGGTTGTTTAACGTCAGTGTCTTTAAGCGTGGGTCTTTTAAGCATCAACGCCATTACGCGCGTCGTTGTGTAAGCATGTTTAACTTTATTTCTGGGGGTGTCTCAGCACCACGCACTTTTGCCTGTACTGAGTTGTATAAGCACCAATGCCTTTTTGTCTGTATTTAGTTGTATAAGCACCAATGACTTTTTGCCTGTACTGAGTTGTATAAGCACCAATGCCTTTTTGCCTGTATTGAGTTGTATAAGCACCAATGCATTCCACGCATAATGGACATACGCTGATATTGAATAGATGCAAATAAAGCCCGAGTCTGATACATCTACCAATGTATCCTAAACCAGAGTACATAGGCGGCCGACTAGGGTGGGAGAGGGGGTAATGCCGCCACCCCAATCAAGGTGCAGAGGGAGCTCAGCCCCTCAAAAACAATGATTTTACTTCATCAGGCAGGGCCTCAAAAATAACGTAACGCGGTTATATAGATAAGAATTTCTGTTTATTTTGAAGCGACGTTTCGGTATAGATACTGATAACGTTTTCAAGCTTAATAAACAACCAGAAGCAGGGGTACTTATATAAGCATCATAAAGACATAGATGTCTACACATAGAGGTAAATGATTAAGGGATTACAGGGAGGAACAATGGTGGGTGTGAGTCGAGGATTAAGGGTCAGGTGAGTACAGGGTCAGTGGGTGGCTCGATCTGTTACTTCTGAGATAACTTCACAGTAAGCGGTCACGGTTGTTCGGTGGATTTAATCTTTGAATGTGACTGGCTTCCTTTAGCTTCCTTCTTGTTCTCTTGGTTATGTTCGTCTCCAGGGTTCTGACGTTTGACCAGTCAACTTTATGTTGGGGATTAGATTTGATGTGGTCGGACATGGCGGATTTGGAATCCAGAAATCTTACTGAGTTCTGATGTTCTTTGGTTCTGTGTGGTAATGGTCGTTAGGTCTCTCTAATATAGCGTTGGTTGCAGGAGCACTTAATTTGGTAAATACATGCTTCTGGCGGACGGATGATTGATGAACGGCGTTTTCCGGAAGCTGATAGGAGTTTGGCATGGTAGCTGGTTTCGCCAATGCAGGGAATTGTAATTCTGGTGGGTCTGACTGTGCGTTGCTGTCTGCTGGATGATTTTAAGGGGAGAGATAAAGAATAATGGAGAACTCGTTAAAGAGGAAAGTGTTGACGGAAGCGGACGGACCGTAGGTTCACTCGGGATAGGGGCGGAGGATTTTGTCGATAAGACACAGCTTCTGGGTAAAAGCCGAGTTAGGTTTCGAATTTATACGAAAGAATTAATTTTACACACACTTTCTCCTATCCGCTATTTAACGATCAATATCTATTCTTGTTCCATAAATCGAGAGTATAGGCCCCATACGGAAATTCAGGAGAAAGCCAGAGGCTGTATGATGTATTAATAATTGTCATTGATGTCGTACAACTGTCATTATATGTAGATACATACGAAACATAACTGCCCTAGTCTGTACTTAACACGTTTCAGGATGAACGGCTTCCTGAAAAAGCTGGCAAGCAGGATGTATTATAACGGTTTCTTTTGAATATCTGCATAACTATAGTTTGTAGGTCTACACCCATGCATATACATACATATGTATTCACAGACTGCATGTCATTAACTGAACTCATGTAAATGCGAGTCAGGAAAGGTGAAAGCGGTAAACGCCATGAAGTTACATTGTGATTCGGATGACCCTAGGGCGTTTCCCGTGTCTGTTAACTGACTCCCCAGAATAGGCCACATGAGGTGTTAGCCCAACCCCATGCGAGCTTATCAACAATATTGAACAAACTCTCCACGGTGGATACATACATTTATATACCACAGTTGTGATCAAAGCGCAACTGAGATGCAATTTTATTATAACCAATAGCTTTTGAACTAACATGGCACGCGATTTGCCTACCGATTTAATTCACTAGCCAAGAACATTGCTTGTGTTTTTCCGTAATCATCGAGAACTTTTCGTTTTTTCTCTTTCCATGAATCTGTCCTATTTTATTTCATTTATTATACCTTCTTTGTGGATCGTTTTGAACACAGTTTTAGACGACACCGGTCTTCTGGCTTAAGAGTCGAAACCAAAGTACGTACGCCAACAGTCAACCAAAAACGTGCTTTACGGGCTAAAATTGCATGCATGACAAGTTTCCAAAACAATGTTTAACACAAATCACCAAAGAACAAAAGAAGTGCATAAAGTTAAAAAATAAGGATTAACTCCTGTAAAGATAAGCTGACCCGGACGTTCATTTTGAACCACGTACGGCACCTTGGCAAAGTACTGACAAGATCTACCCCGTTGGACATGTAACTAGGACTACGACATACGGGTGGAAGGCCAGCGGTGGCCTAGGACCCACCAAAGAAAAGCAAGCCCGGCGAGAATGACAATCAGTTTTTCTTCCCAGGTAACGCTGTATGATGCTAATAATCACATAACACTGTGGAAAGTTATCTTGTCATTTGTTACTAAATGATAACAATTTATTATGTACAAACACTCGTATTCGAGTACATGATGAGATGTACAAATATAACAGACGGTCAATGAGAATGACCACATGCAGCACTCGGGCTACTTTGGCTATACGCGCAAGTATAAACACTGGACAGGTTTAACTTAAATAAAATGAAAGGATGAAACGGTCATCTGGATTAACCTAGTGGGGAAAAAAAAAAGAAGTTTGTACAACATTTCTCGACATTTCCTATCAGCACTACTGAGCCTTCTATGAATGATGTAAATCTGGTATACATCATTGGTGTTGGGAGAACAGCAAGATCATAGCAGCAAATGGAGACAGGAAACAGCATTAGTATTGTGAAGATGACATGAATATCCCTGCACAGCACAGCATTAATTTTCACCAATGCCAACCATGTAACATAGCAGTGAACATAATATAATCACTGATAACCACAGACGAAATTTGTACTCACTCTGGTTTTTCACAGCGTTTAACTGTGTAGACTGTGTGTGTGTGTATATATATATATATACATACATAGGAAACAACAAAGTCAGTCTTGTCAGAGACACCAAAATCAAGACAACAGATCAGTTTCAAGTCTTAGGTAAAATTTTAAACTTGATTGCTGATGAATATTATTTTATCATAAATTAATGAAACCCAAATAGATGCAATAACAGATCAGTTATCATCTGCTAAATCACCACAAGGGTAAACAGATGGCGTATAGAGTGCGAAGGTTTGACTTCATTCTCACAAAGGTTTGTGAAAGCGGGCGAAGGATTTGTGGTGTGTGAAAAAATCAGAGTAATCAAGACATTATTACTAAATTTCAATGAATTATTTTCAAACTGACAGAAGCCCAAACTGATTTTGTGGAAGTGTACCCAGGTTGAAGACAGCAGGACACTACAATTCCAGACTTTAGTACCAGACATTTAAGTCTCTGGTCATAAAGAAATCGGCGATATATTTACATCAGATATCATGATAGTTTCACATATAAAAAAAAAAAAAAGTGTCCTTCCTCTCACAATTCTGAGGTACAATATGAATGATCAGACCATCTCAACTTACAGAAGGTACGTTTCTCGTTAACCCCTCGTTAATGTCATTTCTGGATAACCGCATTCTTTACAAATCCAGGTTTAACATGTTTGAGCAAAATATTGCCCCCACCCCCCACCCCCCACTCACCACCACACCCCCACACCCCCACATTCCCTGACAGTTGCAACTAATATAAAAACAGATCGGCCTGAACATTAAGATCCACTCCTAGGTCAACATCATACATAAAGTTCGGGAATTCTCCACAGGTATTATGTGTGACCGTAACATTACTTGTGCTGAGATTCCAGCTCAACTTTTCTCAGGCAATTCTTACGGAAATCTTTTGCAGCAATTCTTGATGCAAGTTATGACGGTTATGATGAAACCACAGAAACCAGGTGTCCTCTGTTTCACCTACAGTTCAGCATTTCTCACGACAAACATTTTTCTTGATTATCACTTATTTAATCACCCTATAAGGCCGCTTAAGAGTTTTTTGTGAAGTTTGATTAATTTCATACCAGAATATATTAAGTGCTGGAACCGAACATATTATTTTAAAGACTTGATATGCTTCTGAAAGGAAGTTTTTTACATATTAAACAATAGGTGAAATCTAGTAATCTGTACAGCCTCATCTGAAACTGACCCAGGGTCCTTCCTCACAATGTTACAGGCAAACCAAAAGGCTACGATGCAGTTTTCCTGAACATTACACGGAGGAGCAAATCTTTTAGGCTACAGAACTGTATAAAAACAGCAGACATGACGGACTCTTCTACTGAAGATTTCTTCAACAGATTTGTCTTCTTCTTTCTCTATAAAAATTCGTGCAAATAATTCTGAACTTCCTTCTTCAGCTGACAACTTGTACATCAATATCAGATATGACTTAAAAAAAACTTGTTTTCTTCACTCTATACTGAAACCCATACCTGATAATTCCTGAAGGGCAAGATTTACTTCCCTTGGCTTGGCAAATGATATCAAGCCACAACATTTAACGGGCAATCATTAACTTCAAATCTTAATGCTGACAGCCATTTTAATCAGGGTTTTCTTGAATGTGGTATCTTTAGAAGATTACGGACAATGTTCTGCTTTTAGTGAAGACCTATCAAAAGTATTAAACTGGAGAGGTGGCCTTACTAGAGAATATGTAAATGTTTGACATGATGTCAATAACAGCAGAAATTTGTACA
The DNA here is from genome assembly GCA_016165875.1 of Acanthopleura granulata. Lineage (NCBI taxonomy): Eukaryota > Metazoa > Mollusca > Polyplacophora > Chitonida > Chitonidae > Acanthopleura > Acanthopleura granulata. Next base: position 6,900,208 of record JABBOT010000017.1, read on the forward strand.
AAAAAACTTTGTTCAAAGCAACGCAAATCTGTGGTGTTTTTTTTTTTTACTATTTTAGTTTCAAGGTTAACCAAGTAAGAAAAAGACAATGAATTAAAAAAAAAAAAACAAAAAAAACAAAGACAGAATCAATACTCATAGTGCTTGAATTCATTCTGGCATTTAATAAAAAAAATGCTCAGGTATAATAGAAGTGCCTGTCATTAACTGAAGATAAAATATTTGCGAACATAAATAAATAACCTAAGAAACCTGCCCTTGGGCCTATCCCTCAAACTGAGTTTAGCTCTAATGATCATCTTAATAACTATGCCATTATATGTTGAGTGTATCAGTAAATGTATTGTCATAACATTAAAGATGAATCTTTTGGGCCTCTTTCACAAAACCTCAAAACTTTGATTTTTTGCAACTTTTCTGTAAATGACTTCATCTTTTTGTTAATGATTTCGTCCATGGCTCAAAACACCACATCCGCAACGTAAAATGAGAGGAAACTTATAAAAAAATGTTTTTCGAGGTTCTGTGAAAATGAACCTAGCTGAAAACCCTGTCTGAGGAAAAGGCCTCTATGTTTAACAAAACTCTAACACACAAGCTTATAAATCGCAGACTTCACAAAACATGATTGTCAATGTGTCCTTAATTAAAGTTAAACTTAAATTGAAATCCCCCGCCCCCAGCGCCAAACGGATTGAACCCCTGATGCCAGAAAGGGCCCCCCTGACCCCCTTGCTGCTGTTCGGGGTCTAAGGGGTCTTCACCATTGTCGAATTTCTGACGTTTTTCTGAAACAGAAAACAAAGATAGAATGATGAGCAAGAGGTCTGAAATTCACATCACACGGATGAGTCTGGGCAGACATCCACTGGTTTCCATAACTCAGCAAGTATTTACCCTAAAGACTTGCTTGTAAAAATATTTTTTTTTCCCGGCAAATAAAGACAAAGCAATGTTATTTTTGGCACTGAACCTTACATTTTACCAGAAGGATACCCAAACAAACCTTAAACATCTTTCTATTTAAGAACAATAGGGGCGTTTCGAGTTCGAACTCTTTCGAAAAGTAGTACTGTACCATGTCACCTGTCAAAAATGTTAGGCAACTGTTTCTGATTACATTTACTACAACATGGACGTTTAAGAAAGTGTCAGGAAAGGTTATTTAGACAAGACAAACAACAGGGAAAGTTGGGGAGCTGAAAGTTTTTAATTTAAGAAGATGCTGATTGAAGAAGAGGTCGTTTCTACCTCCCATACACTGCGAGACAGGTGACTGGTATATTAAAATGAACAAATTTGCCTGACATTTTTGACACGTCACATGACACAGTTGGACTCTATTTCCCTTTGGCGACTAAAGACTTCGAACTTGAAACTTCCCTACTGCTCCATGGATGAAATTTCATGGCAAATACAATATAAGGCATGACAAACTAATCTCGGTCTGTTCAGATTAGAGCCAAATTTTGAATTTCGTCCCTTAACATTTAATAGTATATTCCACGCCTTGACCAGATACAAATGTACATAAATAAATTTTTATCTTACAAAAAATTGTGCACCTGGAAATAAGCGTTTTTTTGTTTCATCAACTGGTATAATACAGACAAATTTCTATTTATACCTGAAATTCTACTCTGGGAATGAACAACTGTAGTATGCCACAAACATTCTATGCACTGATTTTTATTTTACATAAATCTTTACACCCGGAATGAACACACATTGTTTGCCATCAGCTGAGAAAGATAAATTTCCATTCTCCTGAGAAATTCTACACTGGGATTGGACATCCATTGCTGACGACAAACTCACCTGGATCTGTTAAGACTTCCTTGGCTGCTGCTATATCTATGAACATCTTCTCTGCCTTTTTCTTATCCTCACCCTCAAACTTGTCAGGATGCCACTGTACAGCTTTTTTTCTATATGCTTTTATAATGTCCTTTTTCCTAGCATTTCTGTAACAAGAACAACACACATTCTGGTTTGAAGATATAGGGCATAGTGCAAAAAGAAAAAGAAACTTGGCCTTCTCTTGAAGGGAAAAAGAACGTAAAATTAAAATGAAACAAGCGCCAACAGAGACCACTAAAAAAAACCATGTATCCAATCTTCTGCAGACATTTCAATAACAAGAAACCTAAAAGTTTTCAAACTCAAAGACAGCCTCACAAAACAGTTCAAGCCTCAGTAGAATAGGATGGTTTATTCTCTGGTGTTGTAGGGGTTTTGTATTTCCTACATGTGGGTGTTTTATGAGCTCACATGCACCATTAACTGCTATGTAATAAAGGAGAGAACAAAAGCTTTCACAGCTAGGGGCCGTATTGTTAAGGATGGAAAGGTGTTTTAGTAGTTCCCTACTGGCTATTCATGCATTATGTACGGGGAAACTTGTAAGCCATACGGAAGTGCTTTATTTTGGTCATTTCTAACAGAATCTAAATTGATTCCGGTAGATTATATTTGCCAGAATCCACCGAAATCTTATCCATGTCTTGTATCACAAAAATTTCATCCATGTGAAGATTTGAAAGCATATAAAAACAAACAAACTTTGGGGATTGCATGCTCATAACTTTACTGATCTGAAACAATGCATTTGTTTATTACAATAAAGCTAGGAATTTGAATTTCACATTTTTTAACCGAAAACCAAGTACACTTCCGTAAATTTTTGTTTATGGGAGTCAAGAGGAGAATCCAATTCCTGGATTCCCATTGAAAGTAAAGCTCTGATAAAGCCTAAGAGTCTGTCTTACCTTTTGACACCTAAAATTTTATAATAGTCTCTTTTTAACGACTGCTTCAGCAGCTTCTGAGCCTTTTTTAAACCCTCGTGAACCCTCCTGGAGTCCCCGTCTATTCCCTGAGCTTTTTGGTAATCATTTACACCTGCGCAAAAAAAAAAAGAACAAATATACACAAATTGCTCGAATTTTCATTTAGTTATTTGATTGGAGTTTTATGACATACTCAAGAATGTTTCATTTATACGACAGTGACCAACATTTTGGTGGGATTTTAAACAAATTAAGAAAGAAAATTAAAAACAAAATTTTATTCAAATATCAATAAATACATTTACTTTGGAACAGTCTATCAGCTTACATGCAACAAACACACTTTTAAGGATGGCCTAATGCATAAATTTAAATAATGGAAACAAAGCTGAAACACACACAGGGGAGACAACTCATCACCTCATGTTGATCAAGCAGGCGACAACTCACCTTGTTCATACTGCTCATCAGCTATAAATGCTTCTGCTCTATCACAGAGGGCATCTACGTTGTCTGGATCCATGTGTAGCACCTCATTACAGGCGTTTACAGCGTCCCGTACATGGCCGCTCTGAGAACAGAGATCACAAATCAGTTCAAGATACATATGTACAGATTGAGGCATAGTCCTCATTAACTGGGGGTTGTAACAGAAGGGGAACTCAGACATCTTATACGTTCGTCCTATCCCTTGAGGTTACAAAAAAAAATAATAACACCTCAAATAAATGAAATTAAACATTAACAATATTAATGATGATGATGATGTCATGATAAGAATAAACTAATAACATAAATAATAATACAGTAATGACAGAAACAATATGGTTATATGTATCATCAGATTGTATTTTGTCTTAATTTCAATTTAATTTATTTCAATGCTCAAATGTAACATGTACCTGCAGAAAAGTATTGCCTTTGGAATCATTCCCACCATGGGAAGAGCTAAGCGACTAGATATTAGGACAACCTTAAAAAATTCCTTGCGGGGCAGAATCCTACCAACCAGGCAAAATATGGTCAATTTTTTTTTTTTTTTTTTTCATTCAGGCTAATGATTTTAAATACATTAACATCGGGAAAAAAAAAAACTTCGATCAAAATCCTAATGAACATATTTTTTAATAATCACCTTATTTAAATAGAAATTAAATACAGGCAACATACTATTCGATCAAAAATAATTCCGTTCATTTATTTATCTGTGTATCTTGTGACCATTTTACACAGCCATCACAACACTATGCCAAGCTTCTTTACCATGGTGATGTGTCTCTTCACTGTGTGTTGTCAAGAAAATCACACCAGGCAAATTTTTGGGTAGAACAGGCCCTTGATCGGTATTTAAGGCTGTGGTGAAAGTTTTTTCGGTGTGGTTTATAGTGGAGGAAAGAACCCCAAACTTGTCTGTCACTTGACAAACATCCTGACTTAAAGCGACACTTGACTCAGCCATAAGTCTTTTGGCAAAACCTAGTACACAACTTGGCCAGCAAAGGCCTCAAAACCAAATAATGGCCCTAAATGACCAAAAATTTTGGCCCAAAGAGTGCATTCTAAAAAGTCAATTAATGTCATCAAACATTATTTTTGTTGGTAAATCTTACATTTTTCCATCTGAATACCATCCTACCTTGAAAACAAATCTTAAAACACCTTTCTAAAATTAATAAAATTACATAAAGAATCAGGAGAAATGAGCAACTTAGCCATGGACGAAATTTTAGGCCATTTAGAGTAGCCAAAATTTATATAAAAAAGAAGCTGTGGACAATGACTGAAGCAGCAAAGCTGTAAATCAATAATCCAACGAATGGGAGAATCAAAAAATCATGTAGTCATACCATGGATGTACAGTGACATATATGTGATTTGGCCCGAAGAACGTAGGGGAACACTTCTGGCTCAGTTTTTAAAATCTGCTTGGCTTTGTCTATGCACTCTTCGTATTTCTGTTCATTGGAGAGCTCTCTGGCAGACTGTAGCTGTTTTACTAACTTCTTCACTTTTTTATAATGTGGAAAACACTGTTTGTGATCTGGATCCAGTTTTAAACATTCACGAATTTCCCTGTAACAAAAATACAGAAGAAAAATTTAAATCAACAGTATTTATTTTTTTGATTGCCATTTAATGTTGACCTTAACAATAATGAAGATTTTAAAATAAAACAACTACAGATACAAAAAAAAAACTGATTAGTTGTGGAACAAGTTCAATTTCTGAAATAAAAATTTTACCGCTATTGAAATAAAGAATACTCTTACCATAGTTGGTTATATTTATTTAATACAAAAATCATATTTACATCAAAAAATGGTCAATTTTGGAATTCAAAGTCTGTCAATGGGATTACTTCAAAAACAGTCAATTATTATTTCATAAGTGGGACTTACTTCAAAAGCAGCACTTACTTGAAAAGTGGACTATTTTTCAAAAGTGAGATTTTATTTCAACCATGGTCCCAACATGACCACTATATCTAGCTTGTACATATACTCGTGTGCTCACATGAGAGATTCATCGGCCTCGCCAATGTCGTAGTGAAGCTTGCTGACTTTGTAATACGCCGCTGTGTTGTCATTCCGTAGCTTTGTCGTCGATCTGACATCCCCGATAGCTTTGATGTATTCCCCCATGGCGATGTAGCAATCTGCTCGCAATTCCCTTAGTGCTGGATCCCAGGGACAAATCTGAAAAGGATTCAACAGAAACACTGATTAAATGGTCGATCATTTTGTTGTTTTGATAGCTGTTTAATGCTGCACCCCTCTCAATCATTACAAAACACTTCATTACAACGCCTGTCGCTTAAAGTTTCACAAAATCACGTAGTTGAACACATTTGTACGCAGATGTTTTTTCAAAAGATTCAGTGAAGAAAACCTTCAGGTTTCGTAAATATCTTGCGCTGAGAAGCCGGGTTATAAGGTAAATATTGAAGGAACTCCATGATAACATGTTCACTGGGCTCCCAGTTAACATTCAGCAGCCCACTGGGTTTGTTCCTGTATTATAGTCATGTACAGCTATGTCGCCAGTTAACAAATCTAACCCCTGACCATCTGCAAGTTGCTGGCAGACCTTCCCGTACACGCATGGAGAGGAAACCAGCTGACCTGGGCTTGAACTCACAGTGGTCACATTGGTGAGAGACACCAGGTTCCTTACACTGCACTAGCGCCCTAACCCCCTCTGCCACGGAGACCACCCAATTCCATGCAATGTTCGTCCCTTACCACAGGGTAGGCAGATTTGCAGTGAAACAGCAGCAATGTAATACAGGGAGAGATGTACTCAAGATTTCACTTAAACAACAGTGATCAGTTTTATGGGTGGAGAAAACTGGAGTTGGGTGAACCACACACCTTTGGCAAATTTCTGATGAACTTTCCAGATTGGTAGAAAATTGTACAAAAGGCCAGACAAGCAACAACCGCTTACTGGCCTCCTGGTCCCCTGAACAGTCATTGTGGAAGAATCCAAGGCCAGGTTTGGAAATTGCACCTTGAGTGTACTTGCAACTGAAAGGCAAGCACCTTAACCACTCAGCCAAAACCCACTCCATTATTTATTTACTCATTTCTTTGGTGTCTTACGTAGTCTAGAATAGATCACTTACAATGTATACGACGACAGACAGCATTATGGTGGGAGGAAACCGGGCAGAGCACGGGGGGAAAACACACGACCATCCGTACATGTAGGCTGCAGGCAGATCTTTCCACTTATGGCTGGAAAGGTGGCCAGCATGACAAAACCCACTGCTAAATGTTTGATTACTGAAATGGGAGATTATTATCCTTGGAAAGCTTAAATCAGAAATCAGCAGGAATATCTGAAACATATGAACCCAATTCTGAATTATGAACAAGAATTTACCTCAACAAGTTTGGACAAAATGCTGATGGCTGATTCGTGGTCACCACGGTCGTAATAAAAATGAGCCGTTTCAATGTCTTCTTTCATTGGACGAATTTCCTCCAAATGACCTTTGGCCTCAGCATTTTCAGGGTCCTTCTCAATCTGAAAGGAAAATCAAAAATGACTGTCAAAAATGACTTTTAACACCCTAAACCGTGCCATCTATCATCTTCATCTACGTTAACTGAAATATTTTTGAATATCTATCATACTGTAATGGTTACAGTATGTTGCAAGATCACAGATAATAATTTTTGAAGAATAACACTAATCAAGTGACATGCTATTCATCCCTCAAACCAGCTCAATTGATATTTTGGAAGACCATTTTTTTCTGCAATTCTGATTAGTACTGGTGTCTATAGGCCTTTCTGAACTGCCATGCATTTCATTCTATGATCCCAATCTCCAGAAGCAGTGCTGCAGCAATAGATAAAGAAATTTAATAAAATGCAATTCAAAATGCTGCTTTCTGAGAGCTTTGAAGCCTGTGAATGAAAACAGTCTATATGAATGCTACACTTTTTACAAGCAACCATTCATTTTTTTTTTTTTCAATTTTGTTAAATACAGCTTAATTAGTCTGGGTGCTGAACAGTTTCAGAGTCCAAACATTTTCTGGAGCTAACATGGCTTCAGATGAACTGAGATTGACCACAGTTCTCTTGTAATACGGGTAACCGTTTTTGATTAGTCTGGGTGCTGAACAGTTTCAGAGTCCAAACATTTTCTGGAGCTAACATGGCTTCAGATGAACTGAGATTGACCACAGTTCTCTTGTAATACGGGTAACCGTTTTTGCACACAAATGCTCATCACAAATGCAGGAATGCACAACAGTCGACCCAGCTTGAATACAAGAAATGTCCCATTAAAACACAGAAACATAAATTCAACTTTTGGCTATGTGCCACCTGGTTTTAAAAATACTTACAGAGTTCATAGATCGAAAACAGTTTTCAAACAGAAAACCGAAACACTGACTAATTATTCAGTTATTCCAGTCCTGCAATTTTCAACGCTGATGCCGACACAGATTTTAGTCCACCGTAATCTCCGTACAAACCTCAACTTACCACAGTCTTGTAGTCCTTCTCAGCTTCCTCAAGTTTCCCTTGTTTTAGTAGCACGTTTGCCCTCTGGACACGAGCCTACGACATGAAAGCAAAATGAAAGAAAAATGAGTACTTGACAAGACAAAGATAAAACCTCTGGAGAAGAGTCTGAGCAGTACAACATCACAGAAGACTAAAAAGATCATTTATGTCTGCAAAAGATTATTTGCATCACACATAGAGTCATCTCTGAAGTAAGGTTCCAAACACAATTTAAGTCTTTTTTATTTAAGCAGGGCCCATATTTGGACCTGAATCCAGAAATCCAATTGTCAAACATTCCCACAAATCAAAGAAGTGATTATACAATAAAAAAGTGATTATTTACGAGATCAGTAAAATCTGTTCCTGTCTGTGTATGAAGGATTAAGTATTTATCTCTGATATAACAAACACGTTATCAGCTTAAGAAAAGGGACAAAGACATTTTTGAATACATGTACAGAGGAATCTAAAAACATATTCTAGTGAGACCAAGTTCCACAAATCCTTTTGCATTCTGGAAAAATTTAACTAAAAATACACCCTGTTGAGCTATTGAAAACTAAACTTGCTTAGCACTGATGCAGATGCCTAAGCAGCGGCCAAAGGGCCTCTTGACTTACAGCTGTGAAGTCTGGCTTTATCTCCACCACCTTATCCAGGTCTGGCAGAGCAGAGCGGGACTTCCCCAAGGCCAGGAACACTGTAGCACGCTTGAAGTACGTCATGTAATTGGAGGGGTCTCCATCTGTGGGCACAAAACACAACTACAATTATAACAGCAAAATCAAATGTTAAGGTGCCCATCACTTGGAAAGATCAATACAAAAAATTATGTTCTCTATTTCAAAAGTTACAAATTTTTCACCTAGAGTTTAGCATGACACATTTTGCTTGATCAGAATGATTCAACCATCTTATAGCACCACTTAAAAGGTTTTTCATAAAGTTTCACTAATTTCTTTTTAGAATAGCATTGACTGTTGTCAGCAAAAGTATCAGTTAAGGTCATTATGTGCTGCTAAGGGTGCATTTGTAGACACTGAACTTAAGCTGAAATACAGTTAACCAGAAAGATTCTTCAACAAAATGCAACTACAGGTACATGTATAACAATTATGGAATGAAACAGCACTGTGAGAAATATGGAATGACACAACACTATGAGAAATATGGAATGACACAACACTATGAGAAATATGGAATGACACAACACTATGAGAAATACGGAATGACACAGCACCATGAGAATTATGGTACACCACAGCACCATGAGAATTATGGTAGGCCACAGACCTGTGAGTATTATGGCAGGCCACAGCACTATGAGAATTATGGCAGGCCACAGCACTATGAGAATTATGGTAGGCCACAGCCCTATGAGAATTATGGTAGGCCACAGCCCTGTGAGAATTATGGTAGGTCACAGCCCTGTGAGAATTATGGTAGCCCACAGCACTACGACAATTATGAGAAACAAGATGAGAAAGTGCATTACTCATCTGAAAAAATGTGCTCAGCTAATCTGAGAAAAGTGTTTCACTAAGCCAAGGAAAGTGCTTTTGCCAAGCTGAGAAAAGTACTTGGCTAAGCTGAGAAAAGTGCTTTTCCCATCTCAAAAAAGCGTTATGCATATAGGGAAAAGTGTTTTGCTAAGCTGAGAGATCCATGCTCTATGTAGATTAATGACTTTTTTCCAGAAACACTTCCTGAAAGACTCCTGCAAAAAAAATACCTGTAAGCAATTTACTGAAATAAATTCATAGGAGAGGTGCACACACTGTTGGTACGTGCAGGTGACTTCCAAGCCTACCAATAATCTACATGTACTCTTGATGTTATGGCCAGGGTAACCCTATAGTCACCAGGGGTACAAAGCTATGCGGGATTTGCGACAAGGGCCCTTTATCACTGCCCGCTCAGTGATGTTAACTCACCTACGGCAGCATGGTAATGGGTGAGGGCATCTGCTAGCTGTCCCGCAGCTAACAGCTTCTTGCCCATCTCCAAGTGCTGAGCCACTTCCTGGGCCGTGATCCCCTCCACACCTGCAACACAGCACACCAGACAAAATAACACATTCATTCATTATTTATTTACTTATTTGATTGAAATTTTACGCTGCACTCAAGAATATTTCACTCATACGCAAGGGTTTTTCTTGCCACTTTCTTGTCGTGATAATCACGAGAAATATCACAAAATTGAATTTTAAATTTTGTATTGAGTTTTGACAAAACAAATGAGTTTTAGATACATTTTACACACATTGATGATAAACTATTTTGAGTTTTCTAATTTGTTCTAATTGAGTCTCTATAAAGAAATTGGCTACAAAATCCCCTGTGTACGATGACAGCCAGCACTATGGAGGGAAGAACAGAGCAGAGTCCAGGGAAAACACAGGACCATTTGCAGACAGACGCCAGAACTTCTCACAGAGAGCCAGAGAGGAAGTCAGCATGTGCTGGGCTTGGACTCACAGTGACCCCATTCATGAGAGGTACATGCACACTATACTACACTATCACGCTAACCAATAAGGCGCTAAGGCCTTAACATGGCACTAATAAAACAGCTCTGGCACAATAAGCAGCATTAACTCCAACTAAAATCATGCGAGCATAAGTTACACATTGTGAGTAGCCCAGAACTATACCTTCGAATTGCTAGGATGCCAGTATTCCACCTTTCGCTATCTACTGATTTGATGTTGATCTACCTGGTAGTGCACTTAACCACAGAAATGCATCAGGCACATCGTACGCAAAAGAGGCAGACTGATGATTTATGTTCTGATATCAGTTCATAATTGGTGGGAACACTTCCGTCTACCAGAGAAATTCACAGCAAAGTGACAGGTCTTCATGCAACATATTACCAGCTGTTGCCATTTTGTGCAGTATTGCCACAAACGTCGTCACATACCTCTAATTTATTAGATACATAAGATGTGCTGGATACATTACAATGAATTATCACACACATGTACTGTATTTCACCTAAGGGTCCCCGAGGCTCAGTCGGTTAGCGTACCAGTGCAGCACAATGGCCTAGTAGCCTCCCATCAATTCGGTCAATGTGAGTTCAAGTCTAGCTCATGCAGGCTTCCTCTCCGGCCGTACGTGGGAAGGTCTGCCAGTAACCTGCGGATGGTCGTGGGTTTCCCCCAGGCTCTGCCCGGTTTCCTCCCACCATAATATTGACCAAAGTCATATAAGTGAAATATTCTTGAGTACGGCATAAAACACCAATCAAATAAATAAATATTTCACCTAAAGTTTGGTATGGAAATATGCAAGTTTGTAAGCCTATAAAAAAAACCCTCAAAATTACACCTTTAATGCAAATACTTTACTTTTTCTGATAAGAAATTAATCAAATTTCAAATTCAAAAAAATTTTAACTGGTGTTACAAGGGAGATGAATCATTCAAAATCAAGCAACATGTGTCACCTGGAAAATGTCCAAATTCAGATACAACACATCGTTTTACTTTCCATACTCTTGTTATAAACCAGATCAGTTTTTAAAGTCACCTGTGATCTACCAGGTTGAAAAACGCAGGATGAAAAGTCACAGAAGATGGCCGACATGTTGACACCATCACGTAAATTGGCTGAAACTGATACTGTATTTGTTTTGGTTTTTTTGTGCACTTCACCTGATGACAACTAGATCAATTTTAATTTTTGGCCCATATTTCAAGTTCATAAATATAAGTCGCAACTCAGATAAAACTTACGACATACAGCCATTTCACAAAGTAATACTACCTATGCTTTATTGTGTACTGACTGGTAAACCTTGAGACATGAGATTAAGGTTTATGACTTGAGACTTGTTGAGGTGAAATGAGGCCCAGCCGCCAGGCATTTGCCGGGTTCCCATAGGCAATGATCTGGAAACGAAGTTGTACATTTGTTGTATTCAGTTATCTCCCTTATACAGCGGACAAAGGGAGATAACTGAATAGAATAAATATCCTTTCAAGCACATGCTTATCAGTTAAATAGAGGGAAAATGGCTTCTTCACAGCTAGTGACATACAAGTCCAGAGATTTAGAGCACTATCCGTGTTCAGTTTTTCACAACGACATTGACATTTTTGTATATAACGTTTTCAGCGTAAGCTGAGTTGGTCTCTCTGGAGTTTTACGAGTTCGTGCACGTTGGGGCAAGACAAGGGGGTACTCTCGCAAACTAAAGGGTTTTGTGACACTTGCATAATCGGCATTCACTTGGTGGTTTCCATAGCCTCAAACTCTGATGGCCGACGAATTGGCTTTATCCAGCAACGCAAAATCACGTCTTTAGCGATGTCATTTTGCAAGACCACCCTCCTTGTCTCACCTCAACCAGCGTGAGACTCCCAAGATGCGGACTCGGCTTATAGTGAAATATGCAATGCATTGGAATACCATATCAGGAACTGTTAACTCACACTCAGCAATCATTGAAAATCCTGTGCGTCGAACTGACAATTCCTGATGTCCTATGCCACATTATGCGCTATCTGGCTATCGTACAAAGTGTCAAGGCTGTAGCATTATGATGTTCAGGTCAGCTTGATCTGACATCCACCGTTTCATTGCCAGCTGTTCTACAACAGCCATTTTGACACATCATCTGTTGTGGGTGGCTAAGACACCCTAACAGGCTCTCAGGAAGTGCCCAGTTCTTGAAAAAACAATGCACCTTAACAAAATACCTCACAAACTTCCTTTACAACTGAGTCGGCAAATCAGTAGTGGGGAAAAATAGTTATTTCAACCGCCTTAACAGATTTAGTGCAATGTATGTAAATAAAATTTATCTGTAGACTGCTACTGACATCACCTCTGTTAGCTTCACTGATATATGAATGATGAGGAAGGGCATTACACTTGATGGAATTAACCGCCTTTCACAAGTTCAAATAATTTTGCGCTTATTTTTTTGTAACATTTGTTTTACATATATTACAATAACTCTTCAAAATGATAGAATATTTTTATAACATACCGTACCTTTTAATTCAAATGTCAGTTAAGCTACACCAAGTATTACAATACTCAGCAACATGGCAAATATTTGGCAAAATGACCATGTGCTATTTCTTTTTAATTGACTTTTGAATCAATCTTACGACACAATGAGAGATTTAGCATGGCGTTGTTGTTGTAGCGTAAACGACATTTACCTGTGAAATGAATGTCCATGGTCAGAAAGAACACCGCCATGGAACGCAGCACTCGGATTATGCTAGCTACTTCGGCCATTCTCGGCTTCCCCGGAGTTTGGGGTTCCATCAAGTCTCCTGTCACCATGAAATTCACCTGTCCCTCTGTGAGAGTCGAATAATAAACAACACCGGCCAAATCAAGCCATCTCCAAGATCGGCGAGTACACGATACACTACGAGTATGTGTGGGAATCTGATTGGCTGAGCAGAGCACTTCCGGCGCGATCTCTGACGTGTACAAGCTATGTGTCAAGTGGCGAAATAAAACGCGCAGAATTAAAACCTGCCACCGCACAGATAACTGGATGGTTTAAGTTTATGCATGTTAATAAATATCCGCCTATACAGTAAAGTGAAAACTTCATACGTGTATGCCTGTGATTGCAAATTTCACTGGCAAGCATTTCTTAGAATATCCCTCTTCTTACATGTAGACCGCTCGAGCTATATATGACAGATGAAATAAATACCAAGTACGTAACTAGCCTACATGTATAATGCATAGGTTAATCATTGAGAGTCAATCTCATGCAATTCTTTTAACGTACTTTCAACAATAAACCCAGCTGTAAATAAAATAGACTGGGCTATTATCTTAAGGAGTCTAATTAATGCCGTCATGTTTGCGTAACAAACTTGGGATATTGATAAACAACACTGAAACAAGAATCAACGTACAGTAACATATGTTTGCATGATCGATATACATATGTATGTCTATGCAATGAAGTGTGAATTACATGTATCCTACTAGCGCCTTTTTGTTGATCGAAGCTGTAACGATTATAGTAAACAGAGTACATTAATTGTTGACACATATACGGTGTGTAGCAGCATACCATTCTTACTGTATTTTGTTATAGGTAACGATGAGCTCAAAATGTTACCGATCAGTAAAATGACACTGACAGACAATACGGCACAGTACAAAGGCTTATTTCTACATTATTTTGATACGTCTTATATAGTTTTAAGTGGTAATGCCGCGCAAGTTTCCACTTCACAATGCAGTATCGATCGATATTGTTAGCATTGTGACTTTAATGCCGCCCGCCACATTGTTAAACCGTCTGCACTTTTAAAATTCATAGTAAGTGGCAATTCTTTTGGAATGATCCTGTTCATGACATGCGATGATAGGCCTATATATCATAACGTCAGTAACTATATATATATAGTTTTTCTTTTCCTCTTTACTTCTGTGTGGTTATGCATTAAAGTTATATATCAATTAATTAGGCTATAGTAGCAAAATAATACATTGCTGGAACATTCTTATTGGTATTATACATTAAGCACCTTATATACAGTATCCAGTTTCCCGTACTATAGCTGTCGTACCGCTGATTTTCATTTACACACACACACACATATATATATATTTATTTGATTGGTATTTTACCCCAAACTGAGGAATATTTCACTTACAGTATGTGACGGCGGCCAGCATTATGGTGGGAGAAAATCAGGCATAGCCTGGGGGAAATCCACGACCATCCGCAGGTTGCTGGCAGACCTTCCCATGGAAAGCATCAGCTGGACATGAACTCACAGCGACCGTACTGATGGGAGGCTCCCGTGTCATTACAGCGATAACAATCTGAGCCTCAACACATATATAGCCATACAGGCCATTGATTTATTCATTTATTTTTGGATTGACATATAACGCCTTATACCCAATGTGATACACTTCCTGATGGACGGGGAAACTTGTATGTCAGAAGTAAACCACTAACTCTGGTCTTCGACAAGTATATACTCGTCAAACCTGTCGAGTTCAGGTGGCAGCCAATCAAATGAAACATAGATTCCAGCCGAATCAATATATTCATGTACATTAAGCTGATAGGTTATACATTTATGATCAATATTAATTCTTGACACGTGTTCAGTCCATTCAGTTATAATGTCACAAAAGCATATCTTTTAATATAAAGATGGCAAAATCGAAACACCAGAAATACCAAAATACCTGAGGTGAACTGCGAAATCGGACCTTTCTGAGATATCCAGTGTTTTTAGACGACATTTTGTTGCTGGAAATTATGATAGAAAACCGAGAAAAAAAGCGCTACTTGTCATTTTTCAGTGGATTGTCTTAAATCTCTTAATGCTGAATCAGATGAACTTTTACCATCCTGGGGTAGTAAAATGTTTTGTATACTTGGGGTTTTACGCTTAAATTTTAAGTCATATGGCGACGAGGGGTAGTAAAAGTTCCACTGAAAAGCATTCCTGTATGGACGAGCCAGGATCAGGTTTGGACAATTCCTGGTGGTGTAAATTATGTAGTGACCTGGGACAAACTAAATATATTTGTCCATAATTTTTTCATTTACTTTAACTTTCGAACTTTAATTCCTAAGCAGGTTGCTGGCAGACCGATTAAAAGTTTGAAATAAATAAATAATTAAATTAATCACAACTGTATCTCTCGATTGGTACCGAATTCACCCGATCCGAGCCTTAATACATAATACGAGCACTCCCTCAAAATCAATCTCAATCGACATAAAAATTTTTTAAAAATTATTTTTATTTTTATTTTTGATTTATGGTACCCAGTTACACTATGATGAATTGTTTTGTTCTTTAAAAAAGTCGAATGTAGTCCACTTGGCCTCCGGGAAGAAGGCAGCCCTTCGCTTGATTTAGACTATTTGTTTTTAAGCCAATATGGCTCGGACAGATTTGAATTCGTAACCCCAGTAATCCCATCGAAGTATTTTCACAAGGCCCATCAACATGTATTGTTACGTGATTGTTTTGACAGGAGAAAATATCCACGTGGGTGGTCCGGAAACCCCCTAGACTCGTTCATTGCTTGCCCTTTGAGTGTTTTCATGATACGATATATGTACGAGTCAGAGATGAATTATTTCCCAGGGTTCAAGTGAGAACAGAATTCCACCATGGCGTCGGAAACTCAGGCGGACTGTTTACGTTGGTGACAGCGTTTTGCAGCATCATAACAGGTTGATTAAGGATGCATCGGTCGTAAAACTCGCAATTAACGGGTGGGGGATTCGGTAAGACATCTATTTAGCGCTAGTTTTGTTGATATGGTGTCTACTGACCTAGGTTTCAGTGCGTGTTTGTAATTGCAACAACAACACCCGTTACCCGCTGAGTCGTATCCAATTCTATAGTCGAGGGAAAACAAAAAATCGCTGTTTACGTGCCCGCCCACATGCTGACTCACAACGGAGATTACTGGATTGCCTGCAGATGACTGCTGTTCATTGCCCCAGTCTTATTTGTCCATTGTGTTTTTGATGAGGGAGAAAAGGAACCACAGCAAGTGGTGTTGACATGGCATCATGTTCTGACATGTCAAGTCAGCAGAAATTCTTACATCTTTCTCTCGCCCACAGACTTGTAAAGCGAAATTAAAACGTAACCGAACATGCCCGAGTTGGAGCATCTTCTTCTTTGCAAGTAACAAGTTCCTGGTCTTGTCTTACAAAATAAACATCTATGGTCAGTAAGCAGCCCACTTCTGCAATGCAAGATAAGTGACTCCAGATAGAGCAGAGCATCAGATAAGTAGCGAGTAATCATATGAGGTAATTTTCAAATTGACAGTCAAGTGGATGGTGACAAACCAGCGACTTATACGTTAATGCTCTTCGCATAATTTTTGAATGCAGTGTTATAATTTTGTATTTCCTGATAACATTTTTTTTTTATTGTTCTGCTCTCATTGTTCGTGGGGGCTTTCGCAGACTTTAGCAATTCAGTTTAGTGCCTGCCATGACTGAAGTACTGTCTCATATGTAAGGTTTGGCCCATCAAAATGGAATTTGTGGAAGCAAAGTAATATTTTTTATGTTGACACTTAAATTTTCAGATAAGAAATTAGTCAAACTTAAAAAAAAAAGTCAAACTGTAAGGTGGATGAATCAATCCGAATGGAGTAAAATGTGTCATTGTAAAACACTGAATTTTACATCAATCACAGTACTTACATTTGTAGTTCTTTAATTGTCATGATTGTTTTGTTTGTGCTTTCAGCCTTGACAAACAATGACCACTTTTGCCTATTCTCCCCGGCCTCAGTCACATGTCAGTTACAGCCCTTATTCAGGGGTGGGGTACCAGGAGGGTTACCCTCCAGGGAACGTTGCTGCAGCTGGCCCACCTAACATGGCATTCAGGAAGAGAATGGAACGAATTGACTGGAGGAAAATCGCTTCAGTGGATGTGGAGCAGATTGCAAGGATGATGGACTTCAATGCTCTACAGGAAAACATCACCAACATCACGTTCTGCAATATTGAAGCTGAATTGGTATGTCATTGTAGTTATGCATACTGTAAATGACCTAAAATTTCTCCCCAAAATATACATTTTTTGAGTCAAATAAATGCCATAAAATACTGCTTCTTGAAATGAGACTTAAATTTTTCCCGATAGGATATCATCCAACTTGCCAAACAAACCTCTAGATACTTTTCTACAGTCAGTAGAACTCCCGGAATGAGGAAATAAGGGCAGTTTTGTCATGGATGAAGTTTTAGATCCTTTAGAGAAAACAAATAGGTTATTTATAGAAAGTAACAGGTATTAAAATTTTCTGGATGATCCATAATTTAGGTTTGTGTTTATTTATTTTTTTTTTTTTTTCTTTGGAAGTAATGGTTTAATTCTATAAAGTTTCTGGATTTTTGGCTGAACAGCTCCCGGTTGTCATCTATGAATTTAGACTAAAAGGATACTGAAGCAGCGGCTCTTACTGTTCGAAATGATATATTAAAATATAAAGAAAATTTCGCAAGTTTTGAAAATCCATTATTTTGTCATCATTTTCCTTTAATTAAAAGGATATCAGTGTGGAGAGACTTTTGAGGAAATACACATAAGAAATGGATAACTAAATTCACACATGGTGTACACGAAAGTTGTTCAATTACTTATTTCAATTTAATGTTACATTTTGTTTATATCAGTAATTCATGTTTTATCATTATCACCATTCACCTGTGTCTAAATACTGCCTTCTGTTTTATTTTATTTCAGGATTTAAGAAATTTAGACCCAAATTTCACCAAACTGTTCAAACTTGCTCAGCTGACTATTGAATACTTACTGGTAAGTGAGCTTAAAAGTTCAGAATTTGAAAACGATTTGTTACTCTGTATGTCAAAGGGTAGCACTCCGTAAAAACCACATGGCTATTGTGGCATTTCCATATATAAATGAATAAACTATCAGATTTTGCATGTGAGACGTGCTGCTAATTCCATAACCATAGTCCCTGCAGCCTTCTCCAATATAATGTACATGTATTCTTCCATTATATTGTCTTTGTTATTCAGCACTCTCAAGACTACCTGGCTGGTGTAGTTACCTCCCTTGAAGAGAAGTTGAAAACTGCACAACAGGTAAGGTGCTATGTGTAGGAAAAAAAGTTTATTGTTCAATTAATTTCTTATCCATGAAACTTTAGTAACTTTTAGTACTGAATGTTATCAAGACCAGGAAAGATGTGAAAAAAACAAAACAAAAAGGAATTCAAAAGTTAAAATGCTGAGAAAAAAAAGGAAGCTTTTCTTTAGTGTGATTTTTCACTGGATAGATGGAGTTAACCCAAAGAAACAACTTGTAGTACCAAAGTGAACTGGATAAAATAATTTTTGTTCAGATAAAGTAATGCCAACTGTGAAACCCTCATTCCATGGAATCTGCCAAATGTAAGAGGGAACCCGGGGCCTGCGTGGCTCAGTTGGTGCATGCGCTAGCGCAGTGCAATGACCCAGGAGTCTCCCCCCCCCCCCTTCCTGAATGCAGTTGTGTTTATGCTGGCTCATGCTGGGAAGGTCTGCCAGCAACTTGCGGATGGTGGTGTGTTTCCCTGGGGCTCTGCCCGGTTTCCTCCCACCATAATGCTGACTGCCGTCGTACAACTCAAATGTTCTCTAGAACTAAAAACACCAATCAAATAAATAAATAATAGGGAACCTTTTCCGCCTGAATTATTTCACGTCAAACCTCTATAATCTGTTACTCATTCTGGCTTCTGTCATAGCAATTTATGGACAAACTAGTAAACTAGTCATCGAGGTTTGGACCCCAAGTTGCCTTTAGGGAACGATACCCAGTTGAGAAAAGCGTTGTTTGTAATGTTGATGGCACGGGTTTGTCCATTGGCAGGAACATGAGCAGATGACAGCACGTCTAGAGCAACAACAGAAGGAACTCGCCGAGGTCAAGAAAGAGAGTCACAAGAGGAAGAAGATGCTGGCTGCACAACAGCAATTGTTACAGGGTGGATCAGGCAGTTACAACAAGGTACGGCATAGACGATTCTCACTTGATTCCTTATCTCACCTCATTTTATTGTCTCGCAGTGGAAATTGTCACAACAGATGAGACTGTCACAAAATCTAACCGAATAACGATGACAAAAAATGAAAATTGTTCTGCCACTCACACCAGGTTTCCACAATATTATGACAAGGAAACAAGTGGTCATTTTTCACAGGCATAAATGATTAAGCCAGGTGGTGCTCCAGTAAGTATGTTTTATCACCAGAGTTTGAATTGAAATCCCTAGGCAATTCTGGGGATGAAAATTATTGGTCACAGGTGGTGTGCATATTAGTCCTGTGGTGGAACACCATAATCGACGTAGATGGAGATTAACAACATCGCCTGCCCACCGATTTATCTGTCACGAAATAGATTTCTAAACTTGACGGTTCATCATACTGAACTGCAAACTATACTTGTATCTCCACGGTGACGAGTTACTGATAAAGGTTCGGATTTGGGGTGGTTTCTGATCAGTTGAGACATTGAGTTGTGTCCTGATAGTTTTATAGTTCATTTCATTTCTTGTAGATGAAATTTGTATAACTTTCCGTATTGCATGACATCAAGACCAGAAAAAAAAATGTTTCCTTTCAGTTTTCTAATTGTTGTTGTTTTTTTTTTTCTTCTATTCTGCTTTTTTTCTCCAGTGCCCTTACTGTTCCAAAGCATTCCTGAATGGATCATTCCTCCAAGCTCACATCGTACGTCGTCATGGAGACTCTGCCAGCCCTAGCCAATCACCGCAGTCGCCTGCTCACCTGAACACCGCTCTGGAGAAAGAGCTACTGGAGATCAAAGAGAGGCTGAAGATGACTGAGTCCCTGCTACATTCAGAAAGGAGTAAAGCCAAGAGGGAACTCTTCACAGAAAAGGTAGGAAAGGTGTATTTCATGAATTATTCATGTGCTTCTCAGTGCATAATATTTTGCCAAATGAAAGCTGGGATTTATTATGGAAGGAAAAGCTGTTTAAGTTCTACAGTGAGGCACTTCTGTGGACATTCTATGCACATATGTAAACATTTAGTGAAAGTTTTACATTACATTTGCGCTATTTTGTAAACTGACACCTTTACATCTACGATGTTTTGTAAACTCACCCCGTTACATATACAATATTTTGTAAACTGACCCCATTTCATATACCCAATATTTTGTAAGCTGACGCCATTACATGTACAATAGTTTGTAAACTGAAACCATTACATCTACAATGTTTTGTAACGTCACCCCATTACACTTCAGGTGTATTGTATGCACTGTGCATACACATGTTTGTGGACATCATGTTGTTTCTGTTTACAGAACGTTACAAATGTGTTTAATGAAGAAAACAAAGAGAATGTAGTGGAGAGTTTCCGTGTGACGGAGAAGCCGGAGTTGAGTGCAGAACAGCTGGTGAGTTTTCACCAGAAAAACAACCACTAGCCAAGTTTCTGCTCATAAAAATATTTTTCTTACCTGGAGGAATTCTGACACTATAAAGTTGTCTGCATTGATGAAAGTTTTATTACTTGGAATGTTAAGTTTATGATCTAAATGAAATTATTGTGATAGACGTCATCACATATTAACATTAACAGGCTTGAAATGATAACTTGTTCACCTTGGGCCCATCTTAGTAAGAGGATGTAAGTTATTTCAAACGTAATTGTCATGACGACACATGTTGTAAAGATACGTCGCCATGGTAGTTACGTTTGACATAACGTTACATCCTCTTCATAAGACCGGTCCCAGGGTCTATGCCTTAGTCCCATTCTGCTGGATGCCATAACTCCTCTGAATTTTGATTTTAAAGACATCTATTTTTTTGTGTTTGTGTGCATCTTCAGTTTATGGTATTTCAGATCAGTTTCAAAAACCAGCCCAATCTGTGCATAAGTTGTCATAGTCATTAGTTTCCATGCAGTAACTGCTCCAAATATTGTGTCTTAGTAAAACTTTGAAAGCTGGTTCATTATGTACAGCCTCAATTCAGGTTTGGAAACCAGTTTGATCCAGGCTTAAGTTTGCATATTAAATGTGGGGTATAAATTCTTCAAATTAAATTGTTCCAACTGGGTTAGATCAATGTAAACATAAACACATGGTTTATTGCTGTTGGGAAATAGGTTCTTGCACCTGGAGATTGTATTTTTTATGCTCACTGTTCACAGTAAGAACTTGCAAAAATGAAGAAAGTGTTTGTGAAGGAGTTTGATCCATGCTTAAATTTTGCATATTAAATGTGAGGTATAAATTCTTTAAATTAAATTGTTCCAACTGGTTTATACCAATGTAAAAACACACACATGGTTTATTGCTGTTGGAAAATAGGTTCTTGCACCTGGAAATTGTATTGTTTATGCTCACTGTTTACAGTCAGAACTTGAAAAGATGAAGAAACTGTTTATGAAGGAATTAAAAGAGATGAATGAGAAATATCAGGCCTCCCAGGATGCGCTGTCTCAAATGGAGCGGCAGTATGGTAAGATTTTCTATTTCAGTGAAAGGATACTCCCAGATCTTTTATCTAACATTGAAAAAAATTAATGAGTTTGAAGGTTTTATTGAAATTATGTAGGCATTTTTGCATGGCAGTCATATTAATGGCCTGGGTCTATCTTTCTGCCTCTATCTGTATGAATTGTTTTGACTGTTGCCGCTGTATGTACAGAACCTATTCACTTTGAGTTATAAATTTGACTCTACTTTACCATAAACTTTATGCCCCTTTTTGTGATGTTCTGATTTTTCATATCAACACTTCATTTGAGCAGCTGTTTCACTTTTTGTGATGTTCTGATTTTTCATATCAACACTTCATTTGAGCAACTGTTTCACTTTTTGTGATGTTCTGATTTTTCATATCAACACTTCATTTGAGCAGCTGTTTCACTTTTTGTGATGTTCTGATTTTTCATATCAACACTTCATTTGAGCAACTGTTTCACTTTTTGTGATGTTCTGATTTTTCATATCAACACTTCATTTGAGCAGCTGTTTCACTTTTTGTGATGTTCTGATTTTTCATATCAACACTTCATTTGAGCAACTGTTTCACTTTTTGTGATGTTCTGATTTTTCATATCAACACTTCATTTGAGCAACTGTTTCACTTTTTGTGATGTTCTGATTTTTCATATCAACACTTCATTTGAGCAACTGTTTCACTTTTTGTGATGTTCTGATTTTTCATATCAACACTTCATTTGAACAACTGTTTCACTTTTTGTGATGTTCTGATTTTTCATATCAACACTTCATTTGAGCAACTGTTTCACTTCTGAGAAACATATACTATTTCCATCGACAACACCTAGCCTGAGGCCATTGTTTGCTATTCACTCTGTCAAGGGGTTGTAATAATCTGAAGATTTGGAATATTCTCGCCTTGTTGTTTAGGCCGTCGCTCTCACCTGGGTGAGTTACGCGATGATGAGGATGATCACGAGTTGCTACGGCAACAGAGGGAGGAGCTAGCCATGCTAAAGGAACAGCTTCATAAACAGGTAAACGAGGAAAGATGTGTGAGTCTTAGTCAGAGGTTAATTATTAAAAGCGCGCTCATACTGGCTTCCTCTCCGGCCGTACGTGGGGCCGTCCCGTGGGGCTCTGCCCGCTTTCCTCCCACAGTAACGCTAGCTGTTGTGGTATACTTCAGTTAGATAAATAAGTTAGTGAATTGTTTGTTTTTTTTTGTACAAGCTTTTTCCTTGTGAAGAAGGAAAGTTGAGGGCATTGCAGTACATGGAGATGTTTGCAGTACATGGAGATGTTTGCAGTACATGGAGAAGTTTGCATGACATGAGGAAATCTCAGAATGCATCTGTTGATTGTGTCATAACTAATGCAAGAAGAGCATAACAATACTGTGTTAGGTTACGTGAATTTTCTGTCACACTTGCATGAAGAGCAAGGGATGTGAGGTTGAGCTTGTCCATCTGTCTGCCTCTCCTCCCATTTTAGATCAGGCTTTGGTTCCCTTGAAATAATGGCTCCAAATGTTGTCCAGTTTGGATGAATTTTGTACGCAGGCTGCGTTTGTGGAATGTGAGAGAAAGTTTGAAAACTATACTGATAGGTGCATAAGTTTTGCTCATTTAATGAATTCTGTGACCCTGATTGGTCATTGGTTTCCACGCAATACATGTAAATGATTCAAATGTTTATTTGAATATTATATTTTTTATATTTCAGTAAAATTTTGTGTAGACATTGATTTTGTGGTCCTGTCTGCACATTTACCATGGAATATAAAGCTTCTGGATTTTTTTTTTTTTTTTTTGTATAGTTGTACAATCATATGAGACATCATTATCAATATTTTGTGGTACTTTTCTTCCAAGGCGACAAAGACGGACGTAACCTTGAACACAAAGTTGAAAAAACAGGACAGGAAATGGGAGAAGAAAGTGCAGAGGATGTCTGTGGAGCACGCAAACGAGTTGTCGAGGGTGAGAATAACAAGCTGTCATAAAAGTTTTCATCAGTAATTTTCGCAGTTGTGTAAAACCAGGTCAGATGATACCTGGAATTTTTAAGAACACCCCTTTGTTGGAAGTGGTATGAACTTTGTCCTGTGCTGTTTTAAAAGGAAAACATGGTCATACCACTTTGTCCAAAAAATTCCAGGCACGTGTTTGCAGGCTTGGAGATGTGACATGACAGACTTTTGTCTTCGAGTCAGAAGTTTTGTTAGGTGCATGTATTTATACCTAGCATAGTTTCCCCCCAGACAGTATTCTGACAGCCTGTATATAAGTGAAACCTTTTGAATACCAGTACTCCGGCTGTACGTGGGAAGGTATGCCAGCAACTGCGGATGGTTGTGGTTTCCCTCGAGCTTTGCTCGGTTTCCTCCCACCATAATGCTGGCTGCCATTGTATAAGTGAAATATTCTCGAGTATGGTGTAAAGCGCCAGTAGAGTAAATAAATGAACTGAATACCGGTATGGTGTTGAAACTCCAATCATTGAATAAATACACATAAATAAATTTAATTGTGTTGGTCGCTTGCTGGAATACATTTTATTCTGGCTTTACATCAGGAAATTTGTCAGGTACCTGATGTGTGGTGATAGATTTCTGCAGGAGCTGACTGGTTTCCTGTCTGCTTAATCCTGATTGCCATCCAGTGCATGAGGCAATTGTGATGGGGTTTTTCCAGACACTGGCTGGTTCCTGTCTGCTTAATTCTGGTGCTGTGGTGTGGTTTTTCCAGACACTGGCTGGTTCCTCTCTGCTTAATTCTGGTGCTGTGGTGTGGTTTTTCCAGACACTGGCTGGTTCCTCTCTGCTTAATTCTGGTGCTGTGGTGTGGTTTTTCCAGACACTGACTGGTTCCTGTCTGCTTAATTCTGGTGTTGTGGTGTGGTTTTTCCAGGCGCTGGCTGGTTCCTGTCTGCTTAATTCTGATTGCCATCAGATTCCTGGTTTGTCGTGATGAGTTTCTCCATTCTGTCACCAGTTTCCTGTCACCTTAATTCTGACTGCTATCAAAGAGCAAACCATGCTGGATTTTCACCGTGAGTGAACTAAATTTGATCATTGTTTAATGGTTTGATATTTACTTTCAGCTAAATGCCGCTCTGGAGAAAAGCGTGAAGGCTCTGGAGAGGAACCAGCAGCAGGCTCAGAACGCTGAGGTTCAGCAGCTCCTCAAGGTGATGTTAGCTCGGCGGAACATTGGTGTCTGATGGGTGTCTGATGGGGGTCTGATGGCAGTTTACTGTCAGTATTTAGGTGGACGAGGCTGTTGCCACAGACTGGAGATTTACGACCTTATCTTTGGATTACTGACCCATAAAGCTTCCATTACACAGCCATGTTATGATCTTGTTCAGGATGCGG
Organism: Acanthopleura granulata; assembly: GCA_016165875.1. NCBI lineage: Eukaryota > Metazoa > Mollusca > Polyplacophora > Chitonida > Chitonidae > Acanthopleura > Acanthopleura granulata. The sequence goes on from JABBOT010000017.1 coordinate 6,925,398, forward strand.
CTAAATCAAAACCTGGTGCGGAGAAGAAAAATTTCAGTTGGTTTTGGACTGATTTTGGTCAAAGTTTTATATGAAGTAAACAATTTTTTGTCCATTTTCATCATGTGTGTGTATTGGTAAGTTTTTTTATTTTCATGAAAATTAATGTGTGTTCTTTTTCTTTACTCCAGGAAACAAAAGAAAAAGAAAAATTGCTGAAAGCAGAATCTAACAGACAGGTAGGCAATGGAGGTTAACTAACAAATATGAAAACAGGAACAGATTCAATCATTTTCCTTTGAAATTATAGCTGTTTTTACCTATGGCAAGTAGCTCTGTAAATTTTTTTTTTTTTTTGTTCCAAATTGTCATATTTTTGATGATCTGTCTTTGAGCATGGACCATTCGCTTATTCAATCAATTTTAACATGGTGTTTTTCTGTTGAGTGATGGTGTACGTGGTGTTATTCGTATAGGATGTGAACAGTAGCACTGTGCAAGCCTGTGGACATTGTAACAATAAACGTGATTTATATCTGTATTAAGGTTGATTTTAAGAGCATTATTCTGAATAGATTGAAATTTATTTCCCTCTTTTGTTTTTACTTTTCATGAATCCCTTGCTCTAGGATCATAAAGCTGCCCAAGTTGCACTTTGTATGAAGTTGTACTGTAATTTCTGAACTTACATCTACACTTCAGTGGTACTTTTTAAGTTTGTTATGAAGCTCTAAGTCAACTCAAAGTTTTGAAATAAAAATTCCTTAGGTATGTAACAGTTTTAGAGAGGTAAACTGTTTTGAAGTTAAAGAGACATGGTTGCCCAAAATTTGGATTTTGAAACAAATTCTGATGGCGACATGAAGTTTTGAAGTTCATTCAAAAACTACATCAGTCACGTAGAAATAAAAAATATTCATTGAATATGTAGCTTGTTCAAGCCCAGACAAGTTCTGTGGTTATTCAAATTCAACAAAGACGGCTGGTCATGTTCGACATTGTAAGACTGCCACAACAACAACATTGACATCCACCTCTCAAGCAGTGTAGTTTCGCGACAACCACCAATTACAACTCTACAACCTGCTGAGGTCTCTTTTACGCCTCTTTTTGGCCGATCCTGTTGCGAACGAGCTGTAAATCCTTCTCTTACATGTGTCATCAGCCATGTTTATTTACATGTGAAGTTTACCGAGTGCTGTGTGCATGCTCCAGTTCTACTGAATTGACAGCCCCTCATTTACAGTAAATATTCTGGCAGAATTTTTGGGTTTTTTTTTTGGTTTTTTTTAAACTAAACATTCACTTAATGTACAATGCTGGCGGTCTGACTAAGGAAAAGCTTGTAACCTTTATTACTTGAGAAAAATACCCAATACTCATGTCATTCTCTAATAATGCTAAAATACCTAATATTTGGGCGACAGTGTCCCTTTAAGACTAAGTCTGACTTAAGTCACAGCCTTGTGATTCTGGGGCCTGAAGTTGAGCATTGTGATCGGTGTAAATTTTTTTCTGTTATCAAATTTCCAAGGTATGATGCAATTAGTTAATTCACGTCATGGTTTGTACTGTTTTCAGGTGGCGAGAGAGAAAGAGAGGCTAGCAAAGAGTGAACCTAAACCAGTGAGTAGGATTTACATGTACATCTTTATATTAATGACGATAGTCGTGTGTCAGAACATTAGAATATTTCCGTGGAAGCAGAAATATGTGTATCATAGCATTTGTTCCAACTAAGCTGACTTTACTTTGTGTCACTTATTTTTTTTTTAAGTAAATACGTGTTGAAACATTATTTTTGAAGTTCATCAGTAACCTCATGAATTGCAATTGCTATGAATATTGAGTTGTGGGTTCAAACCCCGCCTTGGACAGGGAATATGTAGATGTCTTGGTTCACATGGCCGTTTGTGCATTGTGTATTAACATTCACTTAAGACTGCTTGTCTTCCATCAGTAAGGCCAGATGGTGGTGAGTCCATCAGTGCTTTACCCCAGGCACTTCAGTTTACTCCTCCCATTAAACTAACTCCATGCATAAGTGGAAAATTGATGAGTATGGCATAGGTAACAATCAAGGTAAACAAATACATATAATATGATAACTTTTATCACCAGAACACCTCAGGGAGGGAGCCAGCCCTCAAAGCCGGCAAATCGCCTGGCCTGTCCTCTAGCCAATCCCCAAAGCACACTGACGTCGACCCGTTTCCTGACGATGAGACAGATGACAGCGAGGAGGAAGAGGAGAGTCTTCACAGCCCCCTGGGCATGGGCGGGTCCCTGGGTCACACTGGCGGGTGAGATGTTCTGTTCTCATTGTCTGCTTACCGGAAATAACGTAATATTTCGCCCATAGCGGTGCATTTTTAGAGGCAAATAAATACCTTAAAATATTACTTTGGCGCTGAAATTTACCTTTTTCCACTAGCATATCACCAGCCCTTCCAAACAAGCCTCAGATCGCTTTTTTACAATCAGCTGAACTTTCAGAATAAGGAAAATTTAGCAATTTGTCATGGACAAAATTTTAGGACATTTCGGATAGTTCTTCATTTGTCTCGTGTCTTGGATAGTACATTCCAGATGCAATTTTTATTAGGTACTTTGTGTGGTGTTGAGGGTTGTGAGAGTAGTGTTAATGACATTGTCTGGGAAACCTTTATTGAGAAGGTCAGCAGTCTGGTTAACTAGGCTTTATTTTAAACTCAAGTGACTTACCACTCATTCGCTCACCTAATCTCTCACTCACTTTCAGAACAATGGGAGACTTTTTCCTCAGTGAAGAAACTGCCACTTAGAACAGCTTTGCGATAAACATTCCATTGTTAAAGCCGTCAGTGACTTACCACTCATTCGCTCACCTATCTCACAATCACTTTCAGGACAACGGGAGAGTTTTCCACTCAGAGAAGTAACCGTCTGTTAGAACAGCTCCGCCAGGACCCCTCCATTCTGAAGGCCATGAGAGAAGAACTGGTGATAATTCTGGATGAACAGCTTGAGAGGAAAGGAATACCCCAGGTGAGATCATCATTACTCTGCCATCTTTTGTATCCTACACCTCAGTCTCTTCAAACAAAGTCTACTGTGCCTGTAATCTGCTTGTCCGTCTATGCAAGCCGAGAACAGAACTGCCCTCAGGGTAAAGCACTTGACATTGCTGACTGCTTGTATGAATATTCATCAAGGACCAGTTGTGTTCCACGGATGCGATGTGTATATCTGCACGTAGCATGTGGGAAAGTTCTTCAGTAACTTGCCAAGAGTTGGTGGTTTGCCACAGGCACTTCACTGTCACCCAGCCATGAAACTGATTGTCATTTTAAGTGAGAAAAGTTTTGAGTATGTTGTTAAGCAACAATCAGAAAAGTGCAGTGCCAGTCTCTAGTATTTTGGAGCATAAAACTACTGCATTAAGCTTGGTCGTTTTATCCACCTATGATAGAGAACCATTGATAAACAAAATGAATGTAATTGAAAGCCATCTGGAAAAATTGCCAACAGTTGATAGCTACAAATGGCTAGTTTTGACAAGACCACATGGATAGTTTTGATAACACAGGGATAGTTTTGATAACAACAAGTGTCTAGTTTTGAAAACAGCAAATGGCTGACTTTGATAACATCCAATGGATAATTTTGATAACAACACTTGCATAGTTTTGACAACAAATGACTAGTTTTGATAACAACATATGGATAGTTTTGACAACACACGGACAGTTTTGATAACTTGTCTTCTTTCTCACACGTTTTCTAGGGCACGAAGTCTATAAAGGATGATGTGCTAGCTGCTAAACAATCCGTCCTTAACACTGAGAGGAAAGCAAAGGCATTGGTGAGTAGAATAAGGGCTGGAAACATTTGTAATGTATACTCTGAATATTAGGATAGGTGTGTTCAAATCTAAGTCATTTCACATATTTGTATTACACACTCATTTTACTGGTCATAATGTGGCATGGTGTTGTTCATTATCTTGCCAAAGGCCAGTGAGTTCCTCCACACATCAATCTGACCTCTGTGTTGTAAGTGAAAAATCTTCAAGTGTGGCCTACAAACAACACTCAAATAAAAAAGGGAATAAATTTGTCATATTGTCTTGTCCCGCATCTCTAACCAAGCAGTTCTGATTTGCACTTTTCTCCTTTAGAAATATCCCACGTTCACAGAGATTCGCCAGCGTCTTCAGAGACAGGTCTCAGAGACAGCTCGAGAGAGGTACAAACAACTGAAACGATCACCTCCGTCCTCAGGTAATGGGAGACCACTCTGAACGTCTAAGCTCTGTTTGGTCATTTATACATGTGGTGCTAGATTTGTCTCCCAAATTTCACCTGTCAGCAGTCAACTGTGAGGTTGTCTTGAAGGGGATATTTCTGTTAGTTGTAGGAAATGAATGAATTTTATTTGACCAATACATTCCGGGCACTGTTTACAGTCTTGTATTCTCTTTTTTTTTCCCCAAAGTTGTCCTAAATAAATAAATATGATGTTCGGTATACTACATCTTTGGCCATCACTGTTTGGTACATCTTTGGTACATCTTTGGCCATCACTGTTTGGTACATCTTTGGTACATCTTTGGCCATCACTGTTTGGTACATCTTTGGTACATCTTTGGCCATCACTGTTTGGTACATCTTTGGCCATCACTGTTTGGTACATCTTTGGCCATCACTGTTTGGTACATCTTTGGCCATCACTGTTTGGTACATCTTTGGCCATCACTGTTTCAGGTAACAGAACAGCTTCGAACAGCACATATGGCAGCAGCCGCTCCGTCAACGTGCATCAGGGAAACCTCACCCCGGGTTCTAGACCCTCCTCTGACACCCGTAGGCCCACCTCCACCGGCTCTGTACCCAGGACACGCCAATCCCCTGTCTTTCACCAGCCCACTTCCAGTCAACAGGCGCCAGTCAGCCGGCAGGCTCCACTCAGTCAGCAAGCCCCGCCCAAACCCACTCAGAGGTCCACCTCTCCATGGAGAAATGGGACGCCTCTGCAGAGTACAGGGTGAGTTGACAGGAAGGAGTGGGGAGGTTAGGTATATTTCTGTGGTGGATTTATGAATTGAACACCCGGTGATCAGAATAGGTTCTTCTCCCTCTGTTGTTGTACATGGGAATGTCTGCCAGCAGCCTGCGAATGGTGTGTGTTTGCCTCAGGCTCTACCTGTTTCCTCACACTATAATGTTGGGCCCCATCATATACATGTATAAGTCTAATAATTCTTGAGTGCAACATAAAACACCGATTAAATAATTAACGAAATAAATCAGTCAATCCATTCGTTCCTTGCTTGTCGTGGTCAGGTCAACTACAGAATGGACAAGCACAAACTGGGACAGTGATGAGGATGAGGATTCTGAGGACGAGGGCCAGGTGGATGGCCGCCTCGGGTTCCCTCAGGCCTCCCGACCCGTGCCCCGTCCCAGGGCATCACCCTCACCGCGGGCACAGCCACCCGTGCAGACCAGACCGCCGGACAACATCAGCGACTGGGACTCGGATGGTGTCAGGTAAGCATCATCATGACATTACCGCACGGTGCACGACGTCAGGACACAACACCACACGACACGGTGTATGACGTCAGGACACGGTGCACAATGTCAGGACACAACACCACACGACACGGTGTATGACGTCAGGACACGGTGCACAATGTCAGGACACAACACCACATGACACGGTGCATGACGTCACAACACGGTGCACGACGTCAGGACACAACACCACATGACACGGTGTATGACGTCACGACACGGTGCATGAGGTCATGACACGGTGCACGACATCAGGACACAACACCACATGACACGGTGTATGACGTCACGACACGGTGCACGACGTCAGGACACAACACCACATGACACGGTGTATGACGTCACGACACGGTGCATGACGTCAGGACACAACACCACATGACACGGTGTATGACGTCGCGACATGGTGCATGACGTCACGACACGGTGCACGACGTCAGGACACAACACCACATGACACGGTGTATGACGTCACGACACGGTGCATGAGGTCATGACACGGTGCACGACGTCAGGACACAACACCACATGACACGGTGTATGACGTCACGACACGGTGCACGACGTCAGGACACAACACCACATGACACGGTGTATGACGTCACGACACGGTGCATGACGTCAGGACACAACACCACATGACACGGTGTATGACGTCGCGACATGGTGCATGACGTCACGACACGGTGCATGACGTCAGGACACAACACCACGTGACACGGTGTATGACGTCACGACACGGTGCATGACGTCACGACACAGTGCACGACGTCAGGACACAACACCACGTGACACGGTGTATGACGTCGCGACATGGTGCACAAAGTCACGACATGGTACACAAAGTCACAACACGGTGCATGACAACCTGACACATTGCATGGTGTCCCCACATGGTGCAAGAGGTGACGACATGATGCATGATGTGACAACACGGTGCACGACATCACGACAAGGTGTATGATGTCACGACATCTTGCATGTCATGACACAATGCACTACATGTTGTCATGGTGCACGTCTTCACAAGGTGCACAAGAGCCTTTCAGTGCCTGCGAAACTAGCTCTTGGTGAATGAATTTATAGATTTCCCTTCTCTCTGATTTGTGGGGCCTTGCTGAGACTGAGCTGTCATTGACACTGGGCTGTTAGCACAGTGTAATGTTTGTAAAAAAACTATGTGTCTTCTAGCTATATAGGGTGCATATCTGTATGTTACATGTGGGAAGGCTTGTTGGTTACTTGCCAGAGCTCTGTGGTTTACCCTGGGCACTCCAGTTTTCTCCAACCTCAAAACTGATCGCCGCAGTGAAAGTTAAATAAATATAGACCAGTGACATGAGAAGCCAGGATAGAGAGATGTTTTGTTATCTGCTGTCTGCTAATTGTTCATGTTTTCAAGATAACTGAAGATTTAGATGTAGCTGGTGTCAGACTGTAATTGTCACATCAGTACATTTTTATTTGAGTTGACATGATGGTTTACCATGGTCACTATGCTATCCTTCACCTGTAAAGCCAGCTGCTGTTGTACATGTATATCAGTAAAAGGTACTCAAGTATGTAGCTTTACACGTCAGTTAATCTATCAGTCAGTCAGTGTTGTTGGACCCGTTTCAGTGAGTTAGAAGAACTGGACCTCAAGCCTGCCTCTGGCCGTGCGACCAGTCAAGCCAAGCCTCCTGTGGCGGCACCAAAAGGACCGAAAGTGGCCGAGCTCTCCCGCTCCATCGAGTTTCAGCTGAGTGTATGTCTATATGAGAGTTATCTCCACCTGTCTGATCACCGCACTTTTGTAATATGCATATTTCCTCATCATCATTCATGTTCGTAAGCCTTGGAGGAGCTGACCAGGGTAGAGTGGTCAAGATGATTGCCATTGAATTACTTAGCGTGGACACATTAAGTCTGGGTTCAAATCCGGCTGTGGACAGGGAAGTTGTAAATTTCTCTGGGAGCCTCTGTGGCTTAGTTGGTTTGTGCGCTAGTGCAACAGAATGACCCAGAAGCCTTCCACCAATGTGGTCTCTGTGAGTTCAAGTCCAGCTCATGCTAGCTTCCTCTCCGGCTGTACGTGGGAAGGTCTGCCAGCACCCTGCATATGGTCGTGTGTGCAGCCTGACTCTGCCCGGTTTCCTCCCACCATAATGCTGGCCGCGGTCGTATAAGTGAAATATTCTTGAGCATGGCGTGAAACAGCAGTCAAATAAATAACTAAGTAAATTTCTCTGCTCTCACCGCTCATGGAACTTAAAGAGACATGGTCACACAAATTTTGGATTTTTAAGCAAATTCTGTTTGCGCCATGTCTTAACAAAATTTTGAAGTTCTTTCTTAGACAATGTCAGTCATGTTGAAATTAAAAATATTCATTGAGTATGTAGCTTGTACAAACCTGGAGAATCCTGCCGTTATTCAAATTCAACACAAGGAGGGTGGGCCATTTTGCCTCATTAATATTTAACAGAGAGGACTCCAAGCATATCTGCGTGCGATCAGGTCGATACTGGCCACACAGAATCGGGTAATTTCGAATTTTGATACACATGGATACATGTAGAGTATAGCAGCTTAAACAGCATTTAGAAAAGGTTAATCTTTTTATTAAACTATTCATCAGAAACGGGTGTAAGTTCAATGTTTAACACTGGCACAACAACATCAACATTTGCTCCCACCTTTTGAGCAGTAGTTGTGCAACAACTGGCTACCAATTAGAACTCTAGACTTCCTTGTTCACCTTCTGAGGTGTCTTTTACTCCTCTTTTTGGCTGATCCTGTTACAAGACAACCGTAAATCCTTTTGCGTGCGTCATCAGCCACGTTTGTTTACATATGTATGCATGCTCTGTTTCCATTGAATTGACAGCCCCTCATTTAAATATTCTGGCAGACTTTTCAGTTTTCAGTTTAACGTACAAAGCTGGTGGTGGGATTAACGAATGCCTTGTAACTTTCACTTCTCAAGAGCAATATCTAATACTCATGTCTGTCTGTGATTACTCAAAATTACCTACTATTTGGCCAACCATGTCCCTTTAAGTGACAATAAGTAGTTGTTAATGTTTATATGGTCATTTGCACCTTCTTGCATTCGCTCAAAATCACTTGTCTTGCACCAGTATTTGTGCATCATCCATGGGAAAGTTTGTCAGTAATTTAGGTGGGTTAGGTGGCATACATTGGGCACTTTGGTCTCCTCCACTCATCAGTGTAGTGTTTGGTAACAGTAGGCATCCCTCTGAACCCCAGCAGTTGTGTCAGTTCAGGTGTCTGATGTCACTTTTGTCACACAGTACATTATTTCCCATCAGACAGCGATGATGCCACAATAAAATGAAGAATGAGGCAACAAAAGACATTGAAACATGTAGTAGCTTGAACTTTTCTTAACAAAACCGACCTGACACGGCAATCGTCCTAAACCTGAATTGCAGAATCCCTTGTGATGTGAGCTGTACAGTGTTAGGGGACATGATGGGAAGGGATGGAAAGCCGCGGAAAATTGTCATGCCTCAGAGGAACATCAGGACATTGTAACTGAAGAGTAGTGTTGTCACCAACAACATGCCCCTAAATTGTATACACTCAGGGGTTTTTCTAGCCAGTTTCTCTTTGTGCTAACTACTTCTAGAAATATGGGAATACTGAGTTTCAGACAAATTTTGTGTCGAGTTCTCAATGCATTTGACGAGTTTTCTGATTTGGTCTGAGTTTCTAAAAAAGAAAATGGTTGGAAAAACTGCTGACACTGTGAAAAGTGCAGATCATCATTGTGTCTTAACTCTGTCCAGGGTCGTAAAGGTCAGAAGCCGGCTGGGGCTGTGGACACTATGGGGTCATCTCAAGGCCAAGACGATGGCCTGCCGGTAAGTGGCTTTACAGGGACTCCGACTCAAATTTGAAATCAACGAACTTAGTTGACAGATGAATTTAAATGTGCCTGGTCGGATTTTAAAAACAAAAATGAAGGATTTTTTTGGCTAGAATCAACATTTGCAATCACAGATTCTTTCCTTCAGCTCAAAATCTTTACAATGATATTTCTATCAAAAAAAACAAAACAGAGATACTCCAGAGTCTGGTTTGGCATGAACACATTCAAATCAAATTATGCAACATTCTGAAAGTGTCTGGATTGTGTTTCACAAACTTTTACTTGTTTGTGTGTTTTTTCTCAGGGTTTTAAAGACGACGACAGTTTCCCCGATATTTCCTCCCTGGAGGAGAATGATGGAGTCGGACCTATCAAGTCTCAAAAGTGAGTTACTTCTATGTCAGGTAAAAGTGTGCATTGTGACAGAGTGGTTAAAAGATCAGATCACCTTTAATGGTCTGCCAGCAACCTGCAGATGGTCGTGGGTTTCCTCTATGCTCTGCCTGGTTTCCTCCCACCATAATGCTGGCCGCCGTCGTATAAGTGAAATATTCTTGAGTACGGCGTAAAACAGTAATCAAATAAATAAAAAAAAAATCACTCTTAAGTAAAGTACACGTCATCTAAAAGATCATTTTGTGCTGATTCCAAATATGGTCTTCACTATCCTGTGGCATTTTATTACAGTGATAGAAACGGAAATAAAGATTGAGGTGCTATTGTGGACTTCTTGGACGATATTGAACAGGTCAAAGTGTAATACTACATGTATATTCATGTAGAGTGTGGACATGCAGAAATAAGAGGATGTTCAGCGGCTAGAAAGAATTTTTGATGTCCAAAAGTTCATTGTAGTACCTCAATCTTTATTTCCGTTTAAATCACGTTTTAATCAGCCAAAGAAGTCATGAAGACCATGTTTGGAATCAGCAGGAAGTGTGTATGTGCACTTTATTTATGGGTGGTGTGTTGCCTTAAGGCGCTTGCCTTTCAATCACTAGGACATATGAGACATGGGTTCAACCTCAGCCGTGGGGAATTGTCCTGTATTTTCACTGTAGCAGGACTATGGTGACAGTGAGTGATGAATGGTGCTTTTGTTGGCTATTCGCACAGTGTGGAGTTTATTGAAGATGGCTGTAGTAGGCTGTGTATATCTACTTATCTGATAATTTTCATATATTTTGATGATTATTCATAACAGTTAAGTGTGCTTGTACCAGACTGAGAAATCCAGCCACATAATGATAGGCCTTTTAGCCACCTGTTTCCCGCAACTCGCAAAACCCCATGGCTCTTGTGAGTTTCTCAATGCGATTTCCCTTACGTAAAGCTCAGCATACAGAAGAGTGAGAACTCTACTTAATCAGTCTTACAAAGTTGGTCCCTGTCTCCGATTGACATACAGGTGTAAAATTGACCAGCATACATGTACACATAAGTGCTGGGGTACAACTCTTGGTGAATCCCATCGTTATTGTGCAGGCACTAGTGCAGCGGTCGACCCGAGGTGAGTTGGGTTTTAAGATCTTGTGTAAGCCGGGCTATAGGCTGATTACTCTCAACGCAACAAGAGCCCTTCATGATCCTTTATCATGGTCTGGAAGCTTGCAAGTCTTTCCAGTTATCCAACACGCGTTATGGGTTCTTGACATCTGAGACATAGTACATGTACCTTTTCTTTCACAAATGGGTACAAAGAAATTGTAGTTCTTGAAATTGCAGATCTTCAAGTACCTGAGGAAAGTGAAAGCACTGTTTTCTTCACCCAGCTGTACTTGTGCTGTGTATTTCTTTGGATTAACCCCCCTTGTTGTCACTCTTCAGGCACACTGTGGGAAGAACTAGTTTTGCTGACACAGACCAATCCTCTAACACATATGGCACCAGCAAATGGGGGTCATCTTCACGAGGTAAGGGATCTTGTTCAAAATTCCAAATGGTCTTTGCTGAATTGTTGAGTTTGTTGAATCCAGAAGTGATATCAATGATGTGTTTTATATGATATGCACATCGTAAGCCATGTGTGTGTCAGTAAATTGTTTTGATCATCACTCACCATGTTTGTGTTCCCTTATTTCAGCCTCCAGTACAACTTGAGGTAACCCACACATAATCACAGGTCCTGATTGTATCACTCTGTATTAGCTATTTTCCTTTTTTTTTTCATGTTGATTTTTTCTGGTTTTTTTTTTTGGCTTTTGATCTTAGACACAGCTTAATTTTGAACACAGCCTCATTTGGCATGTTTGGGTGAAGACACAGCTTAAATTTGAGCACAACCTCATTTGGGTGCAAAGGCATAATTTTGAGCACAGATTCATTTGAGTGAAGACACAGCTTAATTTTGAGCACAACCTCATTTGGGTGCATTGGCATAATTTTGAGCACAGATTCATTTGAGTGAACACACAGCTTAGTTTTGAGCACAACCTCATGTGGGTCCAATGGCATAACTTTGAGCACAGATTCATTTGAGTGAACTCACAGCTTAATTTTGAGCACAACCTCATTTGGGTGCATTGGCATAATTTTGAGCACAGATTCATTTGAGTGAAGACACAGCTTAGTTTTGAGCACAACCTCATGTGGGTCCAATGGCATAACTTTGAGCACAGATTCATTTGAGTGAACACACAGCTTAATTTTGAACACAACCTCATGTGGGTCCAATGGCATAACTTTGAGCACAGATTCATTTGAGTGAAGACAGCTAAACTTCAAGCATCAGTTCATTTGGATGAGGACGCAGCTTAATTTTTGAGCACAGATTTGTCTGAGTGAAAAGACAGTTTAATCTTGAGCACAGACTCATTTGGATGATGACAAAGCTTAGTACTGAGCACAGATCTCATCTGAGTTAAAATAACGCAACTTTGAGCACAGACCTCATTTGAATGAAGACACAGATTAATTTTGATCACAACTGCATATGGCTTTATTCTTTTGAGCAGTTTCCGTTGCATTTGTCTTAAATGCCATTTGTTTTAAGGACACTGAGCTTTGAATGCACGTGGCACTAAAGAATTTCACACATGAGCAACCACTTGTAATTTGGCACAAGCGGAGATTTCACACATGAGCAACCACTTGTAATTTGGCACAAGCGGAGATTTCACACATGAGCAACCACGTCTAATTTGCACAAGCAGAGATTTCACACATGAGCAATCACTTGTAATTTGGCACAAGCAGAGATTTCACACATGAGCAACCACTTGTAATTTGGCACAAGCGGAGATTTCACAGATGAGCAACCGCTTGTAATTTGGCACAAGCAGAGATTTCACAGGTGAGCAACCGCTTGTAATTTGGCACAAGCAGAGATTTCACAGATGAGCAACCGCTTGTAATTTGGCACAAGCAGAGATTTCACAGATGAGCAACCACTTGTAATTTGGCACAAGCGGAGATTTCACAGATGAGCAAGCACTTGTAATTTGGCACAAGCAGAGTTTTCACACATGAGCAACCACTTGTAATTTGGCACAAGCGGAGATTTCACACATGAGCAACCACTTGTAATTTGGCACAAGCGGAGATTTCACACATGAGCAACCACTTGTAATTTGGCACAAGCGGAGATTTCACACATGAGCAACCACTTGTAATTTGGCACAAGCGGAGTTTTCACACATGAGCAACCACTTGTAATTTGGCACAAGCGGAGATTTCACACATGAGCAACCACTTGTCATTTGGCACAAACGGAGATTTCACACATGAGCAACCACTTGTAATTTGGCACAAGCGGAGATTTCACACATGAGCAACCACTTGTAATTTGGCACAAGCGGAGATTTCACACATGAGCAACCACTTGTAATTTGGCACCAGCAGAGATTTCACACATGAGCAAGCACTTGTAATTTGGCACAAGCAGAGATTTCACACATGAGCAACCACTTGTAATTTGGCACAAGCGGAGATTTCACACATGAGCAGCCACTTGTAATTTGGCACAAGCGGAGATTTCACACATGAGCAACCACTAGTAATTTGGCACAAGCAGAGATTTCACACATGAGCAACCACTTGTAATTTGGCACAAGCAGAGTTTTCACACATGAGCAACCACTTGTAATTTGGCACAAGCAGAGATTTCACACATGAGCAACCACTTGTAATTAGGCACAAGCAGAGTTTTGGTCTCACAGTGTTTAAGAAATTTCTGATACAGTTACTAAACCACTGCAGTTTGTTGTGATGTTCCTAAGATTGCTATCTCATATTCGCTTTACACAATGCATACTGCTCATTTTAAGAGCATATGAAGAAAAGTTTTCTAAAAATGACCTTTATTTGCATTCAGATTTGTAATGAAATATATGATTTCCTATCTCTTTCTCTGTCTCTTTCTGTGGACATGTAGTTCTTACGTTGACAAATATTTTAGCTTTGCTTGATGGAGTGTTTTGTATGGTAGATGGTGGAAGGTATTAGGTGTAGATATTAGAATGTAATCATGTGGGGAAATAATGTTCTTCTCCTTTCCTTGGTTTTGTGTTTAGTTTAGACAATGTTCTGATGGGCCTTTATGTAATTATACCTTAAAGCAAATAGCTGGATGCTCTGGGATTTTTTGGATTTCTTTTTACCTTTTTTCCAGCTTTGGTCTTTGGCTATATTCTACCACATCATTACCTGTAGTTGGTAGAAATAACACGTTTTGGATCTTGCTATAGAAGAATAAATAAATGCTAATTTTGAAAACACTGGAAGGTAGAAATTAAATTTCTTTGGGTATAATGTTTTTGATTAATAAGGTCCTGGGATTAGAAAAAGAATATTCGCTCCTTTTTGATGAAAAAATTTAAAACAGAGTGGTTATTTGAATTTTAGATACTATGGCCATTTCAGGATGCTGTCTTATAATGTTATTCTGATGTTGTCTCCAGTGATATCTTGTAATTCTGTCAGGTTAAATTCAGACAGTAAAACCATGTGTCTATCCTGTAAAGTTTGGTCTATAACAGTAAGCTTTTAGAAGCACATAAAAGCCTTAAAACCATACTTTTGATGCCAACACTTCATTTTTTTTGCCCTATAAGAAATCAATCAATCTTCACAAAAGAACCAATGTAGTAGCCTGATTATAAGTTGGAGGAATCAGTCAGGGTCATGCAAACTGTGTCACTGGAAAAAGTGCTAATCTCTAGGTCAAATTCAGTGCTCCGAATTCCAGTACTGAAATTTGTTATTCAATTCCATTGTAAAACATAAACAGATAATCAGTGTATATGAAGGTGTAGATAAGTTTTGGAATATTATTATCAATTTTTTGTTGTTGTTGTTGTTAATGTTTGATATTCCTTTTATAAATACAGTGTTTTTATTTAATTATATGGTCATTGTTTCAGCCTTCAGCTCACCTGCCCCAGGCTCTGGGAAAGACTCAGTAGTCAGTTTGACAGACTGGGATTCGGACATCAGCGACATCTAGTGGTGACACTTGCGGGCGACATGTTGTGGTGAAATTTGCCGGCAACACTCCGTCGTTTCATCTGGTGGTGACATTTGCCGGCGACATCTTGTGGTGACATTTACCGACGACATCTAGTGGTGGTGACATTTGCGGGCAAAATCTAGTGGTGACATTTGTCTGCAAAACCTAGAGGCTACATCTGATGTTGACATCTTGTATAGACATCTGATGCAGCCATCTGTTTGCAACATCTTGTAGCAACAAATCAGCGACAGTGCAGAAAAATATAAAGTATTAATTGACAATTACTGTAATATTTGTAATGAATGTAAAGATTAATATTAGGCACTAAAAATAATGATTTTATTCTGACAGATGAAATTTAGGTTTGGTCAAATAATGTTAGTTCAGCTTCGTTGTTAATTGTGAAAACAAAAGGTTCTACATCAGGTTTAGCTTGGTTTACCTCTTTCAATTCTAGCAGAATACAGAGTAGCAGTGTTTTCTGTTTGTATTGCTATATGTACATGTAGTTTGCATGTTTGATACATCTTCATCTGCTTAGGGTGTGTTTACATGGAGATTTACATGTATGTAATTCTGTACTGTAGACAAAGAACATATCACAGTTATGTTAGAAATCGTAATAAAATGAAAAATAATTATCCTGTATTGCATGGAATAGACGTACTTGTGGTAGGCAAATTCAGGTGTATCAGTGAAATTAGTAAAGCCTCTTCGGCGTCAAGGGTTGCAAACATTCCTGCACTTGGTGGCAATGATGCAGATTTTGGTAGCAGAAGTCTCATATAGAATAGTAAGAATTTTTGTACTGATTAGCAACTATCATGCTCTTGAGTAGCAACAATCCTGTGCTAACTGGCAACAATATTGTACCAAATGAAAATGTGTTAAAAAGGTGAAAAAAACAAAGTTGTTTAAATACTGTATGGCTGCAGTAGAACAGTGAATCATTTTAAATGTAGAAGTGTTCCTATTGCTGTAAAGTGTGTCCCTATCTGTCTGAAAAATGTGCATATCTTACTTGATATACAGAGATGTTTGGGTAGAACTGTACTTCGATTTTGATTTATACTCAGATGTTTGTCATTTTTGGAAACCTATGAAATACAAATGTTAATACAAAGATTCAATCAATTGTGAATATCTATGTTAAAGTTTTAAGGAGCTGAGATTGATGGGCAATTTTACTGATAATTGAAGGGTGGCTACTTTAGATTTACTTATGAATTGCATTCAGCCGATTTTCTTGCACGTGAAATTGGTTTTCTCTGTATTAGTAATAGCAGGATTTCTTGTTGATTATTATTCATGTGCGCTGTACTTGATGTTATACCACATCGTCTCTGATGATATTTTCATACGACCGCTTTTTTTTAAATTGGAAATTTAAAATGACCTCCACTGGAGGCTAACTGGTTTGTCTAGTAAGCCCATATACTATGCCTAGTAATTTTATACATGGATATTTGAGGAATCGTGCTGTTCAACTTACCGTCCATATATACACAGGAATGCCAGGTGTCCCAACTCCTCAAAGAGCATTATGGGTATTTTACTTGTGAAAAGCAAAATGTGTAACACGTCCATGATTTTTACGCGATCTTTGATTGGCTGGAGCCATCGTTATTCTGTCCAAGAAAATGAAGACAAACTGTCCTATTCTACGTTAATTTACATATGTGCCTTGAAATTTTAAATGTCGCCCGTTGTTGTTGTTGTTTTTTGTGCTTGTTGTATGTAAGCCGTCCAAGCTTTTGCATTAAGTGTCCCTTAGGGTTTATATTAAAGCATCCATTTTACCCATGCAATGTTTAAGAGATACAGTGTAGATATACTGTGTGATACTCTTTTATGCTCTTTTTCCTGCCAACTAGCATTATTTTATCTGTTTGAATTTTACTGAGATTTTAAGGAAACCGTTTTTTTTTTCTTGTTTTGCTTTGGAGTGAAGTTGTTTTTTTTTTTTTAATTTTTATTTCTTTTCTATTTGTAGTCTGTTTTGAATTCATTTGTTCTTGAACCTTTTGTCCTTTGGAGGATGTCTTATCCTAGCTTTGTCAAACTACCAGATTAAAAGCTTGTGTACGCCAGACAGTAATGTTTGTGCCCAACTGTATTGTTGAAGAGAAAAAGCACGTAAAATATAACTTACAAAAATGAAAACAAAACAGAAAGTTTCTTTCTCCTGTTGGCTTTCAAAAAATGTCAGATTCTGTCCTCCAGAGTGATAAAAAAAAAATTGTGATTGCTCAAACTTAGTCATTATTGCTTCTTTTGTAAGGTGTAGCAATATGCTTACCCTTTATATCAATTTCAGTTGCATAATAATTTGCAGAAGTTTTCTTACATGACAAAAAGCCCATGCTTTTCTACTTGTATTTTGCATGAATTTCATTAGATTGATTTCAATGAGTTTGTAACCAAAATTTTTTTTTTTTGGGGTCAGCCAAAGTTAAAAAAAAAATCATTTCAGTCTACCATATTTTTGTACCGTGTGTTTCAACCATTTGTTTCTGGAGATTGTTCCCTCCCAATACCAATAAGTCCCTCCCTCCCTCCCTCCCCCAACTTCTACAAAAAAATGTCTAACCGTCCAAGTGTATCTTTGTTAAGCATTATACCAACCTCAGTAATTGTCACTATGGGTATTGTCTTAATATTGTCTCAAGTTTTCAGAAGAATAGACCAGTACATACATGTACTTTATTTAAACGTGGTCCTCTACGAATTCATCTAATTTTTGGCGACATCTGATCTGCCTTTTTTAGCCAATATACGTGTAATTGTAACAGGAATGCACATTCTCTTTACCCAGCATGGCTAGTCCATCTAAGGAAAGACCTATTCACATCTTTATTTTTGAGGGGAAAAAGCTGGAGAGAAGTGTAATGTTTTGCTATCAGCAGTGCAAATGCCAGTCTGAAAAACAAGAATAATCAGGGTACTGGAATGGGGAAGACATTATGCCTAAACTTTATCAGGCTTATATATTTACCTTGTGTTTCCAGAAAGCATTCTAAATAGCATTACATATATACATATATATACAGTGAGTACGTTGTTGTTGATGTTAAGGCATTCAGTAGATTGAATCTTTTGACATATGAATATGCTATACATATTTTTTTCTCAGATAATCAAACGTTATGGGTGATAGATATTGTATGCTATTTCTCATGTAGGAAAAACTCATAATGGTGGGAATTATACATATCATATCAATAGGGGGATACCGTAATAGCTGGGTTGGTTGCTTATATTTCGTCCTATTTGGAGGCCATATATGTATATATGGATTAGCTCACTCGTTGATTATTTCTTACATAGACTTTAATGATTGCATAATGATTTGTGAATATTCTATATTTTTTCTTTTCTTTTGTTTTTTTAGAATTTTTAGAAATTGTTTATTTAGAGTTATCGAATTGACAATTGTTGATTTCAAATGCGTATGTTGATATGAAATAGATTTTAATACGTTAGTTAATTTGTACATGTGTGTATTGGGGAACATTGTGATGCAGGCTCAAACAGACCACAAAGAATTCCTGTACAATTCAACATGAGGCTACATGCGATGATTCTTGTTTTAAGCACTGTAATTTAACTTTGTTTACAAAATGGGATTTTTTTTTTTTTTTTTTTTTTTTTTTTTTGCGCTCGTATTGATGGCAGCCTGAGTTCTAACGCCTCTAAAAGAAGGGTGAGAGGGGAGAAAACGTACAGGCCCGTGCAGACAGCGTTTACGTTGATGAGGGATTCAAGATTGCAGAAATCGTCTCCTCTTACTCCCTAAAAACGACAGGTACACAAACTGTAACAGAATTTAACATCCACAAGTGTGTACAAGAGGTACGGTGCACAAGTCGTGTACTTGAGAAAAAAACCGGACTGGCCATACAGGCTTTTGGGCAATGTCCGGTGGGCTGGAGCCCATGGGTAAAGAATGGGCCGCTTGACTGGATAAAAAAAAATAGTGCTGAAACAATTACGGGCCGACCTGGAAGGTGAAGGATGGCCGGACTGGTTTAAAGGTCCAGTCCGCTGCCGGTTTTGTTACAGTCTGCGTGCATGTGGTTTCGCAGTTGTTTTTAAAGAGTGGGATCAAGGTTTCTAAGAAGCCGTATATTCGTCGTGGCTAGTGCAGAAACATTCTCGTATATATTAGGTCGGAATAGGTTTTTATAACCTACGCGGGTCTTGTCCGTTGAAGGCCGCTATAGTCAGTCTTGTGACAGATGTGACCAGTTTTTTTTTTAAAGACTGAACAGTCGATCAACCAGTTTTTACTTCGCAGTTACCCCGACCGACAGCTGTTCAACACACACGAAGAAAGGCGGTATACAGGCGTGTTTACACCATCTCCGAAACCTAAGGAATTTAGTTTTCGTGCACAATTTTCCCCCACAGGCACTTAATTAATGGACAAGTACAAAAAGGAAAGTAATACATCGGGTTCGTGTGGAAATCCGACACGATTAAGTGAACAGGATGAATTAATCCTCTTTTTTTCCGTCAACGTAGTTTTAAAAGGAGTTTGTAGTTAATGTACCTGCTGGAAAAATGAGTTCACTGAAGGTCATTTTGAAGGTAAATTAAGACTTTCCAGTCACAGGTCAACATACCCACCCGAGATACGGAGATAACGTTTGAGCTCTTTGTCGGTACATGAGGATGGGGGTTCAGAAGGGCACTAAAAACTGATCGGATTATGAGTGAGAATTCCCTTGCCTATTTATTTTTTGTATCTCAACGCTTCTGATGTTCTTGGGGAGAAAAAAAAAGGTATATTTGAAGAGGTCCTGTAGTTTTGATTCCTTCTCTTTTATACAAATGTTTGACAAAACGATTTTCCACGGCCATTGTGTTCCGAATGTACAATTCAGATACTTGTAATTACATTCAGATTATCTGAATTTTTTTATTGTTGTCGTACTGGGTGCGTCATAGGCCTACTCTGATGCACACTTTAGCCCACTGTGTGGGTATTCGGAGACCGTCCCATGGCCACATCGGCCTGTATATCATTACGTATGGGTTTAACTGCATGATGTGTCCATTATTACAATGTGTTCAAGGTGCGCATTTTTATCAACCAGATTTTTGGCCAGGTGTGTTTCCATATTTTTCACAGATCGCTTACAAATTAACTGGTTTTAAATTTAAAGTTGCATAATAGAAGTAATCAGTATACGCATGGATGTTATTTTTTAAATTAATCACAATGTAGTTATTCTATGCGTTTGCACGAAGTTAGCCTACCTGCTGTAGGGTGTAGTAAATATACTGAGTGTTATCATACAATTACAGTCTGTGTGATTTTTTGTTAAACCCACTGCCTTTCTGTTTTACAAATAAATATAGATTATTTTCCGATGTCTCAGCATGAAATTAACCAGTTTGGCTTAGTCTAAGTCGGTTTTATACCTCTGGGTTTAGGTGTCGATATTCATATCAATATTTGCTCACGATTTCTCTGGTTTTAAAATTACATATCCATGCACAATAGAAGCAAGTGGTACATATACTAGTCTGTCGTGTTTTAAATTAGCATTGTCTGTTTACATAGTTACCTACTCACGTAACCTACAGTACTCAGTTCTTCCTTAACAGTAGTTTGCAGGTGAAAGAGTCTGCCCATCTACCTATGGTTCGCGTTATGTTTGACTTCCTTTCTCTGGAAGTCCGTTATGAGCTATAACATCCCGTTTCATGTGTGTATATGCGTATACGTATATGTACACGTATGCAGTGTATATCCGTAAGATATAATAAAGTATTTATCCAACATCTCGCTTGTTATCTTGGTCGCTATATTTCTTCCTGGAAATCCTTTTTATCTACCGATCGTATAAATGAACTTTTGCCGATTTCTTGGGGTTTGCCCTCGGTTTATGTACCCTGGGACAAGTAGAGAATATTATCTTACGGGGGGCCTCCGTGGCTCAATCGGTTAGCGCGCTATCGCAGCACAATGACCCGAAGCCTCCCACCACTGCGGTCGCTGTGAGTTCACGTCCACCTCATGCTGGCTTCCTCTCCGGCCGAACGTGGGAAGGTCTGCCAGCAACCTGTAGATGGTCGTGGGCTCTGCCCGGTTTCCTCCCACCATAATGCTGGCCGCCGTCGTATAAGTAAATATTCTTGAGTACGGCGTTAAACACCAATCAAATCAAATCAAATCAAAATATTATCATACGCTATCTCTGAAAACTAGTTTGGGCCTTTAATGACGCGTAATCAATTACAATTAACACTACTGCTTTTTAAATCTAATTCTGCTTAAGCCTTGGTGCTACGGCGCGTCCACGTTGTTACTTCTTAAACACTTACATGAACAGTTACAGTAAAACCCTAACTGAGGTAAATTGATAAGAGGCCGGTTTTGAGCAGTTACGTGTGACCATTTTCCAACTATCTCATTGTCGTCGCTGTTCTGCTCATGCACACGGCGCATGAATAAAGTTCACAAGTTGTACAGATCTGGAAAAGTGTGTATGACGCCGTTTGCGATATGCATTACCAGTGTGTTCCTTAAAACCCACCGTACATCCAGTCACAAGACAGTATTTACTTTGGTTAGAAAAAAATGTTTCCACATAAAAAGAAAAAGGAAAGAAGAAAACAAAAAAAACAACGTATTTTCAGGTTCAGTTTTCAGCTGGTCTTTCTCCTGATGTTTGCCTCATTTTCACCTGGCCTTTTTCTTCAAGTAATAAAGCAACTATCAAAAATCAGTATTATAAGCTGTTGTATAGTATATACATTATTTCACATCAAAGATCACATCGCCACGTCGCCCAGTTCAATACATCTTACATAAACTCATTGATTATATTTATTTCTTTATTTATTTATTTCATTGGTGTTTTACGCTATTCTCGAGTATTTCACTTATACGACGGCGACCAGCATTATGTTGGGAAGAAACCGAGCAGAGCCCTGGGGAAACCCACGACCATCCGCAGGTTGCTGGCAGACTTTCCACGTCCGGCTGGAGAGGAAGCCAACATGAGCTGTATTTGAAGTCACAGCGACCGAATTACTGATTATAGTATACACGCATGATTAAACATTAATGCATCGGGCGATCAGATCTCTGGCATTGCACATATATCCGTAGTCGAGGAGGTTAGCGCGGTAGTGCAGCGTAATGACCCAAGTGCCTTTCACCAATCCAATCGCTCTTAGTTCAAGCCCAGCTGGCTTCCTCTCCGGCCGTACGTCGGCGGGTCTGCCAGCAACCTGCGGTAGGTCGTGGGTTTTCCCAGGGCTCTGTCTGGTTTCCTCCCACCATAATCCTCGCCGCCGTCGCATAAGTGAAATATTCTTGAGTACGACGTAAAATGCCAATAAAATAAAAAAATAAATTGTACATATATCCCCACTAAATGTGGTCGACATTTAGTGGAAAAGGGGCATCAATTCGGCCATTGCACCGGAAGTAAAATAATTGTGACGTATATCATCAGGTTAAAGAGGTTTTTCCGTAATGCGCGATTTATGTTTTATATCCAACCTTTGTGGACTGGACGCCGATGTTCTTACAGCATTTTGTAGCTCAAGACGTAAGCGCCCCAGATATATGGTTGTGCAGTTACAGTTTTTGAGACACATTTAAATTTAACGACAATGAGACCGCCTGAAACATGAAAAAAAAAAAAAACCAAAAAAAAAACAACAACAACATGAAACATAAAATCTGGAAAACTATCGAGTACCGTCTCCATTTTCCAAATTCTACATTTTGCACCGATCCCATACAGTCATTGAGTAGAACACCTTAATCTTCACTTGAATGTATTCAGTTCTCTGCACATAATATATTTCGTGTCACAGTAGTAGGTTAAATGTCCAATTCACAAATAAACGCAGTCACAATTACATCGTTATCACAGCACAGGTGCATAATGCCCAGAGTAAAGTCCGTTTAGCATGGCGAAAGTTACAACGCATACGCAAAAGCCCTCTTTCGGGGATTGCCCAGGGCACAGCGTGAAACAAAGCACCGTTGTCATTACATGTCATTGTCAAGGTGATCTTAGTACTTCGAAAGACAATTTTTTCAAATTCCTTTTTCTTGTCGTGCTTGTGAGGCACATCACCGATTGGTCCAGTGTCACCAATCATATTCAGTTCATGTCTCATGTCTCATGTCTCAGTGTCATTTCATGTCATTATCAAGGTGATCTTAGTACTTCAGAAGATAATTTTTTCAAATTCCTTTTTCTTGTCGTCGTGCTTGTGAGGCGCCTCACCGATTGGTCCAGTGTCACCAATCATGTTCAGTTCATGTCTCATGTCTTCGTTGTCCGCGTTCTTCAGCCACTCATCTTCCAGCTTTTCCGCCGGCGTCGGTTCCTCTCTCTTCCGCTCTCCTCCCTCCTCTTCTTGCGAATAGAACCTCGCGAGATAACGCCTTTTGACGAGGTCGATGTCCGACAGAATGCTGTCTGAAATGTACCCTAGTGTATCCAGCCAGTCCGATTTCAAATCTTCCATTTCCTCGCCGGAGGACTTTTTCTCTTCTTTCTGCCATTCGTTGAAATCCTCCCTGTCTTTGGAGCTGATTTTGTTGAGGTCGATATTTTTGGTGTCAATGTTCTCGTACCCTTCCGGATGTAGAATGAACTCCGGGTCGATCCCATACTCCCCATCGGCCTCTTTTTCCTCTGAGAGTCTCTTGTGCTCCTCGTCGTGGTTGGTTCCCTGTTCCTCATCTCCGTGCATCAGTATCCCGTGGAGACTGTCTGTGTCAGGCCCTGCCTGCACGTTCTTGGGGTGATTCTCCTCGTACTCGGAGTGGGCGTGGTCGGCCCCTCCATCCTCTTCTCCGTGCATTAGAAGCCCGTGCATCATATCCTCCCCGGAAAGCGGCTTCGCCTTGCCCTTGGTGTTCTCCGCCTCTCCCTCCGTCTCGTCGTGCCCTTCCGCCTGTCCCTCATCGCCGTGCATGAGAACCCCGTGCATCAGGTCGTCCCCGGACAAGGGCTTCACTTTCTCCCCCGACGTCCCAGCGGCGTCACCGCCGGCGTCTTCCTCCTGCGGACCGTCGTGGTGACGTTTTCCTGGCTCCGTGTCATTATGCATCATG
This sequence comes from Acanthopleura granulata, assembly GCA_016165875.1. Taxonomy (NCBI): domain Eukaryota; kingdom Metazoa; phylum Mollusca; class Polyplacophora; order Chitonida; family Chitonidae; genus Acanthopleura; species Acanthopleura granulata. The sequence continues at coordinate 6,949,355 of JABBOT010000017.1, forward strand.
ACGCCGTGCCAGTATTCTTCCAGCGTCTGTGGATTTTGTGGGACTTCCATTTGCACCACGTCCCCAGCTTCCTTCTCGCGCTTCAGTTCGGCTTCGTCTCCGTTATGCATTAGCGCGCCGTGAAAGTACTCGTTGGGATCATCGGGTTTCGCTTCCACGGGCTCCTCTTCTTTCTGGGGCCCTATGGATTCCTCGGCGTGCCTCGTGTTCCCCTGCTCGTCGTCCCCGTGCATGAGAACACCGTGCATGCAATCCATGCCTTCACACGGCCCTGCCTTTTCCTCCCCACCCCCTGTGGCTAGCTCCTCCTTCATTTGGATGTAGCTATCCTCAGCTTTGTGATCTTCACCTAGCTCTTCGCCGTTGTGCATCAGGACTCCATGTAGACAATCCATCCCGATACATGGCCCTACAACATACAGTAAGAAACACACGAATGAATACGGGGCATCCGAGGATGACTTCAATAACTTGAATTTGAAAATCCACCAACAGATGTAACACACAGTTGATTGTAAAAGGTTACAGGAAGAACGCCGATTGGTCGCCAGTGGATATAGGACTTCCTGGATGGAAGTAACGCGCTTTGATGACGTTTGAATAATCGTAGGGTGCATTAACCCCCTTACCCCAGGCTTAACCTAGACTTCCTTGTTACGTCCGCCCGCCACGATTCTTCAAGGAGTTCAAACGTTAGAAAATTCAAACTGATCCGTCTGTTGATCCCGAATGTTTGTGGACCGGTACCGGTTTAGTGTTACTTTTACGTCAGGAGGTATTGCAGGGAATCTGGCCTGTTTGAGGTGAATTATTTACTATTTAACGAATGAAACTTGCATGGACAAACTTGACTTCATTAGCACAAGATTTTACAAGAATGTCTCCAGATGCGCGAGTATAAAGTTTGACATCATACATTTCCTATCAGCTTCTGAAGATATCACATTGCAAATACGCATGTGTTTACACAATCGGTGGTATATCAACATCATGTTCACTTCTGCACGTTGACACGGATGATCGCACATGGAGTGAGAACGGAGCTTATGTTTGTGTTATCAGTTCCAGTCCTAGCCTTGTTAACCGACTCCTTCACTTGTCACAGCTGATTTTTCTTTACAGCTATATGTATTTTGAATATATCATCTTCGTTGTTATAAATGTCATGTCCAGAACAATGTTGGAACAGTACTGATTATGTTTTCCGATCTAACTTTCGAAAACTGGAAAAATCAGCCCGTCATAGTTTGATATTATGATAGATGAAGAACGGGCGGCTGAATAATTTTAGGTATTGGTGTGACGTGCTGCTAAAGCATGAGTTTAAAATAAATACACACACGTTACAAGTCTGATTATGGACTCACTTAAAGACGACATGCTCTCAACCCTGGAGTGTTTATTTTTGGGTATATAGCCTGATCTTATAATGAGTACACCTCTGTTGACAGTAAATACTGACGGAGTGCTCAGAATTTCTGGGACTCTGCTTTATAATTGTGTCTGATTCCGCTTAACCCGGGGCTAGAGGCCGTATGTTCATCGTGTTGAGTGTGATCGCAACGTTGGATATATGAGCAGTTGCTATCAAAGCGCAACTGAGATGGGTAGTTGATTATCGACACCGTATGTACTAAAATGGTACAGGATTTGGGCACTGGTTTTATTCACCCGTCTAGAACATTCATTACGTCTTTCCGTCATCATTCAAAACTGCTGATTGTTTCTCTTTGCATGAATCTGTCCTAAGTTTATAGTTTATATACTTTCTTAGTTCTTTGGTGGTTTGTGTTATTCGTTGTTTTTGGAAACTGGTCTTGCGATTATTGACCTGGAATTTGGTTAACGGTCGGTATACAAATGTCGGTTTCGAAGCCTAGCTTCACCTCTCTCCTTGGTTTTCTAACGATTGTAATGTTGTTTCTGGATGTTTCTAAACTGTTATCTCTTCCTTTGTAATGCGTACTTTTGATTATGTCTATTTTTTTCCATTCTTCTTTCACATTTTTTAAAAAGAAAACTTGTGTTTACGATCTACAACAGGTTTTCTTTGCCCTTACTACAACATTTTGATACTGAAAGCTGTTATTTCCTGAATGTGTTATCTCGTCCACTGTAATGAATGTCATGTACATGTGATATGATATGTCATATTCCTGCTGTGAAGTTTGCTGGCTGATAGGACATTAGCGTCGGTGTAAGATTGTTTATTTTTAATACAGAATCTTCATCTGTACTATTACTACATCTACCAACAGAAACTAATTCTGGTGGTTATTCTACGTTAAAAGACATCGGTCTCTAGGGGACGCGTAAGATGTTACTTCTTGAACACTTACATGAACAATTAGAATATAACCCTAACTGAGGTAAACTGACAAAGTGGCCGGATTTCACTACTTAGGTGTGACCATTTACCAACTGTCACACTCGTCACGGCTCTGGGTTTACTCTTCATGCTGAAGTCTTTTAAATTTGACTAGTGTTTTTATTTAATTCTTGGTCAAATTTGTGACATATACACTTTGTTCATTATGTTTAGTTAAAGTATGTGACTTCTAAATTGAACCTAAATAAAAATTCCTCAACTTACCAGCTTCGTCGGAAACCTTTGTCGGCTTTCCATGGGTACAAATGAAACAAACTCCTATAAAGAGGAGCTTTAGAATATACATGGCAGGGTTGTGCGGAACAATGTAATTTGGCGTGTATCCTTGCTCTACTGTCGTGTATAATCTCCTCCACGCGTTAAAACTTCAAAACGCCTTCAAAACGGTCCAAAGTTTTTTGTTCACAAAGCACGAAGCTTTCGCCGTTTTATGCAGATAGTAAGACTCGCACCTGAAAGCGTCAATCCCGATTTAAGGACACGAGAATACGAATCTGAACTGGTGAGTCTCAATTCGCTCTTCATGTGAACAGTATATAGGACTACATCATTTGGTGTCGACGAACTTCTGAAGTCGTGGCATCGATTAACCTCAGGGGGTTGAGTTAAAATAACAAAATAATCAACAACAAGAAAGTATGTCAGAAGAGTTGAAGCTGGAACATTTCAGGTTCTATGGAAAAGTAACACAATTGGCTCAGACTGTACATTATATGTAAAATATGTATACGCTCAAATTGGCGTTTTCCTTTATAATCGAAAATCATTCACGTGCATTACGCTTGTGAAGATGGGACGCTCCCTGAACCTATATGTGCTGATCGATTCCCGCGTGCTCGGCGGGACGTGCCTCTATCTGACAACAGCTGTTCTGCAATCGACCAATCAAAAATCCTGTATGACTTGTAACTGGTGACGACTTATGGCAACAGATGTGCAAGTAATCCGCTTATCCGTTTGTGCCTAATTGGGACCACATACGACGCATTTACGGACATTCCCGAATAGTCCCGAAATAAGGATGCTCGGTTCCCGTCGTGAGATGTGTTGGTAATCCATTGATCTGTATGTCTGTGTCTACCCTACAGTTGACGCACTTGAGTTTACAGAGATCCACGAATCCGCCGTGAGCATCATGCGTTAAGATATCGTATGTATGCTTAAGTTTTACGTCGTCTTGAACATTTTTTCAATCATATGATCAGTCCTTTGTATGTATATATACTGTGGCAGTTGGAATATTGTCGTCACTGGAACGTTATGGAGAACACACTCGACATAACACCCCACATTATACTGACACCCGGTCGAGCAGTCCTGTTTCATTGCTCTAACACCTCTGTGGTGACTGCGACGCGAGGCATCAACAAATACCATTTTTTAAGTCCTCTGTGTGACCAGAGACGTGATTATTGTGTGGAAGTGAACAAGTGGAAGTCCCATATAATGTGGACAATGCCTCGAGGCACTCAACCATATTACTACGTACAAACAAGCCGATCAACGTGTACAAAAATAACTGTTATTTATGTACAGTTACATATATATTGTGGTAATCAAATCATCCCTAACTGTTGTTCAGTGATTGCTCAACTGTATGTATGTATGTATGTATGCTTGGGTTTTACGCGTCGTACTCATCAATTTAATGTCGAACTGAGTGAACCGGTATAAGCTGGCGAAAATGGCAAATGCACTCTGAGGAGTACATACAAGACAAATTTCTTCCTCGAACAGTTTATTCACTACTAATGTAGGGTTGTAATGACTGCGCAGATAAGATGAGGATATCGCCAGCAGGAAAACACAGGATGAGAGAGTTGTTAACGAGTAGTTAAGACGTTTGCCTATCAATCGCCCGGACAAGCAAGATGTAGCCGGGTTCAATCATCGTCTTGCACGTAAAATTTGTCGTTTCCCTCGTTCACATTGTCTGTGCGGGCGTTGGTGACAATAGGCTGTTGACGGCACTCGTGGGGCTATTTGGGAAGGTTGATATCCGTTGTGACGATTACCTGATGCACTGATTTTCCCACGATCTCGTTAGTCATTCTATCATCATTTCTTGCCCTTACCAAATAAGGAGAATCAAAAATAAAAAAAATATTGAGATAAGTAAACAAAGAATAAAGAAGCAAAGAAAGAAAAATAAATACGTAAATACAATGAATAAAGTGATCAGTATAAAACTAATTCCGGTGAATATTTTACATTTCCCATTTTTTTTCCCTTCGTTTTCTTTCTGGGTACTCGGGTTTTCTATACCTATAAGCCTGTCCACCGGGGTATAATACGCAGAGTTCTTGAACACGAATCAAATAACTAAATGTATCTTTGTACTAGGAGTGCTATAAAAGGTTCCCATGTGTGGTCTGCTTTTTAGAAACACGTTTCACAATGTTTCCATACAGCAATTAAATGGTTAAAGGAGTAGCCTTTTTTCTTCAAATTAGATTCAAGTTTGTCGTCGATTTCTACACTATTCCGAACATACGACGGCCACACAATAGACTACAGTGTCGCTTTGTGGCAGACTCGTCCCAGTGCAGACACGTAAACAGAGCTTCCTCACTGGAACACCATGCCGAAAACACTAGACATGGCACTCCACCCAGTCAAACACTTTGACATTAGGCATGATCCTTCATTCAGTAAAACACTAAGACACTAGACAAGACACTCTACTCAGTCAGGCACTAAGACACTAAATATGACACCCCACCCAGTCATGCACTAAGAGACTGTACATGGCACTCCATTCAGTAACTAGGCGCCAAAGCCAAAGGCACTCCACCCAGTCAGAGTGTCATGACAACGAGGCGGATACATTGCCCATCTCATATATGCTGGACAAAATGAAACAGTTGCTATTTGTAATGTTTAAACAATTATGCCCCAACATTTGTTAAACCCAGGTCTCCAGTACAGAGAGTAAATAGAGAGCAGCGACGACAGCGTGACAATTGGCAAATGGTCTGACGTTACCGATTAAGTCCGACCTATTGTCAGTTTTCCTCAGTTAGGGTTTTATTCTAACTATTCTTGTAAGTGGTTAAGAAGTAAAAACTTACACGCCCCCTTACACTTACCATGGATGTCTTAAACAGAATTAAGGAAGAATGCAGTAGTGTTAAATGCACTGTAATAGGCGTTACTGGTCTATAGAACTACTCATGATGATCTGTTATCATCCCATTTAACATATATGCACACAATAACGTGAAAACAATGTATATGAGCCAGGCCTCGGGAATGCTTAGTCGACCAGCAGAATCTTGGTTCTATGCTTTACCTGTGCATATATAAATGTATAGATTTTAACAACTTACATGCCCCCTGGCACTCCGGATTAACAATGTTGTAGAACAATTCAGCTTTAATGGTCTATACTTGTTCAGCCTGTGCATTTGAGACATTTACAAAACAACCCGATTCAGGATTAAGAAATGAACAGTAAATTTCACAAAAGATTGTTTAAGCAGTGAGCAGTTTTTAGTGATGAGGCAGTGATGGCGCAGGGAATGTTAATTGCTGGGCCCTAAACTTAACCTGTATACATGTACATCCAGGTGCCGAATATATTTCATGCTAACATGCTTTCGTAAGACGTTTTCGTTAATTTATACAAAATGCGTATCTCTGCTGGGTTTTGATCACAACTCTTCGTATAACCAACGTCCTTATCCATGCACGATTATGGAGCGAAACTGAATTAGGAAGGCTTTGTTTCCTTTGTTGGCGTTATTAAAAGCTATTACACGAGTGTATACGTCAACTGAAACTTAGCACCACGTCCGACGCCCCTTTACCTGTCTTTTAGATCTTGCTATGAGGGCGATCCAAGTCGATTGTAACATTGCCATTACACATGCGAGGTGAAGGAAAATACTTCTCTGTATTCGTCAGTTTCATAATATTTTCAAGTAAGCAAAACTGCATTTAAAACGTTGGAGTCCGCATTCGGTTGATTTGTCTGACCATATTTTGACCACTGACGTCATGTCAGGCTTATTTTCATTCAACACGGACAGACTGCTAAACTTGCGTCGTGAAAAAACCTGTGAATGATACCCATTACCATACTGTGTCCTAACAGATCGTCGTAGAATCTGATGTTTTAAAATCATTTTACTCTGTTAAAAAAAATTCTCAAATAATATGTAAGTTTTAAACAGTGACAGTGTTAAATGCCTGATATATATGAACACTAAGAATAAAAGTGAGGAAAATTGAAAACAGATCGGATTTCACGAGTTACCTGTGACAGTTTGCCAAGTATTTCTTTTTTTTTTCAGCTGCAAGCTTTTATATTTAAAATACGAAGTACTGAAAAATTAAGAGTTTACTGCCCTTTTGGCGTCATTGTTTGCTTCTGTTACTGCATGGAGGTGGGCATTTGTTGCTATGGAGACAATGCTGAACAATAATACTTAACCTAGCTTGATGCCATACCTAGCTATAGTCGGATCACTTATATTATTTATATTAATATTTGGCTTGCTCCTATACCTGGCATGCACTCTCATAAGCTGTACAATGTACTTACATGTAATGTATATAGCGTATGGAGAGGTAAATGGGATATCCGATATAATTAATGAAGTCTCAGTCCGTTAGCCCGCTATCGCAGCACAATTACCCAAAGCCTCTCACCAATGCGGTCGCTGTGAGTTCAAGTCCAGCTTATGCAGGCTTCCTGTCCGGCCGGACGTGGGAAGGTCTGCCAGCAACCTGAGGATGGTCGTGTGTTATTCCCGGGCTGTGCCCTGTTTCCTCCCACCATAATTCTGGGCGCCGTCGTATAAGTGAAATATTCTTGAGTACGGCGTAAAACAATGAAAATAACCAATGAAATAAATAAATAAATATATTAATGAAATACCGTATCTACACATTGCTCCTATATAATGCAACAATGCTGACGCGAGAAAAGGGAACAGTACATATTAATTTAGATCATTTGTATTCGTAAATGACTCTGCATGATACAGAAGTAGTAGATATAGCCGGGAACATGCACAAGGGAAGCAGTCAACAGTTGTTAATATTGTAAGGAATCTAGGCGTCAAAGCAGACATTCGTTTTCCAGTCGAGAATCAAAACGGGCATTCCCGGTCAATAATCATAAGACCAGTTTCTGAAACAACGATTAACAGCGAACAACAAATCACTGAAAAAGTACAAAACGTCAAAAAAAAAAAAAAAAAGAAAAAAAAGAAAAAAAAAAAAAAAGAAAAGAAAAGAAAAAAAGAAAAGAATCCAGATTCATGCAAAGAGAAGCAGTCAGCGGTGTATCATGAAACTTTATACTTTGTCGTTGATGAAATGATGATCTATCTCAGTTGTGCTTTGATGGCAACTGTACACATATCCAACGTGGCGATCTTATTCAACACGATGTGAACAGATACGGCCCCTAGCACAAGGTTAAGCGGAATTAGACACAAGAGATCGTCAACACTACGTTCATGTTTACAATGAGGTGAGCTCATTGTACAATTTAAGAAACTCAGAGTGAAGGCGTTTGATGGAATATCCCTGACACACTAGTTTTTGCAGCAACAACTTGTGGCATTGATTGAAATCGCCATACAGAACACAGGATCTGTACAAGAACTTTACCTTTACTCGCTGAAGCCGTGCGTCAGTCACTAGAGGATCAACATATATCGCGTTTTGGCCATTTGTTACATAGTGCTAAAGCAGCGAAAGGACAATATTTTTTAATTAGCTCTCATATTTATTTTTCTCAGTTTTCCGTACATTGGACACGTCATGAGCAGATTATAATCATTACTTCAGTCATTACTACATTATCATTACTTATAATATTGGGGTGACCAGTCATGACATGCTTACATTGATCGTAAATAAAATTTGACCATTTAGCCATTTAAGCCAGGAGCAAATTTCTGAACCATGCAAGCTCCAGTATCGAAGATAATTCCCGACCACGGATTTTTTCAATATTGTGTGTGTAAAAAGAAAAATGATGCGCATTATTTGAATGCTGAAGTTGCCTCACCTATGGCAGAAAAATGTTTGGGTATTTGGAGCTGTTATTTTTGTCCATGTTCATTTTACTTTGGATGTAATTTTTGGGAGATTCTTCCAAAATGCTGTTGACCAGACCTTTCGAGTGAAACAAAATTAACAAAATTTTATCACTTATAAGGAAAATTAACGTAAAACTGAACACAGTATGATTAAATCAGTCAAAAATGAATTAAAATTTTCGAGGTGTTCGAAGGATGCACATATAAGATAGTCATATGTCCAGATAAACACAGTGGATTTTGTGGAAATGCTGTGGAATTCAAAACTCAAAGTCGTAGTCCGTGAATAATGCGTAGCTCATAAACAGATGGAGGCTGCCGTGTAGAAGGTGACCATATGCTATGTGACAGTCGCTGATATGACGCTAGTATATTGACATTTATTGACATTTATGTAGACGAGTTCTATTTTTGCGTGTCACCGAGGGGCGAACGAGCTTGTAAGTATTATATGTCAAGCATCCCTCAGTTGAGCTAAGGGGCATTGGTTGAATTGTAAAAAATTAAGGTTGTAAAACTCGTAGTAATTCTTTGGTGCATGGATATGTATAGTGAGAGAAAAAGCGGTGTCACTGCATGACGGAACGTGACTAATGCCTACGTGCAATGTGAGATACATGGCTGTATGTATGTACAATATGCAGTACAATATATGTACTGTGTGGCGGTATGCATGTTGTCCGGTATACAGTAAAATACACATATGATGTGGCTGTATGTATGTTGTCCGATCTACAGTAAAATACATATAGAATATGGCTGTATGCATGTTGTCCGATATACAATAAAATACACATAGAACATGGCCGAATGTATGTTGTCCGATATACAGTAAAATACATATAGAATATGGTTGAAGGCACCTTGTGCGATATACAGTGAAATACATACAGAATATGGTTTGCAGGTATGCTGTCCGATATACAGTGAAATACATACAGAATATGTCTGTAGATATACTGTCTAGTATACAGTAAAATATATTTAGAATACGGCTGTATGTATGCTGTCCGGTACGCAGTAAAATACATGTAAACTGAACATCATGCCATGATTACCACATTGCTTGGATTTACTGAACACATATATTAATATTATTTTGCTTTACATTTTTCAGCGCGGCTCATGTAAATGTATGTATTGTATTGAGAGGGTCCTCCGTGGCTCAGTCGGTTAGTGCACTACCGCAGCACAATGACCCAGGAGTCTCTCACCAATGCCGCCGCTGTGAGTTCAAGTTCATCTCATGCTGGCTTCCTCTCCGGCCTTATGTGGGAAGGTCTGTCAGCAACCTGCGGATGGTCGTGGATTTCCCCCGGGCTCTGCCCGGTTTCCTTCCACCATAATGCTCTCCACCGTCGTATGTGAAATACTCTTGAGTACGGCGTTAAACGCCAGTCAAATAAATAAATAAATAAATAAATAAATAAATTTATTCATCAGTTATAGGGCCGCTCGCTAACACCTAGCTATTTGAGTGAGGATGACAGACACCCTTGTAGACGTGTGCACGGCTTATAGGTCACTGTGACCTGCACACCCGAATCCTCCAAAACACGGAAAGAGAAATTGAATTTCATGGACGAATAGTGGACTGGTTGGAATTATCGACTTAGTCTATAACATGGAAGCAATGTAGTGTATAGGGAAGGGGAACTATGTCTGACTTCATAGTGAGATTTACACAAGTGGCTCTACTGTCTTGAGAAGAGTTTAGCGACTGCTTCATATTGACTCACCATTTTGGCATGTATATGTTATACCAGAATATATAGTGAGTCAAAAGGGAACCACAGTGTTTATCGGTTTTCCGTCAAATACTATATATTACTGTGTATTGCGCAAAGCTGATCAGTGGAAGTAACGATTTTGAGATATTATTTGTTTATTTATTTATTTATTTATTTATTTCTGATTTGTGTTTTAGGCCGTACTCAAGAATATTTCACTTACAGGACGGTGGCCCGCATTATGACTGCAGGAAACCATGCAGAACCCGGCGGAAACCCACGACCATCCGCGCAGGCTGAGCGAGATTGCACTGAGAATCTGGGCACATACCTGTATATACTCTGATAAATGAATGGATGTGTAATGTACAAGTAGGCCTATACTGATGCTTTCCCCTAGGCAGTGTTGCAAAGTCAGCAGCATGTGCGGAGCACACGTGTACACTGAATGCATACGTGTACCTGGACAATAATGTCTGCATAATGATGATAAATTCTTTGGTTGGTTTAGCAGTGTGCGGACTGCAACAATTGCACGTTTATTTTCCTCCTGCGTTTTGCATGTCAAATGCTCGAGCGTAGGGTATCAGGTCAAAACGTCTGCTGGCCAAAATGACCTCGCTAACCAAATTGCCACACAGGGCTTATAGGTTAATTGCACGGTGCTCATGTAAGTGAACCTGTGTATGGATATCTGTATCACAGGACATACGCAGAGTGTGTATGGATATCTGTATCACAGGACATAAGTAGAGTGTGTATGGATATCTGTATCACAGGACATATTTAATGAGATAGACTGATGAAGTGTACATTTCTGGAATTCTTCTGTGTGACTAGATGCTGTTCAACACAGCCACAGAGAGATAACCGTGGGAGCTGAGCTGATTTTTTTTAGATACCCACTTATAAAGACAAGTATCAAAATATTGAAATTTATTTATTTGATTAGTGTTTTACGCTGTACTTAAGAACATTTCATTTATACGACAGCGGCCAGCATTACGGTATTAGCAAATCTGGCAGAGCCCAGGGGAAATTCACAACCATCCGCAGGTTGCTGGCAGGGCTTCCCACGCACTGCCGGAGAGGAAGCCAGCATGAGCTGGACTTGAACTCACAGCGACCGCATTGGTGGAAGGCTTCGGGTCATTGTGCTGCGATAGCGCGCTAACCGACTGAGCCACGGAGGCCCCCAAAATCTTTGTTATTTGAATTTAAAATTCAAACTTGAGAACAAAATGTCGTGATGTTAAATGCAATTTGTTAGACGTCACTCGTTTAGAATTGCTAAAAATAGTAGTGTGCATGATGTAATAACATTAACTAAACAAAAATGGTTCAACACGTAACCCGAAAGCTAGAAATGGCCTGCATATGGGCGTACCACACGATACATGCACGTAGAGACGCGAACCAGATTAATATTCTTTTCGTCAAATAAACCACTTCATGTGCATCCTTGAATGGACGATATGCCTCATGGTTCACACTGAACGATAATGTATAGCAGATATGCGCCTAAGCTGCCAAGTCGAGGCCGTTGCTAAGGCGCGTTACCTCTGCATCACGTGCAGGCAAGCAAAATCAGCTGTTCGGAGGTAAACAAGTGTCACGTGACCTTCACCAGCCAGTGTGTTACCCGTCTGACAGAAGGCAAGGTCACTGAGCAAGCGAACATAAATTACGTTCGTTAACTATGCTGTGCTAATCGTCAGGTTTAGCCTATGTCTTTGAAATATATGAGTGCTGAAAGTATATATATATATTTTTTTCTGACGGGTTAACGTTAGTAAGAATCATCCCTAGGGATCTTTTTTTTGTTGAGTGGTTGTATGGTACAATGGGCCTGCAGACGCTGTTAGCCTTATGGAGGGCTCAGACTGGGAGCCTCATCTGACGATGCCTCAATGTTAATGATTCCGCAATTCAACTCCTACACTACTTCAAATAAAATAACAAAGGCCGCATTTTATAGATGCATTTAAAGCTAAATTACCCCCTAAAAGCTACTGTATACACCTTACTGTGGCAAAACTGCACATCTACAGAATGTTGTGTGTCAGTAGTACACATGCAATTTGTGTACTTTGTGTAATACATCTACAATGACGCGTGTACCATTGATACATTTGTACACAATCGTTGTGCAGTTTTGCCTTTTGTCTGAGCACAAAAAAATCATAAAAACCCGAGAAACCAAAAAACAAAAAAAAACAAAAAAACCGCATTGTGCAAATCACTACACTTTTCGAAGCATTAATACTGGTGATTTAGGACATGATTCCAATGTGTTAAACAATTGTCTTAAACCATGTTGTTTTCGCATTTCACTTCTCATTAGCTGTTATAACTCAACCAAGCCTCGTGGCCTTGTGCACTGTGCTTACGTTTAGGCATCGTTCACAGCTCTCTTCATCGGATGCCAGCCATTGCATTCATGCTATGTGCACCAGTTTCAAATGTTTTTTCATTGTCTCCTTTCGTTGCGAACATACCACTCGGTGTCGCCTTTGTAGGGTTCTTCGTTGCTCGGCACCTTGGTCAACCGTGAGACCTGAAAGACACCTCCAACATGAGGATCAGCCCCTATGCGAAGCAGGCAGCTGTAGTTATCCAAATGCTGTTCGGCCGTTCGCATTAACGGACAAGCGATACCCCTGCGTCCAGACCCTCTCACTAAAAGCGCGTATCGGCCGTGGCGTCATCACAGCATCACGTCCAGGTCCGCTAGGACTCACATTTACAAAGAGGACCGCGCTAGCTCTCTCGTGAATCCAGCCATAGCTTGCATATTATTACAGCTTTCTGACTTTTCGTTCACTGCATGTTACTGCGTCTTCAATGAGGTGAACGACAACAAGGTGCTTTTGCACCAAATCACTGGGAACGATTTCAGTTAAGTGGTGCTGTCAAAAAGCCAGAACAGCTGATTTTGACGGAAACCTGTGTTTGATGGCGAGCTGAGTAATTGGCCTTTGTTCAGTGAAACCCCCCCGAATTATATACAGAATGGCGAGGTAAGAATGCAAATCAGATATTTTTTCGAGAACATAGATTTGTCTTCGTATGCATTAGTAGTTATTACATGCCGATAGAGCGCGTTTTAATGACGTAGGCCCAGGTAACGATATTGAAGACATTTGCATGGCGTATGTAAAATTCTCAGTGTTGACATCTTGGGTCACATGGGACTGATAGGTTTTCAGCAACTTCTGCATTAGACTGGCAAAGAACACTGTCGCCTTGATCGGTAAAATGCATGGCTGTCTGTGTTAATGGATGTTCCGTGAATGTAACTTGATATTTTCGTCGCGCAAGTACATGTGTAAATACAATTCCATGTATTCCAGGAGCGAATTTAAGAGTGTAAGTTTAAGATGTAGACATAGTGGCGAGGCAGTATTCAGTTTCGGATTAAATAAGTGTACACTCTAAATAAGTACTAAGCGGTACGTACAATCTGTGTGAAGATGTATTTTTTAATGGGATAAAATAGGATGTATTTTTTAATAGGATAAAATCTACTGTGTAACGATATAATGTATAACGTTCTCTGCAATAAATATAGTTTTGATGCACATTGTCGTCCCAGCCTTACATAAAAACGGGCTCAATGTGGAATTTGAACTCGTATTGTTAAAGTTCTGTTAGCATAACCGGATGGAGTCAAAACCACTGTGTGTATACCTGTACATATGTTAGGGTTTAACGTCGTACTTAACAATTTTTCACTCATGTGACGACGAGGAGTTCTTAGATACCACTGTATGTAACGGTGCTTACAACTGTGTGAACTGGTACACTCTAGGTAGGCCATGCAGTACTCAATACAGCATACAAGTAGACTAGACATGTGCGCGAGGACTTCCTATACGGAAGTACGCGATGTAGAAATAGGTTACGTGTACTGTGATATTAAGCTGGTGCATAATGTCCGCTTTGCGAATTTGTCCTGTTTAAACTGGGCGTAACGAATTTTTGTTTTTAGAGTAAGGTTTCTGGATTTATTTAGTGGGTATTTAAAACCTTACTCATGGAATTTCCCACTAAAATGACGGCTGAGCTAGAGATATGGGTGTAGAAAACCACTGTGTCCGGAGTGACTTACCCGTCTTTCGTTACTTAACTATAACCAACCTTTTGACTAAGCCTCAGTCGAAGCGGCCAGCGAGAGTTCGATTCGAACTCGCGGCCTCTTGCATTTGACAAGGGCCATATAGTTACATCACTAAGCTAGCCTTCTAGCCATTTGAGACAGCGGAAACTTTATTCACACGGCACTGCTCGCAAAGTTACTGGACCTCCACACACGCCCTCCGCTTTACCTTGGCAGTCAGTGCACAGAAGTATGCAAAGTGTAATGAAACGAGTCAGTCAGACTGGCCGAGAGAAGAAATGATGAATTAGGCTCACAGTAATCATTACACAAATATGGACTGCTGTTCATTTGCTTGAATTTGTGTCCTCTGCAGGACTCATTGAATATTTCACTAATGTACCATCATGTTCAAGTAAGACGTAACGCTACTGTGCGATTCTGAACGATGTGGTACTGCTCAGAAAGACTCCGCAGGCCTTCCCACGTACGGCCGGGTAGGAAGTCAGCATGAGCTTGACTTGTACTCCGCATTGGTGGGAGGCTTCTGGGTCATGACGCTCAGCTAGCGCGCTAACTGACCAAGCCACGGAGCCCTACCTCCCCCTCCCCTCCCATGTGCCATTATCAGTGATCTTGTAGTCTTGACAGGCGCACGGTATAGGTCTACTTTTCGCCGCCGCGCATTGCGATGCGTTAGCTGCGGAGCACTGTATATGGTTGAGAACCACACAGTACAGTATTAAATCGTGCAGCAGCCGCATTACCGCGTGCACACAGTATTGAGCGATAGATAACTGGAGCACAAGATATATATCACAGAATGCTGCTTCCTTCACAGTATATTTATTTGTTTATGTACTTATTTGATTCGTGTTTTACGCTGTGAGCAAGAATATTTCACTACGGCGGACAGCATTATGATGGAAGGATGCCCACGACCATCTGCAGGATGCTGGCGGACCTTTGCACGTGTGGAGCACATTGATAGTGTATGTCATCAGTGAGGTACCACAACATTTTTCTACCTTTATGCTCAGGTCTGAAAAAAACTTTTTGTGAAGTTTACTCATGTAATGTGTGCCTGTATAAAGGCGAACCTGACGCTAAATACCTTTGCTATATATGCTCGAGAATAGTCGGTTTGAAACCATTAGTAAAATATCTTATTAATATGGTAGAGAAAACCCGGTTTACTATTCAAATATAAACATAATTAATTACGTTGAATTCGGTGAAAAAAAATATCTAAAGAAAGGAAAAAAATATTAGGACCGGAGAGGAAGGCATCCAGAGCTCGATTTGAACCAACAGTGACCGATTTACATGGTAGGAGGCTCCCGAGTGATTGTACTGCTCAAGCACGCTAATCACTCGGTCACTTCTGCCCATTTCTCATTATATAGGGCAATTTTCGCTGTGTATATGATCATGAGTGCGGTATAACTGAATAGTGACCTCCGAAACCACTGAGCTGTTTAACCCGGCATGTGGCATTACGTACGCCATGTCACAGCTGGGAGCCTGATTGTTAGATCACCTGATAAGGTGTGAAACATTGACGCAAGCATAAGATCAGTGTAATCATGTTTTTTCACACAGAACTTTTGCAAAACACTTTCATAGGCCTTCGCAGCCCAGAGCGAGTTTCGAACCACATTGCCGTTACACAACTCTATGCATTTTATTTGACCGCTTAGGGCTCTCCTAAAGGTAAATAAAAGCCAACAGCTATATTTCGTTGAGATAAAATATTGTTCTCTTTACAGTCGCGATCAACGCGAGTCCGTGTCGAATTCAGCTCTGGCTGCTTCGCCCGTGCATGGCGTGAGTCACTGGTTTTGTTGGATAGATGGCGAAGGGCGGTGCATGGGTTATTGCGGGAACTGTGTTTTCCTCTGTCCACAAACGTAATCACGGTGGATTAAGTGAAAAAGCCTAACGGACGGTGTTAAAACCCAGTGAATTAAATGTATCACCACACACTATTTATAGCCAGAACGGACGTATTTTATTAGTTTGTTGAAAATCAATGTCATGACAGGCTGCACTGGATTGTGGTGGATACAGACCGTCTACCTCGTAAAATGTGGACCCGGGATTCATATAAGCTAGGTATACTGGTCAGTGCGGTGTTAGTATATTTTGTGATTGGGTAAGGGGTCGCGTCTGGTGTCGAGTCGGCATGATGCTCCAGAGGCGGTAGCACTAGAAGTATGCCGGCGTTGTGTCTGGCATGTATGCTACAGGTATAAAACCACCAAAACAAAGCCTTACTGTTTATGTAGTAATCTCACAAAGAACACCCACCTAAAGCTGTATTCCCTAACTTTTGTTATCCCAAATGACACATACTGTCAAATAACTAGACGCCTTGCCTACAACGTAGCCAAATATCATCAGGGTTTGACCACCATTTTCTCAAAATAAATCAGCTGGAATACAGGTACTAGCGTCCTATCGCCATAGAAACAGGGTGTAGGGGGCGCTTGCTCATTGGATAATATTTTTCTCTGTTTAATTGTAGCCACAATTAGCGGACTTTTTTCCCCAGCATAGTTTATACCTGCACAATTACCTGTCAGTACTTCAACACACTTCAGAGATACAGCCAATCTCTACCCGTCCCCACCCTTTTCTGTGCGCCTGAGTCTTGCATACAAAATCGAATTAGTGTTTTTATACCTACAGGGAGACTTCGTCGGGATAAAATGATGCCAATTAAAGCGACGTTTAACCAGAATCAAACAAGCAAACCCGACGCCATGGTTGGTAACAGCGTGAAGATGTATCCAGACTGAGGCACTTCGTACTTGTCAGATTCATTCGTGAACCCTGTGCCTAGCTTCTGGTCGAATCGCGGCTAATTATGCTGGTTTGGGAACCTAATGAGGACATTTTCCACAACTTCTAGTGGCAGAAACTTTAAAACGCTTTAATCAACACAGGAAGATTTTATTTGTATGTTTAAAGTTCACGAAAAAAAAAAATTGTGCTGCATTGAAAAACATAGAGGGTTCATTTCATTGGATAAGCTGGTCTGTAACATCACGGTTTTTATGCCCTCAAGCTGTGAAATCTGTTATACGTGGATATCTATACCATGTACATAGTTCCGGCCCTAGCATACATGTATACATGTGTTTCAGGGATTCAGGCTGTTCTTATCAACGGTGGTTATGTGGCTTTAAATGGGTGGATCCTACATAAATAATTCCCCGCGGCTTTAAAAACTAAACTTACATTTTTCGTTGAACAACGCACTGCCCTACCTAAAAAATAATTTTGCGTGTAGATTTAGAGCATGCCAGCATATATATATATATGTATGTATCATCCCCATTTACTTGGAACCCGCCGTACGTGGGAAAGTCCGCCGGCAACCTGCGGATGGCCGTGAGTTTTCCCTCCGGGTTTCCTCCCACCAGAGTGCTGGCCGCTGCCGTGCAAGGGAATTATTCTTCAGTATGAACTAAAACACCAATGAAATAAATAAATAAGTAAATTTTACTTCGATTTTGGCTTTGAACAAAGGGAAATCAAGAGATGTCTGATATTTAACTATATTAACTTTCTGTCAGATGATATTCACTTGATAAATATTTCGGTATGAAGACAAGCAGAAAGTTCAGTTGCTTGTAGATGTCACTAAGCTTTCAAAACCATTGAATCTGCAGCTGTTTATTTATTTCTTTATATATTTATTTGTGTTGATGGATATGTTCAGGAAGTCTTCACTCTTATGTTGGAGGCAACATTATTGGTGAAGGAACCCCTATGGGAACCTATAATACTGGACTTCACAAGGTTCCGAAGAAACCTCTTGACGTAAACTGGGGCTTAACGGAGAAGTTGGCTCTGCATGTATGAGCTGCCGCTAAAGGTACATGTATAATGGCCTATACGGCTGACTTGGCTGCCAGTGCGTGGGCTGAGGCCGAATTTTGGCGTAGGCGTTGGATTTTAAAAAATCGATGGGGATTTCGGTGATCATCACCAATGCACAGCCCGGCTCCGGAACATCTTGACCGCGATGTTAGAACGCCCTGAACCCGATCGAAAGATAGTCCTGCGGAAAGGCCGACTTGTCAGGTTCTTGTTACCATGACAACCTCCTTATCAGCGGTTGCTTAATTTAGGTTAGGCATGAGTATTTCCCCGTGAATATAGAAGAGTGGTGGAGCACTGAATGGATAACACTGCCGCTCAAACGTTGCTGATGTGCTTTATATGTCTGCAGTGATTCAGAACATTTTACAATTCTGTGCGTTGGTGAAAGAACTGAAAACGTTTTGTGCACTTTTCCTACGTACCCCCCATCGGTGCCTTGACGATACCCAGGTGACGTGACTTTCAGGTGCAAATGTTAAACATTTGGGACAAAGGTTGCATGCCAGGTTAAATGTTTGATATTTTGCCGGGTAAAGGACAAGGTGCAAATTCACCACACTGATACATGTAGTACCCTGTAAAAAGCCGGCTCATTCCACGCCAGCGCCCACCCTATACTCGCACCACCCACGCCCACCAG
The DNA here is from genome assembly GCA_016165875.1 of Acanthopleura granulata. NCBI lineage: Eukaryota > Metazoa > Mollusca > Polyplacophora > Chitonida > Chitonidae > Acanthopleura > Acanthopleura granulata. The sequence goes on from JABBOT010000017.1 coordinate 6,968,160, forward strand.
TAGTATACAGAATAGGGGTTCTGGCACACTTCCCGCTAGGGCGACCCCCAACCCAAGCTCAACCAAATTTGAAGCCATATGGTGTTCGCATACACAACTTTTTGCCAATTAGCTATGTACGCGAACCGGCGTTTACATTCAGAGATAATTGCATTATGAAATCGAAGTTAGCGAAATCCACACGCGAGAGCTGCCTTATATTGACACACTCTATGATGTGTACAACTACCTGAAGCGCCTATGGTGAACAGAGCGCCTGTATGAGCCACATAGATAGACTGCTTACATAGCTGGCGAGATCACTAGACAGCCAGGGCCGAACCTCTACTTAGAGAAATACAATCTTAAGAGATAAGAGACCAACCGCCTTATATTTATCTAACTAGGTAAACAATGAGTTATATCCTGTAAAGTGGACTAGCTTTCGAGGTAGAGTACAGCTAATTGAATTCAACATGGGTACCTATTACACAGCGATAACCCATGTGTAGTGGATATAACCCAGAGTTCACATTCTTCTGGGTTCACCACATATAACAGACTCAGAGTAAATGATTGTATTTACATAGCTGGCGAGGCTACTTCACACAGTTAGATTACAGTGAGCTCGATATCACGAATCTCTAATTAGAGGAATACAATCTTAAGGTATAAAGACCACAATGGATGCAAACATAGACCAGCTGCTAGATGAAATGAATTCAGAAATGGAGCTGCTAGATGAAATGAATGCAGAAGCCCCCAACATCCTGGAGGAACCCATTCCTGAGTCAGTCAAGGAGCCCTTAAAGCCTTGAAATATCGACCCGAACCACCACGCAAGAAGAGGGGTAGGAGGAGGAAGGCCATTGAGGAAGACTATGACCCGGTCCCCAAAACTTTCCGAACCATCAAGGACTACCAGAAGGAGGTTCTAGAGCTGTTTGAGGGTGCCAAAGGCAGATGAGCTCACGTTCCACGAAAAACCCCGGGCAATCAAAAGGGATGTTCCCCAAGATCCAAGAAAAGCTCGAAAAAAAAAACAAAAAACTCCGAGCCCTCGGCGGTGTAAGGTTTCAACTCCTTTCCAGCTCTGAAGAAACAAGTCTGATGGTGGTGAGGAGTACAAAGATCCTGTACTCCGCCACAATCAGGAGGCTGTCCTGTAGGCCAATGAGATCGGTGAGGCACTAGACAAGGCGTTCCCTCACATCCTGGAGACTCTTAAAAAGTGAACGCAGAGAGGGTCCGGATGCATCGTCGATCGAGTGGAAACTCTATAACTAGACATCGCTCGATATCAGCCGCTGAGAGGTGGATGTTACATAGCGCTATCAGTAGCTGTAAGGAACAAGAAGGCAGTCGTAAAGGTGAAAGACAACGATGACCACTGCCTCCGATGGGCACTCCGGTTAGCTCTGTTTCCTGCAGACATAAATCCACAGAGACCTAGCAAATATCCAACTGAGGATGGCCTAAACATTGAAGGAATCAACTCCCCAAGTCCCATCTCCCAGATCCCAAAGGTTGAGAAACAATACAACCTAACAAGATCAAGATCGTGATAGCTAACCCGAAAACCATAGCAATGACCCGAGATGACTGGTGCGCATACAACAGTGCTTGAATTTGTCATGTCTGTGAAAAGCCACTTGTGGTTGCCGGCCAACGGGATTCTGTCCGGGACCACTGCCACATGACCAGAAAATACCGGGGTGTTGCACACGACGTCTGCAACCTGAACCTGCGGCTAAATCCCGAAACCATCACAATCCCAGTGGTCTTCCACAACCTGCGAGCTATGGCTCTCACCTGCTGATGCAGGCGATCTCGAAGGTGAAGGGTCGTATATCCTGTATCCCCAACAACGCCGTGAAATACATCTCCTTCTCCCTGGGGCAGCTCCGCTTCATCGACAGTACCCAGTTCTTATTGGCATCTCTCGACAAGCTGTTAGCAGCCAAAGGCGTTCAGGATCACAGCGCGGTATGATCCAAGGCAGTAGAGACGTGACCTGCTCATGTTCAAGGGTGTTTACCCATATGAGTACATGGACTTCTGGCAACTCTTCGATGAGCCTCTGATTCCCTCAAAGGAGCCCTTCCACAGCAAACTTTCGGACACACACATCACGATGAGAATTATGCCCATGCGCAAAAGGTCTCGAAGGCCTTGGAATGCACAACCGTGAGGAACTACCACGATCTCTACAACCGCACAGATATCTTCGAGGCGTTCCGGAAGACCTGCCTTCGACAGTATGGCCTAGACCCTGCGCATTATTACACCAGCCCTGATCTCTCCTGCGATGCTCTCCTGAAGAAAACAGGTATAGAGCTTGAACTGCTGATAGACTACGAGCAGCACTCGCTTCATTGAGAAGGGGATGAGAGGGGGGGGGGGTATCTCGATGTTCTCAAAGCGTGACGCCCTGGCTGACCATCCCAGGATGGATGGCTATGACCCAAAGAAGCCTAACAACTATATCCAGTACCTGGATGCCAACAACTTGTATGGCTGGGCGATGAATCAGCTGCTACCAGCAGGTGGCTTCCGGTGGGTGGAAAACTGCGATCAACTCGCAAAAACCATCGCAGAGCATCCGGCAGGCAACCCAGAGGTTTATGTCGTAGCAGCGGATCTGGAGTATCCAGAAGAAATGGATAAGGTGCACAACTCCTACCCGTTAGCTCCGGAGCGCATGGTGGTTCCCAAAGTGTGGATATCGGATTACCAGCACAACATCTGCAGCGTTGGGGTGGCGCCGACTGAGGTTGAGAAGCTGGTCCCAAACCTCCGCAATAAGGAACGCTCTGTGCTCCACTTCCGCAACTTACAACTTACAACCTATCCCTGGGTATGCGCATGAGAAAGATCCATCGTGCTCTCCGCTTCCGGCAAAGCGCATGGATGGAGCCCTACATCTGAATGAATACCTAGCTCCAGAAAAAGGCTCATGAACAACTCTGTCTTTGGAAAGACCATGGGAAACCTCGTCAAGCGAGTAGATGTCAAACTCGTGCGAGCAAGCGAAGAAGACAAAGTCAGACGCCTTCTCGCCTGCCCAGCCTTCGCCAGAGCCAACATCTTCGATGACGACCTGGCATCGATTCAGGTTCACAAGGGCCGTCTGACCCTCAATCGCCCGTCTATGTGGGGATGAGCATCCTCGACCTCTCGAAGAACCTAATATACGACTATAATGTTCCTCGCGGACCAACCCCCCCGTTGCGGGCCATCCGATGGTATATCAAGGTAGTACAACACAGGCTCATCGGGTTTATTCACCGGGCGCCCGAGTCGGTACACATCCAGGTACCACACTTTGTCAGTCGCTCGGTGATGAGTACATATATGATATACAGCAGCAAGGCCAGCTACCTCAATGAAATATGAGGTCCAGTTGGCCTGCTTTGCAACACTCTCTGAAACAGGCTCTCTCCGTTCTGGGGGCCTCAAGGCCTCCTGCTGTCCTGCTGTAGCAGCGCCGTGGTGTTGTGATTCCTTGGCTGCCCGAAGCTGTTCAAGCAGTCGTTCCTGTTAGACCTTTCTGGTAGCAGACCCGGCACGCCCGGTCGCCACCTTTTTCGGATCTTTCATTTTCTTATGGTCTATCACACTTTCAAACGGAGGTGTCTCCTCCGGGGGATGAACTTGGGCTTGTTGACCGGAAGTGGGGCACGGTGTCACCAAAAGGCGTGACAGCTCTTCAGAAAGATAAGGATGACATAGGTGAAGCCGCGGCTACAGAGAATGTGGAACTCTGAAACCTAGGGCTAGTGGCATCTGATGCGGTCACAACAGTAGAAACCACGTTGACTGATTGTCAGATAGAAAGTACTCTCAGCACACGTGGTGATACCCCACTGAACCTTCGCGAACTGCCGGAGCTTGATAATGCACTGCAGACCATCAGAGGGTGGCTAACAAACAACCTTGCTAAACTGACTGCACTGGACGAGTACATTGCTTTGGAAAGGAGAAAACTTGATGAGACCACCGATGAGTTCTCCAGGCGCCGCTTTGCAGAACGATTGCGGGACCTTTGAGATGAAAGGGCGGCCCGAGACTCAAAAAGAATGGTGTTATCAGTGTGTTAGATCCAGCTGATATCCTTTGATTCTCAAGCGCATGAGAACCCATGAACGGAATAAATAAAGGGGACAAACTACCTAAACTAACGCCCCACAGTATTTGTCCACCTAGACGAGGTGAGCGCGTCCGAAAACATCGCCGCAGTGTCTACCAGTATTGCAAAAGGCTCTATTCTTCTGAGGGCAGTCCCGACGTTCCACGAAGGCATGAACTCCGGAAGGACGGTGGCATTTCCCAATCCACAGTACAAAAGACTGTCGACCGGCCTCGTGACGCAGCTTACTGTAAGGCTGTTAAACAATCGTGATGAACCTGTAAATGCGTCGTGCTTAAGTGTAACTTTACACATCCGCCGACGTGATGGACGTAGTGGGCCCTAGTGCACTACCATAGCCTTATCGGATCTGGCAGATATCGATGGTTTTGAGCGGCAAGATTTACGCCTTCCAATTCCGGGAAGGTGTTTTTTCACGAAAGAAGCTGCCGTTGGCGGGATCCGGAGAACCGCCGAAGTTTAGTGAGCTCGCCGAGGTGGGTGTTGAATGCGCTCCAAAAACTCAGGCTGGTTCTATCTCCTGAGGAGAGATGGGGCCTCTTTAAATCGGATGATCCCAAATGGGACATTGATCTGGCTTTGACCCGGCTCCTGGTGCAAACAGCAACGGGCGGTGTATTTCGAAAGGTTTTTAATGGTGATATGGCTTTCCTCACGTACACGGCCCTGGGAGATCCAGTTCATGTGTTGAAATCGCCGGAAGGAGGCCATACCATAGGAGAAGGTCCAGAGATAACTTCCTACCTCGATAACAACACACAATTTCCCATTGACAAGTTACTCCCGCATTGTACATTCATTCTGGATATTGTATTGGCTCTTAATCCAGTTCCCAATCCCTTCTACATCCTTCCTGGCTTGAGGAACAATGGGCCGGAAGTACATGCCAGTTAAAGCGTAACTGTTGTTGTAAAAATGCTTCTGAGATCTAATAAGGCCGAGACAACGCCAGACAATATCCAGGTCGGTGCGGCACAAGTGGAGGAGGTGAACCGAATAAATCTAGAACATGGCATTCAGTTTAAACGGTTAAGAATAAAGGTTGAAATCATGACGGATATAGATTTGAACATTATTGCGGCGTCTACATAAAGATGGCGCAACTGTATCCAGCATTAGATCCATCAGCCCTGTCCATCTGGTCAGGTGAGGCTTAGTTGTGTAGTAATATATTATGTACAAACTTTACAACACCATACAAAGACCAGACATGGGAAATGTCCATACTCAGAGAGAAAATAAATGATTTAATTGAGTCTGATAAACCAGACCTCGACTAAGAAGTGATTCACTGAAGTGAACAAAACTCAAAACCTGCAGGACTACAGCGAGTTTTATAGGGTTTGAATTTTGTGTGCTTGGCCGCGCTTCTAGAGGCCATGGTTCGTGGCGACCGCTAGTGCGTTTTCCATCCGGTTGCTTCTTCGCGCACAAGTCGGATCTGCGATGATCTCGCTGGTGATCACATCGTGATGGTAGGTATATGATTCTCTGAATGCGCTCGCGCATGGTGGTGGGTATATGGTGTCGCCGTATTCTTCAAGCGTCATCTCATTGTCGAAGACCCGCCCGACTGTAGCGCAGTTGGTAGAGCGTCCGCTTTCGGACGGGGAGATCTGGGTTCAAACCTGGGTCGGGTCATACCAAAGACTTTAAAAAATGGTACATCTTGTTTCCTCGTTAGGCGCTCAGCAATAAGAGGATAAAGGGTGAACTGGTCTGCCCGGTGTCAGTATAATGTGACTGGGTTAGGGGGCTTGTTGGGTGTCTTCGGTAAGTCGTCTCGGTGAGGCAGCACCAGATAAAAGATACGGTGGAAATCCGTCCTGCACCAAGGAGACACCGCCTTCGTATAAGTGAAATATTCTTGAGTAGGGCGTCAAACAATAAGCATTCATGCATTCATTCATTCATTCTCGAAGATCGTCTCCAAGAGGTCGGCGCGGTCGGCCCGCGCGACCTCTAGCCACCGGGTATAGAGATTGTCGTCGGGCCGCAGGGCGGCTTCGGGATAGGAGAGGTGAACCGTAGCAGACGATGTCATCTTTTCTTTGAGCGTCGAGCTATGTTATGTTTCTGTTCGGTCTCTAACAGAGGGTCGGTCACCATGCCAATTATCTCTGAATGTGAACGCCCGTTCGCGTACATAGATAATTGGCAAAAAGTTGTGTATGCGAATACCATATGGCTTGAGCTTGGGTTGGGGGCCCTCCAGGGGTGTGTGGAAGGTCCTATTTGGAAGTGTGCTAGAGCCCCAATTCTGTATACTACTCCACCCTCCGCTCATCTAATCTTACCCACAGTCCACTTAGCAATCTAGATAGTATTGGTTCTGATTGGTTGTGTGATGGACCGATATTCTTGGAAATTGTATGGGAGAAAACGCTTAAAGCCGAGAGAGGCAAGGCTTCGTGAACTGACCATCTATGGTTGATATGGGTATTCATGAAGGGAATGGAAGAAAAAAAAGAATGAGGGGCAGGATTACGGAGCAATAGGCCTACGATTGCTAAGGGAGCCCGTGAAAGCAAACTGAAAACTGCAGTAAGGTTACCCTAACCGACAAATGAGAACTACGCGTCAAATGCTTTCGTTTATTATCTATACATTAGTGAAATCCCAGCATTTCCTTCACTGATAAAAGTGTTGTTTTCACTACAGTCACATTTTGATATATCACACCCAGACGTCATGACGTCCAATCTGATGTCAGCGGAATGACGTCATAATGCAAGTTCACTCAACTGCTACATTCTCACTTCACACAAGAAAATACGACGCCACGCTCTAGGCATGTCTGTGACAGCCTACGGCTGGAAAAAATGCCGAAAACTCTTTAAAATATAAAAAAAGCATGATACTATTAGGATATAAATAATAAATAGAATATTTGCACATTGAAGGGTGAATACCATAAACATTATTCTCGTGTCTTCGCGCCTGGTGTTTTATCATTTCCACCTTTCAATGCAACAACATTGATGGTATTCAACCTTAACTGTGCAATATCCTCTATTTATCATTATCATCACAACCACCATCATCCTCCTCATCCTCTTCATCATCACCATCATCGTTAGCTGCTCCAAACACAGCCTTTTATATGTTGAAATTACTCACGAGTAAAACCTTATTTGAATAGCGTTTAAAAGACTGCCCCATGCATATATGTGAATTTAAAGAAAAAGTGTCATGTGACATCAGAGTACGATATACCACTGGCAATACGGCCCATAAAGCTCACCTTAGAATTCAGTCATTTGAATGCATATCATTCCATTTGAAAAAAGGTGTAAAAATTAAAAGCAAAAGTAACTCTCGGCCATAATTTTCAGCAGTCTGTCCTGCTTAAAGCTTCAGCTGTCTTTTACTTCAATGATAATGAGCCGGCAAAATTGGTGACAAATTTTAAATGAGAATCTTTAAAGGCTTCAACGATGAGTAAAACTGTGGCCTATTCCTGGATGTGGAAAATTTGAAACTTACGTGTGTAGGACGCAGCGATTCATTCTGATGTAATACACACATGACTTCGAAACTCTAATTAGCAAATATTTAAAAACGTATCCGAGGAATACAGAAACTTGATGCAATCATTGTTGATTTGCGCCTGTTTAGAAATAGTGCGAAATGCAAATTAGCAAATATATTCCCTGTACAGCATAATTTATTGGTGGCTGTGCTAGGTAGGAAATATATTACCGTATCCATGACAGTAAAAGAATGGAAGTAAAGTAAGGTACGTCGTTTGTGCTATACTTTAAAAGCATCCATACAATGACTTAAAAATGTTCAGTGTGATTAGCAAATATCTTGAACGAATATAAAATACAAGACTTAAAAATGCTCACTCTAAATAGCGAATATCTGGACGAATATGAAATACAAGAGTTAAAAATGTTCAGTCTGATTAGTAAATATCTGAGATGAATATGAAGTACAAGACTTAAAAATGCTCAATCTGATTAGTAAATATCTGGGACGAATATGAAACACAAGATTTAAAAATGTTCAGTCTGATTAGCAAATATCTTGGACGAATATAAAATACAAGACTTAAAAATGCTCACTCTAAATAGCAAATATCTGGACGAATATGAAATACAAGAGTTAAAAATGTTCAGTCTGATTAGTAAATATCTGAGATGAATATGAAGTACAAGACTTAAAAATGTTCAGTCTGATTAGTAAATATCTGAGATGAATATGAAACACAAGATTTAAAAATGCTCAATCTGATTAGTAAATATCTGAGATGAATATGAAGTACAAGACTTAAAAATGCTCAATCTGATTAGTAAATATCTGGGACGAATATGAAACACAAGATTTAAAAATGCTCAAGCTCTGGCTCTGCTATAGTCAAAATTAAACTATTGCTATAGTGCTGCTTAAAGTTGATAGTACACGAGCTTCATGTGCCTGTTTAATGTTTCCGAGGTGGATAACGCACCTTACTGCGGCATTTTCTTTCGCCACGCACAAGACACAAGGTTACTGGGGACTGAAGTACATTCAGGTGAGAAGTAGGCCTACATGTATCATAGTCCTTTTCCGATCATGTGAATAAGTTATTTTTGAGAGAACTGGTGCGTAAAACCTGTCACTGTTTGGCCACCAAGTGAAATAGTCTCGAAGCAGTTATAATGATGAAAACCAGATGTATTTTGTAATTAGGCCTTCGTGCTTTCACCTTGTCAAATACATACATCTCTACACTCCTTGATTGCGTTGCCATGTAGCTAAAAAAAATGGTTTGGAAAATTTGATTAAGTGTCGTATTTCTTGCTGCTAATGGCAAAGAATAAAAATAGGCCTAACAATTCTCTCTGGTTTTGGCCTCCGGAGTCCACCTATAAAGTTGCGTCCCCCTTCCGGATCACGAGGCGGAGTTAACCGTGAAAGAATACTATAACATGACGCATGCGCGATGACGTAGTTTGATTCGCCTCTCAGGTTGACCTCCGTGTTCCTGAAACTTGCGTAATCTTTGAAGTTGCGTGTACGAACTCAGGGAGATTATATCGGTATAGATACAACTGGATAGCCAGCTTTGTAGGCCTATCTCTGTTTGTTGTCTGGTTCGTATTAAGTCTGTTAAGGCTGTCATTGCAGGTTGAAAACTCATGAACCGGTGTACAACACCGCAGTTTACAGCAGGTGTATTTACTGGGGGATATACCATAGGCCGTGCATTGTTGTCTTCACGGGACATAAACATTGGCTGCTACCTCGAGAACCTGCACCGGTATATCATGAGGTAGGTTAAGTCAGTCGGTGAAACTTTTTTTTACAGTTCTGACGAAAACCAGCTGGCTACATGAGTTATATTTATACCAGTACTATTAACTCTTAAACGGAGAGACGACAGCAAGGCCAACTTTCTTCAAGGTATATAAAAGAGCCCAGTTATATTGAAACAAAGGAACTCCATAAAATTGCAGAATCCTTGGCTTAGACGAAAACACATTACAGATCTCATTGCAAAGTTTCACGAAGACATCATAAATCCTGTTTTATTGGCTTTAACTAATGACATTCATGGATTCCACGATATTAACGAGTGTTGTTTGTTCGTCTGGAGTGTAAGTCAAGATATCTCTATCACATTGAGTGTCAGCTTCTGGCAGTACTATTCTAGCACTTGCCGACATGTCTGTTGTGCTGACTCACTGAACGGCCGTGCGGATGACACCAGAAGCATGCACCAGTCACATAGTCACGTGGTTGCGTATGAAATGTATGAGGAGGTTAGTTTAGAGTAGGCGATTGGGACGTGCTTGAAAAAGTGAGTTTGAGGTAGGCGTTTGGATATTACAAAGCGCACTTATAAAAGTGAGTTGGGGTAGACGTTTGGATATTATAAAACGTATTTGAAAAAATGACTTCGGAGTAGACGTTGGATACTATAAAACGTACTTGGAAAAGTGAGTTTGGGGAAGGCGTTTAGATATTATAAAACGTACTTCAAAAAGTGAGTTAAGGCTATGAGTTTGAGGTAGACATTTGGATATTATAAAACATACTTCAGAAAGTGAGTTAAGGGTATGCGTTTGGATATTACAAGACGCTCTTGAAAAAGTGAGTTTGGGGTAAACATCTAGATATTATAAAATATACTTCAAAAAGTGAGTTTTGGGTCAACATCTAGATATTATAAAATATACTTCAAAAAATGAGTTTGAGGTCAACATCTAGATATTATAAAACATACTTCAAAAAGTGAGTTTGGGGTCAACATCTAGATATTATAAAATATACTTCAAAAAGTGAGATATTATAAAATATACTTCAAAAAGTGAGTTTGGGGTCAACATCTAGATATTTTAAAACATACTTCAAAAAGTGAGTTTGGAGTAGGCGTTTGGATATTACGAAGCATGCATGGAACGGTGAGTTTGGGGTAGGCAATTGGATTTCATGAAACGTGCTTGCAAACGTGGGTTTACGAAACGTGCTTGAGGAATATGTTGGGATATTATGAAGTCATCTAGAATAGTGAGTTTGGATAGTATGAAAAGTCATTTAGGGGAAATTTCGTCAACTTTAATTAAAATCAAAACTTAGTAAGCTTTATAATTGAAGAAATGGCCCATCGAGATCTAAATATCGGATTGGAGACTTAATACCAGTACACGGGTATCATATAGGTACGAGATATGACCACTCAATTGTCCACTGACCCCAGCGTCGAGTAAATATGTCATTTGAGAGATTACAGTTAGGTTATCAGTTAACATGGTGATAATACAGCGCCCGGTTAACACCTGTTCGAATTAATGACCATTTGCGGACCGTTTTGTGAAGTTGTCGCAACGTCCTGTCAAGTGCATTTACAATGGTTATTTATCTCTTCACTATAACATATTGCCATATAAATAACGCCATGCGCAGTTTGCGCCGATGGCGAAGCAAAGCGGTCCTCTGTCAAGACAGCCCCAGATTCTGATGGGCTGGCAAAGTGCACTTAGATTTCTGTCAGTACTACATTGTGGCAAAAACACTCGTGCCAAAACTTGCCAGGCAGAAAACACCTATACCTCTTCGCTATTTAGCTCTCTTTGCAGTTGTAATTTTAGCTTTTATCACGTTCATCAGCAGATTGTTACGGTGGACACTCCCCTTGTCTCGGTTTGGTAGCCACTAAAAGACGACAAAATCGTTTTATTTCAGCTAATTATTTCAACGTTTATAGCCTTCGTATATTAGTGGTGTAAAACTATCTCATAAAGCAATGGCAAACGTCATTTTTCTACGCATCGTGCTCACGAGTAGAACTAAAGCAGCGACGACAGTGTGATTGTTTGACAACTGTAAATGTTCAAATGGTAGCGACTTATACGATCCTCTGTCACCATGGATTAAACAACATGTCGCATCAGACAAAATCCTCTGCTTTTGATTGGACAGTAATGGCTGCGTGATAGACAGGTATAACTCTATACCCTGCAGCAGATGCTATATGCGTCTGATGACACAACAGTAGGGAGAACGGCATGACGTAACATATTGATTACAGTGTGACGCGACAGTGACACCAACGACACAACTTCACAAAGTAATGAAAATTGTCAATAATGTTATGACGTCATAATTCTCAGATCACTGCTTGGTAATTCAAAGTTCCTCAATGCGACGGCTAATTACTGTTGAAACTTCTTTTGTTTTGCAAGAAACAAATTTTCATTGTAGTTTTTCGGGTCTTCCGCGGGATAAATTAGTTACATGGTTACTGAGCGAAAGGATACGAAACTATATGGGGTTAATAAGCCTGATATTGGGCTCGGTTGACGCCTCTACCAATTTGAGGCTTACAAGTTCTGTATACTTTTGTGTCCTTTCACTAAGTAATCATGTAATTAATAGTATTAGGTAAAGGAATGCAGTGATGAACGTTGCAATTTATTAGACGTTACTGGGTCACAATGGCTCAAAATGCCATTTAAAGCAGTATCTTAAAATACCCTCAGTGAATTTTTGAGATATATTTTTTTTTCACCAAATTAACTTGTAATCAAATGTTTTGATTGTATGGTAGGTTTTATGGACCACATTAATAATGTGATTCAAGAGTGACGTCACGAAACTTTCTGTACACATTTATGCTCCACTCTAATTAAAGTTTTTGTATTAACATGAAAAAAAAGCTAACATGATATTAAATTTTCTCCTCTAGGGTCAGAGAAAACTCGGTGTGGCGTCAGTGGCCAACCACATTTTCAGTATGGTCCAACAACCCCACCATACAATCAAAACACTTACCTGCATTTTATTTGGTGGGAAAAAATCTAAAAAATTCAGTGAAGGTATTTTTAGATACAGTTTTTAATGCTCTTTTCATTCACCATAACTTCATTTGTATGCGGTCTTTTCCTTTAACGATTATTCAGCAGTGTCTGATAACCCCTTTCTGCAGAGTATAGTTTGCAGTGTGGAGATGTATATATTAAGTTGGTGGAGGTGTGTTTCATCAGCTTGTCTTCTAGCAATAGCTGGATGTAATCATGTACAATTAATCTGCACTATATTTTGGACAAGTACATCGATATATGTAATATACTCCCCCCCCCCCGACTAAAGCCCCACATGGCTAGAACAACACTACAGGTGACTAATGTTCCGAACGAACGTCCACTTGTGATCTGGTGTCGTGACTGAACGTGATTCAGCTGTTTATTTCGTCATTAGACACATTCTGACTTTCTCACTGTGAAACTGGGCAGAGAATAACAGCGTATTAAAATAATCATTGACCTTTGAACAAAACAGGCGTTTACTTATGGTCATAAAGAACTGAATTGTTCTAGAAATATCTTTTCCTCGATCCACATGATTTGGAGTATATGTTGTGTAACGAAAGGGAGTAGGGACTATCCGCTTGAACTTTGTCTTCTGTAGCAGAGTAAGATCGCGATTTGTATGCCTTTAGCCATAACTGGTTCATATGACGCTACGATTTCTTCAGTCTAGCCACCCAGTCACGTGAATTGCAATGGCGGCTGATCAGTTTGTAGCTCTGCGATGTACTGGTTACGTTTGTTAATTGGGGCTTTCTTTTGTTTATCATTCAAGAAGAGCTCGCTGACATGACCTCAGAATGACATCAACACTAAAACAAAGGTGTTTTGTGGCTCACAGCTGAGTCACGACGAGGACAGCCCAGGTACACGTTTTACAAAGAGGCTGCAACGCTTCGTCAAACATAGTCATGATAGTTACGTTTAACATAACTTAAACCTTTTCAGTAAAACTGGCCTCAGGCTAGTAAATGTAACGATTCAGAGCGGTTAGAGAGAAAGCGGACCTGGAAACAACCGTGACCAACCATGTTCACAACTACATGTATAGCACTGTAGACTTTTTATTTATTCATTTGATTGATGTTTTACACCATACTCAGGAATATATTATAATTGGAGTCACTTACCCTTCCTTAAAAACTGTGTTCTGTTGCATATTGAAAGCGACCTCTTTTTCATTACGATGTAAGAAATTCTAAGATAGTGTGTGGTTTAATGAATTGATATATTATTAGTCTAATCACTTTTCGAAGCACTGATTTCCCTTTCCATTGTCTTCGCATCTCTCTCTGTCCATTTGTTTATCTGTATCTATGTGAAATCCTCCCTTCTGCACCGTGGTTTATGAATGAGCCAAACCCAAAAGTTATTTGACTTGTGATTTTTCTTTTGCTTTGGCATTGGCACATATCATTCTTGCCCATGGGGTTGCCATGCATATTTCTCATTTCAAATCATATCTGTTTTTGTTTTTATTAGTATACACGGTTTTAGATTTTAGTGAATTTCTACTTACATGCTCAAAGTGGATGCAAAGGTGTAAACTTGGTCAAGCAGTGTCAGAGGTATGCCTTGCAACTCGCTCTAACAGTTGAAAGACACTATGTATTCACAGAAACGACACACATCAACTTGGGCGCGACATGAAAGCGTTTTCCATTGAAACAATGCTTGTGTTTTAACATAATATAGATAAAGACGTAAACTTTTTTGGGTCAATTTGAAAACCAGTTTCCTTCAGATTGAAAGGAAAGCGTAACACGTTTACATGTCAAGATGCTCACAAATGTTAACAGATTTTATGATTTTGTTTCTCCTCGTTTCTCTTTGTCAGAGGCGCTTTGGAAAATAGAAACCCTGTGGCGAAATGGATGGATAAATGGTGGCCTATCATGGTCGTCATAGCGACGGCCGTGTCCATGATTCTGCTGCACGGGATTACCTTTACATCTGGGGTCTTTTACGTGGAGTTTTTGGAAGAGTTCAATCAGGGAAGGGGGGAGACAGCTTGGATCGGCTCGCTTATAGCAGCATGTGGATACGCAGCGAGTACGTGTTTTCATTGGGTTCTAATTTAACCATAAATAACCTAACATCAGTTATGGATCTATCCTGGTCTGGCACAGCTTTGGTTGAGAAATAACACGATGATCTTAATCGAACCTGACGCTATCTGTTATATCACTTTTTTTTTAATTATTAAAATTATTCTATATTGTCTGAGCTACTTCTTAACCTGTCTGTAACTTCTGATTGCAAATCTGCAGACTGATTGTTTTCATGTGAATTTCAGGAAGGTAATACTATATTATTTCAACATGTACACGCTATACTAACATTTCTTTTTATAACATCTGTACTTAAAACAAAAACGATTGATATTAACGTGGTAAAAGGGTTACTTCTGTTGCACGCTTCTGTATCTTTATTCTTTTAAATCATTTTTCCGAAAAGATTCTCTTATTGGATACTCCCTTAAGCCATATCTGAAATATCATGTGTTTTGTTTTTTAGAGTTTGTTCAGTTTTGATTTATTCTGATTTCACGTTCATGAACTTCCTGTGTGAGAGAAACATGTACGTACCAAGGATAGGAAATGTTTTTTCATTATATAGAATTTCACATAGGCCTCCTCGGCAGTATATCTGGTATAATAATTGTTCAGCTTAGGGATTGAATAGTGTTGGTTCATTGAAAAACAGTTACCTCCTGTTCATGTGTAACCCTATGGCCTGGTGTTCTTAACGAAAGCATTAACCGGAAGTAGTCTGGATGCATGCAAAACAAAGAGAAAGAGTTCTGTACCAAGAGTGGACATTTTATTCTAGATTGAGAGTTAATGTTCAGGAACTAACTGCTGAAGGTTAGCGTAAAATTCGTCATCATATATTCAAAAGCAGATTAGATTCGCTTAGTTCATACACAATGAAGCCCAGATATATCGGTGTTACCATACAGGAGTTGTCAGGTCTAATGAGAAACCGAAATCATGGGAGGGATCCAATGGGCTTTCAGCCAGTGTACCCTGCCGACAGGTATTCCGCGACAATGTTATGGAAATCAGGTTTGCAAAATGGTTGGAAACACATTGGACACCGAAATTTGAACGGCATTGCGAGATTTAATCGAGATTCAGTTGAGGTTAAAGATAACAACGCAACATTCTGGCGAAATTCCAACGGGAATCCAATGATATATAGTCGAGAATCTGGTATAAATATCGAGCATGTTTCTGAATCTCTTGTTTCGATTGAATTTCGTGCCCTCATTCGATTGTCGAACCCTCTGACTTTTCTCGTCCAAGTCCTCGCCCGAATCTCGCACAGTCCATTGATTTTCGACTTTATCTCGTCAGACTGCCACATATCCTCAGAATGTTACGGTCTCTAGGAAATAAATGATCGGCCTTAATCCTGCGTTGTCGCCAGAGTGTCGCTCTTCCCGACTTTAGTTGGACTTGGAAAATCAGATTAGAAATTTCTAGGAGACCCCAACATTCTGACCAGATATAAAATATAGGCGATATTGTTACGGCATTAGAAATCAATGCATTGTGCGAGATTTGGTCGAAACGCAGGCGAGATTTGTTCGAGAATTGAACGAAGAAGAGCGTGAGATTTAGTCTAAAAGCGAGATTCAGACTCAGGGGGCGATATTTACACGAGATTCTCGACTGAGTTTCGGTCGAAACTTTGAAAATTTTCTTCATCGCCTATCTTGAAACTTCACTTAACACCCTTTAGAGGGCGACCCTCGCATTTTGCATTGCCAAAGGGCGATGTCTAATGACCTATAATTTCAAATTTGAATGGCACGACCCTGTATTTGATTGATAAAGACAGCTTTTTCAGTGAAATTGACGAAGTCTTTCTACTGTGTAATCATGGATTTCTCTCGTTCTATACAATATGTTTGGCCAAAATAATTTCCTTTTCGTACTCACGGCCAACGAATCAGTCAAAGTGTACGTATATAAGTTTAAGACTTTGACAGTTTCCGTCAGCAAAAATCTGTGAGAATCCTCATTTTGGTTTAAAGTTTATTGTGGCAATGGTTTGAAGAACTGTTCGGTTTTTGGGAATTGACTGTCATCTTTTTTAACCACAATGTGGGAATTTATATACTGACATCTTTTCAGTCTCAGTCCTATGTTGCGCCATTGATGGTCGAAATTTACGCACTGCATACAAGGCGAAGATATATTAGAAACTGAACATTATCAAATACCTACATGTTTCACTCACGGCAAAGCATTCTTATTATTTCTTCTACTAACATACTTGGTTTTCAGACCATTCCTTCAGCAAGTGAGAAAATATGGGGGCCAAGGGACCAGAAGTGACGTCACACCTCTCCAGTACGGACGGAAGCCCGTGGCAACGAAGACGTACTTCCCGTAAAGGACACTTATTTATTCCCTATACATTTTTTTCTCTCTGCAGGGTTCGGGAAGATCCAGTTTTTCGGCTGTCCCAAATTCTTTACCAGTAAAGATCGGGCTAAAGGCTCTGCGATGTTCTTGAAAGAAATATGGTGTGGAGGATGAGGTAGATCGATGACGATTTCATGACGTAACCAGCCTCGTTGTGGAATAAATGGATAATGCTCTTTCTCTGTTCTACCCAGGCCCAGTGTCCAGCATATTAGTGAACAAGTTCGGCTGCAGGCTGACGGTTATTGTGTCTGGGCTTACCATGGCCACAGGCCTGTGCACCAGCGTCTTTGCACAAAACGTCTACTTACTTTTCTTTACCTACGGGGTTGTGACAGGTAAGAGAGCAAACGACTCTCAGGTGTGATTAACAGGTCGTAAATGTATCTTGGGTCAGCTTATTAAAGACATGAACAGAACTCCCTCCCCACCAGCACCGCCCAGCCCGGCCCGGCCCGGCCCGGCCCGGCCCGGCCCTGCACCTACACGCCTACCCCCACACCTGTCACACTGTGTTACACGCCAGTGGCATCGTTTCTTGTCCTGTTTCCGATTGTAATCAGATACCTTGACACACGCCAGTTTGACAATAAGGTAATGAAGGGAATGTTCCTTAGGCAATCAGACAAATCTCTTCTGCATCCCTGTTAATAGGCAGTCAGACAGATCTCTTCTGTACCCTTGTTTACAGGCAATCACACAATTCTCTTCTGTCTCCCTGTTTGTAGGCAATCAGATAAATATCTTCTGCGTTCCTGTTTGTAGGTAATCAGATAAATATCTTCTCCATCCTTGGTTATAAGCAATCAGATAAATCTCTACTATACCCCTGTTTATAGGCAATCAGATAAATCTCTACTGTACCCCTGTTTATAAGCAATCAGATATATCTCTTCTGTATCCCTGTTTATAGGCAATCAGACAGCCTCTCCAGCGTTTCACAGACAATTCTACATTCATCTCTCAGCAATCTCCTCACCATATATAGACACAAAACATGAAAAACGTACTACTTCAATTCTTCTAATTTTTCGAACACCCTATTTATTTGGACACTCGCGCTTTCCTCATAAAACTTACTTTATCGGAGGCGTTTTCCTCATCCTCTTCGAAGGCGTTCTCCTCATAAGACATACTTCTTCGTATGCGCCTTTCTCACGAGACATACTACTCCAGGCGCTTTCCTCACCAGACATACTACCCCTTGGGCGCTTTCCCTGTAAGACATACTTCTTCGTAGGCACTCTAGGTATAAAAAAAAGGTACATTTTTGGAAATAATTCGTCACTGCTTCATAAATAATGAACGTCTGAGGAGTTACACACACGGTAATATACTGCAAAAAGTTTATCGCTGCTTCAAAAATGTTGAACTTTTTGGAGAGTTACACGGACAGTCATGTTTTCCGTAACGTGTAAGGACACAGATTTGGGTGGAAGACAGGTCCAGTTCAATTAACCTTTAAATTCACGTATGTGTATTTTGTCATATCGCCGAAGTTATGTGTACAGCAGAGATATATAATCACGTAACCAATATAGAAAATGGAATGAATCCAATCACAGTAACTTTTGACAAACAACTTAAGGGTGATCTCCTCTAACATACTGACTCAGTTTGCCATCGGTCAGTGCTCTGCATGTTGAACTACACTGTCAGCGCTCCCCGATCTGTAACATGGTTCCAATCAAACTGTATAAATTGCGCCCATGTAGCTAGGTGTGAACTATTTTCCTTTTATAATTATCCGGATGTTAACTTGTAATTAAATATTCATTTTCTTTCGATCTGTATATTTTTGAATCTTTTGGATTAGGCGACGATTGAAGCTTTAATCAAATGAAGCAATTGATGCTTTTAATACATTTAAAACATGGATTAATTTGTCACTATCAGTCAATCAGCCAAGTTCACAGTATGAATCAGTATCAGTAATTTAATCTGTGAATCAGATCGATCAATAAAATCAATCAACCAGTCAGTCATTCAGAATCGATTGATCATAGAATCAATACATCAGTCAATCAATCAAACATTGCAGCAGTTTGTGAAATGTTGCTACCAGACTGTAGCTAACTACAAAGATTCCTTGACAGGCATCGGCTGTGGCTTTATCTATGTCCCTGCTAATGTGATTGTGGCGCGCTACTTCTTCAAGTGGAGGACGATAGCACTGGGTATCGCCACGGGGTGCGGAGGCCTGGGCAGCTTCGCTTTTCCTCCGCTGCTGCGCTATCTCTTGGATGAATTCGGTTGGCGTGGGACTCTATTGATTTGTGGAGGAATATGTCTAAACGTGTGCGTCGCCGGTGCCGTTATGCGTCCGCCGTCGAAAAAAGATCTCAGGAACGAAAAGAGCATGGAGACAACAGACGACAGGAAATGTGTGAAGAAGACTGACAAAGGCCGGGACGTTCTCATCTTCAAAAATATCTCTTACCATTTCATCTGCATCAACAACACCTTGTTCTGCTTCGCCTCGTCCATCGTTTACGTTCATCTCTCAGCCTTCGCTATCGGCAGACTTCACGTCACGGAATCTCAGGCTACGAACTTGATCTCCGTCATTGGAATCGCCACGTTCCTCGGACGCTTGGCGTTCGGATTTCTAGCCCAACACCCAAGACTTAAACCCATCTACATCTACACGTTCGCGTTCACGGCGGCAGGCCTGGCCACGTGTCTGGTGCCATTCATGACGTCATATGAACAGCTTCTGGTCTATTGTGTGTTCTTTGGCCTAAGCTTTGCAGCGCTGGGCGGAGCCTTGTTGCCATGCATACTGATCGACATAGCCGGTTTGGAAAGGTTGTCTTTCTCCTACGGGGTTCTCATATTCTACGAAGCAGTGGGCCAAATCCTGGGAGCTCCAATTGCAGGTAAACTAGGCCTATACTCTGTATTCAGAATTTCCCACTCAATTTGTAAAACATTTAAACGGCCACTATATAGCATTGTTATCAAGGCTCAGGAGTATTACAACATTAAAAGCGTTTTCTGTGACAGCACTGAATTTATCAAATCTGTGTAAATGAAATTTCTCATAAAGTTTTCGAAATGACTTTCTATAGTTTAATTAGGCAAATGCGTTGTTTGTGTGGAAAATTAGGAAAAATTAATTTACGAACTGTTGTAAAAAGTGTGCCCAAGAGTTTAGATGATGCCCCTATTCTTCCGAGGGTGCGTGTTAAGACACTACTGCGGCGTGTAGAAAATACAAACCAACAAAGAGGAATATTGTGGCAGCATTCCAGAATCATTCCACAGACGGACGTCTGGCGGGCTAGTGGGTGACTGTTGGATGGCATTTGTGGGGAGGACTGAACATGTTTCTTTGATCATTGATTGACGAATGACCAGATTTTTTCACTTATACGATAGCAGGTAGCCGCCGTTTTATGGGCAGTGGAAACCTCAATGGCCGGTTAAACCACCGACCTGTGGCAAGGGGTTGAGGAACTTTTCCATATATGAGCAAATACTACTGGTCTCCAGAAACCACCAGACTGGCGTCGTCGACCGCAGTTAAAACAGGAAATCTACAAATTCCCTGTCCATGGCCGGGTTAAGATTGAACATGAAAGTGCCACACTACTGTGTATCAGGGGACGTAAATCAACATGATTTTGTTGTTGTTATCAGGTTTTCTCTACGATGGTTTCCAGTCTTACGACCCGTCCTTCTTCCTGGGTGGCTCTATGGTGCTACTGAGCACAGCCATCCTGATCTTGCCTATCAGGAAGACCTGCAACAACACCATGGTCAAAAGCCGTGATGACTTCATCTCCAAAATGTCCCTCACCTTGGACGAGACGGAAGCGGAAGTGATCATAATGTAAGATCCACCTGGCGGACGATGTTGGCTTCTGTGAAGCGAATATCCTGCGTGTCAGACAGATAGTGTCAGATAAAAGAAGGCTTGTAAGACGATACGTAAATTGGGATCTTCCAGGCAATAACCATCTGAATGTGAAAACATGGAGGTTTTAATCTTTTATAGAAATAAAATAATGATTTTATAATACATATAAAATATAATATATAAATATAAATGATATTTTATGTACTACATACTAAATATAAATGACATTTTATGTACTACATATAACAGTTTTGGTCTAGCTTAAAACAAAGGGAGAAGTCATTTACACATTTGTTAACACAGGTCTGGCTGCGCTAATAAAATCAACTTGAATTGTTACTTTTTTTTTCTCAGACAATCAAAGGTATCAAGTGTATGACATCCCAATCAACATTTATGCACACGGAATTCCGATGTCATCTTTTCTGTGAAGTTTATCGCATCCGGAATATATACCTGAAATGCCCTTCCATATACCTGCCGTTTTTCCACCGGTGCCAAACTTGTCCTGGGAGTTTAAGTATCACTGATATTAAATACCAGTCACTAAGGAAGGATTTATCGGCAAGCGTGTGTGTGTGTTGGAAGATTCTGATCCGCCAGTTTCGGGTATATGTGGCACTTTGACCGGAACATCTTTACATGGGTGACTCGAATCGGTGCTTGAATATTCAACCTGCTAATGTATATTTACTGTATATGCATCAAGTTTTTTTGATGTCCAACAACCAATAAATAACACCTCTCAAGTGACTTTAATTGCCAGTCGGGGATTTGGAGTTGGTTGTCCCCCAGCCGACGAAGCCTATAAGACAAGGCATAGCTGTCTATCTCTGCGGAACAACTTAGCTGACTGTAGGGCTTAATATGATATTAGTCTGGAGATCGTGCGTTCCACACCTACTGATGGGAAAGTGATATCTTATTGGCTACATCTGCCCTTTGCAGGGTACGTGTAGATCTACTTCTACATGGAAACCGCCGGAAGTAGTGTTGGTGTGACTGTATGTAGAATCTTCACACTGGCGTGTTTAAACACCCTTGTGTGGCCGGGAATGCCAACTGGGAATTCTTCCACTCCACTTCCATTTGTCACTACACTAAAGGAAATTTCACCCATCCTCCAGACCGGAAGTAGGTGTAGATCATACACCACGTCTTTACACTTGGTTTTACTACGAGACAGTCGATAAATAGCTCAACACCTGGAATCGAACATTTATGATCCATCATCACACAAGACGTGTGTTTAAGCTTGGAAATGTCAATGGCTTGTCTTTATCTGTCAAAACAACTGCAATGGCTGGCTGCCTGAGTTTCAAAGAATTTTTGACCCGGATTGTGTGATTTTTTTACCTCGATTGCGTGAAAATTTACTTGGGTTGTGAGGATATTTACCTGAGTTTTTGTGAATAATTTCTTCAAAGCTGCAGACTGTGAAGGAAACAATTTAAGTCATATCTTGATATGTGTGACTTGTTTAGATCTTCATTCGGTCCCAGATGACTACTAAGCCTGCTTGAGGGGACAGAATTTAACTTTGCTTGGCATCACTGATACTGGGAGCCTTATTGGCGACAGTCGGTGGCGTGTGTCTTGGAGGAAGTGTGTACATTCACCGTGATGTGCAAAATGTTCTGATGCCATTGGCGTTCTCAGGTGGCGTGCCAGCCTTGCTATCCTGGATTCATCAAAAGGATTTATCAAACGTGTGAACGCTCTGTATCACTGTTTAGCGAACGAGTGGACGCTGTGTGTCACCCTTTATAAAACATGTGTGTCACCTTTTATCAAGTGTGTGGATGCTGTATACCATTATTTATCAAACGAGAGGACGCTGTATGCCATTTTTTATCAAACGTGGAGGTTGTATGTCACTTTCATCAAACATGTTGATACTGTTGTGACACAATATGAGCACTGTATGTCATTCTTTATCAAACCTGTGGAACCTGTATGTCACCTTTATCAAACGTGTTGGTACTGTATGGACGCTATATGTCATTCTTTATCAGACGTGTGGAACCTGTATGTCACCTTTATCAAACGTGTTGGTACTGTATGGACGCTATATGTCATTCTTTATCAGACGTGTGGAACCTGTATGTACCCTTAATCAAACGTGTTGGTACTGTATGGACGCTATATGTCATTCTTTATCAGACGTGTGGAACCTGTATGTCACCTTTATCAAACGTGTTGGTACTGTATGGACACGGTCTGGATGCTGTATGTTATTCTTTGTTAGACGTATGGAAATTGTATGTCATCTTTGTGAAACATGTGGATACTGTGTGTTATTCTTTATCAAACATGTGGACGCTGTATGTCACTCATTTCACAAGCGTGTGGACGCTGTATGTTATTCTCTTTTCAAACGTGTGGACGCTTTTTGACATTCTATATCAAACGTGTGGACACTGTATGTCACTCATTTTTCAAACGTGTGGACGCTGTATGTCATTCTTTATCAAACATGCGGACGCTGTATGTCACTCGTTTTTCAAAGGTGTGGACGCTGTGTGTTATTTTCTTTTCAAACGTGTGGACGCTTTGTGTCATTCTTTATCAAAGGTGTGGACGATGTGTGTTATTCTCTTTTCAAACGTGTCTACGTTTTGTGTCATTCTTTATCAAAGGTGTGGACGCTGTGTGTTATTCTATTTTCAAACGTGTGGACACTGTATGTCATATTTTATCAAACGTGCAGACACTTTATGTCATTCGTTATCAAACGTGTGGAAAATATGCCATTCATTATCAGACGTGTGGACGGTATACGTCACTCTTCATCAAACGTGTGGACACTATGTTTCATTCTTTATCAAACATGTGGACAAATTGTGTCATTCTTTATCAGGCTTGTGGACGGTATGCTGGTATACCAGTCTGTCACTCTCCATTTATCTGGAGATAAATTTACGTCTTCACCGGTGGTGCACGGGTATTTATGGCATGACAAAACGTAAGCAGTAATGACCATTTTATACATATTAAAATTGTTATGCATGTCTTCTACTGTTATCAGAAGACATTTATTTGCACGTTAATTACTCCATGAGTAGAATCGTGCACGGCACACATACAGGGGATTCATTATTGATAACACAGTGCACAGCTCAGTAGTTTTCCTCTCTCTATTCAGCACACCTTCACTGGCGGACGCTTGGTGGCAGCGCAACAATGTTGTATCTACTGTCTTCTACTGTCATCAGAAAACATTTATTTTTCACGTCATTTACTCCATGAGGCGCACGTGCCGCACTTTCAGGTGAGTGTATTCAGTCTATTGAGCACACCTTCACTGTCAGGCATTTGGTGCAAGAGCAACAGTCTCGCATCCAAAAAGTTCCATGTTGTAAATCAAACCTTGGAAGCTGTGAAGGACAACATGCATTTCCGCTGTGCTCGTTGATAATTCACGGCAAAGTGAAATTTCTTTCTACAGGATTAATTTTTCCATATTACAATTCTTTTGAGAGTGACGTAAAAAAAATCAATCAATCAATCATTTACATCATCACTGATGACGAATTAGGATTATGAAAATGGTTCGGTGTGTTGTGAAGCTTTTCTTTGGATAGATCATTCGACGAACTTATGGTGTAAGGTATAAACCATCATAATCATAGTCTGTACTGCATTTGAATATACTACAGTTACATTGCTACATATACAGTTGCTGAGTAGGCCTATAAGGTAAATACAGAGGTTAGCTTTTGGATGCAGCGTGGAAGGACAACAAATTGTACACATTATAGATTGTGGATTTTGTTTTTGGAAACAAAACAGAAAAGCCATTAATTTGTCGAAGATTGTTTCATACACTTTAATTACGAATTCAGTTTAGTGCGCATTGAGGATGTTGCACGGAAAACTTAAACCGCAAAGATCTTACCCATGAAATAATTTTTCACACTATAACGAAGTACAGATAATGGCGGAATTCAGCATAGTACGCATGTAAAACACAGAGACGGAAAAATTCCTCTCCCGCAATATTTCAGGCCGATGTGTTAGTTACGCGATTCAGTATCTTGCACATAAACTGGTTCTGAGGGATGGCATAAACGGGAAAAAAAAATTACTCCCCACGGAATTTTACAGACGAGGTAGTTACTTAATTTAGAATAGTTCTTATATAGAGAGTGATGCGTAAGTGGCAGTTTAACAGAAAACTGATTTGGAACCACGGAATATTTCAGGCTGACGAGGCACTTCCGTAATTCAAATAATGCTTGTATATATCGTGATACTGAAGGGACAGCTTAACGGAAAAATTCTTACACGGAAGATTTTTAGGCTGACGAGGTACTTCCATGATTCCGAATAATGCTTGTATATAGAGTGATACTGAAGGGACAGCTTAACGGAAAAGTTTCTTTCCACGGAATGTTTGAGGCTGACCAGGTGGTTACGTGATTCAGAATAATGCTTATGTAGAGAGTGATTCTGAAAGGACAACTTAAGGTTCTCTTGGGGTGAATATGCTGCAACGAAGAGTACTCGCATGTACCATGTGCAAAAGAAATATTGTTTACGATTTTATTGGATGAAATAAATATTCGAAGTAAATATTTGAAGTAAACTTTCAGACGCGATTTTCAATGTTTATGAGGAAACTTGGCTGCTGAGTACATATGTATATATACTATGTATTTATACTGAGCTGTACTTTTTGTCTTGGACTTGTTTACACTGATGACAATCATATTCACTTTATAATGTCAATTTGAATCTAGTTTTCTAGGTTCATTCCAATATGTGAAGTCTGTATTTGCAGAACATTTTCTACATGATAACAACAAACCATATTTTATATCACATGTTACGAAAACTACCAAAAGTATTCTGGGCGATCTTTTATTACAATGCTTCAGATTTTTCTACGTGTCTCCATAGATTTGTTTTCTTCATTTACTTTCTCTTTTGGGTTTTTTTTTAATGACGAATTTGAGAAAATCATTCATTAAACTAAGTACCATTCCGTTAAAGTGTTACAGTTTTTGTCTTTACAACAAAGATGTCTGTGAGTGTTTGTCTTTGTCATTGACTTGAATCCTTCAAGCCGATATTCCATCCATCATTCAAAGACCAGAATGTTTGTCCAAATCCGTCAAATCAGTTCATCAGCTTGTACATTGGTTCTTCTAACAAATGCTACTTAATTCTTGAAGGTTATGTTTAGCAGAATTGAGACATTTTAATTGGACAATTCTTCCGGAGCGATGGCGACTCGAGTCTTTGCAAGAATGACCACCGAACGCTTGTAATACATCGGGACTCCTTGAAATTGTTCCAGTTTTTGACTGTGTCAATAATTCGGCTCCAGGTCAGGCAATCTAAAGACAGTGTGTCAGTCTAAAAGGTTACACTGGCAAATGTCACTCGAGAACGTTTCTATTTTACCGTCGCTTCTTTAACATTTTAATTCCTGTCTACGAACTGAACTCCCTAAAATCCAGTTTATATTATATTTTATTTTTAGCGATATTATTTATTGCTCTTCAGACCGCCTCGCTGGCCTGGTTGTTCGAGCGTCCACCTCGGAGTAGGGAGATCTGGGATCAGTCCCAAGTCGGGTCATACCAAAGACTTGACAAAATGGTAGTTGTTGCTGCCTCGCTTGGCGCTCAGCACAGAAGTTAGAGCCGGGAAACAGGACTAGTTGGCCCGGTGTCAGTATAATGACTGGGTGGGGGTGTCGTGTCTGGTGATTTTGGTATGATGCTCCAGTCGCGGAAGCAATCTGGCGGCATGGATTCGCCCTGCCACACAAGAAGACACAGTATATCTATATATATGCTACAAGGACTCTTAGTCGTCATATGACGGAAAAATTTCGGTTGAATACGATGTTAAACCCACACATACGTATATTTATTGCCGTTCAACGCCTTACTGGAGAAAGTTTCACGTATATGTACTCAGGTTTGTGGGTGGAGGGAACTGGAATGCCCACAGAAACACAAGTCGTAGCCGAATCAGTGAGAGCCAGGCTTAGGCACTACATTAATATATCCCATGAATAGGGTTGGAAGAGTATGCCAAACCCCTAAGTAATATACCAATATGCCAATACTGAGGTACCAGAAAAACCTTTTGACAAAAAGCCAAAGCCGGGTTTGCTTGAGCTGGATTCGAACCCACGATCTCCCTATTCGAGAACTAGTGCTTTGAGCTACCGTCCGCGCTCGGGTACAGATTTACTCACCGGGAATGGGCTAAGTGCCCAGCCCTGGTGTAACGGAAAGAACGATATGTGAATAGTCGTGATCCCCAGTGCACTCAACGACTGAACCCCAGTTCGGAAATAGATGTCCCAGAGAAAAAGTATTTAGGTGAGGGGTGTAAAGCAGTGGCTGCTATAAATAAGCCCAGTACGTTTAGAAGAAGAGTAAGAGAGACAGAAAGTGTTGTTTTTGTGGAGAGCGAATCTCGTACAATGACACACTATGTGTGGGTTCAATCCCTGTCACAGACAGCTAGTTTGTAAGACTTCCCGTTCGTCAGGACTGATTGAGGATACGCAGTGGATGGCGCTCATAGATCTGATTTGCATGCAGTGTAATGGTTCTTCCAGGTATATGCCATGCAAGTCTGAAGGTCGTAAGCGTGGGAAAGTTCTTCAGTAACTGGCCTTTGTTCGGTGGTTTATTCTATGCACTCCGGTTTTTTCCGACTCATGAAACTTACTGACATTGTATAAGCGGGCGATGTTTGAGTATGGTGTAGAACAACAATAAAGATACATATAAATAAAAATCTTCCCAGTTCAAAAGAAAACTTCCCAAGTTTATACCCACTTTGTGTATAATGTATGCAAATTTTACCATCTTCTACATAAGTGCATCGGAACCCTTATTTCACACGTGACATTCTTTCATCGAATTTTTCCCCATGTCCTATTCATACTTCATCAAAAATTTTCTCAATGATACAAGAAAGGCATTTTTACACAATTCTTCATATCCACATAGCAATTTCTTAATATGGTTATGTTAAACATTAGTTTGTAAAATTTACAAGTTACATATATACCACTTTCCCAATCCACGGGCAAACTCAAGATCATAACTTGAACTTGAAGAAGAGCCCCAATTGTATTTCTTTTCCCTAAAGCAATTTCTTCATGAGTAAGTTAAAGTATTTATTAGCAAAGGTTACACACACTCACCTATGCACGACACGCCTGTGTGCACGCACGCACCCGCGCGCACACACACAAGAGGCGACTCCATTTCATGCCATATGTTTGCGCCAAGGTAGTAAGTTGGTTCAGGGATCTAGGTCATTCTAATCAACTCACTCACTATAAATCCTAAAATCTAAAATCCGATATAAATAATTCCACCATCTTTATTTATTTCTTTGGTATTTTACGCCGCACTCAAGAATATTTTACTTATACCACCGCTGGGCCCATCAGCGTTAAAAACTGAACTTACATTTTTAGGCGAGCAAAGCATATTTCCCATAGTCGGTGTTTATAAAATCGATAAACCACTTTCACCATTCATGAGATATTTTCAACCATCACACTCGAAATGTCCTTGACCTAGCACCTAAAAATGCACTGCCCTGCTTGGCTCATAACCAGATGTTTCACTGTGGAAGGGGAGGGCTGGTTTTTCTTTATGTCGGTCCACAAGTCACAGCTCTTGAAACACAGCTACAAGGCCTCCTTACCTACCTTTGTGAGTAGCAATGGGATGGGCCATAATCCTGAGTGTCCCCATTCTCACAAGATAACGGTTAACATGTGATCGTTTATCTTCACACAGATGGCGGCACACCACAATTAATCTCCCATTTACTTACATGTTAACGTTTGGCCTCATAGCATTGTCCCTAAATCCGCAAGCCCTAAACCCTCCGTGCTCATAGTCCTTGTCCCCTGAGACAACTCCAGTCAAATTCCTGATAGGGCATGACCACCCAGTGACACATCAGTGAGCCCTGATTTATCACTACTTTTGCCTTGTGTGCATCCGCCTCCATTTCCTGGAACATATACCTTGAATGAAACTTTGAAGCCTGTCCTACAAAATGATACCACCCAAGCAGAAAAAATAAAAAATGGCAGTCCAGGGGAGCAAAAGAAAATATGTCTAAAAATAGAAAGGAACTAGCTTCGCCCCTCCCCACCCCGAAACATTAACTGTGGTGTGCCGCCACATGTGTGGCACGACCACAGTGTCGCTAGAATAGCCATGTACACAGTGTACAGGCCTGTGTATGTTGTCAACTCTCTACATCTATTCGTATGTGGGCCTATGTACGGATGGACAGGGGTTCCTGTCTGGCTAACTCTTCTAAAGCGTCTGCCTCCTTGGAGACTGGCCCTTCGTCAGTGGACCATGTTACTCCTACTCTCCCTAGGTCGGCTGTGGCCTGAAGTCAGGTTGATGGTCAGGTTAGGGGGTGTGGTGGTCTTACAATTGTTCGTACCGGTATTCATCCTCTGTGTGAGAGTTTATCGGGAATTTGGTTTATTTATTTATTTATTTATTTATCTATTTATTCATTTATTTATTTATTTATGAGTTTTTTAGCATCGTATTTATTTTTCATCTTTCATAAGACGTCGGGACGGTTTATGTGGTGGAGCAAACCAGACTGCCCCGAAAGTATTGGTACATATACGTATATATATATATGTATAAAGATATACATACACACTCCTAGCACCAACTGTTTGAACTGTGGTTGCACGCAAAAATTTTCAAAAACTTGGTGGGCATGGACTCAGGCTAAAATTAATTTTTTATATTAAGTCCATGTTAACGTGCGGTGCCATTTCTCCGAGGACGAAATCCCCTTAGCCTATTTTGACTAACCTGTTTAAGGATGTTATAGGACATGATGGTAGAATTTTTAGCTTCCCGGGGCCTCCGTGGTTCAGTGGGTCAGCGCACTAGGGCAGCGCAATGACCAAAGAGCCTTCCACCAACGCTGTCGCTGTGAGTTCAAGTCCTGCTTATGCTGGCTTCCTCGCCGCCTGTACGTGGGAAGATCTGCCAGCAACCTGCGGGATGGCCGTGTGTTTCCCTCGGACTCTACCCGGTTTCCTCCCACAAAAATGCTGGCCACCGTCGTAGAAGTGAAATATTATTGGATACGGCCTAAAACACCAATGAAATAAATAAATAAATTTTAACTTCCAGTCTCCCAAGCGCATCTATACGCTGTTTTCTGGAGGCGTGCGTTTGACCACAGTGACCCGGTATCCAATTAATGAACCCATCCACTCAAATGAATACCCACCTAAACACACCTGAGAGCAAACTGCAAAGCCTGAGCTACAAACCGACACCCACCAAAGGGAAGAAAATACGGATGTCATTTAAGCATGACAAGCGAGCAACCTGTGGACTTACCAATGAAATATTCCCCAGTAAGACATAAATCACCAATGAAATGAATAAATAAATATCCGCTACCAGCTGTCAATAACAGCATCATTCTTGCTCCTTTAGTTCCGCCTACATATTCTATGATACGCCTGATATCCCCAACCCTCTCAATCTACCGTTGATCCATAATCATATTTCAACGACATGGAACTCGGACCTGTGACCCATAACTTTATTTCATGGCATTCTGACGAAATGACCTATTTGCGTAGAACTTCGTTTCATGCACAATGTTTAAATGCCATACTTTTATTTTCTTAAATCGCACCTGGTGTATTTTTTTTTCTTACACTTCAACAATACTTACCATATTGGGACTTTGATGTGCATATTCGTATGTCTGGTCAGTCCTGGGTAATTTTTTCTGGAACTAAAAGCGATAGCTGTTCGGTTATAATTGGTATGTCGAGCGAAAAATAAGGAAAAAATGTCGACACACCAAGTCATCTCTACCTAATATCCGCGCGCGAATCTATACTCAGATTTCAACAATAAAATTGTTTCATTTGTCCGTCGGAATCCTAGTGCGCATACTTCACATAGAAAAGGAATGCATGTGTCTCAAGTAGCAATAGAAACAAAGGTTCAGGCATACATTTTGTCTTTTCTGACATCACTTCCGGCCTCATCACCTTGACCTCAGTGACCTTGGCGTGGTTTAAGCTGTCTGGTTAAAATTTGTAAGTTGTGGCAGTGATGTAAACTGGATATAGAGAGTGGTATGGAAGAATCTCTGTAATTCGGTTATATTTTCGTCTGGACGCATTTCTTTATTTATTTGATTGATGTTTTACGCCCTGGGCAAGAATCCACCGCGTCGCTGGTCTGGACATATTGTGTTGTGCGCCCTATCGGAATGAACGTTCTTTCAACAAAATTACGCGGATATAAGGAGACGCTTATATGGCACTGACAATAGAGAATCATTGCTTTTTTGAATCACCATTATGGAATCTCATGACAAAAGTATGTGTTCATTTTAACTAAGTATTAAGATGGCGTGAATAAAGCCTAGTGGACTATCCCACCGAAATATTTGTATATCAGTAGAGAGTATTACAATAATGGTGAACAGCATTTCCTATAGGGTCAGCAGAAATTTTAATTTAAATTTCCAGTACATATGAAAAATAGTAGTTTGATTCCCTGGTTAAGGAGATATTTCCTTAACTTAACTGGATTTAAACAGAAAATGTGACTGGATACATTTGAATGAATGATGCAGTCTGTTCCATTCTCGAGGGCCAGAGAACCGTACTGATTTATTTCCCAAGACAGTGGTATTAAACGGTCTACATAGATTTAAATTTTTGGGTCCTTTTGGAGTAATGTACAGTATCAAACTGTTTTTTGAATAACTGGCGTCATGATAACAGACGAAAGTTGCTAATTTGAAGGTACATAAACGTATGACAGAGAAGAAAGGAGGAGAAAAAGCAAGATCTAGTATTTTGTAAGATTTGAAAATAGGGGCAGTATGCCTAAATCGGCGCGATGCCCATATCGCGCGGACAACACACATTTTTCAAGTGTTTCAGGTTTCAAGTGTTGACTTCGTTCACTGAGTGATGATGGACTGCATTTTCGTCTATCTAACGGATTAATCCGTTCCTATTACCGAGTTCCGATAACGAACTTATTCCTCTCTATCTACAACTACTTGAATGGCAATGCCAGGAAATGGTGGGAAATGTCAGCTGGTCAGAGGAATAGAGTGCTGAGAAATCTCTTAAGACTTAAGACAGCCTACTAGTTCCATCTAAACATAAGTGAACATGAAATCAGCCGCAAAGCTTGAATTAATTCCCATAGAAGTTTTCCAGAGGGTGTTTTAAAGATATTTAAAAAATTCTACAACGCTTATCAACAGAATAAACTGCAAGCCAAGCCACTCGTTTGGTGAAGCCATTTTTTGTCATGTTAGCCATCTGTAGTGACGTCACATTGCCTCGGAGCCTCTCCTGCACCATCGGTAATGAGCACGTCCCACGGTTCCAAAATTATCAGCACCTCTCCTGCACCATCGGTAATAAGCACAAGACTCACGGTTCCAAAATTATCAGCAAGTCCACGTGAGTACGAGTCAGAGATTTCCCGGAAAATAG
Source organism: Acanthopleura granulata (assembly GCA_016165875.1). Classification (NCBI taxonomy): domain Eukaryota; kingdom Metazoa; phylum Mollusca; class Polyplacophora; order Chitonida; family Chitonidae; genus Acanthopleura; species Acanthopleura granulata. The sequence goes on from JABBOT010000017.1 coordinate 7,000,405, forward strand.
AATTGCAAATACTGTAAATTACATTACATTTCCTTATTATCAAAATTGTAAATGAATAAGGCATTTATTTAATTGTTTTCCAAAATATACTTTAGAGTGGGTGAATCATCCATCCACCAACATGTAAATACAAACCTGCTTACTGTGCAGATGTCTGTAATGTTTTTCAAAGCAGACTGATAACTCTATGGACAGAAATAGATGTTCTAAATTCCACATTCACCGGGGTGTGGTCCACAATCAATGATTGGGCTGTGGCCTACAATCAATGATCGGGGAGAGGTCCACAGTCGATGATCGAGCTGTGGTCCACAATCAATGACAATCTGCTCCCACTATGTTCGCCACTCTTCATGGACTTACATACGTGTAATACACAAGCGACAGCGATCCATTTCCGTTTTTATTTATTTATTTGTTTATTCACTTTTTTTTTGTGGTTGACGTTCATACTGATGAAACGGTGCGAAGAGCATGTATGTGGCCCAACAGGGAAACGGGTACCACAATGTATGCCAGGGAACACTTAAATGCGGAAGCGGTTATCTCCCTTGATTGTGAGCACCTTGCTCTGCTGTATTTGTGGCTCATTTTTGGGTCTACACAAGAAAGGAAAACCCATTTTATTGCCATCAGCTTGGTCTGGTGTGCACCACAGGAGGCATTTAAAGAGATTTAACAGCACGTTAGGGTGGTACAAAACAAATCATGTCATCCAATAGCCATTTCTTTCCAGGTATGGATGGGAGAGTCAACATGGGAGGCCCTAATTAGGGATAATAAAGAGCATGAAGACCCCATTTTCACCCAATGAAAATTGAATGAAACGTTGTACATAGAATCTTCCAGGTGCACCATGTCTTTCTAAACTGGCACATATGGCGGTTTTGTCAACAGAGCCGTTTACATTTTCCGTATTAGACTTTAATGTTTAGCCATATATATGGGTCATTTTGGGGTCTACACAGATATGAAGGCTTCATTTCATTGACCTGAACTTAGTCTGGTGTGCACCACAGGGGACGTTTGAAGAGATTTAACAGCATATTAGAGTGGTACAAAGCAAATTATGGTATAGGACTGACAACGTGGAAAGCCTTAACTGACGGCCATAGAGAACTAGAAGGCCTTATATTTACCGATGAAAACTGACTGGAACGTTGTATATTGACTCTTCCAGGTACACAATGTCCTTCTAGGGTGGCACAAATGGCAGTTTTACCATTTACATCTCCCATATTAGACTTTTAATATTTTGCTTTATAGTCATTTTGGGGTCTACACAGATAGAAAGACCCAATTTTATTGACCTGAACTTGGGCTGGTGTTCACGACAAGTGTCATTTGAAGAGATCGAATAATACTGTAGAGTGAAGCATGTGATGGCATAGCTATTTTTTCTTAGGTATGGACAGGGCTACTACAGAATTCCTGTATGAATCACACGGTTAAGGGAGAGGGTGTACGAATGAGTTATGCAGAGGTGAAGATCCCAAACCTACCAAAGCAAGATAGTATGTAAGTTTAACTTAGGCATTGGAGTGAACATCGATGTTTTAGGGCAGCAGAAATGCCACGGTCAATGTGTGGTTCTCAAAAATTGAGAGAAATTATTATTCAGAAACCCCAAAACAGGTGAACGGACAAACAGACTTGCGTGCGGGCGAGCGGGATAATCTGAAATCATTATACCGCTCCACAGTACGCGTACAGAAATATAACGACTGTCTTTATAAAGAAATATATAGCGGTAAGCGACGACCCCGTTCTGGAGTCGGGGAATTAGTAACCACTTGCTAACTTCCTCTTCATTCTGTGGTTTTCTCCCCGGATTTATTATTTAAATCACTGTAATCAGAAGGCCTATTGCCATCAGAACAAATCCCCCTCATTATACCGTATCAGTCATTGTACACTGCGTTTTCACTTCTTCGTCATAAAGTATCTTTCCGAAGGAATAGAGTAAAAAGATGCTCCAGTGCGATGTCACAGCGTATCCGGCTATGATGGGCCAGCGAATTTCCGAGATTTTCTTGCAATACGATGTGCATATGATGTGTAGCTCTGTGGTGTGCCAAGTGCTTCCATAATCGATCGAAATAAAGTTTAATTTGTAAAAGGCCATTTAAGAGGACTGATCTGAGTTCACTGTCAAGGCCAATACCATATCTTTCGCGACGTCACTCGATACAACACTGTACTTATATAAATGTACCAATACAAACTTTTGTCAACCAGGTCTCTTTCCTACTGTTATACCTACGAATATATACATACATGTATAGTTTCACATGGCGACTCCATTCCATGGAATGATTTGCGCCAAGACAATCTGTGGATCCTACATAAATAATTTCCCACGGTTTTGAAAACCAAACCTGCATTCCTTGGTGGACAGAGCACAGTCCTCGGAGTTGAGATAATAATTCCCACGTCTACAAGATCTGAAAAAGGATTTGTCTCTGAGCAGTGTACTGCGGACACACGAGTAAAACATGATAAATGGTCTCCTCAGCCTGACAAACATCACACAGATCTGGATCTCTTGCCTTGAATCTTTTTAAGTAGCTATTAACTGCGAGGTGTCCTGACCGAAGTCGGAAGCACAGGACTTCTGCTTTTCTGCGAGAAAAGGAAAAAGGGAGGCTGTTGTGAAATTTGACAACAGGGTTAAATGAGTGATAAAAACGGTCCTTTTCTGAGGCGTCCCACTCAGTTTGCCATAGTTTAAATGTCAATGACTTTACTTCATTTATGGCCTCGGATATGGTCAGTTTGATATTAGAGGGGACATCACGCAGCCTTAGGGCTCGTTTGGCTAGTCTATCTGCTCGTTCATTACCAGGCACCCCAGAATGCCCAGGAACCCAAGTGAAGCAAATGTCAAGACCAGCAAAGAATAGAGAGGACGACAGAAAAACTACTTCGCACAGGACAGGGTAGCATTTTGTCCACTTAAAATACGTCACTGACGGTAAAGCACTAAGAGAATCTGTGAATATAACAGATCTTAATGGGCTTACATCCAAAAGAAAGAGCAGAGCGTTCAGAATTGCATAGAGCTCTGCTGAATATACAGACAGGTTATTCGACAATCTAAGAACTTCTTCATATCGCAATCCTGGTACCCAAACCGAAGCCCCAACCTTACCACTAGCAGGACACTTAGAGGCATTGGTATAAATTTGCATCTATGCAGACCAATTGTTGCTTACGTATTCGTTAGAAATCACAGAAATATGGTGAGGACTGTCTGATTTCTGGACCTGATAGTGTAGGTCCATGCATACAGATGGTGGTTGGGCCTTCCCGGGGGGAGACGGCGGGACACATTCCTTCTGTAAACGTCCGATACTGACCCCCAGCACTCTGCAAGATATCCTGGGGACGAACATTGAAAGGCTGTGACTTTTTGTTGGCATTATAGAGAGAATCATAACAAGATGGTGAAAACACTGAACTGGCTGAATTATATAGAGAGCTTTCTAACTTCATCCCAAATTTTGCAGTGCGCAGTTTGCATCAGGTTGAGAGAGGCCATTCCTGGCAGTGAACCTGAAGAACATTTAAAAGAGTTGTTTTCATCGCTCCACTGGATAGAGTCAAGTCTAGATTTGAAAGTAGCGCAGACCGAATCAAAAACTTCACATCCATAACCGAGCCTTGGTCGGATTAACGATCTATATATTAAAAGTAAGGATTTATAATCAGCTCCCCAGCTTTTCCCAGATATAGACCTCATCAAGTTAAGCACTTTTTTGCATTTGAGAACAACATTATCAATGTGTTTGCACCGGGTCAATTTGGTGTGAAAAGTGACACCCAAGTATCGGAAGGATGAAGACAGCTTTATGATGGTGTTACCGAGCTTAAGTGATATGTGCGGTAAAATCCTCCTCTTCGTGAACACAACCGCCTCTGACTTCATACACGAAAAACGGAACCCCCGAAGCTTACTCCATCGTGTTATTGCGTCTAGAGCCTGTTGGATGTGCCACTTTGCAGCGTTCAGATCCTGGCACTGGAACAAAAGAGCTTTGTCGTCTGCAAAAAGAGTACAAGGGATCATTGGATGAAGGATAGAGGGCAGGTCATTTATAGCAATGTTGAAAAGAGTGGGAGATATTACACTACCCTAAGGAGTACCATTCTCAATATTTACTGGATTTGAGTAGGTCGTATAACTCTCTCAGATAAAAAGCCTTTCACCCATCCCAGCATTTTACCTCCGATACCAATATTCTGCATCTTGACGAGTAACCCCTTTCTCCATATCATGTCGTATGTCTTCTCTATATCCAAGAACACAGCCAAGAGAGATTCTCTGTTTAAAAATTACTTTTGGATAGTGGACTCTAAATGCATTAAACGATCTGATGTGCTGCGGTTATTTCTAAACCCACTCTGCACGTCTGAAAGTCTAATATTTTTAGTTAGAAACCACACAAGTCTGGAGGTTACCATGGTCTCCATCGTTTTGCACAGCACTGATGTTAATGCTATTGGACGGTACGACCCCGGCTCTGTAGCATTCTTTCCTGACTTGGCAATAGGTATCACAGTGGCTGTGTTCCAGCACGCGGGGAGACTCATTCTTGATCAAATAGTATTGCACAACAACAACATAAGTTTAAGGCATTCATCAGGTAGGTTTTTTAACATAGAGTAATATATCCCGTCTTCCCCTGGTGTGGAATCTTTTTTCCCAAAAGAGCTTGCTTGAGTTCCAGGAGAGACAATTCGTCATCGAACAAAATACTATAAAAACTATGGAGTATCTCTTGTTGTTCTTTATGTTTCACAAAATCAGAATCAAAGTTGCTAGAACTTGAAACATGAGCAAACTTTTCCGCTAGTAGATTACACTTATCAAAGTCACTAACACAAGACGAGTCATCAAATATCAGTGTAGGAATATTGTTAGACTTCTTAGCCCCACTTACTGCCTTCACCTGGGCCCATACCCTCTTTAGTGGTGTTGAACTGGTAATGCCAGAGCAGTACTTTCGCCAATAGGCTTTCTGGGCTTGCTTGATTGTACGCTGCGCAAGAGCCTTACATTTCCGATAAAAAAACATATCGTTTATCAAACGGGTGTGAGACGCTCTGTTCTTAGCTACCTTACGCTGACGTATGGCATCAGCACACTCTGTCGTCCACCATGGAACTGGGGGCTTCGACCAGACCGCCTCTGAAGACTTCGGGATGGAGACACCTACAATGTGGTCAGTAAATTGAACAATGTTGTCAGAAACAACAGATTCATTCAATAACGACAACCATTCAGTGGCACAGGTATCCCAATCAGCTCTTTGTATTTTCCAACTAGGCTGGTTATCTACATCATTACAGTGTGGTGATACCCCAAATGTAGCAACAACAGGGTAGTGATCACTGCCATTCGGTGAATCGTAGTCCACATACCATGAAAAACCAGGACATAACTCGTTGGAACACGAAGTCAAATCAAGGGCAGATCACTTGCCCGAGCGGACGTCGAGTCTTGTTCCACATCTGTCATTTAACATAACTAGATCATTATCTTCAATGAAGTCTTCAACTACAGAACCATTGGCATCAGTTGACGAGCTCCCCCTCAACACATTATGTGCATTAAAATCACCATAGATTATTTCAGGGCCCTTAGCAGTCGATACAATGGCACTGAGCTCAGAAATATCTAGTCTATTACAAGCGTTGTATAGGTTTACTACACTCACAACCCGTCCCTCTGTAAGGAAAATTTGGAATCCCTGCGAAATTCTGGGAAGCAAATTTCCGTGAATAAAATACCTCTTTTCATTAACATAGCCAGCTCACCTCTGGCCATGCCAATTCTGTCAGTTCTTTTCATGACATATCCTGGGAATGTAGGGTTATACATAGGTTTAAGGAATGTTTCTTGGAGGCAAATTAGGCTCAACATTAAGACCAGCTAAGAAAACTTTGAATTCTTGACCATGAGCAAACAAAGACTGAATGGTTTGATGCAGTATACAGAAAGCCATTGTGAGAAATATAAACGCACGAATTTTTAGATTTCTTTTATAATCCATTATTTACCGGCGATTTTCCTTTGTTTCAGCAGAGCCACAAGCTCTGAGGAACAAGTCTCACTACCAAGATAGCGACGATCACAGTCAGCGATGAAACTGATAACTTCCGAGTTCTTAGGAACTTTAGCACAATGAAATAAAATTTTCGCGAACATTAGTCCGTCTGGATAGCCATGTCATTGTCAATCTGTACGCCAACAGAATTAGTTTGCGATCTGGATTTAAGGATAGGTGGTTTCGGGTGTGACACATGCTCAAGGCCTCTAGATGCCTGAGAACACGCTACATTGTTTTGGTCGGACTGTACATGATCGGGATAAGTGTGTTCGGGGCGAGCGTTGCGGACAGTTTTTAAAGCTGCGGAGTACGAGACGTTCTCGGTAATTCTGATATAGCAGCGAGAGGAATCTCTACAAGATTTCGACGCATGTTTTAGGCGCTGACAAAGGAAACATCTCAACGCTTTACAGTAAATTTCTCATATCCTAACAACACTTCCTTTGGAAGACCATCTCTATCAAAATAAAGCAAAATGCAAGATGATACCTGACGATCTTTACCCTTTTTCATCCGTTCACCTTTAATGCATTTCTCTTTACGTAAAGCCACCTGGATTTCCAAAGTTGTTACACTTTCTCCAACACCATATATGAGACCCTTACATGACCACATAGATAGCTGGCAGCATTGTATATCATTGCCCATTATAGAAGTCAGCCTAAGCAAACGCTTGACCTCGCCCACATCAGAGCATGTTACTTGCAAGTCACGTGATGGCAGTCTTTTCACGGGCTTCACCCTCCCAGCAACTTCATGTAAGGCTTAACCAAATTTTACAGGATTCAACGAGCACACAGGGAATCCACCTACACCAGACATGACGACATCTAAACTACAGTTTGTTTCAGCTTCTCGTGGTTGCTTTCCGTCCTCGCCTTCCTCGGTATCATTTCTATTTCGCCCCCGCTTGCCTCGCCCTGAATGGCGCACCTCAGTAAAGTCCATATCGTTGTCATCGTCCTCCATTGTAGCTCAAATGACTGACAGTAGCCTAAATAAACTAGGTGCAAGCACAGTGAGATTATTTACAACACAGTTAGGAGAGAGGAGGGGTGCCTCTGGGGCGACTCAGAGAAAGACGAAAGGAGCCCGTGTTAGTTCAAGAGTGACAGTGCAATGTACAAGAATCAGCTAACCTCACGGAACAATAGATCATTTAAGCTACAAAATCACTATAGACTGTATACAATCACGCTAACCTACTTAACTATATACATTTACTTTGAAAATTACACAGATTTAGTCAGGTACAAACAACTGGAGTGCAACAACAACATGAGCTCAGCTTACAAGTGGAAAAACACGTCCGTCTCGCTTGCTGACCAATCGCCGTTTTTCTACGAATATATATGTATGTATATCTGTTTGTAGATATGTATATCTTTACGGTGTGTTTGTATATATAACTAACAGTAATCCCGCCGTATGTGGGAAGGTCTGCCAGCAACCTTCGAATGGTCGTGGGTTTCTCCTGGGCTCTGCCCGGTTTCCTCCCACAATAATGCTGGTCGCCGTCGTATAAGTGAAATATTCTTGAGTACCACGTAAAACACCAATCAAATAAATAAATAAATAAATAAACTGTAAACCCATGTCAATACTTTGTGCAAAGTTTGTGTTGCGTAAGTTTTTGGGGGGTCCAGTGATTATGATTTCCTTGTAAATTCAGTTTAGCCATAAAAAATAGTTCGCGTTCGTATTTTTACTAAGGAATCATAGCACAATACGTTGTTTAAACTGAACCATGTGATTTTGCTGTAATTTTATTTAACCTGTCGTTATAAAACCAACTACTATTTACCTGTCTTTGCCGGATTGATTTGCTTGTAAATAAGCTTAACTTAAGCTCACATTTGAGAAATGGCTGCATGTTGTATAAGTCTTTGGCCATCTGTTACGACCGATTTAATTGATTAGCCTGTAATTTTTAGTTTATCCTTAGCACATGTTTGTAGTGTTTGTAATGGTTTTGCTGTAAGTTTATTTAGCCAGGTTTTAAAATCCCCTGTTTTGGACTGTTTAACTTGGATGTGAATAAGCTTAACTTAAGCTCACATTTGAGAAATGACTGCATGTTGAGTGTAAGTTATTGACCATTTGTTATGATCGATTTGATTTTCCTGTAATTTTAATGTACACTTAGCTCGCGTTTGTAGTTTTGTAATGGTTATGCTGTCCTTTTGCTTAACCAGTTTCTAAAACCCACATAATTGATTAAGCATTATTCAGCCGTTGTCTTTTAACACCTTGTGGTGTGGATTGTATTTAAATGAATATCAAATGAATATAAATGGTACTGATATCAAAACAGATCTGCTTGTCGACTATTGTCATTTGAGTTTTCGTTTTCTCACAAAGACCTCTTGCTCAATGCCATGACCGAGATCAAAAATCCTTCTCAGCCCTTATTAGCTGCAACTTCAAAATGAAAAAAAATATGGTCACTACTTCAGGTGTGCTTTTAAAAGGAAAGTGAAGGTAAAAATGAACTGATGTACACATCAAAGGAAAGATAATGAAGGACTGCCCAAGGGAATAGTCTGATTTATTTTTTTTTTCTTGGACACATTTAAAAGCATTCAAAAAGTTAGTCTATAGTCATCGGTTGGAACTATAACGGAGTTTAGCATCTGTAATTACTCTGATTCCTATATATATCTGCATTATTAAACCAAGTACACGTGTGCCATGCCTTCTTAACCGTGGTGGTCCGTGTGACAAACATCCACGACTTATGGCGTCACGGGAAAAACACTTCATCGTTGAATCCAGTATATTTTAAATACTTTTAACTTGGTCAGAAAGATTTGAAAAATAAGCTGTTTTCTTGGAGACATTTTAATCCACTTTCTTTTGGTGCGTTCTTCAATTTTTTCTATTTTCCATTAAGTTTTACAGATATATTAAGAACTACTGTATGCTGTTAAACGATACAACATCTCCTGTTATTGGGCAATGGTCCACAAGTTTCGTGCAGTTGATTGCGGTTATGTTTCCGTGAAAACAGAAAATGACTTCTAGAATGCTCATTTCGTGGCGCACCAGTCGAAAATTTTCTGTCTAGCCCAGGTCTGCATAACATCTGTCGTTTGTTGTTCTCACAAACTGGTTCGCCATTTGGATCATCAATGAAGTGATTCGAACGAGGGCATTGTGTTTTCTCATTTTCGGGGCCGATAGGCGGTTCCAATTTGCCATTATAGTCAGTTCGCAAAAAACTGACGCCACCATTAGGGCCCACTATATATTATCAGTCTTTAACTGCGGGATTTAATGAAGTTTACGCCTCGAGGTGGGGAGATCCGGATCAATCCCGGGTCGGGCCATACTAGAGACTTGGTACGAAAAAATGGTACTTGTTGCTACATGTACCTCGTTTGGGGCGTAGCACTAAGAGGTTAGAGCAAGGAAACGGGGCTACTCGGCCCGATGTCACTGTAATGTGACTGGGTGGAGTGTCATATCTCGTGTCGTTGGCATGATGCTCCAGTGGCGGCAGCACTTTGAGCGGCATGAACTCGCCCTGACACAAGGAGACACAGCACATTCTAAGGACTCCTCGTCGTCATACGACGTTAAAACTGTTAAGTACCACATAACACCCCGAGTATGTATACATATATACATACATATATAATAAAGTTTATTCGAGGGTTTTTGGCCGGAGAGTATTGACGGCTTAATAGGCGTCATTACACACACTGCCAATATGGTAAATAAACAACCCCATGCAATCATAATATTTGATTGCGTTTTATAATAACTCAGTGAAAGAAAAGATATAAAAATACCTAAAGATATCAAGTATTATCGAATACAGCGTTAATGATCTTTCTGCTAATGAATATTGCATTCGAACAGGATTGTGTTAAATGTAGTATTCGTCGATTAGCATGAGCAGGTCAGTTTATGTATATGCTAAAAATAAAATATTTTAATTAAACGAATATTCCAATATTAAAGTTTCGGAGGAAATGAATTAGACGGCAAAAATACAAACGAAGTCCATGTATTAATATTGTTATACGTGTCAAAAGCGACGGTAATTACGAATGAAGTTACCTGGGTGGATCAGAAAATAAGAGGATTAGGTCCATGTCATTTCCCTATTTCTTTTTCTCAGCGACACCGGACAGATGTTGTATAGAAATTAACTGATTTACGGGTAGAATTTTCATAAAAAAGACCACTGACTCATGGAGCAAAATGTGATGCGCCGGAGGGTCTGCCAGCAACCTGCGAATAGTCGTGGGTTTCCCCCAGGCACTGCCCTGTTTCCCCCCGCCATAATGCCACTTTTAAAGTCGTTCCCGAGGGTATAGGCCTACCCGACAGATGCAGCCGGGATATAGCCGAATTTTAACCGGAAACACAATGGTCAAATCAAGAGTGACATGGATTCGGTCACCGATTACGGTGGAAATCTGCACGTGTGTTATCCGGATTACACCGGGTATGACCGAAAGCACAAGGAATTCTCATGAAAGCCCAATGGGAAGATTCGAAAATCGTGAAGACCCGTTGCCTTTGCCTGTCTCAAAACCTCATTCCCACCAATCACGAATACGTTACAAATGATCCCATTTTGAAAAATCATGGTTATTGGGGATAAATCCTATAGGTCTTTGTCTATAGGCCGTGGACCGGAGGATATTCCTTCTCATTTTCGTCGTAATTTTGGATGTTCGTGGAGCCGCCACGGAAATTTTGAACGTTGTCGTAGGCCTACACTGTGAATGTGTGAGGCGTAATGGCTGTGTCCTCGGTTTCACGTTGCAGTGAGACAGCACTGTGTGTCTTCATTGTTATACACTGGTGATATGACTGAAAATTTGTTTGAAAGTTATATTAATCCTCAAGGAAATAAAGTGGTGTTCACATTTTCTCTGGATAGTTTTGCCTTTCAGGGGACATCACTGCGGCTGCCATCTTGAGATGTTGCGACGCGCGCACATTTGGCACAAGTGCAGCTTGAAGCACTGCAGCATTGGGGGAAAAAAAAAGACTGCGAGTGTCAATGCTTCTCGCCCCCCCCCCCCCCCCCCGTCCTGCTTTGATAGTCATACGACATATTTTTTATGTACATTCACAAGCAATCTCGTATATTCAGAGAGTTACATACAATATTACAAATCTTCACCACACCAAATTCTGTGCGTACTAAATGTATGGATTGTCGCTTCATGGATCTCCAGTGATCAGGTTTCAAGATATACGCAAACTGAAAAAAAAAATAACCTGCGATAGCTAAAAATACGACCTTGCTCTAAACATGAAGCGGTGGTGGTGGGGGGTGGGGGTTGGGGGTGGGGAGCACATAGCCAGCGAATTCCAAAGATTTTATATGTCTTGCTAAACATACAAAATTTATTCATGGGTCACGTTGGTTTTGAAGTTGGTAAACTTTATCGAAGTCAGGCTATATGTTATAGCAGTTCCCCGCATATAAACCAATGATCAATCAGACTCAAAGAATTAAAAAAAAGTATGCAAAATAAAACCACCAAAAAACATAACGGAACTTAACGCAAGATTTTTTTTGACGGGAGGTGAAACGGAATGAAGGTGACCGAAATGATTAGTGCGGGCATCTTCAGTTGGCTATAGAGCATTTATAGTATACCAAAATACACGTTTTTAAGCACATATGCACTCGCATCTTATATATATGTTTGAAATTGTAAAGCAAAAATTGTAGGGAAGTATTGGACCGATTTGATGAATCCTACCGCCTGGCCTCGCGTGATCAGAATTGAGCAATACTTGAAACAGATAATGCACAAGAACCAAGGGCCGGTCAGAATACAAGAAAGCATGAACTTGTATGAACTTTTCTGTAAACAAGAAGCCTTCAGAAGAGTATTCATAAGAGACCAAGTAAACATGACGTGAATATCGGCGAAAAGATCAATGTGTTTAATGTGATCGTACAGTGTACTGTTTTCTTCAGTTTCTCTTTTCCATGAATTAAATGCAATCAAATAGTTGGTTAGTAAGGCGGGCTTCTACGCGCCATATTGATAACGTGTGTCGCCAAAGGTGTTACACAACTTTTCTCTACACTTTTATAGTCCCGTCTGAATAAGGTGAACTTTACTCATGAATAATGTTTGTGTGCAGAAAAAGGAAATCTGGCAAATAGAAATAAGAGAAAAGTCGAATATTCCGCGTAAAAAATTGACTAATTGAAGGTTATTTCAGTAAAAAATCTAAAAAAAACAAAACAAATATGTATTTAGAGAACACTGCGATGTTTGATGATCTGTCTGAATCGATGGTTATTTCATTTTCACGCTTTTTTTTCAGAAAAAAATCCAAAAATATTATTATACGAAGGGCTCGCCATTATGAAGAAAACTTTCGATGGTTGAGAAAAATCTGCTGTTGTTAAGGGAAAACTGTGATTGTCTAAAAATTTGTGACTGTTAGGGAAAATCTGCCCTTGTTAAAAAATCTGCGGCTGTTAGGAAAATCTGCAATTGTGCAGAAATCTGTTGTAGTGTATATACCGTAGTTCTTCACTATAAGGCCTACATACAACATCACATATACATATAATCTTCATCATTATTATATGAGCAAACCCCCAAAACTCTATTACTTCTTTAGAGGGCACATCTTCTTATCTTTGATTGCTAGTGATATTGTGTTTTCGTTTGAATAGTTGTATCCGAATTCGGTATAACCACGGGCGAAGGATGTGTAAGCATCACCGTCAGTCGATTCCTGTCAATCATCACAAAGCCAGTAGTCAATAGTTTGTAGGAGAGTTGCCAAGTTAACTATCCTGAAAGCATGCATATAATGACTGACACCATCTATTACACCTGGATAATCGTTTATTTTCGGATTCCCCTCCCCTCTCCCCGCAACCATTATTTTTATAGCTCAGTTTGCACACGTAAGGGGAACATTTATGCATATGCCAACAGGTAAACTCGTATATTTTGCCTACCCTCTAGCCTTTTAGCGTCTCGTCAGCTAATTCAGGTATATATAACTATATATATGTATATAAAACTTTGGTCTTAGTGATGGTCGCCGGTCTATACTTTGTATGACTACACCGGTTTTCTCTAGCCAGAATGCTGACCGCCGTCACATAACCGTGAGTAGCTCTTGAGTATACCGGTACGGCTCTGTACACCAATCCAATAAATAGTCCAAGTAAATCATTACAAACCAGATGAAGATCATATCCTGCAGTTAGGACGTCATTGTAAACAGGTCATTACAGATGGCTTCGCCAGTTAAAAAGGTCATGCTTGTGTTGGCACTTAGGCTTGATTTTTGTCTGTCTGTCTGCCTCTCTGCAACTTTGATAAAAAAAAAAAAAATGCAGGGATTTTACGGGGCCCTGCAGACTGGCCTTGCATCAGATCACAGCCAGTGATTCGGATCGGATCCCGATGAAGGAATGTTTCAAACGATTCTGCACCACTGTCCGGTAGGACAGAGTATTACCCCTTTGTTTGTAGTGTGGGAATTTGTGCATTGAGCCGTGGCCGCAGTTTGCTCCCCTGGAAAAACGTTTGTAGCTGGTTTGATAAAGAATTGCTTCTCTGTTTGAGATGTTTCTAAATGTTACTAGGAAATGATGGTTTACTCCTCCTTTTTGGTTGACGCATGCTGACATGCCAATTTCTGTACTGATTATTAAAGTTTAGATTTGCAATGCTTCATCTGCATCATCACAATGGAGCATATAGAACCTTATTATACAGCAAGAAAATGCTGTAATTTGTGAAGGTGCCGGTCATATTTGCATATAAATGCGCCGAATATATTCATGTATTCATGTGGTCGTATCCCGGCATGCTCTATGTGCACAGTTTACAAATATCGCTCCTCGACATTGTAAATAAAACTGCGCCCCCTACTAGCAGTCTCGTCTTATCTCGTTGGATATTTCATTCGCTCTTTTGACTCAGTTATCACGATGTCAGCGGTTTATTATTTTTTGTCCATTTTATGAATAGAAAACTGATTAGGAAGTCGACCCAATTACCGTTATACTTTTTATAGCGCTTATACTGTACAAAATTTCCGCGTGACCCGCTGTAACCTAGACAACGCGTGATTAGAACGAGATTTTGGAAGCGCAAAAAGTGTATAGTACGGTAGACCGGCTTTGGTTTTGTCCAGGCTGTCATCAGTTGCTCGTAATGAAGATATTATCGTTTCTGGTAAACGATCGATATACAAATACGAGCATGTAGAAAATTCGTACAAAGTGGCAACTAAATTACTTCAGGCTTATTTATTTAATTGCATGATATTTAATGGCGTACTCAAGAATTTATCACTTCTAGACCTATTACAATGGGATTTATGAGCGGTAGGCCGAGGTAACAGTAATAAAAATAATTTTGAAGGCAACATAATGACTTAAGACACTTAAAGCTACGTGTTTCTTTTTCGTGAAATTGTCTGCTTTTACATTTTCAATAATGCTATAAAATGCAAACTGCAAACATCCTGTTTCCTGAGAGAATTCACAGTGTGTATGTATCTACTTACGCATTTGTATGGAGGATGATAAAGGCCGCAGTATGCATCCAGTAATATTAAGGGCGATAGAGCCACGGGGTAAACTTGCGACGCCAAAAGTGCGATGTCCTTTCTTATTGCAACTTCGTCTCTTCTCATCGCATCTTCGCCCCTTCGCTTCATCGCCCTTGGCTCCCTTAAAGCCATCATATACATTTGACTGGTGTTTAACTTCATGTATACTCGAGAAGGAATCTATCTGTATACAATAGTCGGTCAAGTGTTCATTTTTTGAGGAAAACGAGGTGTCTGAAGTAAACCACTATCCTTCCACAGGAATCAGTCAACTTAACACTGTTGACTACTTGGCCTGCTTTGCCGGGATACGAACCCTTAACTTCACAGGTCATGTTCGTCTTAGCCACGACCAGATCAACGTTGTATATATATACACATCTAATCACACAATTCAAGTGAATCACATGTGTGAAATGAAGTCAATTAAAATATCACAATGATAGCAGTACCACAATGGTGTCTGGATGACAACATTGCATGTGACAATATAACGGTGTCAGGAAAAGTGTGAGAAATGTTGAGAAAAATGTAACAGTATAATCACACCGACTGGTCATGGTAAAATGTTTACTATAACACTTATCACGCTATAACGAGGTGTGCTTTTCATCCTTACACATCATTCCAAATTATTAACGGCAATTTAATAAGTCGTAAAATATTGAGATAAATGCCAACAGTAAGTTGGTTAAAAGTTGTTACGTAACACGGTAGTTATATTTCTAGATAGTGTCAGTGAATAAATGGATCAGGTTTACTTGAATCTGGCGGCAACTACGATTTATTTCTTTATTTGATTTGTCTTTTACACCGTACTCAAGAATATTTCACTAATACCACGGCGGCCAGCATTATGGTGGGAGGAAACCGGGCAAAGCCAGGGGGAAACCCACGACCATCCTCAGGTTGCTGGCAGACCTTCTCACGTACAGCCGGAGAGGAAGCCAGTATGAGCTGGACTCACAGAGACTGCATTGGCGGGAGGCTTCTGGGTAATTGTGCTGCGCTAGTGCGCTAACCGACTGAGCCACGGTGGCCCCGCGGCCACTATGAGGTTCTCGATGTAAACTCACTATAGTGGTGTCCACACAGCAAGCTCCTTTATGCTTCGTTGTCAAGAAGGAAAAAAAAACGCCTGATTATACAGTTTTGCACACAATAATGCATTACAGCGAAAGATTTTTGAATAGCACTAAATACCCCCAAAAGAATTTCTTTATAATTTTATTTTCTTTATTACGTGCTGACATGATAATTCTATAAATCACCTTTTCGTATGGAATTCCTAGTTGGCCATGAGATACACCATCCTACAGAAAGCGCGAACAGGATGTCGCGTCATGCGCACCTTATAATTACACCCTAACGCTGCGCATTGTGGCCCCCTGATTGAGGCCTTGGAGAATCACCCAAGACATAGTCCACTACCACTTTCTCCTTGAAAACAGCTGATTTAACACTACTTCTGCATGGCAATATGGTGAATTAGGAACGCGTGACGTCACAGCCGAAACAGATGCCTCCTCGTGTGGTAGAAATATCTCGCCCTTGATTGCTTATTTACCTGATATATCATGGCGGTCCGACCGATGTTCCCTACTTGGGCCTTTTTCCTTACTTTGAACTGCGATACCTAGTTGATCCTTCAACACAAATATAAACGTTGACTTTTTTTGAATTTTAAATGGAGTTCTTTCTCGATACATACATAAATTTAGTCTATAGTGTTGTCTTTAATTTTAATTGAATAATGAGGTGGCGTGGTCGAATCCAGCACTCGCTGTATCGACCCTGTAGCCTGTCAGGTAACTGTCGAAGGCCGATGACTTAACTCCGGGCAAGCGGTTTTCCTTCGCTAGTAAACCCGACTGCAGTCGTGTGAGAGAAATCGGTTAACATCAATTTGAAATAAATATAAATGAATAAATAAATAAATAAATAAATACGTTTTGCAGGCTAATGGTGTATAGCATGCCTTTTTTCTATGCGCGGATGTATGCGACATGATCAAACAATGCCATGTTTATACGATACACTGAGTCTACACACTCGGTCGTGCGCACGTGGCAGGCGATACACACAGAGCGATGGCAGAGTAATATTACAGCACTCCTCGTAATTAAGTGCCTGAAAGACCGGAATTCAATTACGCGAGTCATCTATAAAAAATGTATTCGATAACATGGTGATGAATTTTATACACGTTACGTTGCGTAACCACTTTGACAAGCTTACTGTTTTTTGTTTTTCTTTATCTCAACATCACGTATTTATTCCAAAATAATAGCACTCTACGACTTACAAAATTGCCTTTAATAATTCGAAATGATTTGTTGGGTATAAAAAGCGCATTTCGTTAATGCAAAGAATTGATAGCTGTTATTGAACGTTATTTCATTCATGCAGGCGGGCATAAACCAAACGGACGTCGTTGTGAGAAAAATACGTTCTCTATGGGGAAAAGAGTGGGCATGTGTATTAGGCAGTCAGCAGATGTTTGGCATACTATAGGTCTGACTTCATTGTGTACGACTTACGTATGATTGAGATGAAAAAAAGAAGAAGCCCTATTATATATGGGCGTGGCACATGTATACGGTGTTTATATTTTTAGTTTTGGGTTATATAATGCTAGTTTCTACATTTTTGGCTCATATATATAACGAAGATTATAGGCTCGATCCGCATCATACACTCACAGTTCTGTCCTTCTGAAACCCCATATAGGCCTACATGGCCAACTCGTCCGCTATATTGACAACCAATATATACGTAGTTAAAAACAATATAAATGCCCAGTGTTTAACGCTATACTCATTTTTAAAAAAAAACTTTGTACTTGTTTCACCTTATTTATATGAAAGCGGTTCAGATTTATGTTTGGAGGAATCCAAGGTGGCCGATGTAAGCACACCATAATTGTGTGTGTATAGGCAACTTTCTTCTCGCTCCCCACCGCCCCCCCCCACACCTTTTTTAAAGTTGGCTTAAAATATAATGCATCAGTGAGAAACTTTTAAATACCACTGAATTAGAATATCAATGTGTTAATAACAAGATAACGCCAAATGATCTGTAAGCTTGCCTTGCTGTCTCAGGCAGTTTGAGCACTGGCTGGACGTGACTACCAGGCACTTGACACAAGTCGAGTGGTCGAACCCACCCAGATGGCGCGGGTTCGGCTGCGGCTTTAAGTCAAGAGATTTGTCAGGGATCAGGTGAAGGTCCATGCAAGTTTGTTCTCTTCATCCTTAAACTTGACGACCGTGATATACATATGGAAGATTCATGAACTGACGTTAAACATCATGCATGCAATTCTGATTTAAGAAATTTCACTTCTGTGTGCGCTATTTTTTTCTAGTGTGCTAAGTAAACTTAAATAGGCTAAGGGAGGTTTGATGAAACCGGCTCCGGTCTCCAGCGAAGCATGGCCATTTTACATTTAATTTTTAAACGTTGTTATCTACTTTGGAAACCGACGTTTAAATGCAATTAATTTTGTGGTACATCCCATCTTCGTTTAAGGACAAAGAAAAAAATATCTATCGATTATCAACTGCACGTGCCATGTCAACTGTCAAACTGTAGAAGACGACTCCAAGAGACAACGCCGCGCGCAGCCCAATGCGCAACTTCCGGCTATAATTTCTCGAAAGGCGGAAAACGAGGTTGAGTCAAAATTTGTGGTGGAAAATACAGGCCGAAGCACATGGTGAATGTTTTCCTAGCTGGTGTCGATTCGATCGCGTGGATACTAGCCGAAAAGGGCACTGCTGCAAACCACATGCGAGCGTCGCGAAGGATGTTATAGCGAAGTTCTAACATATCAAGGTAGGTATGTCGGATTGTTTGTACAGTTTGCGAGTGGCGGAGTCGAAGCGAGTTGAGAGAGACCGAGAACCGAGAAGTGACAGAATGGGGCAAAAACCGGGCCTTAGTGCTTCACCCCCACACGTTTGTCCGGTAGTAAATTACCCAGATCTATTCTTATCGTACCGTAGATTTACCAAAGTAGACGCTAATATTTCGCTCTCGGTCGGAAATTATCCAGGATGAAAACGATCTCTCAAAGTTGCAAGATGTACGAACTTGACACCGGGGACCTAGACAGAGGTTCCGAGTGGTGTTTTGTTCTTACTCACGGGACTTTATGAGAAGTGACGCGCAGGTTATTCCCCGTTAAGATCTTCGATTTTACCTTTAGTCTTTCTGCTGCTCGGCTTAGGAGCCAGCAAACACGCTGTTTTTGTGGTAATGGAGAGTTTATTACCAACGCATTTCACTCACGATTACCGTAAACTGTGACAAAATGATGCTCGCCGCTGTTAGCTGCCCCTCCCAATTTTTGCCCCTTTCCTCTTGCCCCCTACCCCCTTCCCCCTTCCCCAACCCTCACCAACCGTTGTGCCATACACTCCGGCCTAAAATCAGACATTCAATTACTCTGTCTTGTGGTCGCAAGAGTTAAGGAGTTTCTCTGAATTTCTTATTTTGTAGAAAACCTAATTGTTTCAAGATGTACAAGTATATATATATATATAGAGCCAGATTAGCTTGCGACTGTTTTTCTTGTGGCATCAGGAAATGAACGTCAGGGTCTTGGATGGGGAAAGAGATTGTCCCATGTCTCTATGCATTTATGCATGTAGAAACATAGAAAGCCGGAAAGCAATGTATATTTGTTATTTATTTGATTGGTCTTTTATGCCGCACTCAAGAATATTTCACTTATACCATGGCGGCCAGCATTATAGTGTGAGGAAACTGTGCGGAGTTTTCTACAGGTTGCTGGCAGACCCTCCCAGGTAAGGCTGAAGAAGAAGCCAGCATGAGCTGGACTTGAACTCACAGCGACTGCATTTGTGAGAGGCTCCTGGGTCATTACACTGTTCTAGGGCACTAATCAACTGAGAAAACAATGTATAAATCCAAGTGAAAAACCATTACCAAGGAATATTATAAAGCCTGTGCATGGTGTGGCTGGTTCAAGGGAATGCAACATTGGCTTCCCTCCAAAATAGAGGAAGGTGAGATGTTTTTATTTGAATCCCACATCAGTGTGATATCACATTACAATAAATGTACACAATAGAAATTTCAACAGTTCAGGATATCAACCAACATTCTGATTTTCAGTCCCTCTTATACTGTGGATGATTTGTGTGGTACTGATTTGCGTGGTACAGATTGTGTGGTAGTGTGTACATTTGCATGCACCACCTCAAAAGAAAGTAATAATTCACGTAAAAATATTTACTTACAATATACTTAGCACACATGTACCCACACATTTTACATGTGTGATAAGGGTATTTGTCACATCAGGGCCTAGTAGTATATCATATGTATTTGAAATATTTTGATACATGTAGTTGGCACTGGTCAGTGTTGGTAACACTTTACGTATTACAAGTAATGGAGTGGCACGGACAATGTTTTACAGTTAAAGGCTTTTAAAATATAATGGTATTCTATAACTTCTGCCCTGAAATGGCACACAGTGTGTATTATGTTCAGGTCCCATTATCCTGACGCAAAGTTCATGCCAGGAACAGGGATGTACCTGTATGGTGTGGATTGCGGTGACTGTAAGGCCAGTGAGGCTTAATTCTTTATTTCCAAGCTCAGTATTTTGGAAAATTTTCCGAGGGCGGCAGGATATTCATTTTCTATTGTTGTTAATTATGCCAGAATTAAGACGTAAAATGTGTCTTGCAATGTGATGGGAGCTATTCAGTGTTTGAGAATGAGGGGCCGTATCCTTCGAGAGAGCGGTAAATTTGATAATCAAAAAAATAAATAAATTTGCCTCTAACAGTATATCTATACTCATCAGTGGTGCATCATTTTGCCCATATTCTTGCCTCCAAATACTGAGATGACTAGCACTGTAATCGATGTGAAGAATATCAAGATTCTGTTGACCATAAGTATGCTTGAAAAATGGAGTTTTTCCATTTTTGCATGCCTTTAGAGTGTGAAAAAAATTGAGTTTTTCCCACTTTTGCATGCCTTTGGAGTGTGAAAAAAATTGAGTTTTTCCCTCTTTTGCATGCCTTTGGAGTTTGAAAAAAATTGAGTTTTTCCCTCTTTTGCATGCCTTTGGAGTTTGAAAAAAATTGACTTTTTCCCTTTTTTGCATGCCTTTGAAGTGTGAAAAAAATTGAGTTTCAGCATTTTTCAAATTGAGTTCGATAAAAGATTTTTGTCTAAAAAAAAAACAAACCCTCCATAAACGTGATTAAGATCCCTTTACTCTATCCTAACCAGACCTTGGTTAATTAATTGTTAGATTCTCATGACCTCAGCTCTTGAAAATGATAATGCTGTTTGCTGTTAGTATTAATTATTCATTATTTGAACCAACTGACAGACCTTTACGCGAGAATGCAACAGACTCCCCTCAACTTGTTCAAAGATACCTTGGTGTACCACTCAGGACTCCCTATTATAAAGTGGATGGATATGGCATCATGGAGGAAGAAAAAGTGAATGGGGTACCTTAAGGTAGCTTTGTGCAAGTGGACACAGGTCAGTGTCTTGACTGGGTTTCAATGTGCATCAGATGTGCTATTAATTCAATCACCTCTCAAGTTAAGACATGTTTTTGTGATTGAAGTATTATAACATCCGTCATGTGTCTCTGACACTTTCAGCGAGATTTCGCAATTCAACAACATTGCCTGGGGTTATACCATTCAAAGTGTCTAGTACTTTCATCATTAGTATCACATAGTTCAACAGAAGAACTTTTGATGTTATGTGCAACTCTTCACACAAGGCATGTATCTTTTCAGAAGTGAAAGTATCAATTCCTTCACCATTTCTTGTAGAAACCTTAGTTTTCAAGGCAGAGGTAACAATCCCCGCGCTTCTACCCTTGCGAGGGTAGATTGTTTGACGTCGCACTGTTGTCTGTTGTTGTATATTCATTTGAAGTTTTTGGCGACACACACACTTTTAATATCACCGGCCGCCTTGGGCTGAATTCAGTTTTAAGGGAAGATATTTCAAAAGCATCAGAGTGGTCAGTTCGTAGTTTTGCAGTGATGTCATAGCTCTGAGCTAATCAACAGCACTGCCTGATCATATGACTACAGCAGGCGAGGTGAAAACAAGTGGCATTTAAGCCAGGTGAGATGGGCCTTGAATTAGATTTTGCCATAAAAAATTAAAAATACATCTTTTAGACAAGGATTTTTTCTGGAAAGGTTATCGGAATTTGTCTAGCCTTCAGATATGACAGTTTCAGAGACTTGCAGTTCATGAAACCCTAAAAATTGGCAAATATCAGCATTTTGCTCATGTAGCCCAATGTTATTTATCACCTCTGCTCTGTGCAAAGTGCCTGGACTTGAAACTACGAATAGCTATCCACAATTGCTTGTGTTGAACAAGGAGTTTGCTTATTATTTACTGTTTGTCATCATTTATGTGGTTGAGAAACACTGCACGTACCGCTGCCAAACTGTCCGCTTCAAAAAACGATTTTGCCAAAGGGTTGGCCAATATCTTCGATCGACCGTCGATGCCGATTCTGATGATCATCATTTTCTATCAGCTTCTAGACTGTCAACAAACACAGGGTTGTTTGGAAATACATGTTATCTTGTTGCCATATAATCACCCAAATATACAGTCTTTAAGGGAATAACATGGTACTGGAAGTGCATGTAACTATGCTAGAGGCATAGAGAAGAAGGTTAACACCTTGTTTTACTCATCGCCAGTGGTAGGAATTCCCTGATTGGCTGACTAGACAGTTCTTTGTGGACAACACCAGATAATTGCAGGGAGCTGCAGTGAATTGTGAGTTATGTCTCTTTTCTAAAATTCGGCAAATAATTAAAACAATGCGTTATTGTTTTTGGCATGAATAGTAATGCACATGGGTCATTAGTATCCGTCAGTCAACACATGCCTTACACGTACAGTATTTAACGTTTTGCCTGTAAGAATTCGCCGGCACTTGAATGAAGATGCATGAAGAGTGTCTATAGTATTGGAGGGCCTGACTCTATAACTTGTGATGTTTGAAAACCATTAAATCCAGAAAATCTAATACCAATGACAATTCATGTGTAGTGTGATTTTTTTGCATGTACATGCAACATGTGTAGGCCACACATTTTCTGTGTTAGAGAGCCAGTTACCCTTCGCTGACCTAACCAGAACTTTATCTTGGCAGGTGGCTTTTAACAAACCATTAATCACATCTTTATCTCGATGATAAGGGTATTGATTACAACCATATATATCCCAGACCCGTTAATGTGAACCAATATAACATGTAGTTTGGTGTGACCTAATGACTGGTGTGAGCTGGGGTGAAGTTTCGTGGGTGGGAGTGAGCTGTCAGAAGGGAGAGGATTCCTAAACCTTGTGTTAGAAGCCTTGTTTTTAGATGTGACAGGCAGCGCTTTAAGGTTGTTTGCTCTTTTAGTTGTTCATTAGGTGAGGCCATCCTTGAAAGACTGTTCGTTAGGCATAACCCAACCCTATGAGAAAGAATAGGGCTGGTTGGTAAGGAAGTCTTTTTTTTTTTACTTTGGATTTTGAAAAAGATAGAGTCGTTTTTACAAGTTAACATGGAGAGAAAAAAAAGAAAAAAAAAATTTGTCTCGAAATATCAGTGAAAACTTTTTAGTAGGATACTTTCTGGAGTTTCAGGTGGGTTACACCCAACGAACATATTTTTAAGGTTGACTTGACTTAAAGTTTTGATATCCCATCTTTAAACATGGGAATGTGCTTAACAAGGCTGTATAGCCCACTTTTGGCAGAATGTTGTATATACATGTGTATTTGAGATGTTTGTACTTAATTTTGGTGTCATTTTTTTATGGCATGCCAATTTTTGCTTAATCTAGTCTACCCAGAAGCTCTGCTTAGTCCGTGCAAATAGCCATACTGATTTAAACAAAAGTCATTCTGTTTTATTGCACATGAAATGATGATTGTCCTATTACTTGCCTGTACTTATAAGGAGTTAATTCCTGATTTTTCTGTAATGTCTGAATCATCGAACTAAAATGTATGGGGCTCCGTGTGTGAGGTGGATAGCACACTTAAGCGCACTGCAATGACACAGGAGCCTCTCACCAATGTTTTGGCTGTGAGTTTAAGCCTCTTGTGACTTTCTCTATGGTTGCATGTTGGAAGGTCTGCCAGCCACCTGCAGATGGTCGTGGCTTCACCCAGGATCTGTTCAGTTTCCTCCCACCATAATGCCGGCCATCGTTGTACAAGGGAAATATTCTTGAGTCCGGCGTAAAGCACCAATCAAATCAATGAAGAAATAAAGTTAAAAAAAAAGTCAATGAATCTCAATAGATGTACACCTTTAAATTCTTCATTTTAACATGAAAATTTTTTACAGTTATTGAAGATAATTTGATTAAATTCAGTTAATTGACACCCAGAGTCAGTGGCATGAGAAATGAAATGTACTCTTACTTGAATATACTGCATGTTTTGTATCGCCACAGTGTGGCTGAAATATTGTCGATTTTTGAATGATAATCATTCCTTCATATTATATGCAGACCTGACACCTAACGACTAGATGTTGCTAATGTAGGCAAATGGTATGCATCCTGTGTTTTCACAGATTGGGTCCAAATGATGGTACAAGGTGATAACAAAAATGTAGCGTCATCATGTACATGTATGTAAAGAAAAACTGGTGATGCAGCGGATGTGACATTGGTGGTGTCGGGAGACAGCATGATGTCTGGTTTTGTTTCATGGAGACTAGGATAGGAAGGACATGCAGTCTGTATGCATATGTAGGTCTATTGCAAGCAGAGATGCATATGCAATACATGTAATTTATCACTTTTCATAACCATGGTTTCCAGATGGGGTTTAGATTAACTACGTGTCGGGATCCTGGTGATATGTTAGCTATTTTTGTCTCTAATTATGTCCTTGTAACCGTGTACTGCTTCAGTAAGTCCCCTGTGAACAAGGCATAAATTGTGTTGTTTTCTTCAGTAATAGGATACATTTAAATATAGAATTCAGATAAATTGTTTTGTTCTGGCTGCTTCATCCAGCCGGCCAGCTTAGCATCAAGTGTCAGACACGTTAGGTTAATCATACCCACATGGACCTGCAATCCTATGTAATGCCTTGGAATATAATTTTTGTTTGCTTTCATTTTATTTCATTTCATTTATTTATTTATTTACTTATTTGAATTTTTTTTTAGTAAATTGTGCTAAAAAAATTGTCACCTGGGTGACTGCTGTGAGGTGTGCTTCCTGAATGAAGTGAACCTCTACCCTTGGCTGGGTGTGTGTGCCTCTACCATATACATGTCCTATCTTAAAGAGACATGGTCACCCAAAATTTGGATTTTTAAACAAATTCTGATTACAATTGTTGTGTTGTATAATTTTGGACCATGGGTACATGTACATGGACTTGACCCAAACAAACTTAGACCCATGTTTATGTGGCATGGACAATATATGGGTCTTCCCACTTTCTCCAAAGGGGTGTTTTCAAAGCTGTCAGACTGTCCTATTTTGGAGTATTCCGAGACGTTGATTGCAATGTATACATTTCATGTGAAAGTAATAAGGCCTCCCTCGTCAGTGTAATGAGATGTGATTAGCAGATAACGAGGTTGAGACTCTCGTCCACAGGATGCCGGGTTAATCTGTGCAGCCATATATTGTAGATATTATACGCTTGATGACATAATCTTTCCAGTTATGAATGAATAATACCCTAATGAATCTCTAAATTACATGAGTCTGTGTGAACAAACATGCTGGGAATTTGGGCTATTTGCCGCCAGAGGGTCTGGAAGATAAAAAAAATCAAATAGCTCTAAATTTCAGTACGCACCACATTACCGAAAGCAGTATGTTAAGAGAACAGTTGCTTATGCATGTAATTTTTATACTTCTTAAAATGGAATTGGTAAGTGCATTGAGATGTGTGAACTCTAAGCAGGTCCTGTGGATCATACAGACAGTTGCTGGTGCTCTGATCCTCACATTGGAGCACCTTTCTTTTGTACAGTGACTTACAGGTGAAACTGTGGGGCCTCCGTGGCTCAGTCGGTTAAGGCGCTATCGCAGCACAATGACCGAAAGCCTCGCACCAATGCAGTCGCTTTGAGTTCCAAGTCCAGCTAATGCTGGCTTCCTCTCCAGCCATACGTGGGAAGGTCTGCCAGCAACCTGCGGATGATCGTGGGTTTCCCCCTGGGGGCTCTGCCCGGTTTCCTCCCACCGTAATGCTTGCTGCCGTGGTGTAAGTGAAATATTCTTGAGTAC
This sequence comes from Acanthopleura granulata, assembly GCA_016165875.1. Classification (NCBI taxonomy): domain Eukaryota; kingdom Metazoa; phylum Mollusca; class Polyplacophora; order Chitonida; family Chitonidae; genus Acanthopleura; species Acanthopleura granulata. The sequence goes on from JABBOT010000017.1 coordinate 7,026,383, forward strand.
GGTGTAAAACACCAATCAGATAAATAAACATAATACAGGCGAAAATTTTGGGAACATTATATAAGTGATGTTTTACTTAAGTTTACTTGATCAGCATAGATTTCCATTGCCAGGCTGATCCTTGTTTCACTTGCATGTTTGAACTTCTCAATACATATTGTACATGCTCAGTGCCTATGGCCTCATCCTAGATGATTTATAAGAACACTATTTAGCTGTGCATATGTGAATGCTGGTATAATGTAGGTAGTGTATTTCTCTGACCCAGTTTCAGTGCCCGTCTGTTGATCAGAGCTAACCAGGTGGAACTGCCGAGTCAGCTGTTGTTATCAAGGACGTTTTATAGCTGAAATATTTGTAAACTTGTGCACATGCTCCAGTTGGAACTGCCAACTCTACTGTAAGCATCAAGGGCATTTGACCTGCATACACATATATGTATCTACCTGTATACACAATCATGTACGCCTCAAGATGGAACTGCAGAGTTAGCTGTAATGATCTAGGGCATTTGGCCTGCAAATACTTACATTGTATTACAAACTTAACTGTACATTGGAACTGCTGAATCAGCTGAAAATGTGGTCTACATGTACATTGTGCAGGTGGAACTGCAGTCAGCTGTAATAATCTACTGCATTTGGCCTGCTAGTACTTACATTGTATTACATACTTACATGTAACTATACCTTGGAACTGCTGAATCAGCCAAAAGTGTGGTCTACATATACAGGTGGAACTGCTCTCAGCTGTGATGATAATAATAATATTAATAATAATAATTCTTGGTTAAAGACATTATTACTTGTACATATGAAGTATTTCCAAAATATTTTGTTTGCATTTTTGTAACATGGTGAGATTCAGTAATACGTCTTCAACATTGGTATTTTAAATGAAGAAGATTGGACAGAGAGAAAAGGTATGGTTTGGAGGTTAGACTTGCTTTACGAATAAAGTGCAAGGAAATCTCATTTCTTACAGTGAACATGTTGATGTCAGTCAGAAGCCAATATTGTCCTCATGTTAGGCCGTATCTGTGTACATGTACATCCATCACACTGCTCAGGTCTGATGGTTTATTTGGAGACGTTTGCTGAAAAGGGCCATTAAGGTTGGGATTTATGGTTTGACCATTGTCATAACCCACACTTTTGTGTTTATGGCTGTCTGAATTACCCCTGCCTTATGGGTTTTATTGTTGGACAATCCTCGGTTTTCCATCTGCAGTCTGTTTGTGAAAGTGCTGGGATCAGATGAAGTCTGCAGTTGCGCTGGCCTCACTGAAGTTTTGTCAGATATGGCTCTATTTCAGGCTGTTACACTCAGTAAGGTTTAACAACTGGTTAAGTGATTTTCTGAGGCATTGCACGTCATGGTCTCAAGGACAACATGCACAAAGAATGGGTGTGGGAGGTGACTGTGTGGTTAAGGTGCTTGCCTTTCAGTCACTAGAACACAGGAGATGCAGGTTCAAGCCCAGTCTTGGGCAGAGAAATTGTACATTCTTCCACTGTCACTGCTTTGGTGTCACTGTTCTATAACTGGCTTTGGTAACAGTAAGCGGTTAATGACACTTGTACGTTGTTCCGTTTAAGAATATCGCTTTTCAACCAAGACAGTGAGCATATCTGTACACCACGCATGGAAAAGTTCATCAGTAGCGTGCCCAAAGGAAGTGGTTTACTCCAGGTATTCTGGTTTCATAAAAGTGACCACAGTTGTAGAAGTGAAGAATTCCTGGGTATGGCGTTCAACAACAATCAAATAAATGAACAAACCAGATATGAAAAGTTATCTTGATGAAGGAAACCAGGGGAAAGGTTCATGAACAACGTAAAAAGTAGAGCCCACTTTTGATTGCTCTCAGTCATGTTCACTTGCATGTGCAATGTACTAGCAGGTGTAGTTACTTGTAACATGGTTCTCTCGTAATTGTACACACAAAATTTCTAATGCCAGTCTGACAACTGGCATAGGATATTTACTGATTCCTCTACTCCTGTTGTCCAGGGCCTTAGTGTCTGTATGTGATAAACAATGTTCATATGGCTGATTATGTGGTCTTACATGAAGGAAAAGAAAGGGGAGATCACTTGCCTTTTTCACTTGGCAGTGGTTGACACCAGGCCTGTCTGTTTTTGCTGTCAGCGATGCTGACCACCAGGCCATCGTTAAAAAACTGTTCATTGGGCATAACTCGAATAAAAATAGGGTCAGTTGGTAGGGAATTCTTCTTTTTCTTTTCTTTTTAATTCTGGCTCTTGAAAAAGATAGTAATTGTAATAAAATCAACATGGAGAGAAAAATAAACAAAAACTCATATCAAAATACCGATAAAATTATTGAGTGTGGCCTTTTTTTGAGTGTTGGTTGAGTTATGCCAAACGAAACTAATTTAAAGGATGGCCCCATAACCTTTTAGTGATCAAGTTTGAGAATGCATGTTAAATGCCAACACAGCTATGGGAATCTTCTGTCTATTGGCAAATTTCAGACTTTCTGTCTTAAAGTCTTAAAAAAATAAAACCTACTCAGACACTCGTAAAATTGCCAAGACTGCATTTAAAATGAGGTATATTTCAGATCTTCTTTGAGCAATTTCAGATTTTTATTATCGTTGTTGTTTCCATGTGAACGTCCATCAAAAATCTTGTATGGTTGAAATTCTGATTTCTGTGTTTTTTGCACCACGTGTACTTTAACAGTGCATGTTTAATGTCTAGTAGAGAATGCATTTCTGAAATGATTGATAACATCGTAGCTTTCCGCTAGGCATACAATGTTACATTTGTTTCTCATCTGATGTCTTTACTCAGTACTAGTATGTGGTTTTACAATTGAGGATATTATAAATGATGGGAGCACTTTCTGACAGGAAATCAGTCTTTAGTATGCACTTAATTTTAATAAACCACACACGTTTGCATAGCCCGATTTGTTCATCACAATGTCGGGGGTACATGTGTTCGTACTGTGATGTGATCGTGTAGCCTGTTCTTAACCTAAATGCACCTCTACCCAGAATGACACAAAATTTCATGCAGGACCAAGTTGCTGATTTTACCTGTTTCTAGAAGTTCTGTTGATTGTAGAAATGTGCTTTAAGGTTTGTTTGGAAAGTACTTGTAGGATGATATCTTGTACTTGAAGAAGGTTAGTTTTAGCACCATGTAGAAGATTTTATGACATTTATTTACCTCTAAAAATGCATTCTTTTCATGAAATTTTAGACCATTTACGGTATTCTGGTGCATGTATGGGTCAGATTCAGGTCAGTCAGGTCATATACAAGTCTTATAATCTGCCCAGATTGATGTAACATACAGTATAATAGAAATCTGATACAGGAAAAGAGGAATGATGTGGTGATTAAATGTTTTGTTTATTTATTTATTTATTTGATTGGTGTTTTATGCTCAAGAATACTTCACTTATACAACGGCGACCAGCATTATGTTGGGAGGAAACTGGGCAGAACCCGGGGAAAACCCACAACCATCTGCAGGTTGCTGGTAGACCTACCCGCGTACGGCCGGAGAGGAAGCCAGGATGAGCTGGACTTGGAACTCACAGCGACTGCATTGGTGGGAGGCTTCATATCATTGTACTGCGATAGCGTGCTAACTGACTGAGCCACGGAGGCCCCTTTAAATGTTTTAGAATATGCAGTACATGTATCATAAATCATATATATATATGTTCACCCTTTGGAAGAACACAAAGTTGCATGGGAGAGACTGTATTTCCTGTGAAGTGTAGCATTTTTCCTCGACAGGTTTTGTTTGGTAATGATTGACTTTTCCAGTTTAAGAGTATTTGGGTGAAGTTAGAATAAATTTGTTTTTCAGAAAAAATCAAGTGTCAGTGTTAAAAGGATCGTTTTGCGCCCTTTTTGTGCTTCTAAAAATGCAATTATACACACTAAGCATTTGGTAAAATAGAGTATTGTCTTTATAAATGAGAATTACGGGAATGAGGGTGACTGGACTGTGACTGGGACTGTGAGAGGGGTGTCTCTCTGGTGTCCTTGGCATGAATTTCCAGTGAGGCATTATTACATAAGTGTGTCTGCATTGAGACTTTCTTGCATGCATGCAATACCACGGGTATAGTCTGTGTGTATGGGTATTAGAAGTAATGTTGAAAATAGTGAGGCAGTGCTACAATTTTGCTTCTGCATTGAGACCTCTTGGTATGAACAAAATATCAGTAGGATGGTTATATGACATATATGTACATGTAATGCTGAAAGTGGTATAACTTCAACAAGATGTTCCAATCAGCTATAAATCTGTCCA